>CM069872.1:22498333-23745000 GCA_036172665.1 Prosopocoilus inquinatus | reverse complement strand
TTATCAGACGAACTTAAAAAAGGACCATATACTGAACAACAATAGTTAAATTTGCTTAAAACTAAGCTGTTACAAAGTAAGGTTTTTATCTGTTTGCTAAATAGTTGTCGATTGTGATAAATTACTCTTAAGATGGCATAAGATTGTTGAATAACTCGAGTTATGTGTTCTGTAAACTTCAAGGAAGAATCTAATGTTACTCCCAAATTTTTTATAGTCTCCTGCGGTTCTAATTTTTGAGAATTTATTTTAATGTTAAGGCTAGACAGAACTCTACGACGATCATTCTTTTTACCAAAAACAATTACCACACTTTTAGTTGGGTTAAGAAATAATGAGTGTTGTTGAGATTTTATAAATAAATTTTGCAAATCAAAATTAATTTTATTACAAGCAGTGTCAAAATCGTTGGGATAAAAAGATAAATAAATTTGTGAATCATCCGCATAGAAATGTGATGAACAATGCTTAATAAATGTAGGAAACTGAGAAATATAAACAGAAAACAACAATGGGCCTAATATGGAACCCCGTGGGACTCCACTTTCAACGTTCAAAGCTGCCGATAGATTACGCGAAATTTTGACTGATTGCTTACGATTTTTCACAAAATCAGCTAACAGATTGCAAGCTGAATCATCAAGACCAATATGATGTAAAATTGATAAAAGTATTTTGTGATTAATAGAGTCGAATGCTTTAGAATAATCAAAAGCTACAAGAACTGTAACTTTGCCATCATCGTTTGCTCGTACAATATCATCGGTTATTTTTAACAATGCTGTTTCACAACTGTAGCCTGGTCTGAAACCTGATTGAGTTTCAGGTAGTACATTATTTCTTGATAAATGTTCTCGCAACTGAAATTCAAGTATTTTTTCTATAACCTTGGACAAAGTTGGTAGAACACTGATCGGACGTAAATCATTGAATGAAGTTGGGTTCTTGATTTTCGGTATGGGTGAAACATGACCGTACTTCCACGCAGCAGGAAAAACGCAATTTTTGATGCAATAATTAATAATGTGTGTAATTACGTATGACAACTGTGGTGTACACATTTTTAACATTTCTGCATTTATACCGTCACTGCCAACTGCATTAGATTTAAGAGATAAAATAATTTTGCTCACTACTGATTCAGCGACTTCTGTGAAAGAAAAAATTGAAGTAATTTTAGGATTTACAGAAGAATTGTAATATTTTAAAATCATACTGCAATCTACTGTACACGTCGGTATACTATTAATAAAATGGGAATTGATTAAGTCCAAATTCCTGTAATTTTCGGATAAATTTACTGATTCCTTATTAAAAATATTAATAGTTTTATATCTTTCCAAACAGATATTACACCTTTAGTTGAAATGTTGTTCTCAAAATACGCTTTTTTCTCACGCCTTACAGCAGCAGTAGTAAAGTTTCTTAAATTTTTATAGCTTTCCCAGTCATTTATATTTCGTGTCTGTTTGAATTTAGAGAGAGCATCATCTCTACAATTCATCAGAATTTTTAAATTGTTTGTCAGCCAGGGGTTAAAGTTTTTAGTAAATCGTTTAGTCACTAAAGGAGCATGCTTATCAAAAAGTAAATGCAAATTTTCATTTAAAAATTTAGTTTTATCATTAATACACTGAAGATCGTATATGTTGCGCCAAGGCATAGATAAAAGATCGCCACAAAATTTGTCGTATTCTATATTTTTCAGATTACGAAAAGTTTTTATCAGCGCATTAGATTTTGTAACCCTACCTCGTATGTAGCAATATATCATCTCATGGTCAGAAATATTTGATACATTTAGTGTACCTGAATCAATCACAAGGTTTTCATTATTGATTAAAATTAAATCAATTAAAGTTACAGATAAAAATGTGATGCGGGTGGGAGCATTTATAATTTGTTTTAGGCCAACACTATTGATAAGACTGTAAAAATCTTTTGTGCAATTATTATGCACTTTGAATAGATCAATATTAAAATCGCTCAAGCATAGAATGTTATCATAACTTGGAACTATAACTGATAATGTCGTTTCCAAATTATTTAGAAAAACTTGCATATTCGTTTCTGGAGATTTATAAATACAGCCAATGCCCCATTTTATGTTACCAAACGAAAGTGATACCCACAGTTGTTCTATGTCTTTGGGAACGTTTAACACAGCATACCTAAATTTATATTTAATATAAAAACCTACTCCACCACCACGAGAAGGTCTATCTAGCCGTAGGAAATTATATCCTAAGATACTTACATGTTCAGTAGGAATTCTGTCATTTAGCCAGGTTTCTGTTACGGCAACAACATCAAAATCATGTAACAAGATTAGATTTTTGAATTCAACGAAAGTTGACAAGAGAGACCGTGTATTCAGGTGGGAAATTTTTATGCAGCTAGCCATCTTAATATACAATTAAACTAAAAAAAAGAGAATAAAACAAGTATGTACATAAGTTATATATGCATACCTACATCTCCGAAATAATATATTGCAGATTATTGAAAATAATAATAATGATTATAAGAGAGAAATTCGAACATAGTTTTCGAGACCAGAATTAAAGTTTAATTAATTATTAAAAGCAAATTGATTTCGTAATAAATACATAATTAACAATAAATGCCAATGAATTCTAGCGTAAATTAAAGTAAAGTAAGTGCATGCATACAGATTATAATTTTATCAAATCAGATGTATCTTAAAATACAAAATAACTTAAAACAGAGAAGGAGTATTTTTCGAATCATGTTTCACTGGGTCTTTTTAGAATCGTAAGAGAACCAGTAATTAATATATCATCGAGATACGCCGCGACTCCTGATATTCCCTTCAATAAATTTTTCATTACACGTTGAAATAATGCAGGTGCGGAAGTGATTCCAAACGGAACTCGTTTTACTCGAAAAAGACCTTTTGTAGTGTTTAAAGTGAGTATCCTTGATGATTCTTCATTTACTCTACTACTAGGCTTCATTTTTCATTACTGTGTTTACCGTTCGTCTGTAGTCATCACATATTCGTATACAGTGTTGTTAAGTTACTAGATACAGTATCTAAATACTTTTTGAATATCTAGATACATATCCCAGATACTACTAAAAAAATGTAACTGTATCTGCATCTAAATACAACTACAGTGTATCTATTCATTTGAGATACTAAGATATATTTTAGATACATTTTGAACTTCCATAAAAACAGCAGACCTTGGCGGAAATGCAACCTCCGATTTTACAGTCTCTTTCTTTTGATTTTCCCCTCTTGTTAATTATGTTTTCCGGTTTGTCTAATGACTGTTCTATTTAAAATGCGATTTGATAGTTCAGATACTTGAAATTTATTTTAAAAATTGGGATAGATAATTGACAAAAGTAGAAAATCAAAAGGAAAAGACTGTATTGTTGATTTTATCAACTTTTCTTGATTATGCGGAATCGCTCTTTTAGCTACAACAAGGTTGCAACTAAGGATCCTAGATTCATTTGACATTTAACTTGTCTAATACGGAAGTAGTCATTTCTGTTGATAACTTTATATTTTATTATGATTTGACTTGGTTTCATACAAAACCAGGTAATTACTTATCAGCTTATTAATCACTTAATTACGAAGATAAATTTTCTATTTAAAAAATCATACTTCTGAAAAAAATTGTGAAAATTATCACAGATTTTAGTGTGTACATTATTCACATATTAATACCAAAAACTTGGTCAATTTTCACAAAAAAAGTCGATTTGGATCGCAAATAATACTGTATCTCTACTACTGAATAGGTTATTGAATTTTACACTTGCAAGTATTTTGATAAGCTGCAGATACTTCTTTTTGTATCTGTATCTAGATATTTTCCGGAAAAAGTATCTGTATCTGCAACTAGATACATATTTGTGAAAGTATCTGCATCTGTATCTAGATACTATTAGAAATGTATCTTTAACGACACTGTTCGTATGTCGCCATTGGACTTAAGAACTGGTACGATAGGTGTTGCCCTATTTTCATGTTCAACTGATTCAAGCACCCTTTCTTTTACCACCCCATCCAGCTCCGCTTCAACTCGGTTTTGCAAGGCAAAAGGTACCTGACGTTGTCTCTTGAAGATTGGTTGTGTTTCATCTTCTATTCCGATGTGCACTGGCTCTCCTGAATATTTCCCTAATTCTCAAAAAATAAAAACGTCAGCGTAGTTGTATTGGTAACTCGTTGTCCTCGAGCATATGCAAATTTTCAATTGAAATATTTGGTTTTGTTACAGATCCAGCTCTCGAAGCAAGTCTTTGCGCGACGTTGTTGGTCAATTGGCCTCTGTACAGCTGTTTCAGCCCTATTTGGGGCTTCTTCAGCTGCAAAACCAAAAACGACTTTGCCGATTTATTCGCAATTGCGATGTAATAGTGATGAATAGATAAAACAGCGACACCCTACGATCGCTTTTTGACCTAAGACTGCATAAAGATTGACAAATGTTCTCGTTACCTTTCTCTCTGTCTCTCTGGACAACTCGCACCTTAATTTCATGTTACCTTTTTGTTTCTCTTGACGACTTGACTACTTGTTTCTCTTGACAACTTGTTTATTTACTTTTTTCACTCCTGACGAAGCTATCAATCCATAGTGAAATGTTGAGTGCTTTTCCAATTATAATTCCGTCCGGTTAGAGTTTAAAAACCAATTACTCATTTTTTAACCCGACATTGGTCGCTATGTGAGAGTTCGTCTCACAAAATTTATTTTTTTTAATTGTTTCGGTTTTCCAGTTATATGTCAAGCCTGAGATTTCATCTAATCATTTTTTCAACCTTCTTATATTTTATAATCTGCGTCCCAATCAAATTCTTTAATTACTTTTTTTAATACATCTTTTTGATTTATATTGTGTCGGTCGATGAGAGTTAAGATTTTGAGATATTACGCTTCTTATTCCAAAAAGTATAAAAACTATAACTGTACTATTTATTGAACACACACATATTTATTTTAGAAAATAGCCCTTCCACTGCAAGAAGAAAAAATTACAACTATATACAATGTAATTAACAATAATTGAAGACCATAATTCAAAAGGGTCTAAGTGCCAAAAAATTAAAAAAAAAAAACTATATTTTCACAGCAAATGGGTCTATGTGCAAAGCCCATTGTGATGCAAAATGGTCTATGTACCTGTGGTTAAATAAAAAGTGTAATAAATGAATCATAGTTGGCGATATTTGTATGTGCGCTTAAGATTTAGTAAATCAGTTTTTTTTATAACTTCTAAACATGTTTTTGGCACTTAGACCCTTTTGAAGTTTGGTCTTCAATTATAGGTTTGCATTTAGCATCTTTCAAGTATTTATTATTAGAATATCAATAATAACTTCCTTGTAGCACAGCGCATTAATTTATTTTAGTTACTTAGAAGTTATTTAATATGTTTTATTACTTACCATACCACCTTATATGTAAATATTCTAGATGCGAACCTTTAGTCATTTTGTCACAATGCATTTGGACTTATGTTTTTAAAATAAATAAAGTAGCTGATTAACTGTTTATTTTACGTTACTTTTATAACAAAAAATAACTAAAGTAATAAATATTGTAATGATCTTCACCTTGTAAGTTCACATGTAAAAAATACGTATAAGGAATAAAAAGGTAAATTTCATGTGTGGGAGAAAAATCTCACGCACGACCAATGGCATCACATTCAACCTAGCGATTAACGCCGGTTAAATTATTTAAAGTTTAACATAAAATTTGCATTAGGACGAATTATTGTGGTGAGGGGCTCTTAGATACTGTCAGAGTGTTCTAGAACAATGAATCAAAAACGTTAGGGTTTTCAGAGCAACCTAATGTCCCAAGCAACACGCAATAGTTGAATAAATCTATAAATATAACGAACAGATAAAACAGCGACATCTTACGATCGCTTTTTGGCCATACATTGCAGTAGGAAAGACAAATTGAAGCGGATTTGCTCCTAATAAGTCCCCCATGCAAGGCGGCCATGCTTCCTGTCAAAGCATAATGAAAGCTTTAAAAAAAAATGTTGCAAATCGTTTTTGATTGCAGTGAAAACCTCGAGAAGCCTATGTACAGCTGTTTCAGCCCTGCTTGGGGCTTCATCAGCAGAGACGTAGCTCGACATTCCCACTGCAAACAAAAACGACTTGTCCAATTTATTCGCAAATGCGATGTAATAGTGATGAACAGATAAAACAGCGACATCTTACAATCGCTTTTTGGCCATACATTGCAGTAGGATAGACAAATTAAAGCGGATTTGCTCCTAATAAGTCCCCCATGCAAGGCGGCCATGCCTTGCTGTCAAAGCATAATGAAAGTTTTTTTAAAAAAAATGTTGCAAATCGTTTTTGATTGCAGTGAAAACCTCGAGAAGTCTCTGTACAGCTGTTTCAGCTCTGCTTGGGGCTTCATCAGCAGAGACGTAACTCGACATTCCCACTACACACCAAAAACGACTTGTCCAATTTATTCGCAAATGCGATGTAATAGTGATGAACAGATAAAACAGCGACATCTTACAATCGCTTTTTGGCCATACATTGCGGTAGGAGCAAATCCGCTTCAATTTGTCTATCCTACTGTATGGTCAAAAAGCGATCGTAAGATGTCGCTGTTTTATCTGTTCATTACTCTTACATCGCATTTGCGAATAAATTGGACAAGTCGTTTTTGATATGCAGTGGGAATATCGAGCTACGTCTCTGCTGATGAAGCCCCAAGCAGGGGTGAAACAGCTGTACAGAGGTTGCTCGAGGTTTTCACTGCAATCAAAAACGATTTGCAACAAATTTTTTTTATAAATATAACATAAAATAAAGGATAAAATGTCCGTGAAATAGTTGTTGAAATTAGTTTCATACACATAGGACGCTATTGTGCTGATTAGTTTAAGTAAGCGACCAACCTCCAGGTCCTCTAGCTATGGCGAAAGACTATAATTAGTAACATTTTGTAACTGACCGATGTAATACAGTACAAATAAACATTAATCCGGTAAAAGTACATGGGAAGTAATAATTTTGCACTCATTGTCACTAGTAATGCGACGAGTCGAGTAGACTCGCTATCAGACTCGATTCTCAAAGGTACTCATTGTACTCGAATAACTAATTCTGTGAACCCGAGTCAGCGGTACTCGAATCGACTCGAGTACGATACAAGTATTCGTTCTACTCGAGTAACTATTGCAGTGACACCGAGTCAACTCGAGTTCGATTCAAGTAATTCGAGTACCGGCTTTAGAATTAAATAACGAGTCGAGTAGACTCGATGTCAGACTGGATTTTATTAGCGTTAACGTTTGACAAGTTTCATTCGTTTTAGAAGTACTATGCTTTTGCTAAAACAGTCGACTGCCGCAATAACTTACTGTGACAGTCAAACGCTTGATATCGGGGCGGCTTGGCGGCGGTCATTGTTTTTTTTATATTTTATGAAAAAAATTACATAAAAAATGAATAAGTTCTAAAATTTCAAACGGAGTACAGTTTTTTGTAACTGAAAAGGCTGTTAAATATTGTTAAATAAAAACTGAAGACTCATACTCATTTAATGAATAATTTGTGGCTCTATATTCTATATTTTGTTTTCTTTTAAAGAAAATAATTTTAATTCAACTAAACATGCAATTACATAGTAAATAAGTTTTTCTTTTTATTTTACACAGAGCCTGCACACTTTATTATGAGACATATTAAATAATTTTACATAGTTACAAAATTTTAAATTTATCTGAACCACATACATTAATAAAGAAAACACGTGACGATCGGAAATAAAGTAAAATATAGAATGAACTTTGTTACTTTAAACGGAACGTTCAATATACAGTTGAAAACAAAAAAGTAGACAAATTACTGTTTCCTGTAATTATTCTTCCTCAAAATGCTATAGAGTAAAGCCGAATTCACAGATTTTACCACAGTTTTAAACTTGTTAATTTTGAAAGATTTTAAATTTGTTTAAAGTTATTTATGAAGTCGTTTTTAATCACTACCATTTTCAGAAAGAATAATTATAGGAAACTGTAATTTGTCTACTTTTTTTGCTTTCAACTGTAAAGTCGGCATATATGAAATACCCATTCTTTGGGCCATCATAAATTCTGAACTAAGATACTAAATACTCAGATATTTTAATTAAAAATACTTTATGTTGTTTTCCAGCGGTTGTATATAATAAATTTAAGAAATACATATTTTTGGGGAAAATTCTGAAACAAATTAAAAAAACTGCATTTTCATGATATTATTTAAAATGGCGGATAACATGGAATAGTCAGTTGGGGTGACATTAAATAAGAGAAAATGTGCAATACTTTAAGTTAATAAGGTAAAATATCAACTGTTGTACTAATCTACACTATAACAAACTAACTTTGGTGTAATTTTAAAAAATACATTTTTCTCGTACCGCGCGAAAACTTCCAAAACGATAAATTCACAAAATCATGTACTGTAAAGTTATGCAGTCTTACCAGCTAAGAACCTCTGTAGTAATGACCTATAACACCGAAACTCATGTTAATGCCAGAGTCGTTTAACAGATGGCGCTTCTTATTTAAAAAATACTGGGTATTTCATATTAGCCCGGTCTATTCCATATATGTATGCTAACTTTACTCTACATATTGTTACGTTTCTAGGGTTTAAATTTATTTATTTAAACGAATAAAACACTCGGTAAAAACTTAACCGTAATTTAATAAAGCTTAAAAACTAATTTATTTGTAACAATTTATTTACACACTAAAAATCTAACTTCGACGATCGCTGTTAGAATTCGACTGCCTGGTGAGTCAACTTTGGCCGATTTTATATCATTTGCGGCCGTCTCGAATTCTCCACGCTGGAAAAGTTTAGTCTGTTCGATGTAGGCCCCGGTGGCGTGACGGCCGATGACGCATAACAGCGAACCGACTTCTTGACGCCTTCTGACGTAGTGCTGAGTGGCTCGCCACAATATTTTCTTGGATTAAAAAAAATTCCTAATTCAAAATATAGGTACATGTTTATGTTGTTTTGTTTATTTGCATTTTCATTTTTTTACGATATTTAAGTTTAAAAAAAATGTGTATTTATTTTAGTAGACCTTTGCATTAACAAGAGTTTTTAATGCGTAACAGGAGGTAATTGTAATTAACAGACAAAACGTTAACAGCTAGAACAAATTAACATTATAGAGAAGATCAAATTAAAGAATTTTTCTTAATAAACTTTAGGGAAAGTCAGTAACTAGAAAGTTATAAGAGTTTAATGTGAAATTAATTAACAAGTAAAAGTTACTACTTGTAGTAATATTTTACGTTTTAAATTTTGGTATTTACAACCATTTAAAAAAAATCTTGTCTCGTAAAAGTTACGGATATTTCATTTTTGTGTCAATTAAAGAAGAAATTAAGAAACTTAACTGTAACTTTTTAGGGTTTTGGTCAAAAACGAATTAAGAGAAAAGCTTTATTTTGATCTTCTACAGCTACCCTATCAATCTCCTCCGTACGATATAAAATAAATTAATAAAAATAAATCAAACCCTAATAATTTCAAGCTCAAATATCATGAAAAGTATGAAACCAAATAAAGACAAACTACAAATTGTTGGAATTAGGAATCTCTCTTAATTCAAAAAAATATATTGCGAGTTGAACATGAATGCTTCTACGGCCGTCATCCATGATTGAATTGGCTACCGGTTGAAAACACGTCATTATTATTTCTTCCACTGCCGTCATTTCGCCCTTCATTGTAGAAGAACCTCCTCAGGACAGATATTGCTGGCTGTAGCTTCTTCCTAGTCGTTGAAACTGACGGGAAGCAATAGAACACCATTAGCAGCTCTGAGGAATTTCTTCTGCAATGAAGAGCAAAACGTCGGCGTAGGAAGTATCTTGATGCGGTTCCAAACGGGTCATTTGGGTTTCCGATCAGCACTTGTTTAATTTTTTCTTAATAATTTCTTGATTCAAACAAATTCCTAAAAGTTACATTTTACGTATTTTGATATACGTATCTAAAGAGTGTTGATAACGTTAAAAATGTAAACAAAAACACTGCACCTTTATTCTATCGATTCTACTAGCAGTAAAAAAGTAACGTCATGAGTACTCATATTTCCGGGTTTAGTTAAATGTTCGAAACTTTTAATATGGACTCGAGTCAAAACTCGCATTTTTTATAAAAAAGTTCAAGTTTATTACATTCTTTAAAACGGCGAGTCCTGAGTTCAATTCGAGTACTCGAGTACTTTTATCTGAACTCGAGTCAATTGACTCGAGTCGACTCGATTCTTTCAAACGGCGATTTTCAGCCAAGTACTCGAGTCTTTTGATCTGGACTCGACTCTCTTGACTCGAGTCAAGACTCGATTCTTTTATAAAAGTATTCGAGTCAACTCGATTCTTAAAAACAGCGACTCATCGCATCACTAATTGTCACTCTGTACCAAAGTGATACACCTTATACGTATATTATACGACTTAAAACATATACATGAAGTTGTTCTACAAATCTGTAGCGAAATGTTTTGTGTATTATAATCACAATTCTGTCCGGTTTAAGATTAAAAAAAAAACTTTTTATTTAAAACATATACTTTGACCACAGGCGTTTAGTAAATATACGAAAACTAAAAAATTACCAAAATGTGGTTGAATACACATATGTATAATAAACTATAACTGCACGTTGGCGTGTTGCTTGTTAACGTGGTTTATTCATTTATTTTAATCTCTTGTAATTTCTTTTTCAGATATTTGAGAAATGCTGCTAAATATTCGCGTTACATGAATATTTATGGTAGAAATTTAGAAAGTAAAGACATTGTCCCTGAAACAATAATTTGCAGAGAAAATGAACCGTCCACTTCGAAAAAGGATGCAAAAAAGAAAAAAGAGAGCTGTAAAGTGAAAGATTTGAAAAATAAATTGCAAAAAGAAGCAAAGAAAAAATTGTATGATAAGGAAATACGACTGCTAAATGAATTTAATTTAACAGTAAAGAAGGGTGACAATCTTGCTAATCAAAAAATCAATCTGGAGCAGATACAGAAGCTTTCGACTAAATTCACTGACGGAAGCGTTTTGTTGAAAGCACGTGTCATAGAATTGCGAATCTTGATGTACATATGTCAGCTTCATGGAGAGAACATTTCCTTAGATTACGTCAAACAAATATTTTTGGCGATACGTGAAATTCTTCAACTGTATTATCAACTAACAGATAAAGAAAAACAAATTATTTCAAGTCTCTTATACAAGTTTGGTTTTGATGAAATTGCTCAGAGAAATAATCTTCCGGTTGTCGAATGCGATAAGTTACTAAACTTAGATTGGATTCGATATCAATTGGAGCACATGGGGCCACATTTGGAAAAAGATGTTTCAGAAGTTTACGACCCGGACATAGGTTTTACTCCTGACCTGTGGCAAACGAAATTTATAAACGCAATTCGTAAGAATGAATCTGCTTTGGTCGTTGCTCCAACTTCAAGTGGAAAAACGTTCGCTTCTTATTACTGCATGAAGCGTGTGTTGCAACAATCAAGCACAGGAATTGTAGTGTACGTTTCACCAACTAAAGCTCTGGTTAACCAAGTGGCCGCTACGGTATACAATCGATTTTCTAAAGTGAAACTTCGGAATGGTATTTCTGTCGTAGGCGTTTTTACAAGGGACTTCAAAACGAACGGATTGAATTCACGTATTTTGGTTACTGTGCCGCAATGCCTTGATATTTTGTTGCTGTCGCCACGCAGATACTCCTGGGTAAAAAGTATAAAATACGTCATATTTGATGAAGTGCATAATTTGTCGGGCATCGAGGGTTCTGTATGGGAACGTTGTTTGCTTATGATACGTTGTCCCTTTTTAGCACTCTCTGCAACAATCAATGAGCCTAAACATTTTCATAATTGGCTACAAGACGTCGAAAATTTTAAAAGGCAACAAGATGCCGATAATAAAATTGTGCGTGAAAACAGCTCATATCATGTGGAACTCGTTGAGCTTTCTGAAAGACACTCGGATTTAATAAAATATACATTCGGAAGAAACGGCCTAGTACATTTTCATCCTTTTTGCGCCTTAGATGATTATGCTCTTGACATGCATGAAGGTGTACCTCCAACTGTAACGCTCAGTCCGCATGAAACTCTGCAGTTATTTGATGCAATGTATTCCGGTACAAATGCGGGAATGTTTATACCTTCCGATCTTCACGTGGAAGTGTACTTCAAGAACCATTGCCCTTCTGGATTTATAAAACGCGAAGTGGTTCGAAATTATGAAAAGGAATTAGGACGTGTCTTTTATGACCTTTATCAAAAACAAAAAACAATAACCAGGTCGATTTTACAACAACTTCATAAAGATAATCCCAGAAGAAAATTTGAAAGCATGCGACATTTATTGGATGTTATGCAATACAAGAACATGTTACCTACATTAGTCTTCTCTTACAATAGAAGTCTAGTTGAAGAACTACACGCAATCGCAATTGAAAAGACATACAAAGTAAAGGTAAGTGTTTTAAAAATTATTTATAGTGTTGCATGAGTTAACAAGCGCTCATTCTTCCATAACTCATTAACAACACAGAAAGTTTTTAGAAAAATATTGCGGAACAAATAGAGATCATTTGACAAGAAAATGTAGCGTGAATCATATTTTTTAATGAAATGCCCTGCAGAATTTAATCTAAAAAATTGTGAAAAATTTCTGATAATCTTTTATTTCTTGGACATACGTTTATATGAACTTCTGTGTTTAAAATCATTTTCTGTATTAGCTGTTTCCGTTTGGCACACTTTAAATAAAACACCCGGTACAGATACATGTTTTTTTTTCACAAGGAAAGTCTATTTGTTATCCTGCACTAGTACATACTCATAGTATCTTCATCTCTTACTAATGTATAAGGGTAGAACAAGATACAAATACTTTAGTGTACACTAGTGCAGGATAACAAACAGACCTAGAGTTTCTGCCTGTTGAGCATTAAGCTTAATATTATTTTGACACAGGGCAGCTTGTAACAAGATTTTTTTTTAAATGGAGCTGTATATTTTCTGGTAGAAATACCTAACGTGACTATGCCAGAATTCCCACTCCCTTTAACTTTTTTACTTTTGAATTTGGAAAGAAATGTTATTACAAAACTTATACAGACTAATTCAAAGTTTTTGCTAATGTTTACAGAAAAGCAAATGAATATCGCCTAGCTGAGATATAGACTGAAATTTAATTTTTTTAATGGCACACTCGGTATATTTGTATATATTTGGATTCGAAATTAAATTCCAGTGAGATATTGTGTAACTAACATACAGGGTGGTCCATATTTGATGGTTATACAGGATTTCTCAGTTATTTATAGAACCCAATGCTACTTTTTTGAGAGAAGCTCACTGGAGAAAACAAAAGTTAGCCATCTCGACTTGTTCAGGAAATATAGGCCGAAAACGAATTTTTCCAAAAAATTATTTTTCACATCTCAGTTGTTTGACAAGATATTTTGAAAATTCAAAAACTATTTTATACAGAAGTTAAAATAGATTTCACTGATGTTATTGTCTCTTGTGGAAACTGCACCAGTTTTGCGAAACAAATTATAACTTTCTAATTTTAAATGGAAACCAAAGTTGGCTGTGACACAAATAAATTGCTTTTTTAATGAGGTTTCCAAAAATATAAAGTTTGATATAATTATTTTTACAAATAATAAAGATACTAATTATTTTTTGTTTTCCGATAGCTAACAAGGCACCTATGACACACAAAAAAAAACAAAAAATAGTTGTTTTCCACAAAAAATCAATTATTATTAAGTAAAACAGTTAATTTAATTCAATAAATAAATAGCTTCATAATATCTCTTAGAGACTGACATAAAACCATAAGTATGTAAAAAGTGATTAACTCCGTTGGAACATTTCTTTAATTATATTAATATGAATAGTTACAAGATTTTTATATATTTTAAATCGTATTAATTAGTGTATTTGTTTAATAAATTATTAAAATGTCCAACATTTCTTAAGTTTAATAATGCCTGCAAGAACATTTGTATATTAATAAATTTAATCACGGGTAGAAGTGAAATAAACATCTAAGAATTTTTGGTAATTCAAAATTAAGATTTAATAATATGAAAGGCACGTATAATACATAATTCTTTAAAGCTGCAATGATACTTATCCCCATATTTACATTCTTCGTAGTTTTATGAGTTTTCTAATAGCATTATGTATGTCGTTATTTATTTTTTTAATTACCTGTATTATCTATTCTAATTAGAGATGGGCTAGGGAATGAACCCGGTGCGATAGTCGCTGCAAATCACCACATACTTTAAATATTTAATTGCATACAATAAAAACGCCTACAAGTCGACAGTATTGTGCTCGATTAGAGATGGGCCAGGGAATGAACCCGGTGCATTGAAAGCACCCACATGGGTGCATACATGAATGTACCGGGTGCATTCAAAAATTTAAATTTCCCGCGCAAATCGAACGAGAAATAACTTTTTCTTGATATTATTTAATTGTTTGCAGGTGGTTTACAGGTTTAATGTTTCATAGTGTGTGGTGAATAGTTGAATAGTAAACTTTTAAGTTTAAACGGAAGCTTTGTAGCTTAAAATATGAACAAAATGAGTAAGTTTTTGAAATTAACGTTACAAAATAATTGCCTAGCGATAGTCCGTACAAAATATATTATATTTGGTATCATTTGGAAGCATATTTTTATGTCTTATGTAAATGTTGGCAACCGGGCAATGCACCCAATGCACCGGGTGCATTCCGTGATTCCGAACGGGCGTGGTTTAAATGGATCCGTTCGGGATTTTATATAAAATAGCACGGATCCCGACCATTGGATTGCACTTTTAGATTACTTGAAGATACGTTTCCATGATAATTATGATCTGCCTGACTTTCTTTCTTGTAGTCAGCTTGTACAAGGTGGCCCAACGATGCGTATTTCTTCTGTGAGGCCTATAGGAAAGAAATTAGGAAAGAAATCGTGGTTCGTGGAAACTATTTTTTTAAATGGAATACCCTGTATATTTTTAGATATTTGGATCCGCCGCAATGAACAGATTACAGCGGTGTAAAGATATATTGATTTTATTGAATAACTTTCATAAAATAATTGATACTGTTAGCTGTTATTTTGTGATATTCCATTTTACACGAATAAATTAAATAAAACACTATTTTAGTATATATCACTATATTTAACACAAGAATTGTGACTGCAGTTTCGGCATACAATGCCATTATCAAACTAAAATATTTTAACAAAACTTCAACTTAAAACTAGCGCTAAAACGATAGAGGTGTAGTACTGAGAATTATAATTTAATTTAAATTTAAACAGGGTTCAAAGAGGGGCGTGTACATCAGGTCGGTTTGGTCGTTAAGCAGAATCACGTTCGGGTTTCTTTTTGCTTTATGGATTTCAAGTGATTCCAGGAGGTTCAATTTACTACCTTTGTTTTCGAAATGACGTATTTTAATATTGTTATTGAGGAAAGTCTGTCTTCTTTAGATTAAATGATCTGCAATGTTCTTTTATGCGGGTATGAAACGCCCTACCAGTTTGGCCGATGTACACGCTTTTACAATCATTACATGTTAATTGGTACACTCCTTGTAAACGTGTGAATGATATAACATGTGTCTTTAGAATAGTTTATTATAATGTCAATAACACCGTAACAACACTAAATGATTACACAGGTAGGTATTAGGAGGTAAGTATAACAATTTGATACAGACATCAATTAGGACGCCATCGACGCCATTCTTCTACGTGTATATCTCTATATTAACAATGTTGCCAACTCTATTACATCTCCCCTTTTTTTTTTTTTATTACAGATAATCTTGAAGGTAGGCTGGTTTTCGAATGGTTCTACCCACTCGGGTAACTACTGGATTTCCTACTCTACTATTACATTCTAATTGACTGTTGGAGGAGATCTGCCTGTCACTGTTAACATTTGCTCTATTTTCATTATTTAATACAGGATTAGATTTGTTACTAATTTTGGATTGCAGTTCAATTTGCTGCTCTAGCATTTCGTTGAATATGTTCGTAGTATCCTGAAATGTACTTTTAGGTATAGGTTTAAGAAACTTTCTATTTCGACTTAACGTTATATTACTATTGTTTGGTTTCACCAAATATGATCTAGGTCTACTGGTATCAGCTCTTATAATCTTGCTTGGAATCCAAATACCTTTTTGATTCATTGTCATTACTTCTTCTCCCTTTCTCAACTTAGTCAAATTTTTTGCATGTAGATTATAATAATATTTTTGCTTATTCTGCTTTTCTTTTTGTAACTTTTGATATTGTTTAGCGTAGTTCGTTTGTAATAATTTATCTGCAACTGGCAAATGTCCTCTAAGTCTTCTCCCTTGCAATAAAAATGCTGGTGAAGGAATGTTTTTATCTAACGGTGTATTTCTGTATTCAAGTAAAACCATATTAAATTCCTTGTTGTCAAATTTAGCTTTCTTTAATAAATTTTTCATGATTTGAACTTGACGTTCAATAAAGCCATTGGACTGAGAGTATGTTGGACTCGAAGTTTTTTGAACAACGTCCCAGTTACTTAAAAAATCGACAAATTGCCACCCTGTAAATTGTGGACCATTATCTGAATATAGGATTTCAGGAATCCCAAACCGTGAAAAACATTCTTTCATTTCATTAATTACCGCATTACAAGTCGAATCTTTACATAATTTTCGAACCTCGGGATATTTCGAATATACATCTACAATTAGTAAATATGTTTCACCACTAAAGTAAAAAAGATCCGTGGCTACAATTTGCCATGGTCTAGACGGAATTTCGCGACATAATAATGTTTCTTTTTGATTTTTTCTTGAGTAGGTGAGACATGCTGGGCAATTCTCTATTTTGTCTTTAATTTCTTTATACATGTAGGACCAATATACTATGTCTTTTGCTTTCCAACTAGTCTTTTCAATTCCCAGATGTGTCATGTGTAACTTGTCTAAAATTTCCCTTCTCATGTTTCTAGGAATGATAATCTGAGAACCTTTGTAAACTATGCCCTCATGCTCTACTAACTCATCCCTGATCTTCCAATATGATTTGACTTGATCATTTACTTTTCTTCTTTCATTTGGCCAACCCTCCTGAATTGTTTGAATAAGTATTTGCAGTTCCTTATCTGCTTTGGTTTCTACTTTGATTTTCTCTAGTCTTGATTTACTTACATTGTCTGATAAATTGACCAAATCTATATGAGCCTGTAACTCTCTTTCTGATAATTCAAAGTTTTTATCGTCATAGCTTGCCCTAGACAGAGCATCTGCCAAGTATAATTGTTTTCCTGGCTTATATATTATTTTAAATGTGTACCCTTGCAAAATTATTCTTAACCTTTGAAGTCTTAATGGGCATTTATCCAGTGGTTTTTGCAGAATAGAGACCAGTGGCTTATGGTCTGTTTCTACCGTAAATTCTTTTCCGTATAAATATTGCCTAAATCTTTGACAGCCAAAAGTTATCGCTAGCATTTCTTTCTCTATTTGGGCATATTTTTGTTGTGCATCTGTTAGCGATTTTGATGCATAAGCCATGGGTCTGTTATCTTGCAAAATCACAGCTCCCAACCCTACTTTCGAGCTATCTACTGACAAAACTATTGGTTTCTTTTCATCGTAAAATCCTAATATTGGGCTTTTAGTTAATACTGTTTTTACATTATTGAACTCGTCCTCATGAATTTGTGACCACACCCAGATTACATTTTTCTTCATTAATTGCCTAAGATTTGAAGTTAATGCTGCTAAATTTGGTAAAAATTTTCCCACATAGGTTAACATTCCTAAAAATCTACCAAGTTCTTTTGTGTTTTTGGGCTCTGGAATTTGTTTAATTGCTTCAACCTTGTCCTTATCAATTTTGATACCACTTTTAGAGATTACATGTCCCACATATTTCACCTCTGTTTGATAGAATTTACATTTTTCTGGGTTAAAACGCACGCCTTTTTCATATGCTCTCTTTAAAACTAGCTGTATAATTTTATCATGTTCCTTTTTAGTCTCAGTATGAATTATCAAATCATCGATGTATATTTTAACGTTTGGAATATTTTCAAAAATTTCTGAAAAAGTTCTGTGATATATTTCAGGTGCCGACGTTAGGCCAAAAGGTAATCTTAAGAATTTAAACAATCCAAAAGGAATAGAAAACGTAGTCAAATCTGCTGATGTATCGCTTAAAACTATCTGCCAAAAACCCTTATTAGCATCAAGAACTGAAAAGATTGATGATTTTTTCATATCTTTTGTTATTTCCTCAAAAGTTGGTAATTCCTGTCTTTCGCGAATAATTGATTTATTTAATTATTATTAATTATCTAGTTCCTCCTTTAACTTGTTTACTAACTGAAATGGAACCCTTCTACTGGGAACAACAACTGGCTGATAATTTTCTTTGAGTTTAATTTCACATGGTTTTGCTTTAATTTTTCCTATACCTTGAAATAATTGATTATTTTTTGTAATTATATCTTTCTGATTTTTGTCCTCTATCATTAAAACCCTTTTCAACAAGTCTAACTCTTGTATCGTTTTTAAACCCAGTACCGGTGTACTTAATGTTTTTGTGCGTACAACTACAAATTCTACATTATAAATCTCATTTTTAGCTTCGATTTTCAATTTACATGAACCCAATATTTTAATTAAATCTCCTGAATAATTAGTAACTTTAAAATTACAAGGTTTAAGATCATTTACCACATTCAACTTTGCATAAATCTGCTCTGGTATTGCATTTATTTGCGCACCTGTATCTAATTTGAAATTAATCATTTTATTAGAATCCAGAAATTTTATATTCATCATCCAAGAGTCTTCATTTTTATCACTTTGTATACTGTCCAGAACATAAGTTTGTGACTCAAAATTTTCTTGATGTGTATTAATATTATCATTCATGCAAGCCATTTTGACTTCATTTAGCGATTTAGTTTTACAGACTTTTGCAAAATGTCCTTGTTTTTTACAAATCTTACATATTTTATCCCTAGCTGGACATAAATTCAAAGAATGTTTTTCATACCCGCACCTGTAACAATTGGTTTGTCTTGGCATGTTTTTCTGTTGTCTACCCTGTTGAGACTGATGTTGTCCTCGTAAGTTTGTGCCTATTTGCCTATTCGCTCCATTGCCTTCTTGGTTCGCCCTTGTTCCCCCTGGTGTCTTATAATTTCTTGTCTCTTGCTTGTGATTCAAAAATCTCTGCTGCCTTCGTCCACATCCTGCTCCATATCTCGACTCCTCTGTGTTGTTTCTTGTAGCCGATGATTTTATTTCATGCATATCTACTGTATTTTGATCCCAAAGCTTCTTGAGGTGTGCTTCTGTTTGTTCAGCTGCTTTACATATTGTGATTGCCTTATCCAGTGTTAGATTGTCCTCCCTTAGTAGCCGGTCCTTTATCTTGGAGTCACCGATACCACATACCAATCTGTCTTTGATGAGACTGTCCCTCATGTCTCCAAAATTGCAAGAAGCTGCCACGTTTCTTAAATCCGTCAGGAAAGTATCAAATGATTCATTTGGTGCCTGTGAACGCATATTAAATTTATGCCTCTCAACACTAACGTTAGTTTTAGGTATGAAATGGGCTTCTAACTTTTCTAGTATACTATTTTTGTTCGTACTCTGCTCTGCTGTCATATCAAGAGTATTAAAAATATCTACTACCTCTTGTCCCACACAATGTAGTAGCACCGCTGCTTGTACCTCCTGCGATTTTGTGCTGCCTCCCGTTCCCATCAAGTACAGTTCAAAATTCTGTTTAAACTTCTTCCAATTCAAAGCTAGGTCTCCTTCCATCACCATTGGCTTGGGTTGTTTTAGAAATTCCATTTTTTTTTTTTAACACTTGTTGCACACGTTATTTTAACCTTATTTATTTTTATGACTGCGCCATGTAAACGTGTGAATGATATAACATGTGTCTTTAGAATAGTTTATTATAATGTCAATAACACCGTAACAACACTAAATGATTACACAGGTAGGTATTAGGAGGTAAGTATAACAATTTGATACAGACATCAATTAGGACGCCATCGACGCCATTCTTCTACGTGTATATCTCTATATTAACAATGTTGCCAACTCTATTACACTCCTGATTTAGGTACATAACGGATCTAGTTTCTCTTTTGCATTAAAAATGATGTGAGATAATTTTGTTTGTGGTTTAAAACTGAGAATAATATTTTTGTTGTTTTTATTAAGAATTTTTCCAATCTTTTCACTGATTTTTCCGCTGTATGTTGAGGTTGTATATTGGTTTGTTTGTTTATTGTCATGAACGTGAGGGTAAATTTGACTGAGGTTATGTTTTGTTTGTTTGTTCTTCAGTATATTATCTATTGTTTTTTTGTTGTATCCATTGTTGTGAGCTATTTGTGTGATGATATCGATTTCATTTTTGAGTTCGGTTTCTGATAGAGGTAAATTAATAGCTCGGTGAATCATTGAATTGAAAGCTGCCATTTTGTGCTGATGTGGATGTAGGGAGTCCATAGGAATAGTGCAGTCTATATGTGGGTTTTCTATAAATTTTGAAATTTAGGGAATTTATTTCTCGGGTAATTGTTAGGTCAAGGAAATTAATTTGGTGTTCTTGTTCAGTTTCAAGTGTGAAATTGATTTTGGGATGGATTGAATTTATGTGGGAGAGAAATAATTGTAAGTTTCGATTTGTACCTATGAAGCCAGCTACAATATCGTCGACGTATCGGTACCAAAATTGTATGTGTTTTTTGGCTAAATCAGATGTTAGGATTTGTATAGTAATAGATTCCATAAATATTTCTGCAAGTAAGGGGCTGAGGGGCGATCCCATAGCTAAACCTTCAGTCTGTTTGTAAAATTTTTTGTCGTAGGTGAAATAGTTTTGCTTAGTAACGAGTTGTGTAAGATCTAGAATTTCTTTGGTAATTATGGGGTTAACTTTTTTTCTCTCTAACATGGTTGTTATTAAGTGGATACATTCGTCGGGTGGGATATTAGAAAACATATTTGAAACGTCGAAGGAGACTAATTTTAAGTTGCTGGGGATTGTTTCTTGGTTCAGTTGTTTTGTTAATTCAATAGTATTTTTTATTGCGTGGATATCTCGGAATTGTGTGTGAGTTTTTATGATATTATTAAGTTTTGTGGCTAATAGGGCTGTCGGGCAACCAATGTAAGAGACTACCGGTCTAATGGGGGCTTCGTTTTTGTGGATTTTTAATAATCCATATAGTCTATGTGCTGTAGTGTTCATTTGTACTAGTTTATATTTTTCGGCATTAGTGAGTAGGGCATTACTAGATTTGATGGCTTCTTTTATCTGATTTTGAAATTTGTTCGTGGGATCTGTCTTCGTTTCAATTATTTTTTCTTTATTAATGAACTCTTGTATTTTGTGGTCGTAATCTCTTCTTGATAATACTACAACAGTGTTGCCTTTGTCGGCCTTGGTGATTACTAAATCATTTTCGTTAATTTTCTGTTTTAAACTTTTTATGACTTTCACATCTGAAGAATGATTGATTATTTGTGGTTTGTAGTTTTTCAGGGCGTCATAGATTTTAAGTCTAGGTAGGTTATTGTAATTTTTTGCTATTTCAGACTCGATAGCAAGAACTTCCTTGTGTTTTTTATTGTTTATGTTTGGTGAATATTTAGGGCCTTTATTTAATAAATTTAAATTAAATTAGAATTCTCAGTACTACACCTCTATCGTTTTAGCGCTAGTTTTAAGTTGAAGTTTTGTTAAAATATTTTAGTTTGATAATGGCATTGTATGCCGAAACTGCAGTCACAATTCTTGTGTTAAATATAGTGATATATACTAAAATAGTGTTTTATTTAATTTATTCGTGTTTCATAAAATAATTTTTTTTTCTTGAAGAATTTTGCAAAAATTCAGTAAGTTTGAATTTGAATTTCTGATTAATGAGATAACACAGACGAACGAAAATCTGACACGATATTTTTGGGACTTTGGCCTTTATGAAAATGTGAACAAAATTAAGATACCTTTTTGCATTACACCGAGCGATCGATACTGATGAAACATTTGGTATCTTATTTTTTTTAATAGAACGGCCTACTTTTTATTTCAGAAATAGATAGCACTTAAATGTAGCTTTCTGCCGATATAAGGTTATATATCTTTATTTTTAATAATTCCGTCACTAAAAATTTTCTTTTTACAAGTATTTCAATGGTCGGTTTTAATTTATTTTTGGTAAAATAAATCCTATCGCGGAGGTATTCAATTAGAAATCTTTGAAAGTAGAATCAAATGATCGAAAAATGACTTCGAATGAATGAATTTAGGTAGGAAAGTAGGAATACTGGGTGTATAGTTTAAGACGCCGACCATTGAAATACTTATAAAAAGAAAATTTCTAGTGACGAAATTATTAAAAATAAAGGTATATAACCTGATATCAGCAGAAAGCTGCATTTAAGTGCTATCCATTTCTGAAATAAAAAGTAGACCATTCCATTAAAAAAAAATGAGATACCGAATGTTTCGTAAGTATCGATCGTTCAGTATATTGCAAAATGATATCTTAATTTTGTTCACATTTTCATAAAGGCCAAAGTCCTAAAAATATCGTGTTAGATTTTCGTTCGTCTGTGTTACCTCATTAATCAGAAATTCAAATTCAAACGTACTGAATTTTTGCAAAATTCTTCAAGAAAAAAAAATATTTTATGAAAGTTATTCAATAAAATCAATATATCTTTGTACTGCTGTAATCAGCTTACTGTGGCGCATCCAAATATCTAGAAATATACAGGGTGTACCATTAAAAAAAAATAAGTTTCCACGAACCACCAATTTTCTGATCACTCTGTATAGTTCAAAATAATTTTACAATATGCCGCGTATTGTCTAGTATAAAATTCTTTATAGATTTTTTTCCTAATTTTTTTCCCATAAGCCTCACAGAAGAATTGCGCATCGTTGGGCCAACCTGTACTACGCCCGCTAAAAAAATCTGGGACATGTAACATGTCCTACTGTAAACGTAACGAAGTGTTTTATACATTACCATAGAAATAAGCTCTACATAGCAAGATGAATGGTTTAAAGCTGCATTTTAAACTATTAAAATAATTCAAAAACACACGCAAAGAGGTATCCCAGATATTTTTGGCGGGCGTAGTACCTTGGGGCATAGTAAAACATTGTCGATACATTTATTTCCAAGACCTATACAACATGGTGTTATTTCTTGTAACAAATTTGTGAAAAGCTGATAGAAAAGTGTCCTTTTAACCATAAACATTCACTGTGGTACCATATCTGTCATATTGTAACAATTTTTTTTTATAAAAGAAGATATATACAGGGAAATTCAGGCAACACTTTCATTAAAAGTTTACGGACTTCTCCTTTGATTTTCTGTCTCATATTTTGCAGTTATAAGTTAACGACGATGATCTATCAAAGTATAATATTTTCAATTTTCGGACACTTCCGCTTATACCGGAAGTAGCTGCCAACTTTCTTATTTTAAATGGAATACCTCATTTTTTAATGAATTTTTTAAATCTACATAGAATTCTAAAAATATTTTGTGCAACATGTGATACAAGAAAAATTAACCGTTTCCGAGATATTTTCATTTTTTTAAACTAAATCAGATTTGCACAACCTTGATTATGATACTGCCATCTTTGTGCAACAAAAAACATGATGCCCATTTTTGGCCTGTAGTAGGCTTCAGTAACATTCTTTCAGATCGTGTCCAGTTTTTCACTTGATTGCTTACAGGCTGTTTGAAAAGTAACTTCTATTAGAACTAATTTCAACTGTCGAAAAATCATGTTTTTTAAATTGAACGCCTAGTATATTTTTATACTATGTGACTCAGAATTAAATGTTCTTTCTTCCTGTATTAGCATTCCCTGTACCTATCTCTTATAGTTCATTCGTTATCATACATCGCAAGCTTGACGAACGTTTTCGTTGCAGAACGCTGCATGTGTTTTGTATTCTTCACGAGTCATGATACGAATTCTAACTTAATAAAATATCCTAAGAATCTGGATTATTACAAATCAAACAAAACAGAAAGCAAAAAAAGATAATAAACTGGTAGTTAAAACATTAAAATAAGTCAAATGAATTTCAAAAATAACACGAATTCCAAAACAAAAGACGATCGTTGATGAAAATAAGACTAAAATAAAAATTCTGTTAAACTAAATGAATCGAATCGAGAACACTGACGAAAGTTTGGACAAAAAGAGAATAAAAGTGATAATTCAAATATAAAAATAAGAGAATCGGCGAGAGATCGGTTTATAATAAAAAAAAATCAAATCAAAATAAATAAATAACAAATTGTCAAAACCTAACAAAATTTAAATTTAACATTATTAGTAGATCTGCACCTACTGTTTTAGAAATATTAATTAAATTCGAAAGAGGCTCGATGAAAATTTTTATTTCCTTGTAAGGTCCAGTTTTACAAATGCGGTTTAACTTTGAACCGAGGCTTAAACCCTTAGCAACGATTATTTCAACAATTGTTGCTAAGGGTTTAAGCCTCGGTTCAAAGTTGAACCGCATTTGTAAAACTGGGCCTAAGGGGTCGATGTTTAAAAAGAAGATTGGGAACAATTACCGGACACCCGGTATTTAATTAATTTAATTTTCATTAGAATTGCGGGATTCCAGACTTAATGCGATTGGCAGCACTGGTTTTGGTGGTTTTGATGTTTACAAATACAATAAATACCGTGCCTTCAATTGAATTCCTCATTAAAGTGGGCTATGATTTCATTGTTTTTTTCTCCTAAGATTTGCAGCACTGATAGCTGTTCAATTATTTAATTAAACAAATGTCAAATTGACACTTTGTATTTTCAATTAATTCAAAATGTTAGAATTACAGCAGAAAATATTTATTGTTGAAAGTTATTTTCAAACCGGTAGAATAGAAAATGGACAGTTAGTTTATTTAATTAATAAGTGTGTACAGAAGCTTCGACAGCAGTTTCCTAATTTTGCTATTACTTATGAACAGCTAGTTAAACATATCCATGCTTGTGTTCTTAAATTTCGTGAAACAGGATCACTTGTCGCAAAACAGGGAGCGGAGCAGCTAAGAAAAGGACCGCAGCCTGCACTGAAGATGTTCGGGATCGAATGGAACACTCTCCCAAGAAATCTATTGCGAAACTTTCACAAGAAGTTCAGCTATCAGTGGGAAAATGTCACACTATTCTTAAAAAAGACTTAAAGCTTTATCCATATAAGATTCAAGCAGTCCACGAACTCAGGCCCGTAGATTTTCACAGAAGAACAGAATATTGTCAGTGGTTTCTTGATAATTTAAACAACGACGACATTCTTGACAAGTGTTTCTTTTCCGATGAGGCCTAGTTTCATCTCTCAGGGTATTTAAATAAACAGAATATGAGAATATGGTCAGCAGAAAATCTCCATGAATTTGTGGAAACTCCATTACATCCATTAAAAATTGGTGTTTGACTAGCAGTGTCAAGAAGGCGTATCATCGGACCAATATTTTTTAACGACTCAGTAACTGCTTTTTTAACGACTTTAAACTGCAAAGATACCGAAATGAGTTATTAGAACCTTTCATTAATCAACTACATGATGATGAACTTACAGAAGGGTTTTTTCAGCAAGACAATGCTACTGCCACACTGCTCATCAAACAATGACTTTCTTGCAGCAGTATTTCGATAATCGGATTGTGAATCTTCCTGCAAGGTCTCCGGATCTCACAATTATGGATTACTTCATTTATCCGCACATGAAAAACACAGTTTTTTAGAACTACGCGTCACACAATCGAAGAACTTCGTGCGGGCATTACAGATGTGTGTGCTAACATACCTCCGAACATTTAGCAAAGGGGTTTGAAAACATGAAACGCAGAGTACGCTTATGTATTCAAGCTGAAGGAGAGCACTTTGAGCATCTACTTTAAACTTTAATGTTGTGTTTTTATTTGATGTTATGATGAGTACTGACAGTTAATGACAACTGTTTTCTCTAGAATTGTGTCGTCAACTTCACAAAAAAATCACAGCTTACTTGAATGAGGAATTAAATTGAAAGCCCGGTATAACGTCTACAATTCTCTCTCCCCTCCCTAATTCATTGGTTTATCAGCAATAAATACAGATGACTCCGATGAGTTTTCGATTACCTCGTCGTAGAATAAAAGACCAGCATGATTAGTTTAATCGCAAAATGTAAGATGAATAAAATTACGCTTTGATGTTTTTCCAATTAATGTGCTTAGCTCTTTGATGAATAAAAGAACACTCCTTGTGTAAAGAAGTAGTAAATACGTCAACTGGTTTTCTTCCGTAGTTTAAACATGGGCACTGAATTTATAACGCTCAAAAATTATATTCTTTTACGGCTCAAAGTAATCCGTAAACTTTATGAAGTGAGTTTTGCGGTAAAAAAACACGTCTATTATAAGATGAAACCAAGTAGGCACAGAATTTAAATCGGCCTTCATCGTATCGTACTTACGCTTAAGCCGGTTACTCATTACGTGGTACTTGGCAAGTACTCGGCGAGTATTTATGCAAGTAAAAGTCGAACCATACACATTACTCAGCTACTTCTACGTAGCCAATCCGTTTAACACTTGCCCGTTTGACTTTGGACAGTTTAACGACAACGAATGGGAAGTACAAGTAACGTGCAAGTAGTGCCGAGTTGCACGCCGCGTTTTAATACACATTACTCGACACTTGCCAATACTTAACAAGCAAGTATTGGCCAAAAACGACTTGACCAATTTATTCGAAATTTTGTTGCAGTGAAAATTTCGAGTTACGTCTCTGCTGAAAAAAACCCAAATAAGACTGAAACAGCTGTACAGAGGCTGCTCGAGGTTTTCACTGCAATCAAAAACGATTTCGTGGAGGTGGTGTTGGTTTATATATTCGCAACTCTTTGCATTTTTCATCTGTTCTATGTAATAATAGCATTGAACAGTTGTGGATTTCTATAAATCTATTGCATGGTTCACTAATTGTTGGTGTTGCTTACAGACCACCCAATGAAAATTATAAGGTTTTTATTGATGAATTGGAAAATACACTTTTAACTAATAGTGCATATTCTGACAATATTGTGTTACTTGGCGATCTGAACATTAACTTGCTCAATTATGACAGTACTGTTACAGAATACCTTGATTCCATGCTTAAATCTTTAAACCTTTCACAAAGTATTAATGAGCCCACTAGAATTACAGAATCAACCAGATGTTTATTAGACGTAATTATTGTTTCCGATGATTCCAGAGTACTAAACTCAGCGGTAGTTGATTGTGATCTTTCCGATCACGACTTAATCGAGTGTACTCTGAATTTTACAAAACCAGAGGTAACTCCAGTATTCAAGACATCTAGAAATTATAAACTCTTTGACTTAAATAATTTTAATCTAGACCTCACTAACTTGCCCTGGAACAACATATACTCCATTCCTAATACTAACGAAAAAATCTTATACCTTAACGAATGTATTCTGCAATTTTTCGATACTCATGCTCCAGTAAAAACTTTTAAAGTCAGCAAGAGGCCTGCAGGTTGGTTAACTGATAACTTAAAATTTTTAATGTCTCTTCGTGATAAAGCTAAATATAAATACAGACAAACTGGTCTGCTTCCTCATTTAACTGTTACAAATCTTTAAAGAACCCAACTAACCTTACAATTAAGTTCGAGAAAAAAGCGTACTTTGAGTATCTAAGCAATCAGAGTTTATGGAGCAAATTGAAAGTAATGAATTTAACTTCGAAAAAAAAATCTCTTCCTTCTAAATTTGTTGATGTTAACGAAATCAACAATTTCTTTATCAATTCCATACCTAACCATATAAATGCTAATAAAGATATTATTTCATTTTACAATAATAACAATAAATCTCCAACCAATTCTTCTAACTTCAATTTTACTGCCGTTGACTTAACCACTATCGGCAACATACTTATTCACTTAAATACTAAATCTGTGGGATCTGATAATATCAGTGCTGATATGATTAAGTTGTGTTGTCCTACCATACTTCCTCACATAACTCATATAATTAATTGCTGCCTGACTGACAATGTGTTTCCCGAGGTATGGCGTCATGCGCATGTTATCCCCATCCCCAAAGTCAAACTACCGAACTCTCTTAAAGACCTCAGACCAATTAGTATTTTACCTGTGCTCTCGAAAGTCCTGGAAAAAGTTATGCATTAGCAAATTTATGAATATGTAACTTCACTTCAAATATTACCGGCTTCACAGTCGGGATTTAGGAAGGGCTATAGTTGCACCACATCTCTTATCATTATTGTTGATGATATCTTGTGCGCTTTAGATGCTGGTTATCTCGGTGCCCTGGTATTGTTGGATTATAGTAAGGCGTTCGATACTATGAACCATGAGGTCCTTTTTGCGATACTTGATAACATTGGTTTTAGTCTGGATGCTAATAATTTATTAAAAAGTTACTTATTTACTCGGACGCAAAGCGTCAAACTCAATGACGTCATATCCAATCCGTTACCTCTAACTTCCGGAGTATCTCAGGGTTCTGTTCTCGGGCCCTTACTGTTTTTAATATACACCAGTAAATTCAATGATGCCGTAATGCATTGCACTTTGCACATGTATGCTGACGATAGCCAGTTAAATTATAAATTTAAAGCACATGTTGCAGATACAGCTATTTCGCTCATTAACGACGATTTGCTTCGAATCGCCAAATTTTCTGAAGCCCACTCATTAACAGTTAATCCTAGTAAATCTCGCGCCTTAATTTTTGGTTCTGATAAACTATGCTCAGATTTGCTGACTAAAGTTAAATTTTCCTTAAATGGCTGTGACATACCCCTAGTAACTAGTGCTAAAAATCTTGGTCTAATACTTGACAATAATGAAAGATTTTAGAAAAATTTTGTGCAAATCGTTTTTTTAGGTTCTCATTGCAATCAAAAACCATTTGCACAAAATTTTTCTAAAATCTTTCATTATGCTTTGACAGCAAGCATGGCCGCCTTGCATGGGGGACTCATTAGGAGCAAATCCCGCTTCAATTTGTCTATCCTACTGCAATGTTAGGTCAAAAAGCGATAGTAAGATGTCGCTATTTTATATGTTCATCATTCTTACATCGCATTTGCGAATAAATTGGGCAAGTCGTTTTTGGTCTGCAGTGGGAATGTCGAGCTACGTTTCTGCTGAAGAAGCCCCAAGCAGGGCTGAAACAGCTGTCCAGAGGCTGCTCGAGGTTCTCACTGCAATCAAAAACGATTTGCACAAAATTTTTCTAAAATCTTTTATTATGCTTTGACAGCAAGCATGGCCGCCTTGCTTGGGGGACTCATTAGGAGCAAATCCCGCTTCAATTTGTCTATCCTACTGCAAGGTTAGGTCAAAAAGCGATAGTAAGATGTCGCTATTTTATATGTTCATCATATTTCTTCACGTATAAACGTAGCTTACTCCATTCTAAAGAAGTTATACCCTCATCGCAATATTTTTAATATTAAAACAAAATCTTTACTTTGTGAATCCTTAGTTCTTTCACATTTCTCCTTCTGTGCATCTCTACTCAACAGCTGTCTTGATTCTTTGTCTGAATATCGCATTCAAAAGGTTCAAAATGCTTGCATGCGATACATTTTTGGAATTCGTAAATTCGAGCACATATCTCATAAGCTTATAGACCTGAAATGGCTGAATATGAAAAATCGTCGGTTACTTCAAACAGCCTGTTGTTATCATAGTATTATCTTGTCTAAACAACCGTCTTACTTGTACAGAAAAATTGTCTTCCGTACAGACATTCATAATATCAATGTGCGGAATATAGGAACACTTACGCCACCTCTACATCGTACAGCGCTTTTCGAACGATGTTTCAAGCACCAAATTACACAGATTTACAACAATATTCCGTCACACTTAAAAAAATTTAACGTCTCCAATTTCAGAATCAATTTCTACGATTTTTTATTTACCTTGCAACAAGATAATAGCTGTTCCTCACAAATTTAATGTAACATTAAAAACACTTTTTCTTTCACAATATTATTCCTTCATTGTATTTTTCTTACATCTGATTACCCTTCAACTTTACTCTTTTTTCGTTGTGATCATAGAATATCTTTATCTGCATCTTTTTTTTTCTTTTATATTCTATTTTTTTTTTGTCAATCTTTAAATTTAAGCCCTTAGTCTTAGGCGTTTATCTTATTGCTTTGTCATTGTTATTCAAGGTTTGGGTGGAAGACCACATATGTGAACCTCACCCTTAGGTTTCCCCGCTTAAATTACATTACATTTATAAATGATGTTCTTGTGTTTACTGGGAAATAAAGATGTCTATTATTATTATTATTTGCAACAAAATTTTTTAAACTTTCATTATGCTTTGACAGCAAGCATGGCCGCCTTGCATGGGGGACTTATTAGGAGCAAATGCCGCTTCAATTTGTCTATCCTACTGCAATGTCAGGTCAAAAAGCGATCGAAGCGATTGAAAATTGTGGCGTATTGGAGTGTTAATACATTAATGCACCTTTCATAAATATACTGTTTTAATCAACGAATAAAGGTAGTAATGAAAATACCGTGAAATTATTTGATTAACAGTGCACTGTATGTCGTAACCTCACACTATCGGATTAATAAAATTCTTAAACAATGGCGGGATGAGAAATGGTGGAAATGCCAGCCTTCGCATCTCTGTAGTAATCTGTGAAACTACCACTGCCACTGTTGCCAGTACAATTGAAGCAAGACCGAAGCATTCCGTGAAAAGGATGATTAAGTCACGAGCAAACAGTTGATAATTATTTATTTTCTCATTAAGAAAGAAATTACATGCATTACAATTTAAATGGCAGGATCTTTTTGTTGTTGCTGATGACTTAGAACTTTTTCCAGGGTTATTTGGACCTCATTTAGAATTCTGCCTACTTCTTTCACCACCTCCTCGAACACGCATACCTTTAGATTCTTCCAGTAACACGACAGTTCTTCAAATCCGTTTCGTTTTTTAAATTTGGGCGATCCTTTAAACAATAATTAAACGCCTTCGCTAATGCACTTTAGTTCCGCCACTTATAAGAGCGGTAAATTCAAAATTTGTGTACACTACTGCAATAAATTAACGCACCATGCAATAAAATACGAAATTTTCGATTTTTTATTCAAAATTTATAGTAACTGGCATTCCTTTGAAATAACTAACCATACGAGGTTCATTTTTCTATATTTATTTACATTTGATTATCACTTAAGGGTGTTTAATGTATTGGAGACTGTGGCTTGTCTAACAATAAATTTGACTCCTAACCACAATGTTTTTTTTTTTAAACTAAATACGTATTTCGACAGCTATGCTGCCATCTTCAGTAGTTGCGACTTCTATCCTACTAAATCACAGGAGAAGTGACGTGTCATACCTATCGCTACCTTATATACTAAGTGCGTTCCGCTCCAATGAAGCGTGCGCTTCCAGTAGTGAGCGCTTCACCGGGTTGCGTCAACTAAGTCCAGCAACACAGAACCTGCCAAAGGCCCGCGATCGGCGTTCATTAAATCATTACTGGTTTTGTGTATAAAAATGGTTTCAAAACCGTCTAATTCCCTGTTGCTTGACGTTGCTTTTACTAACCAAAGATTACTTAAATCTAATTTATGACTGGTGTCAAAAATATGTTGGGCAACACTGGATTGTTCAATTCTATTGTACTTTAAGTGAGCTGAGTGTTCCTTAAAACGTGTTAGTATGTTTCTTTTTGTTTGCCCAATATATTTTTTAGTGCATCCTTGACAAGATATTTCGTAGATCCCTGATTTCTCATTTGGTTCAGTTTTGTCCTTGGGGTTTGTTAGTAAACGTTTTAGAGTGTTGTTATTAGTATATGCAATTGTGTACCCTTGTGTTTTAAAAATGTTATTTAAATCTTTAGAGCAGCTTTTGTCAAACGGAATTTTAATATATTTAGACGTGTTTGTTTCTGCTGGTAACAAAGTGGTAATTTTTTTGATATTGGCCTTATTATTTACAATTTTCCTTAACATATTTTCTACAATATCTACTGAGTAATCATTGTGAATTGCTACATCTTTAATAAATTTAAGTTCTTAATTATCTGAGGACGGAGTTACAATAAACATTCACTCACCATTGGTAAGGTCTCTCATGCCTAATGTTCTTTCTTTCTTTCTCGTTTCCCTGACCGCAACAGGCGCTGAAGGTAAACGTCTTAGCTTCCGGGTATCGCATTCCAATTCGATAAGGACCGTGCAAATTATAAGTAATCCTTTACGAGTATCTATTCAGAAAACTGGAACAATCCACTTACCGGGGCCGTTTTTCCGGCCCGACTTGCTCCAGCGGCGAATCTAGAAGCTGTAGTTCCCTCATGATGATATTGGACACTGGGGAAGTCATCCTCGCACGTTGACTTCTTATCTTCGCATGCATTACCTCCCACATTCACTTGTGGATAAAAACCCAGCCCTCCCGATGGATATTAGCATACCGTGCCTCCCGAGCATCTGTTCTCAGAATCAGTTGATGTCATTGACTGCGAAAGTGTCAAGCACCACTCCGTACCGGTCCAGTGACTTCATCGTGTCAGACCTTTCTGGATAGCTCAATGCTATCACCTGGTCAGGAATGCAATATATCGAATTCCCACTCACAATGAATGCAGAATACAGCTAATTGCTTTGCCGGTACCGTGCTCTTCATCAGCGCTGCTTGCACGCCGCGGCAAGAGCACCGATACCGTATGCTGGTGCACGGTACCATTCTCTGGTCAACTGCCCGGATCGCGTCCCGGACAATATTCTGCTACCAGAATACCTCTGCATAACTCATGACTCATGACCCTCAAACCGCATTGCCAATCGTGAGAATGTACCGCCCTAACACTTCTGTCAGAACATACCATCTCAGGTCATATTCTGCAGACACCCTCTAGCGAATGCCCGGCAACACACCGCGGCCACCACATATATCACCCCCATCTGTGGCCCCGTTTACCGACACGTTTCGCCTTCCACGCTATCTCTCGGGAGACTGCCGTCTCTGCCGTTTCTGCCGTTTCTTTGCTGCCAAGAATAAACACGCCCTCATATCATATTACCAAACTAATAATGTAAACCAATATGCTAGTGCTTCAGAGATACCTCGACAATGCATAAACTTTCTTAAATTCTAAACTTCTAAAATAAATAAGTACAACATGATGTTGTTGAACAAATGCATTCTATATGCCATAACTGTTTCGTCCCGTCGAATATGCTTCTCTGGAGTGTTTCTTGATTAGCCAGGTTGCACTTTTACATTTTCATATTAGCACTGTAATGTATCAATATGAATAATCATGAAAATAAACATTATTGATAAAATGTGTTAATTGCAACTGCAACTATGAAACTCTAAAAGTAACTATTTTTTTAACGGATGTTATTAATACATATTTAAACAAAACAGAGAGTAAAATATAGAGCGAAACAGTGTGGTTATTCCTTAAAGTTAATAATAATTGATATTTAAACTTTTCAATGGATAAAATTTTAAAACTAATAGGAATGGCATTATAATTTTTTGTTAATTTGTTCAATGAAAATTGTAAGTAAAAGATTTTTAACGGACAGAATTATAAATGGAAAAGCACTCAACATTTCACTATCGATTGATAGCGTCGTCAGGAATGACGCTTTCAATCGATAGTGAAACATTGAGTTTTTTACCATTCGTAATTTTTTTCAAAGTTTCAAAGCGTGCGAAATTCTTTGATATTTTCTGATGCCATGAAATGAATGAACCGGAGAAAGAAATTCTGTATTAACTGATTCCTATTTTGTGTGAAAACATTTAATCATGGCCCGTAGACAACATCAGTTACTTTAGTATGCTTTTTCAGCAATCTAAACATTGGATCTGATAATCAATGAAGCAAGGTGGAACAAAGATTACATTGTACTCGTTAAATGTAGATGTCACCACGCTCGTCGTGCTCCAAACGAAAACATGGTGTAATAATGCGTTATGTAATTATGTAATCACCTCGTATACTATTTGTTAAAATGAAAACATAGTTTTCGTTCTTTAAAACCATAAAAAAATATTTGATAGATAAGAAATATTGTCATGCGTCGGTCGTCTCCAGCAGGTTACGAGCTGTCGGCGTCCAGACGCGGGGATTGCGTAGCTTGGGGGTGAAAAGAGAGTAACATGGAAACTTCAAACTAACTCATTAAAACAACAAGGATTACCTTTATTGTTTAAAGGTGAGAAATACAGATAACTGTATCCCATGACGACGATCAGATTAACTGGTATCTTTTACAAATTACGCACATCTTTTATACTGCCAATGTACGTGACGTCATGACCAAATTCCGCAAAACTTTAATTGAACCCGTACTTTGCTTGGTTGCTGAAAAGGTGATGTCAGGATTTTCACGTTGTTTCCAATCGTCATTTCTATTAAATCGTGAATTAATTGATTGTGTTTAAACACTTATACAATGCCCTAGTTATTTGCGTATTTGCAAGTTATCAGCACATAACTCGTATTGCATTGGAAAAAACACATTTTAAATTAATTAAATACGATTTTCAAATTTTCCGTAATCGTGACAATATCTAGTAACTTTAATTTAAAAACGATCACTTACAACTTGATTTACTTTTCTGTGAATTTTAATAATGTAATACGCATCGTATATTTCAAAATGAAGTTAAACTGGAGCTGTTTTAGCAAAACTCTAAAAGTCGCACTGCAAAGTTGAGTAAGAGGGCTCGTAAAATAATTGAGAAAGAAGAAAAAGCGGAGGCAAAAAACAAAGAAATGCATAGAGAAGAAGGAGAACGTCAAAAAGGAAAAATGGAACCCGAGAAACTTTGGAAAAGAAGTGGAAAAGATTTGAATGCATTTGATGCGGCTGTTAAATGTCATGGAGATAGATATCGAGAGAAACCTGAATTACCTTCGTTAAATATATTGAAAAACACTTTGAGCAAATTTAAAGGTTGGTATATGTTAAAGTATGTTCCATCAATGAGCATCTTTTTACACAAGTTCTAAATCATTTTTAGACTAGCGTTGGAAAAATGTATAAACGCTTTGCTTTTTCAGGAGTGGGTTGCGTTGACAAAAATGACGTAAAATTTATCGAGGAGAGACTCAGCAAAAGGGGATTTCGGGAAGGGCACAGTTTTATAAAAGGTTTCCAGTTGGGTTTTGGATATCATCATGGTGGTTTGGATAATGTAATGCGTAGCTCTGTGGAAATGCTTTTTCGTTTAGGCGTCGTAAAAGTGGTGTTTGCAACCGGAACGCTCGCATTAGGTAAAATACTTCTTTATTTTTGCAATTTATACAAATTTCACTGTTAGTATTTAATCAAAATTATGATCTCATCTGATTATTGTTAATTGTACGGGGTGTTTAAACATTGTAGGATATTTTATCCAAGTTTAGTACTCGCACAAAAAAAGTCTTAAATAACTTGGTACGTAAAACAAGAGTTTCGAAGATAAATAAACAGCACATCTGGATTTATGTCGGTTTTCTCTAAGAAAAATAAAACAAATTGAAGTTGCTGTTTTTTCTTTTTTTTTCTGTAAGTGGAATTTCGCTGCAGTGCTATCACATTATAATTATTTTACATTTTGCGGAACAAGGTAACGGAATTTTATACCTGAGATTCAGTTTATACAGGTTGCTGCATTTTGAAATGCAACATAGGAAATCCCATGTTAATTGAAGGGTGCTCGAATATTGGCTTCCCTAATTATTATTTTACAGCAAAATTTCATTTAGGTTTTTCAAAGTGCTCTTCAAGATGAACCTGTTTGTAAAGTTTGAGAATTTTTCGTACGCTGAGTTTTAAGATATTTAAAAAAAGATTCTATAAATAAAGTCAATTTATACTAAACTATCAGCACAGCCTTAATCAATACTAGTGAAAACTGAATAGATAATTATAAATCTAGTCGTTTTTGAAAAAAAGATTGATAGAAAACGCTTTTCCAGTAATTTATTCTAACATTTACTGATCAAGGGCGTGCTCATAGTTTGGTATAAATTGAATTTCGTCACTAATCTTTTTTAAATATACCGAAACTAAGCGATCGGAAGATTCTCAGGCTTCACAGATAGACAGATTCCCGCATTAAAAAACCTAAATGGAATTTTGTTGTAAAATAATTAGGCAAGCCAATATTCGTGAACCTTTAAAATAACAGGGGATTTCCTATGTTGCGTTTGAAAATGCAACAGCCTGTATACAAAGTATCGCAAGTTATTTTCATGTACCATTATTCCCCAAGTTTAGGGAGCTTGTCGGCGTACTTGAGGCACGCTGGCTGGTTATTTAAATTGCCGTTTGCTGCCGCAATAGATGTTAATTTCTCCTTTGGTATGTGTGAAAAACCTAATTTGAAGCAATCGGTATGAATCCGAACACTAACCGACACATGAGAACTCTCCCACATATGTAAATCCGCATGCACCGAATGAGGATCGAACTCACACCTAAAGTTGCCAAGTCGAGCGTCAAATACCGCCTAATTAGAGTGGCTTATTAAAAGTTTTCGAAGAAACAAATATATTGAAGATCAATTATATTCCTCAGATACAGGGTGGGTCATTGGTATCGATTTCTTCAATAGCGCCTTAACTAGTAATTATAAAAGAAAACATTCATAGAAAATGTTGTTCTTATTCAAACGGATTATTCTACACGATATTTATAATTAGTTAGGTAAACTAAAGACTTTTTTTATGAATAAAATACCTTACATTTTAACTCTTTAATTCAGTTGAACAGATGTACATTGCGAATGGTTCTATTCAGGGCTATAGTTGCTGAATAGAAAATACTTATTTTTAAGAGATCTATCGAAATCTGCAATAAACACTGGTACATTCCATTTAAAAAACTATAATTTTGATAGATAACTCACTTATAGGACATGCTATATATGTGGGAATACTTTGTTGATTGGCGATAACTTTTGTAGAAGACATTTTATTTTATAATTAAGGCGCTATTGAAGAAATCGATACCAATTACCCAGCCTGTATAGCACACAAGGATAGCTGCGTGTTAGATTGCTATTAATTTTGTACAACCGATTTTATTAATAAAACCCAACAGGCTACGGGTCCAGAGTGCTCGAGGTGTAGAATTGTGTTATTTGAAAACGCAATAAATTGCCGGAAACAGAGACATTGAAAGTAAACATTCTAGAAGAATACATATAATTCAAACAAAAAGGCGATGATAATTCGAGTGGTGCTACGTTTGTGAAATCGAATGAAAAGTTCTAAACAATTCCAAAAACTAAACGGAAATGTGGCATGCTCGTCTGAGCCATTTGAATTTTAAAAACATGCAAGAAAATAACAGCGTTTTTGGTTTTAAATTTGATTACTTGAATGACGTGAGAAAATGTGAAAAATGTCTTGCTGGAAAAGTAGTAAGTGAACCTTTCACCAAACGAGAAAATCACTCAAAGGAGCTCTTAGAATTAATTCACACGAATGTTTGTGGACCGATGAGAAACACTTCTCAAGGTGGAGTTCGTTAGTTCATTACATTCATCGACGACTTCAGTTGATGGCGTCAAGTTTATTTTTTGCTGAACAGATAAAATAGCGACATCTTACTATCGCTTTTTGACCTGACATTGCAGTAGGATAGACAAATTGAAGCGGGATTTGCTCCTAATAAGTCCCCCATGCAAGGCGGCCATGCTTGCTGTCAAAGCATAATGAAAGTTTTTAGAAAAATTTTGTGCAAATCGTTTTTGATTGCAGCGAAAACCTCGAGCAGCCTCTGGACAGCTGTTTCAGCCCTGCTTGGGGCTTCTTCAGCAGAGACGTAGTTCGACATTCCCACTGCAGACCAAAAACGACTTGCCCAATTTATTCGCAATTGCGATGTAAGAATGATGAACAGATAAAATAGCGACATCTTACTATCGCTTTTTGACCTGACATTGCAGTAGGATAGACAAATTGAAGCGGGATTTGCTCCTAATAAGTCCCTCATGCAAGGCGGCCATGCTTGCTGTCAAAGCATAATGAAAGTTTTTTGAAAAATTTTGTGCAAATCGTTTTTGATTGCAACGAATACCTCGAGCAGCCTCTGGACAGCTGTTTCAGCTCTGCTGAAGAAGCCCCAAGCAGGGCTGAAACAGCTGTCCAGAGGCTGCTCGAGGTTTTCGCTGCAATCAAAAACGATTTGCACAAAATTTTTAGACTCTTAGAGAAAAGTCTTAAACAAGAAGCGTGCGTCTTTACCGAAAACGTCGAAATTGACCCGAATGTTGCCAGGCCAGGAAACTCAGATGTTAACAACTCACATTTCCATAGTTTCGAGAGTGTCGTCGGTCCAAAAACATCGGATGACGACGATCAACCATTCCTTCTATTTGAGAGAAAATTTAATCCATCAGAAATTCTTGAAGAAAAAGAACAGTCATCAGAATAACCTTTAGAATGACGTTCAAAAGAGACGAAAACCTGATAGACCGAAGAAAGTGATGATGGGAAGAAGAGGTCGATCTGCCAAAGCGCATAAGTCCACTGAGAAACTTACAATGAACGCATCGGAGATTCCCGTCAGGGATGCGATAGGAGGAACAGATCGAGAAGATAGTTTAATGCTATACCGATTGCTCCACATTAAGTATTCACACACGAGCACTCACGAGGCAGTCTTACAGCGTGAGCATAACTACGATGTCGATGTATGCCGAACTCGATATTTTTCCGGGTACTTTACACAGGTTGATTTACAAGGCAAATTACCATTTTTCTTAAAAAAAAAATTAAATGGAACGCCCTGTATATAAACATACAGTTTAAAACATCTCTTACTAAGGTTTCCAATCGTATAAGACTTTTTACGGATAGCTTTTAAACCTTGAACGTAGAAATTTTTTAAATATATATCTTTAAAATCTTAGTTGTAATTAGGCGTGTTCTTTTTGCCACAAATCTCATCTCAACTCAGATAGACGTCATTTCCGTTGGCTTGAACAAATAAGTTTGAATTGTGATTTCGATCTCCCACCTTGTCACTCAATCACACTTACTTGTTCGCGCGAACGGAAAGGACGTTTATTTGAGACGAAATGAGTTTTGCGGTAAAAAGAACACACCTATTGTAATTTTATAAATGTTTTATTATCGGTTTGTATTTTTTGAGACGATTCTGTTTCTGATTTAGAATAATTCCTTATAATTTTTGATGAGTGTTCCCCGAAATAGCGATTAAGATATGCGGTTTAAGCATGACGAAGTACCATTATATTACATCAATGACACTATAAAATGATTTAACTAAATAGTTAATTCAATAAATAAAATGTGTAAGAATTTTGAGTTGCTATCCGAACTTCCGTCTGATTTCATTGTTTTTTACGCCAGAATATAAATGGATTAAGTGAATCTGGTACGAACGTTGAGATCATGAAACAAAATTATTTAGAATTGCATCTGTATGTATTATGTCTGTACTATTAATAAATTTTAATATATTTTTTAAACGCCAAATTAAAAATGCATAAAATAAATTGGATTATATTTTGAAGCATGTTTGTTAAATCTAGTTTTTCTTTTGTTAACTAAGATCTATGTTATTGCTTTTGTGGTATTATGTATATTTCGTACTATGAATACAATGCAAAACAATTGAACAATGATATGATTATAAAGAAATTAAATTTAGTTCAATTTAATAGTTTTTTTTAATTAAAAAATCGGTGTGTTCTAAATGTTGGTTCAAACATTAAAATACATCTACTGTAATTATTCTCAAGGTTATTAACAATGTTATTACCAAGTGTATGTGCATTACAAACTAAACAAAATCCAATTTTTGTTCAAAGTTTAAGAGCTATTCGTACAAAGTCTTATACTACTGGAAACCTTAGTAAGAGATATTTTAAACTACGTGTTCATATACAGGGCGTTCCATTTAATTTTTTTTAGAAAAATGGTAATATGCGTTGTGAATCACCTGTGTAAAGTACCCGGAAAAAAATCGAGTTGATCATACATTTCTGTTTTCTAATAGTTAAATAATGTATCCACCAAAATTCAAAGCAAAATATTTAAAAATAACTAATTTATGGAGTAACAAATTTTGCCATTTTTTACTGGTAAATTGTCAATATTTCGGAAACGATAAACATTAGGTCAATAAAACCTTCTATTATTTTCGTCCACTGATAATAAGACATCTAATAGTGTAATAATATACAGGGTGATTCACGGAACACGTTCGTTAAAAGTTTACGTACTTCCCCTTTGAATTTCTATGTCATATTTTGCAGTTATAAGTTAGCGATAGTGGTCTATTAAACTATAATATTTTCAACTTTCGGGCACTTCCGCTTGTAGCGGAAGTCGCTGCCAACTTTCTTATTTTAAATGGAATACTCCATTTTTTATTGCATTTTTGGATTCCTCGTAAAATTCTAAAATTATTTTGTTCAATATATGATACAAAAAAATCAGCCGTTTCAGAGATATTTCCATTTATTTAATTTTTTTCAAACTTGCAGTACCTTGCTTATGACACTGCCATCTTTGTGCAATAAAAGTCATGATGTTAACTTTTGGCCTGTAGTAAACTACAGTAAGGTGCTTTGAGATCATGTCCAGTTTTAAACTTAATTGTCTACAGGTTGGTTAAAAAGTAACTTCTATTCGAACTGATTTCAACCGTCGAAAAGTCAAGTTTTTTAAATAGAACTCCCTGTATATTTTTATACCACGTGACTGAGGATTAATTGTTCTTTCGTCCAGTATTAGCTTTCCCTATACTTATCTCATATATCTCACTCGCTATTGATGATTTTTATTTTAGAACGTCAGTTTATTCAATTTTTTGATATTATTGTTAAATAGTGGGCTATGAAAACTAGAGAAATTGTAATTTTTGAAATCATCCGTCCAATAAAAATTAAAAAAAAACATTTAATCGCTAGGGAGAACCAAGATAATGAAAATTCAAACGCAGGCATATTAAAAATATTTGAAAAAAAATCAGCAACTCGAGAAGTTAATAATATAATTTGTTGTGTCTAACTAAATAAGTTATTACTTAAACACAACCAAAAGTTACTCTAAGTGTCCTTCATTATTTATTACTAATAAATAGTGGAGGATGCTTAGAGTAAATATTATAACTAACAATTTGTGTATTAGTTTTAATGTTGATTTGTTCATGATTGATTTTTAGTTTTCAAAAAATTATTAGACATTTGATTATACTTTCAAAAATTTGGATTTATAAGTGAGAATTTCTTTTTGTAAATGCGTAAAAGCTCATATCAAGAATTCACATACATACGGCATATGTAAATAACAAATACATCAGATAGACAGGTAACTAAATATTGTTTTTCGATTTTTAAAGGGAAATTGAATTTAGAATCGCAAATTAACTTAAGGAAACCTTTGTTTCTTAAATTTTCATAGCACACTATTCACGAATAATACCGAAAAGTGAAGAAAGTTATGAGTCAAAGGCAAAATCATGAATAGAAAGAGAAAGGTAAGAGATGAGTATAGGGAAAGCTAACACAGTTCGAAAATATATTTAATTCTGAATCTCATAGTACAAAAATATACTAGGTGTTCTATTTAAAAAGCTTGACTTTTCCAGGGTTGAAATCAGTTCGAATAGAAGTTACTTTTTAACCACCCTGTAGACAATTAAGTTTAAAACTGGACATAACTCAAAGCACCTTACTGTACTTTACTACAGGCCAAAAATTAACATCATGACTTTTATTGCACAAAGATGGCAGTGTCATAAGCAAGGTACTGCAAGTTTGAAAAAAATTAAATAAATGGAAATATCTCTGAAACAGCTGATTTTTCTTGTATCATATGTTGAACAAAATAATTTTAGAATTTTACGAGGAATCCAAAAATGCAATAAAAAATGGAGTATTCTATTTAAAATAAGAAAGTTGGCAGCAACTTCCGCTACAAGCGGAAGTGCCCGAAAGTTGAAAATATTATAGTTTAATATCCACTATCGCTAACTTATAACTGCAAAATATGAAATAGAAATTCAAAGGGGAAGTTCGTAAACTTTTAACGAACGGGTTCCGTGAATCACCCTGTATAGGGTGACATTCTGTATGAGTCTGAATAATTTTAGATTATGCATCTAACCGATATGTATGTTATTGCGCACACAGATCTCAAAAATTTTCAATAGTAACGCCACAATCTTCCGCCCACGCACTGTTGGTCCATACTAGACACTTTTTCTCCTGTAGCCAGAATTGAATCTTTTCGCTTGCTCATGGCGTTGGCGTTGTCATGTGGTTTGTTCGTTTGTACTCCACCAAGTAGTGAGTGTAAATTGGTGTAGTTTTGCGTAGTGTCACGTGATGTGTAGTGTACTTTCGTGCAGAAAAATTTTCGGAAACGAACGCAACTCAACTTTTAAAATATAAAGAATAACTAAAGCTGCTTAGCGGCAAATTCTCATTTTTATCCTCTAAAAGATGAATTGCTTGTTCACCTGCCTTCATTCTCTCAAACAAACTAACTTTAATTCCAACTTCCTTTATATTTACGGCATTGTACAGGGTGTCCCAAACCTCTGGAAAAGTCCAAAAATGCCTCTTTAAATTCATTTTATTAAAAAAAGGTCTCAATAAATGTGTCATTACGTACAATCTAAAATTATTTTCAAATATACAGGTTGTTCATTTAATAAGTTAGAAACCTAACTTATTATTTTTTAAAAGGAACACTATATGTTTTATTGCAGTTTCGGTTAACCCTTGAAGAGACGATAAAAATTATATAACATTATACTTACTTATTTTTAGTATTTACCGAATTATTTTTAATTTTTTGCAAAAAAATCTTGTCTCGGTGGTTAAAAGTGCGAACACCATACGGTTCGATTATATTCGGTATGGTGAAAGTTGGTGTAGTTAATGCTTACACCACAAGTTCCAGGTTGTTGGGTGGAGTTAGCGGTGTAATTTCGAGTTAAAACAAAAGTTAAATTGTCCGGTTTAGGTGCGAACTTAAACTTGTGTAAAGTACGTTGATATACAGGATTGGGATAAAGTATGGATCCATCGAAATATCTAGGAAGCGGAATTGACGATTTTAATGAAATTTTGATAAAGTAAATAGCGCATACGAGGGGCTGATTTTCGTTTCCATTAATCTTACGGTTTAACCGGAAATGGCACCAACTTTTTTATTTTCAATAGAACACTCTGTATAATTTTACGTATTTTGATACTCCTCTGCCTTCTGCATCCATTAATATCAGGTTTCTTACTTTTATCTCTAGTCTCTAGCCGAAAAGATAAACTTTTTAATCATTGGCTCTAAACTATATTAAATTTATTTTTTTTGTTTATTTTTTTTGCAATGGTTTTTATGTATTATTAAAGAGTAAGAGAACTACATTTAATTATTTTAAGTGTTCAAAATGTTGCAAAATATGCAAATTTATGAACAATTCCCTGAGACACATTTGCGAGAACTTCCCTACGAATTAAATTACATTCATCCAATATCCTTTGCCTCAATTCTTGCAAATTATTTGGACGTGTCACATAAACAGCTGATTTTAAATATCCCCATAGAAAAAATCCATAGGATTAAGATCTGGGGAACGAGCGGGCTATTCAATAAACCCTCTACGACCAATCCATCGATTGGGAAACGTTACATTCAAGAAATCCCTAACTCATCTATCATAGTGCGGAGGCACTCCATCTTGCTGAAACCAAAGATTTTCAGGAAGCAGTCCATTTTTTTGAAGAGCAGGAATAATTTCATTGTTTAAAAGTTCCAAATACTCCGCCCCGGTCAGTGTACCGTTAATAAAAAAAAATGGACCAATAAGCCTATTCCTTATAAGTCCAGCCCACACATTCAACTTTTCTGGTATTGAGTATGTGCTTCATGCAATAAGTTAGGATTGTCGACAGACCAAAATCGTAAATTATGGCGATTTACAGAACCATTTAAACAAAAAGTTGCCTCGTCCGAAAATACCAAATTAGTTGGAAAATGTTCGTCGCTATTACAAATTTCCATCATTCCTTCGCAAAATTCTACTCGACGATCGTGATCATCTTCTGATAGTTCTTAGATCAGGCGTTTCAATACTTTGGCTACAGAACGACGACTTATACCATGGTGTAAGGCAAGAAATATGGTAGAAGTTTGAGATGACTCTGACTCTGTAGCAATATTTTCAATAACAATTGCGTTAGTTGCGGTCTTTGGTCTTCCACTTTTTGGCAAATTTTTCACTGTCCCATTCAAATTGTAGCGTTTAAGTGTTTTACCAACAACCGAGCGTGTTATAGGATTTCGTTCTGGGTGTAAACCGTTAAATAAGTCGCAAACTTCTTGATGAGTTCTAACTCGATCACCAAAACAGTTCTTCATTAAGATTTCAATTCGCTCTTTTTCACTTAAATGAAACATTTCCGATGTAGGAATTGATACTGACAGGTGTTAATGACAATAAAATAACTATCAATTCCATCGGCTACTAGACAAACGAAGTATTTTTTGAGAAAACTAAAAGGTTTATCTTTTCGGCTTGAGACTAGAGATAAAGGTAAGAAACCTGATATTAATGGATGCAGAAGGCAGAGGAGTATCAAAATACGTAAAATTATACAGTGTTCTATTGAAAATAAAAAAGTTGGTGCCGTTTCCGGTTAAAAGTTTAAGGGAAACGAAAATCGTGTGCGCCATTTGCTTTTATCTGTATGTATAACATTTCATTAAAATCATCAATTTCACTTCCGAGATATTTCGATGGATCCATGCTTTATCCCAACCGTGTTTTATGTACTCAGTGCTCACTTATCAACAAAAGTATCCCAGTAGAACATGTGTGTAATTACCATAATGACTAATAATTCTATTCTGAGTAAGATAATTTATAGGTTAAATATTTTAATAACTGCCTTTATAAAAATAACATTAGTTTCTTGAGATTACTATAATAGTTTCAACAAAATTTATCTACTCGCAGCACTCGCGCGGTCGGATATTCCATTTTGCACTTTCAGCACAAGCTGCACTTTAAATTTCACCGTATTAAGGAGTCCGCCCATTAGACCTGACCGTAATGGGAGCGTATTCGGACCGATACGGACAGGTTGATGGAAAAGATTATTACGCTGTTTTTCAGAAGACTCGCGGAATGTTCCAGAGAGTTCGTAATAGTTCCATGGCGTTCCATGCATTTCTTGTAACGACAGTTTTGGATGAGGACATCGCGCGATTTGAATAACCCAAGCAGTAAATTTTCGTACTAATTCAGTCAACCGTGGGCTGAAATCACAACTTTGAAGATCAATATTTACGGCGTCTATCTTCGGCTCTGTCGAGTCCCGAGTCGCCCGCTGTTGTCTATGCGCGATTATAGCTTTGTTTCTACACAGATTTTGAGTGGTTCGAAACTTTCAAATATATTCGCCCGTCGAATTAATCACCGGTTTCAAGAGGTGCGTTAAATATGAAACTTTGATTGGCGCATGTTTCTGACAGTCTCGAACTAGTCAGAGGCTGTTGTTGGAACAGGCCTTATACTTTCGAGGCGTTAAAAATAAATCAAAAGTAGACACCTTAGGTATAATTTAGCCAACAATAAATGAGAATCCTTCAACTTGTAGAACATCCACGGCAGCCCAAGCAGTTGCTTTACGCAATAAAACAGTACGAGTACGAGCTACAATGCTTGTGTTAGACAAATGTTGCGTGTTTTATACGTTAAGCGACTGCTTGAGCTGTCGTAACAATATAAAGTTGTTTACGTTTATTTTTGATTTACTTATCACTTATATTGTATTTTAGGAATCCACATGCCTTGTAAAAGTGTAGTGGTGTGCGGAGATTCCCCCTACTTGAACAGCTTAGAATATCATCAGATGTCTGGACGTGCTGGCCGTAGAGGTTTTGATATCGAAGGCAACGTTATATTTATGAACATCGATAACAAACGACGGGACAGGTTAATCACCGATAAGCTTCCAAAAATGATCGGTAAATTTTATTTATACCGGGTGTTTCAATAAGGGCGGAAACCGGCATTATACAGGATGTTATCGAATATATTGACAATAATTATACTGTGAATAGAGAAAATATTACGATTTACCTTATTTATCTACACAGTATGCGTTATTCCGAACCGGGTGATATCAGATCGGAACATTTACGAACGCAACTAGCAGAAATATTTGTTGGTTTGACAAAACCTCTAACCTCTTATCATAAATTGAGTCGTTATGAGCACGTTACGAATGAGAAAACTAAAAGAAAAAATTGTTGCAGCTATTGTTTTATGTTTCCAAGTATTAAGTTACGTATACCGTGTGTCCACTTTGATCACGCACCATAGGAATTTCAATGCATTTTTCTTTAATCGTAAATTCCTGCTTTCCTATCAAAATTTTTCATAAAGCAATAAACGACATATTACGTAGCTTTATATTATGTACTAACCAAGACCATTTTTACTGTTTTCAAATACACGGTCTTTCAAAATTAACAAAGAAAAAATTGAATTAGCAAACATTATTCAATATCGTAGTTTCGATCAAGCAGGAAAACTGCTTTACTGATTTTCAAGCATAATTCGGTTGTTTATTTATTTAAAAGATAATAAATACTACGCCAAATTCTGTTACAACTTGTCTTGAAAGTTTGAATGGAACCAAAATAAATCTATCACTTTATTTTTAAATAGTGAAAATTCTGGTAGGCCACTGTCATGTTACTGCAGTGCGATACCTCCAAAATAAAATCCTGTTGTTGTGTCGTATTACCGAACACATAATGAAACAGAAATGCTTTATTATTTGAGAATTTAGTGTAGAACAATTTTTATAATTCTTATTTATAAATAAGCATTTGTTAATATGAATGTTTGATGTTTTCATTTTCGATTACGAAATTTTAAAATCCAGTAAAGCTACTGTCAACTAGAAGTTTGCCTGCTTGATCTAAACTGTGGAACTGAAAAATGTTTGTGTATTTAATTTTCTTTTTAATTCTGAAAGCTTGTGTTTTTTAAAAACGTACTACAGATAGACTTAGTTAACGCTTAACACAAAGCTACGTCTCATGCCATTTAAAACTTTATGATAAATTCGACAGGAAAGCAGAAATTTACGATTAAAGAAAAACGCATTGAAATTCCTATGGTGCATAATCAAAGTGGACACACGGTATGTATAATTACACCTAAGCACGACCTACTACATTTCACGAGACGACGTCTCTACACGGCCTGGGCAATTTACTAGTTCAAGTGTTTCTCCGTTGGCGCCACTTACCCAAAATGTCGGAAATGGATGTACAGGGCGATCGAAATTGATTGTCCTGATCCTATACTACTTTCCGCGAGCTTCGTATCAATATTTACGTATACCGGATGTTTTTATTAATTAAGTTTGATTTGGATGTAAGTTTTGTGAATGTTCCCAGCACTCCCCTGCTTTCCGTGCCAATATTCGTCTGGTAAGTCAATTTAGATCGCCCGGTATATCCGTTACATTATTTTTTACTGATGTCAGCTTCTGCGAACTTTGGCAGTTTCGCGTATATGCTCAGTAAAGTTGTTTCTTTGCTCAGGTTGGTTCAGGTATAGTTTTCTGGCGGAATCGGTAGATAATAGTAATTGTACAAATGATTTAATCTTAATTTAAGGAGAAAGTAGTTTGAAATTTTACACGGTAGGTACAAAATAAAAAAAAAAAACGTTTTCTTAACTTTCCTTACTACAATTGCTTCTTTAGTCTTCTTTCTTCTTTGTTTGTTGCGGCACAAAGAGGAACTCTATAATATAACGTAGCTCAGTAATTCTTTACATACAGGGTCTCCCAAGTTGAGTGGCTTATTAAAAGTTCTCGGGGAAAGGAACATACAAATATTCTGTAAATTAAGACGTTGCCCTTGGAGGAAGGGATCTTTCAGACTAAAATATTTTCACTTTTATATCTCTTCCGGTTATAGCGGAAGTGGGCATTAATTTTCTTATTTTAAATGGAATACTATAATTTTATTACAAATTCCGATTCTATATATTATTCTAGGTAAAAATTGTTAAGGCTTCCCTATACTTAAATGTAACGGTTTTTGAGATATCTTCGAATTTCTAAAAAAAAAAAATTCTGTGGCCTTTCATTTAAGAGCCCGTTCCAGTCACCATCATTATGCCACTTTCGTAGTTCAAGAATTACGCTAAAATTACTGATTTGATCATCAAATAGTTTTAACTCTTTCGTTTTGTTTTTTAATAAGAAATTTGGGAGTCATTTTTAATATTTTTTAATAATTTTTATAATTTTTATTCCTGATAGAAGTCAATTTTCAACTTAAAATTAACTTTCCGAAATAGAACAACTAATTTCATAACGATCTGCAGCAATAGAAACTTAATCAGAACCATAATATTTAAATAAAACATGAATTACGAAATTGTATAATTAGTAGTTGCAAACTGCTGCCCTCTATCGAAAGCAGACGGAGATGCCACAGAAGGCGGGGCTTATTTTTATTTTACTTTTAAGGCTGGGGAATCTACGTTATGCGTAAAATTCTCTGACCTGGGGGCTCGTTCAGAAACTGAAAAAAAGCGCGCTCTGGGTAACATTCTTTCTCTCGTGTAAATGATTTTACATATTTTTCTTTTCGTTTTAAACGCCCAAAGTGCCCTTTCGTTACAGTTTTTGAACGCAACAGTACTGTATAGGTAAAGTGAGTGGTACTTACATTCGAAAGACAACCCCTTGCATGTGAACTCCAGAAACTCGGAAGGCGCGAGCACTCATATTTACCACGATGTTTACATTTTTACTCTTTTGAAGTCATGCTAACTTCCAATAAATTAAGGAAACAAACAAATATTCAGTAGCTTTGTTTTCTTTATTTTAATTGTATACAATGACTGGCAAAAATTTGCACCATTTGGTAATTTTTTTTGCAGTTTAAAAAACTTGTGCCAATAGTTTGTGTTTTGTGTATGTTCGATAACCAAATATAAACAGGACAGAACCAGCGAGCAGCTTTTAGTATGGTTCAAAATGGTACCTATTTAAAATTCGAAAAATAAAACAAATTAGTAATATGGTTCCAATAGGTTTTTTAAAAACGTGTCGCTTGCTCCTCTGACAAAATGGAAAAGATTTTTCATTTTCTAGTTTTGTGAAGCGGTAATTGGACGTTTGGGCGTTTGGTATTTAGCTCTTGCAAGTGATTAGTTTATTCATTTATATCCATAAGAAATATTTAAATAAATAAAATTTGCTCTTGGGTTCTGTTTTCTGTTACATGTACGAGAAAATTTGAGACAATTTTTTGGAGGCGTTTTCTTTATAACATATTATTTTCTTTATAACATAATCTCATCACTTAATTTCTTGATAACATTATTCTAGTAATCGCAATCTGGCATAAGCAGACCGAATTTAATATTTTGGGCCAGTTTAATAGCTGTATGTACAACTTATGAAATCGACATTAGTACAAATAGTGGCTACCACGCATTGCACCTACAGTGATAGCCAAAAAGTCGGCATCAAATGGGGAAAATCTTTATTTCTGATTTTTTGAAAACATGTTTAACTCCTAATAGATACACCGAGTGATTTTATTCGAAATTAATCTAGATTTCAACGGGATTTTTTTAACGTAAGTTAGTTTCAACTTAATTTTTCAATATTCCGTTGAAATTGAATTCGTCAATTTTTAGAATATTCTCAAAATTTCACGTACTAAATCTTAATTTCAATGTTTAATATTTTTAGGGCGGAAACTGCCAAAATTTATAATTGGAAAAAATAGGAAAGATTAATTATTGCTTCATTATTTACCGAAAAGTATTATTTTTGCATATTTTTTTCTGTTTCTGATGCAAGGCGCCTTTTATAATTATTATAAATAATTAATATGTATTTATTTAAATATCTCTCTATTCCCGTTAATGAATTAATTTCGCAACGACCTTGTAAATGTTACTTTACAGAAGATATATCCTTATACGGCTTAGTCTTACTGACTTAAACAGAATTTGAGGGCTGTTTTAATAATAGGATTTGAATTAAAATATAAAAATGTAAAACTACCTTTTTTAAATAGCAAACGTTAAAGTTTGCTTTGTCCAACTAAAAACAGTCGATAAAACGGAATTTTAACAGCAAAGGTAAATAAAATAACAATTTTCAACAATTTAACAACAATCCACACTAAATACTGGGATCATGATCAGACAATTTTACCGTCTTGTTTAACAAATAACTACCTACTTATTGTTTTTTTGTGTATTGTAATGTGGTTTGAAATTAAAGTCGTTTTATGAAAACGCCTTTTAGGTCCAGTTTTACAAATGCGGTTCAACTTTGAACCGAAGCTTAAACCCTTAGCAACGATTATTTCAACAATTGTTGTCAAGGATTTAAGCTTCGACTCAAAGTTAAACCGTCATTGTAAAACTGCAAGTTAGTAATTTCATTTGAATAATTCATTGCCGTCTTATATTCTGCCTGCTTATTTGACTGAACATGTAAATTAAATATGGAAAAAAAAAACATTTAGGCAGCTATAAAATATTTTTTACAGGATTTTTGTGAGATTCATTCATTCAAATGTCATTAACAGAGACAGATTAGAGTTTTTTAATAAATAAAAGTATTTTTCTTAAAGTGTACCTTGCTTCGAAAACGTAAAAATTATGTAAAAATATATATTATTTTTGCTGAATAATAAAATATCTGAAGCAACAATTAATATTCTTTATTATTTAGCAATTGCTCCCCGTCCCATTACTCTTGGACCACTGTGTACAGAAAATTACCTTCCACTTATGAAAGGTCTTAATTTCCTTTTTACAAAACTGCCATGTCTTTGTCGGATTAAATTAAACTTATTTAACTTAGAAAGAAGATAAAAGACCGGATTTAAAGATGTTTATTTACCGACAGGATAACTATTACGTTTCGTTTCATTTGCGAATACATGTTTCTCCCTCTCTGTAATAAATTTTAAATTTTCGCGGTAAAACTCAAGGTAAAGCCGTTGGTAAAACTGCAAAAATTCTGAAAATCGTACGATTTTAAACGATAGCACACGACGAATCTGTTTCGCGTGATTTGGCTCCTCCTTGTAGCCCCGCCTTTTGTGTGTTACGTCCTGCACCCTTGCCCCGCGAGAGATGGTTAAGTGATTGTCAAACGGCCCCTTAAGTGAATGTATTTACGACACTTTCAAATTTCAAGATTCAAGATGCCTGTCGTTTAAAAAAAATAATTTCAGCTTTTCAAATCACATCCTAGTTATCATTGAAAAATTCACAGGGTGGTCAAAATGTGGTGTCGGACCTTGTTCTGTTTAACTGCCCAAAACTCAGTTTTCGTAAATGGAACACCCTACATACTTTTGCATCAGATGCAGAAGCAAATTCTACATCGATTAGAAGTAGCATTCCCTATATCTGTTTCCATTAGTTTTCTTGTCATTAATAATTGTTTATTTTATTCCGTTAATTAGTGGCATTAATACAGTTATTCGTATCTAACTTTGAAAAAGAAAAGAAGCAGATATTGAGTCCTATTTTTTTTAAGAAATAAATAATTGCTAACCATAACATTATTTTGCCTATATCTTGGAATAGAGCCATGGGTAAATACGTATCTTTATATTTACTACTATTTTCATAAACAAGGGTTTTAAAAAAATAAGTATACCTACTTTCAAAAACAATTTTCTGTGTCAGGCTAACATTTTTGTTTAAAAAAGCAAAAGCAAAACTTACAATCGGTAAAGTGGTAAAAATAATTAAACGGTTTTATTTATTATTCTAAAGTCTATATAGTATGAGATCCCACCGCAACTTTTCTACGTTCATCTGTTATTTTAACGAAACACGATTTTAATGAAAGATTACAAGTAGAAGAACACAACGCGAGCGGGTTGCCTTAAAAAATATTGCCGCAAGTACCTTTAATTGGCGAACTTTCAACAGTTTTTTTTTTCCAATAATTTCGTTTATTTGTTAGGGCGTTGAATAAGGTGCCATTAAGTGAAGAACGATCTGAAGAACTCGAAAAAACTTGATTGCCGCCTCTCAGCCTGTCGCAAGTCACTTGCAACCAGTTGTAAGAGGTACCAAGTTACCTCTTTCGTCGATCATCTACGTTCATGGCATATGGAAAGAAATTTTATACCAAATTAGAGGTAAATTTGCCCTCTGCACGACAGAGTTTGGTTGCCTGCGCAAAAGCTGCCGCAACTGAAGGTTGCCAGCATTTATGGTCTCGCTGCAACTTGACATTTCTCTGAGGCTTCATAGCAAAAGTGCGAGGTTTGCGCGCAAGAAGTACATTTTAGGTGCCGAGGACTGTAAGTATACGATGTTAATAATGTATATAAATAAAGACTGTCTTAATTACTATAATTATACAGTTCTATCAATTTGAAATTTTTAATTATGTTTAGTGGCATATGGCCTGTATAAAAAGGCACAGGCCACTAAATATAATAAAAAAATTCAAACTGATAGTACTGAATAATTATAGCAATTTCTTTGAAAGTCTTTATTTATATATAATATTAACATCGTATACTTACAGTCCTCGGCACCTTGAAAGTACTTCTTGCGCGCAAACCTCGCACTTTTGCTACAAAGACTCCGAGAAATGTCAAGTTGCAGTGAGACCATAAATGATGGCAACCTTCAGTTGCGGCAGCTTTTGCACAGGCAACCAAACTATCGTGCAGAGGGCAAATTTAATTCCAATTTGGTATAACATTTCTTTCCATACGCAATTAACGTAGATGATCGACGAAAGTGGTCCATTTTACACCTGGCTGCAAGTGACTTGCGGCAGGCTGAGAGGCAGCAACCAAAAAAAAAAAAAAACGTTGAAAACAAGATTTTGCAAGGCAACCCGGTCGCGTTGTGTTCCTCTATGTGTAATCTTGCATTAGAATCGTGTTTCGTTAAAATAACAGACGAACGTAGAAAAATTGCAGTGGGATCTTAGACTAGTACGACACGATCGTAAATACTGTATAAAACTTGCAAATAACTGAGACAAGAGTCAAATCAACTAATAAATATTTACAATGGTAACCTATCTCTCCCACTTGTAGAAATTTTGCACAAAAATACCTTCGTGTCGTAGTCCGTGATGATTAAATATTAAGGTTCCTTTATATTTGTTTTGTTAATTTTGTCAATTTCTTGGTTTTTTATTTGTAATATCTGTAATATAATATAACTTAATAAATCTTTTTGTTTTGTCGACACTTACTGCGAAATATCACCATCATTTTACCAGAATATGCCACTGCAAGAAACACTAATTGATAACAAGAAAACTAATAGAAATAGGTTTAGGGAATGCTATAACTAATCGATGTAGAATTTGATTCTGTATACCATGATGTAAAAACATGGTGGCTGTTCCATTTACGAAAACTGAGTTTTGAGCAGTTAAACAGAACAAGGTTCGACACCATATTTTGACCATCTCGTGAATATTTCAATAATTTTTTTTCGTACCATTCTAACTCCAAGCTTTCTCAGCTTGTTGGGAAGGCGCGTGGCTAGTTACTCTTATTGCCGTTTGCGGCTGCGGCCGTCTTACAGTTGTTATTTCTCCTTCGGCATTCGCCTTGCAAACTGGGGAAACGCAGAAAACCCAATTTGAGGACATAAGTACTCTGTCTCTCACATAGAATGCATATGCACCAGGAAGAGATTCGAATTCTCGCCTAATACTTGCCCGGCCCAGCGTCAAACGCTTTGTCAGAGCGCTCAACCAACTCGGCTATGCAACTAATAATAATTAGGATATGATTTGAAATGCTGAACATTATTCTTTCAAATGACAGGCAATTTGAATGTTGAAATTTGAAAGTGTCGGAAATACATTCTCTTAAGTGAAAGGTCACCCAAATAATTTTTTCTTAGAAATTAGCTATTTCAAAAACCGTTACATTTAAGTATAGCGAAGCCTTAACAACTTTTACTTGGAATAACGGGTAGAATCAGAATTTGCAATAAGCATTTCAGTAGCATTCCATTTAAAATAAGAAAGTTAATGGCGGCTTCCGGTATAACCGGACGTGATATAAAACTGGAAATATTTTAGTTTGAAAGATCGCTTCCTCCTAGGGAAGTGTGTTAATTTTCAGAATATTTGTATGTTCCTTTCCTCGAGAACTTTTAATAGGCCACTCAACTTGGAGATATATATTCTGTATATTTACAGAAAGAGATTGTAAATTTTTAAATGATAATTAGTTTTCTTAAATGTGATATACAAATAAATATATTTTTGTCACTTACACGGAGGGTAAAAAATTGGAAACTTTGTAAATTTTTTTTCTTGTACTTCAAGGCTAATTTTATTATTTAAGTACTTATTATAGAAAACAACACTACTTATCTTAATAATGAGATGACCATCTTAGCAATGTCTTTTTTTTACTGAGATTTGAATGACAATTAATGAATCGGTTATTCACTTAACTACACAACAGGTTGATTCTTAAATAAACCGCGAAAAAAAAACCTTTGAGAGAATGTAAATTATAGATTATTATGAGAAAAATGTTAAAATTTTTTTCAATTAAAAAAATTTTAATTAAAAAGGACCCCAAAGAGCACGTTACGCCACTGTGTGTAGATTAAAATACAGTTGTCGCAACTTTAAGTTTTATTATATCGTGTTTTATTGTTTTATTGTTTTTTTTTCCAAAACAATAAAACTATTAACGCTGTTCGTGAACCTTATTTAACACAGGGAATACTGTAAAGTGTTTAATCAACTGCGATTTTCAGATCGTACAGATAAAATACGAATTAGATTTGCAGGGCTTTCAATAACGCAATCACCGAAGTCAATCAAAATTGTGCTTACTGCAACAGGAGTGACGATTTACAACCGCCTGGTCTTTATAATGTAACGAACATTACCAACGGTGACGTAATGTCGATGGCTATTACGTTCTTTTGTGAAATCGTAACAATAATAATAAAATTTGCTTTTCATTAAATACGTTCTCTCATTCTGTTAATACTTTCACGCAATACACGGTTCTTTGTTGCGCATTTATAAATTTACTTAAGGGTATTTTTACTGTGATATGTTGAGAAATAATCCAACAATTAAAAGCGAAATTTATTTATTGTGTGATTAACTATGAAATGAAATGCGAAGCGCCCGACTAGGATGGTTGTCTTCCCTGACCACCCTCTTCGACCTGTGTACGGACGGATATCAGTCTATCCTCTAATTGAATTTAGTAACACTGTCGCTACATTACAATAGTTATTTGTATCATTAGGCCAGAAACTGTACTTTTAGGAGTACGAGCACGGTTTGTTTGTGGGGTTTTACGAGGCCCCACAAGTGCGAATACTCGCAAAAAAGTTTCTGAGACGCGTAATGCAAAATTTTTTTAGGACAACAAAGTTTTTAAAATAGAACAATTATTATTGTCAAAATAGCGTCGGTTAGGAAATTTGTCTTTTTTATGTTAGCCGTACAATTTAGTACTGAATTACATGAATTTATTTACAAAAATAGAAAATTTTAGCTATAAAATAGTAAAAATACTGAAATAATATTTTTTCTTCGATTTGTGAAGTTTAATTTGACATTTCAATGTCACTTAGCGCTGTCAATGTAAAAATCGTTCATGCAAAATCCCTGTTTTTATTTTCCTGCCTAGGCATGCAAATGACTATTTTCAGGACAATTTGAACGAATGAAAAATCAGTAATTTTAGACGGAGGCCGAAAAAACCTATTTGAATCAAATAGTATTCAAATTACAATTTATCCTTATTTTTATACTAAATAATTTACTATAGGTGATTACATACATTTATAAACAATATCGTCAATGTTTTCTGCATCTCTTTCTGCTCGTTAGATTGGATTCCTTTTAAGGTCAAGTTCGAGTCTAATTCATCGGTGTTGCAGCCATAAAACAATAAAAGCTTTTATGAATGTATTTATATCCATCATTTGACGGCTGGTTCTTACACAGTGCAATATCGTGGATTTGGGTAAAATTTTTGATTAATTATTTTTCGAAAACTAAAGGGCGCAAAATGTTTCTACAAGCTTCACCATAATCTGTAATTCCCACTCTGCTATGGATTATTACTTGCCGGTTTATTAAAGAATCACCCTGTACATTGGGTAAATAAATACAGAAAATTGAAATTTAACATTTTTGCTAATCGTTTATGAAAGATTGATTGTATTTAACCAAAAATATTTGTTAAATTTGGCTTTTTTGATTGATTCAATGTATTTTTTTCTTGGATCAACCAAAAGCCAAATTTAATAAATATTTTTGGTTAAATACAGTCAATTACAATGGTTTAGTTGTTTTCAAAATCAGGTAACTAATGTTTCACCATAATTCACATTTCACTATTTTGTCTTTTATGTACCAATAATCTGGTATTAAGAGAGATCCAAGTTTCACTATAATATACCTGAATGTGTGATGTACCTGTTACTGTTTTTATTCTACCGAAACAAAAAAAAAAAACATCCTGCACGTTCAGTTTATTTACTGTTGTATTATTTTATTTTAGTTTGCCTTTCCAGGAAATGGTTATGTACTTTTATTCTATTAGTTTTTCTGTTTTTCTTTTGTTTGAAATTTTGTTTTTGTTTTAGGAAATTACCCGATTAGTGTAACTTTAGTTCTAAGATTATTGCTATTGGTAAATACAGTTACCGATAATAATTCCAAAAGCGAAGAAGCAGCAAGAGTCACTCTTTCGCGGGTATTGACTTTGTTACAGAACAGCTTAATTTTTCAGTCCACGCCAAACTTGGCAGACCAAATTAAACATTTTGTTGGTTTTGCCTCACAACTCTTATTATTGCAGGTACGAATATGATCTATTGGAATTTCTGAATTTCACTGTTTTACAAAATTTCGTTTTCATTGTTATTTTATTTGTGATAGGACCGGTATTTCATATCTCATTAACTTTAATCATTGATTTATTCCCATGGTTACAATTATAGAGACAATTATTTCTACAGGAATTAATTCTACGGTTAAAGTTAATTACAGATGAAAAGGTCGGGCCTGATAGTGTAATATTTGTCAATCAATTAAGTGACCGATTTCATTGTCCCCAGGGCAAAGAGAGATCCAAATAGTATTTTGTTTTGGTATCATATTAAATGGGAAAGGTATAATTCTCTATTTCCGGGATACGAATCCAATAAGCTAAATCAAAGTGCTATTGCAGTTTTGTTAGTGCATATTTAGTGATTATTTTTCGTTCAGGATCTTTTCAGACTTAAAGTAGGCCATGTCAGGATGATATATTGGTGGTATCACTAAAAATAAATTTGTCAAAAATTCATTGACTTCACTTTTTAAATTTATGGTTGTATTTTGCAAAACTGCCACTTGTCACCTCACTTGAAACAGCACTGAAGCATTTCGAAAACGAGAAGTGTCGTCCCGAGGAAATAGTGGATAATTAATTGAATTCGCTCTCAATTGAAACCGCGTCACGTTGATTTCTTTTATTGCCGTGGCACGTGTAAATCACGTAGGGGGCCAACTGCTATGGTTACACTCGCACTCGTGGTCAGTTGCTAATCATGCGATGGTCTACATAGAATGGACAGATCTTACCTGAGTACACCAAATTCCCCGTCACAGGCGGGCACTGCATAATACCAGCGGTCAGCTCGTAAATTTAGAGAGACGTTGTGGACAAAAAAAGAGAATTCACAAAATAACAGAAAAACCACGTCAGATGACGATAGAAGGATAGATCAAATAGACATCCTTAAGCGTTAACTAAATTAAATACACCAATGCAACCACAAGTAGCTTCAGTCTTAAAAAGGTGAACGAGTCCAGGACAACAATTCAGTAATAAGCAGAAGTTAAACAACAAAAATATCATGGAAGTTAAATACTCAAAATTCAAAAATGTCTTCAAATATTTCAAAAATTTAGATCGGTACATACTTGGAAAATTTCCTTCGTCTCACACAATGTCAAGTATCTGACAGTTAAAAATTATTAAAGTCAACCTTAAAATTTTCAATTATTTCAAAAACCAAAGAACAATTATTAAAAATTGGCTTAAATTAAAAGTATTCTGCAATAGACAATTTGCAACAATCATCAACGATAATGACCGGTTTACCACAGAGTTGTCCATTTTACCCAATTCACGAACAAATCTCTTTTCGTTTTAAGCCAATTGTAAAGTTGAAATTATTCAGGAGCAAATATGTCATAAATACCTATGACTCTACGACTGGCGCATGGCGTGTATCTGGGTATCTGAAAGTCGTATGAAACAGGCGATCGCTCATGTTTGTGTTTTTTCACGACCGGTTACGAGTGGTTAGGCGAAATAAGTGACCACTGCATTTTCGTGACTTACCGATAACTGTTGATATGACGTCATATATGTTACTGCGGTAACTATTTTCTTAACCCGGTCAGAGAGTTAATCTTACTAACCCTGACGTGACGTATTCTCGTGACCATAACGTCACTACTGCTAACCATGCTATTCGTAACCGGTTAGTCGTGAAAAATACCTTAATATTGCAATTTTTTCTTTTCGTCACCAGGAGTTTCATTTGTCAAATTATATTGCCTAATTAATAGTTGCAAATTTTTTCTAAACATATGATTTAAAAATTTGTCCGTAGCAGTGCATTTGCCAAAAGAAGAACTTTCCAATTCGTCTCGTTTTTCGTCCCTATACACTTATCTGACATCTACAATAAGAATTTTTGATTGAAAAATACGGTTACAAATTTAAAATATTGAACACAATGCAAAAATTTCCTCTAATCTTTCAATTATTTCCATTTTCTCCAAATCTGGCCTGTCCGTTTGGTACCTTACAAATGCTTTTTGTATAGCAATTTTCATGTCGCGTTTTACAATTTTCACCATTTTGACATAAAATAATTAATTATTTACATAACAAATTGACTTGTATTACTATTTTATTGTATTATTATTATAAAAACGGATATTTCTTAAAGTTCAGAGTTGACAACATAGGTTGATCTGTCTGATTTGAAGTGTCACATTTTGGCATATGTTATAAGGTATTTTTCGCCACTAACCGGTTACGAATAGCATGGTTAGCAGTAGTGACGTTATGGTCACGAGAATACGTCACGGTTAGTAAAATTCGCCAAAACTAAACGGTTACGGTTACAGGCTTTCTAACCGTTGCATTTTAAAATTTGACAACAGTCCAACCACGATATACAGAACACTGGTACGCGCACTTGCCTATCTTCCCCATACAAAACGAGGAAGTCAAAAGTAGTGCCTAGTTACGTGATTTAAATTTTACCGCTGGACGACACCAATGTATGAAGGACTGTCACTAAACGTCATTAATGTACTCCTGTAGGTTGTATTACGTGTTTAAGCACGGTTGTAGGCGACGTATGTTCAGTATTTACGTGTGTATTAATGGCGAACTTTGGTTGGTGTGTAATGAAATAAAGAATAAACGGCGAGTGTCAAATTTAGCAAGCAATCAAACAGATGTAGAAAGATATTTACTAATTTTTTAGAAAAATTTTGTGCAAATCGTTTTTGATTGCAGTGAAAACCTCGAGCAGCCTCTGGACAGCTGTTTCAGCCCTGCACAAAATTTTTCTAAAAACTTTCATTATACTTTGACAGCAAGCATGGCCGCCTTGCATGGGGGACTTATTAGGAGCAAATCCTGCTTCAATTTGTCTATCCTACTGCAATGTCAGGTCAAAAAGCGATAGTAAGATGTCGCTATTTTATCTGTTCATATTTACTAACGTTACGAGCAAGTACGTTTTGCTATGATTTTTACAAACCTTTCAGAGGTTATTGGTATTATTTGTTTCTTGCATCTGTTTGGTAGTGGTGGAAGAAAGGGCAGACGTGAGATTAGCATTAGTTCAGTACAAGTATACATTTAGTTGAGGAATAGCATCATCTGTCAGTGTTCTTCGAATGATTTCATTTCCACTGACTTAATAATGATTTTTTTCTTGAAAATCTTTCAAGCACACAAAATGTTACTTTAATATTGTGACACCTGCATTTTGATTCATTCTTGAAGCCTTTCCAAAACCTATAATTAACAATATTTCATAATGGTATGTATCGTAAGTCTACATCTGTAACCCAAATTTACTGAGCGGTTTGACAGCAGTTTATTCTGGTTAACTGAAAATTTAATGATGTTTTAAATATCTACTAATGTTTTCGTTTCACTTGCATTGATCGCACAACGACTATCTTCATCCTGCATTATTACAAGATGCAAATACTCCGACTGTAACCAGTGCAAATGAATCGAAGACGCTATTTGCTTCACTATTCATTGGCTTTTTCAAACTTGTGATGCAAATGAAGACAAGTAATACTGTTACGGCAATCTTGGAATAAGGGATGTAATCAGATTAAACAATATGTTTATTAAATTAGAAACAATATAAAGAAGGTTATGTGCCTCTCACATAACACTTGATATTTTCAGCTTCGATGGAATGAATTTGCAAGGTCATCAAACTTGAAGGAAACAGGCTGATGTTGCTAGATAGGTACTTTTATGAGTTTATATCCATTCGTTATATTGAGTACATTTTAATCAGTACGTCGGTCAGTTTAATGCCATTTGGATTGGTGGATATTCTAGGTTAGCTAGCAATCTTATGATGAGTTCATGTTTATGTTGTTAAAATCTCCTTGCTTCAATACAAATTAACTCTGAGAAGTCTTTCTATTTTCACTGCAATGTAAATAAATTAGGAAACGAATTAAATTATTCGCCAATACATACTCTCTTTAAATTAAAATTTCTACACCTGACGACTTCGCTTTAAATTCATAGTTAAAATTTAAAATGCAGTATCTAACCTCAAAGCAGTTTGTTGCGTAGTGTTTACCTCTGTTTATCTCTGCCCATGTGTTTTGTGTTTACCACAAAAGCCCATATAGAACAAGAGCCCCACAAGAACCGGCTGCGGAATTTGATAAAAATAAGAGTCCGCGATACGGTTCTACCATCTAGCGAATTTATACAAACTACTCAACTTGCTCAAAATTTTCAACTGAAAATGGCGGCGAGTGAGCGTACCAGTGTTCTCTATATCGTGAGTCCAACAATGAATTGTGTATTTAACTATTAGAAAAAAAAAGTTGTGATTGAATCAAGTTGAGGTTAGCACGCGGAACCACGGTTCTGTGTAGAACTCACGGAATAAGAGAGAGACAGCAATGTTACACAACTCTCTGACCGGGTTAGGAAAATAGTAACCGTTGAAACATATGTGACGTCTTATCAACATCTTTCCGGTAAGTCACGAAAATGCAGTGGTCACTCATTTTTCGCCTAACCCCTCGTAACCGGTTAGTCGAGAAAAGTCACTTAATGACATGAACTTAATTTGTCTAATTTTACTTTAATAGCCACCCTTATAAAATAAAATCATGACACTTTGACGCCATTTTGAATAGCACTTACATCCAAAAAAATTTTACGACTGAGAATTTCACAATCGATGTTAAATCAATTTATATACGTTGAACGCTAAACTGTATGTAATCATAAATTGATTGTAAATCGATTGCATCCGTTGAATGCCCCTATTGACTTACTACTCAACGTTCCTGAGAATCCGTAGCAAAAATAATTATACATTTTATAATAATTTTCATCGGACAAGATAGTAAAATTGTAAAATTTTAGGACATCATTGATAGTGACGGAATGCCTTTAAAACTAGGAGGACTCATAGCACATTTGCATTATCATGAACCTGCAAATTTGGCATTCGCGTATCTATTACGAGTGGGCGTATTAAGAAAATTGCTGAATACTGGTGATGACGAAGAGGCCCGCTGGTCTTTGATTGTTGTGGTGAGCCATCTTTTCGCGCGTTTGAAGTTGCATAAAACTCAAATTAACACCCAATTCAATAATTCCATCGTAATACTTGAACCTCTACCGGCTATTGTAAAAAAGGTAATAATATCTTTAGATTTGCAACCAATTGGAGGACCATGGAATATTAAAATATCAAATAAATTGTTTATCATGTGTCAAATGTCAAATTTAAAAGAGCTTACTCTGACTGTCATGCTGGGTTTCTGTAATTTAAAATTTCTGAAAGTTTCAACGTTCGGAAATTTTAAATCAACCAATCACGAAGAGGATTCGAATGCCGGATGCCGTATGCCGGAGGTACGGAAACCCAGGATTACGATAACGTAATAAAAACCAAATTAGAGAATGGTCGTTGTTGGCCGTACTGTGACACAAGATCATTCTAAATTGTTCTGCCAAGTTATAAAATATGAGCAAATACAAATCAGATTAGAGTAGGTGGTGCAAAGAAAATGTATGTCTGCAATTAACTGAATTATTTAATGATATATTCATGAATTGTCAAATTTTACGACTATTTATTTTATTAAATATGGTATACAGCTATCCAAGAAGCTTTTATTATATCATATTTTTGTACATGTGATGTAGTTAACGATAAGAATTTATTTTCGATTAATGTTTAGGAGCATTTCAAAAGAAATTTCCAAAAGTAGACTACGTTGACTACTATTATAAACTGATATAATACTCTACAATACTCTGCGCAAATATCTAGAGAAACTAGTTTTGTAAATAGAAAGAAGGGAAGCGATCGCTCTAAAAGAGAACTACTAAACATAGCGAAAATGTTGAAGAAGTAAATACTAACGCACCTGTCATTTTAGTCCACGCATTAATGCAGCAAGCAAAGCTGTCTTATAGAACGTAAAAGGATTTGCAAATGCATGAATACCGTTTAAGAACATCGTCCGCCCGATTATGGCTACTTTCGCAGTTTCACTGATACTCATGTATTCGGCCTTGGTCAATGATAATACAACGGTTCGTTGCTTACAGGAGCACCATGAAATTGTAGCTCCGGACATGATAAAAGCATATCCAGAATAAGATTTCCGGTCATCCGCGTCATCAGCGTCCAAGTAGCCAAGAACTCCCTTACCATCTCGGATATAAACTAACTTTTTGTTAATGGTTCCTTTTAGGTAACGAAGAATTCGCTTTGCGACTTGCAAACAATGGTTTTGATAATTGAAATTAATCTCCGCCCACAATAATTTTATATCCGTAGATACGTATTTCGGCAGCTAAACTGCCATCTTCAGTACGCTACCAATTTAAAAGCAATTAAAAAGATCTAAAAACAACCTAATCATCCTAATAAAATCATAACAATGTAAAAACTAACAATAATCTAATCATCCTAAAAGATATATACAGGGACATTATTTTATTACGCAACATATCCTTACGTTGCTTTTTAAAATAATCATGTCAAAGCATGGTAACCATACGCAACTAATACCGCTAATTCAAATAATTTGAATGTCTAGCACACGCACACTTTGAAATAAAACTTTCGTTACAAATTTTAAGATTACTTCATGTTTAACCCTTTTTTTTAACAGATAGTGAGCACAAGAAAACGTACAGTTGCTAAATTGTACTCATATGCAGTTCAAGAGAAAAAGTAAACGTCTGGTAGGAATAAAAAATAATACACTTATTGGTCAATTATTTATTATTTAAATCTTCTCTATAACTCAATAGATCCTCAAATACAGCAAAATTAAAAACCCGTGGTATCAACTCGATGCTTGGTATTTAACAAGATGATACTCCATCACATTTTACAATGTTACAATAAGAGTGCTCTTTTTGCAACAAATCTCATCTCAACTCAGATAAATGTCATTTCCGTTGGCATGAACAAGTAAGTGTGAACTGTGATTTCGATCTCCTACCTTGTCACTTGTGCACTCCTATTGGTTGCCAGGTTGAAATACCATTCAAACTTACTTGTTTGTGGGAATAGAAATGACGTTTAGTTGAGTTAAAGTGAGTTTTGCGGTAAAAAAGAACACACCTATTGGTTATCTATATTTACAATGCTTTGACATGATTATCTTAAAATGCAACATAGGGATATGATGCAAAATAAAATAAAAGCACAGTATGTCTAAATGTATGTAAATATAACTTAATATGTCAATATCTAAAATTAACCGTCAAATAAGAGCTAACCAAACAACACGGAAATACGGAAATAAATAGTCCAAAGACCCGAAAAAAGTTCTTATTCTAACGAATAAATAAGTATATAATTCCCTGTCATTTGATACCTAAAAATCCTGAGAATAAAATATATATGTATACAGTGATAAAAGTTGGCATCAAATGAGAAAAATCTTTATTTCTGATTTATCGAAAAAACTTTTAAACCCATCAAATATACCGAGTGAATTTTACTTGGTTAGAAAATGCAATTTTTCGAAATGGTCAAAATCGAAAAATTGTTATTACTCGGAAACTAATCAAGATTTCAATGAGACTTCTTTAACCTGGGTTAGTTTCACCTGATTGCATAATATCAAGACCAGAAAATAGCTTAATTTTCTTTAGAATATTCTCAAAATTTCACGTACTTAAACTTAATTTCAGAATTCAATTTTTTTGGGTGAAAATTTTAAATATTTATAATTGTATGACAGATGTACTGACTCAACATGTTGACTGTGTAAGCAATGTCAGGTAGAGTAACAACAGCGATGTACATGAGCGTGCCCAATCAACTATCTGAATGGGAGTCATGTACTTTCTTCTTCAGGATTCGAGTGAATATCTAACTTGATCCTAGTTACCACTGGAGTCTTCACAGCCTTGCAGTCAAGCATTCTGAATTTCTGGAATCCATCCCTGATGTAACCGCTTTAACATAAGGTAATCGATGCCTAAACAGTAGCTTGGGGCACCAAGGTCCTTCACGTGTGATTTAGTTGAAAGTACCTTCTTTGTGTTCTCCTCTGGTTTCGAGAAGTTATTAAAATATGGTCGACGTAGATGAGTACAAAAGTAAGATGTTCTCGTCGTTCATCAGTATAAATGCAGGGATCTGAATTTGTAGATTTTAATCCAATTGATTCAAGCGTTTTCCTCAGAAAATTAATCTGCATCTTTTAGAACTGTTTCATATTGTATCCGTAATTATTTTCAGGCACACTTTCAAAAACAGCCTGTGTAATTTCTCATATTTTAAAAAAGAGCAAAAATCAGTTTCGACAAATTGACGAATGAGTCGTCGTCACAAACCCAAAACTCAATAGGCCCCCAAAGAGTAGTAGTTCAGGTCCCCCAAAGTTAACGTGCGTTAATCACAGATATATATTTTTCTTGCGCCTCCTACTCTAATCTGATTTTCTTTTGCTCACTTTTTACTTACTATCACAAAAATTTAATTGGCTCTTATTTTTGTATTACGTCAATTAGTAAGAAAATTATAAGTAAGTAATCTTTAATATAACATTGAGCATTTGCGATTTTATATTGCAGAGCAGCAATTATTGAATATATTAAATATTAGATATTTCCAAAATGAAATATTCTAGATGTCTCAGGTTATACGGAAATTAAAACAATAATTTACAAACTTTACGTATTAATGGTCCTTTATATGGTCGCAACTCAACTTATTTCAATTGTTTGGTGTAATTTAAGTTTGTTTTTCAGGCTTTGAAACGGTACAACACCGAGGTGGAACTTATTTTTAGTCAGTACATTCGTAGTATTTCAATAAGTTACAGTAAACGTTACGGTCCCGATGACACCCTCCCTTTATCTAACGTTAAGATTCAGCCTTCGTACAGTTACGAGAATGCAGATGATGTAACAGGTAAGCAGAGTTTTTACTTTTGTGTAACTATTAGCGATCAATTGTCTTTCATATTGGGTGGTATGAATAAAAACGAAGTAAATGCTAATGCTACAGTTTAAAGTATCTTCTTCATAGTATTTACTTCAGTTTTTAAGAAGATGCTACACTCTGAAGTAAGTACTATTATTTTCCGGAAGATACTACGGCAAATAGCATTCGTGTGGAAATTATCAAAGTGTTTACTTCACACTGCAGTATTTTCTTTGGCTACTAAATGCTTCAGTTTTAACACAAAATTGTAGTATTTACTTCAGTGTCAGCGAAGCTGGTCCCATCGCAGCTTCAGCTTGCGTACTTCGATTTGTAGCATTTGCGAAAAATGGCACAGATGCCTAATAGAAAAATTTATGATGACAAAAGAAATTACACTGCATTACAAAATATTTAGATAAGTATAAATGTGTAAAATAATTACCATAAATCTAGTTATACAAAGCCTGAACTTGTTATTTCTATACCAGGTGCAAGATAAAATATGCCACAATACATGCATAACTATAGTTCGATTTGAATTAAATATGAAAGAAATATATAAAAGCACTCCATAAATACTATAAATTGGTAAAAGTTGCATTTTGTTTTAGTATATATTATAATAATAATAATTGATAGTCAACTTTTTTCTTGAACTGGACATACATGTATTTAATTCAGTGATATGAGCTAAGTAAATGACCTAATGTTGTACTGGATCACTTTCAAAAATATGACTAATAATTTAATATTTCGTCAAAGTATTATTATTACTGCAAAAATTACTTACAAATTTAATAATGAATGCTAATTACGTTGTATCAAGAAAGTGTTGAACGCGGCGGAGATCAATTTAAAAAATATTTTGGAAACACATTATTTCTTTTTGTTTAATTAGTATTCTTTTGTGAGATTATAAGAGAATTTCTATTAGCCGTATTACTCTATGAAAGTTACGTTGGAACTGTTGGTCATTCGATTAATGGAGTATCAACAGAAATCAAATAGTCGGTAATCTATCCATCCACGTAGAAAGGATTGACATCTTCAGCTACGATGTTGTATAGATAACAATCCACATTTATACAGGGTGATAATAAGAAATTTGTACACCGTTTGGTAGGTGATATAGGCTATATCGAATACACAATTTAGGATGTCACGTGTTCACTCTTCTAGAATTTTTATATTTTACATAAAATTTGGGATCCAGAAATTAAATAAAAAGCTGAATTTTCTGACGTAACATTGGCCACCGTATGACTTCTGGTTTCGCCGAAAGTGACATCAACTTTCTTATTTTAAATGGAACAAGCTATATATTTTTACATACTTGGAATTTACAGATCATTGTGGGTTTGAATATGTATCACCTACATTTTGGTTTCCATGATAACGACATTTCTTTTTGTTTTTTACTTCGTAAATCTATAAATCGTAATGCGATCTTTAGTAATTCGAGAAAGTCACTCCTTTGCATTTTGGTTTTTAACATTTTTACAGGATATGAAATTTTCATTAGGTCGTTCAGATGTTCCATCTGGAAAAAAATAAGTTACGAGCTAATCAAAGAACCTGTGAAAAATCTTGAGTTATGAATGTCAAAATAATAGCAATTCGTTTCTATTCTGAAGCTTGATAAAATTCATTTGAAGACATTTTGTGTACTCAATGAACATTCGCATTCTTATTATGAGGAACAATGTAAGGAACAGCGCATCTTAATTTTTTGTGATGTATATCTGTTGCTCAAAGCCTTCTACATAATGCATTGATCTGTTTTTTTTTTTTACAAAAGTATACATAACGACTATGTATATAAAAAAATAAAAAATCCTGTATAGTGGTTCGTTAATTTTAATCTAGAGTTTAGATTTATTATAAATACTTTTTAATATGTATAAATAGTAAATATTAAAAATGTGTATAGTTTTCCTGTCTGTTGAAAATTATCGAAAAATTTGTAATAATTAATGGGACGATTCAGAAAAGCAGTACAAATGTAGAAGTTTCGCTATACATTTGACAGCTACTTCAGGATAAACAATAAAATTAAAAAATATTCGAGAATAAATAATACATTTATTTATTCCGAATTCTGAATTATTCCATCAATTATTATTTAAAAAAAATTGTTATTGTATTTAAACTAATAATCAACTATTTATTCCTGTACGAAACGCTTATTGAGACAATTGGAATTACAAGATTTGATCTTTTTATATTAAAAATTACTACATTTACCATTAATAGACAGAAATTATTAATAATAACTAATTAATTAATTTTTGCAAATTTATTTATTTAACGTATTAATAAACGCGCGATATGTTTTAAAGGAAGTAGGAGAGAATGCTGCACATTTTATAGTAAATACTACACTGCAGAAGCACATACTACACCTAGAGAAGTATTTACTTCGATTTGAAGTACTGTCTTTATAAAACGAAGTAAGTGCTGCCGGAATTTAGTAGATACTACACCGTCGGAGTAAATACTACGTAGAACATGCTAATACTTGAAGCATTAGTAGATACTTCATTTTTATTCATACCACCCATTAGATCTACTTCGCGATTAAAGTATAGAAAATCCTATGTTTAAAACATTAATTAATTAATGAGTGAATGGTAGCCGTTTCATTGGTCAGTTCTTTAACCTAGAGTTATTGCATAGTATATACAGGTTGTGTAACACATTAATTGTTATAGCTATATATAGGATAAATATATTTTGGGCGGTTCAAATTCTAATGAAGCGGGCAATATAAGATATTAGACCGTAGCGTGTAAACAAACGCGAGGGCTGAGACAATTAACGCCGCTACAGCAATGGTGTTACTCAGTATAACAAAAAACAGAGCAATATTGCCGCAATAAAAAATTACAGTTGTGTAATCAATTCTTCTTGTTTAAATGTGTAAAGATTTTCAGAGTAATTAGTTGACCAGTTGTACTTCGACCGGTGAACTTTATTACGACATTGCGTCATCTAATAAGAACGCCGTAAATTATTTTCACCGTCCCATTACACAATGTGCCTGTTCGATACATTTTTACGGCGCTACTGAAACGATGGCGTGTACTTACTGAAATCCTATGCTTAGTTATAGCAATAGATATTAGAGTGCTATACTCTGTTCTTGTTAAAAATATAGTATTTGGCGCTGATTTCTGCGTACAAATCACCAAGTATCACAAAGGCCACAATAATGGGCTGTGTTCCCGAATGCAACTCGGAATGCAGTATGGGTTTGTATACGTATCTTTTCTACTCACGATTTTCAACATTATATCTCACGTGCGTTTTGTGGTTGTCTTCCGATTACATCATTGCCATAACAACGTGCGAACCAGAGTACTGCACAATTACCTACCTGTAGTTATTGGTTACTAGGTTTAGTCAACAAGGTATAGCGACACGATACGTACCTACTGCGTATAAGTAACAGATTGAGATTACAGTACTTATCTGGTACCGGGTTGACAGTTTGAATTGAATTGAAGCCAGTTGTCTGCATAATAAGTCATCCCATGCAAGGCGGTCATGCAGAAGAAGCCCCAAATAGGGCTGAAGCAGCTGTACAGATGCTGCTCAAAGAATTCACTGCAAGAAACGATTTGCAACCATTTTTTTTTAACTTTCATTATGCTTTGTCAGCGAGCATTGTTTTCTTTCTTTCGCTCACAAAATCCTAATTCAAACGTGTTTTGCTTCAAAAACAGACATTCTTTTCTTTGAATCTCTCTGTTTTTAAAACTTATTTGGATTGAATTTTGGTTTGCGGCCCTTGAAAACTGGTACACTGAGAATTGACGTCATTGTTAAAAATTCGTAATTTTGTAATGTGTAAATCAAACCTTCATGTATTATTTTAATGTCAGTGTCAAATTTGACAAATTCATAGAAGGATTTAGAGTAATTTGTGTGACATTTAAAGACTTCAGATTTACACCGCCGGAGCATTGTAATTACTAAGTGCATCAGTTTTCAGATGCCGCAATTTTATCTCTGCGACCTTAAAATTTCGCACGATTCAGTTTTTCGTTATAAATAAGAACAGATAATATATTGTATATTACATAAAATATAATACAAATTGAAGCGGATTTGCTCCTAATAAGTCCCCCATGCAAGACGGCCACGCTTGCTGTCAAAGCATAATGAGACAGAGGCTGCTCGAGGTTTTCACTGCAATCAAAAACGATTTGCACAAAATTTGTTATAAATAAGGTTTTAATGACATGTCAAAATAACAGAATAGGAGATTTCAAATTTTAAAGTTGAAATGCCAAATCACATGCTTTCTGAGGTAGAAAAAGGTTCTGCTTGTGGTTCTTTTATTTTTCTGTTAAATTCTATTATTTCCGAAAAATTTTTGTGCAAATCGTTTTTGATTGCTGTGAGAACCTCGAGCAGCCTCTGGACAGCTGTTTCAGCCCTGCTTGGGGCTTCTTCAAAAACTAAGATGTCGCTATTTTATATGTTCATCTATTATTTCCGTTGATATATCTTACTATTTTGCTGTAGTTAAAATGCAACCAAATCATCTGAAAACTAAATGATGAAATTTCTATCATTTCTGCACACATTTGCACTCACGGTTGTTGTGTTTTGACTTCTTTTTTGTGATCAGTAATTTTGAACGATGTGAAAGAAAGAACAGTGGTTGCAAACATCGTATTCATACATCAGAAGGTATGATTGATATAATATAAGACAACTAAAATTTTGATTTAAATCATCAGATTGTCAGATAATTGAAATTGAATTAATTAAGGCCTGGTTCATGCATTAAAAGCTTACTTTAACTGTTGGTTTATAAAAGTCTTTGCTTACTCCAATTAAAAATTTTAAAAATGACCTATTCTGTTAATTAAATAAAAAATTATCATCATTAGAGGCTTAACTGCGATCAGAAACGATTTGCAACAAAATTGTTTAAAACTTTTGTTATGCTTTGACAGCAAGTACGGCCGCCTTGTATTGGATGACTTATTATGTAGCAAACTGGCCTTAATTTGTCAATCCTACTGCAATCTTAGGTCAAGAAGCGATCATAGGATGTCGCTGTTTAAACTATTCAAAATTTTTAAGTTTAGAAAAACAGCAAACTAAAGGTGAATTTATAAATTTAAGTTGCTGCATGAATACGCATATGAATCTATTAATTTAATTTACGTTTAAATTAATCTGCTCCAAGAAATTAACGCACCATGCAGTAAAATAAGGTTTTTCGTTTCTTTTGTTTAAAGTTTGAAGCACTTGACGTTTATTGGAAATAGTTTAGGAACTATTACTTACGTTTTGGAATTATCTTCTACAAGTAAAGAAAAACCAATGAAAATCAATAAAACAGACAGAAACAAAATTTTTGCATAAATGACTTCAATGTCGTATATTTCCATCTCTATTTGGAATAACGGCTGGTTATCGATTATCCGCTCTTAAGATAAGCGAAATTATGTCATTTTGCTCCGATCCGTTCCACCTCTTGCAAGTTATTGCCTTGGTTCGGATACATTTCAGAGTGCTTTCCAGTCGCCTACCAAGTGTATCCCAGATATGCCCAATGGGACTGAGATCTAAACTCCTTGCTGGATAAACTATGGCATTGATTTGAATCTCCTCTAAGCAATTTTGAATTTTCTGAACACCGTGGGGTCGAACATTATTTTGTTTTAATAAAAATTGCGTCCGATATAGGGCGCAAATGGCACGACATGATCTTGTAGGATGTCCGTTATGTACCGAAAGACATTAAGTTTTCCATTATTTAACATCATTACGTCCATGTGCGCTGTCAGAAATATTCCTATTTACGCTATAAAAAACTTCTGCCAGATAATGTGGTATTCAAATGTTATAGTGAGCATATCGCTCATTTGGTCGTTGGTATACACGAACATGTCAATTACACTTGTGAAAACAAAATCTAAATTCATCTCTAAATAGAATTCGACTCCTATCTTCCTGCAACCGAATAAACAGAAATCTAGCTAATCCCAAGCGATCTTTACGATGTTCTGTAGACAAGGCTAGACCTTGAGCAAACAGAAAACGCCTTATGTTTCCTTTGCGTTAGGTTTAAATATATAAGGCTAGGTAATTGTGAAGAAAAAAATCTTTTGAGTGTTCTAAGTATCAAAAAAAAGTTAATAAACTAATAAAGTTAGACTAAAATAGTAAAGGAGACCGTGGTTTAAGAGATAATTGAAATTAACCTCCGCCCACAATAAGTTTTATATTCGTAGATACGTATTTCAGCAGCTAAGCTGCCATCTTCAGTTGGTAGCTTACTGAAAATGGTTAATTTCAATTAATAAAGTTAGGTCAATTTCAAACGCAGTGCGGCCGTATTGGAAGGCTGTGTGACGTCATTGTACCTGTGCTGTTATACATTAAATGCATTCACCGCCAGGACTGAATCCCAGAGGATACTTTCAGTCCAACTCAGACTGACTCGTTACACAAGGGGAGATAAACCATCTGTAAGATTAAAAAAGTAAAATCTCCTTGAATGGGTTCACGGTTCACGGTTTTTATTAAAAAAAGAACACAAAAAGACAGCGATAGAATGGAGGGGAAAATGGGCCAATCCATAGATAAGGTTGCAATACGGCAAATAATTTTGATACTGTCACAATCGCAATATTTTTGTTTTTTTTTTAAGAAGGAAGAAAAGAAGCCCACTACTTAAAGCTAGATTATCCTAACGCAACCGTCAGACACAAACGTTAGGCAGTTTTCTAAAAGTTTTTGGGATTAATTGTAATCTGCCTAATCGGTGTTAAATATGGATAGTTTTACCTGAAAAGTTGTCAATTATTATTCTTAATTTGGCGTTACTGTTGTCTTTTCCCCCTAAATTGTGTCAAAAGGTGAGTGTTTACTCCATGGAGGAGTAAATAGCGAGCAGAAAACTAGCCGATTTTCGGACGCGCGCTCCCCTCTCTTGTATGGCAAAAGTAAAGAGCACCAGAAAACACAACATGTATGTGACAAAGTATGTGATACTCCACACTGCGTTCATTTTGCCATACAAAAGGCCCGCGGCCGGACCGGTTTTCCGTAATACACGTTATATGAGATGGCGTCCTCCAGGAATATAACTCGATGGTCTACTCCAACAAGGATAAGCTCTATTCCTACTTTTACATGACAAACATTATAACTTCGTTTTTTTCTGACTCCACAAACGGATGAACGCGAGGGAACACTGAAAGTGTTCACTGGCGTCCAAAAGTGTTAAAAAAATTTATATGTCTATAAGGAATTACGTAAAATTAAGATCGGTTCTCGTTCCGTAATGCCAGTCGGAACTTTTCAAACGTTTACTAAATTTAAACCTCTTAACATTTTTTTTTGTTGAGTTTTTTTACAGACATGTCCAAAATAATGAAATTTCCTATTTTGTAGTAATGACTGTGTTAGTTATTTGAAATAACTCATGATCGCTAATGATAAGGTTAAAGAAGATTATACAGTACCGCCAATAGTTGCATGTTCGATAACCAACTATAAGTAGGACAGTACTGGTGAGCAACTTTTAGTTTTGCTAAAAATAGCACTTTTTTTATATACGAAAATTAAAAAATTGTTGTAATTTGGAATTGCTGGACATAATAGATTAGTAGGATTCAATAGTTATTTACAAAACGTGTGTCTTGATTGCCAGACAAAATTTTCTTCGGTCTAATATTTCGAAAAAAAAGGAAGATTTTAGATGTTCTCTTTTTTGCTGAAGATGTGAAGAAGTAAATGGGCATTTGGTACTTACCTCTTACGAATGGTTAGCTTATTCATTTATAGCCACAAGCAATATTTAAAACAATTAAATTTGCTGTTCGGTTTTTAACTGCTGCGTGCACAAGAAAATTTGAAACGATTTTTCACTTTTCTGGTTCAAGGCATTTTTTACATAAAATTTTGTGTTATTACTTTTGATTTCTTAATTACACAAATCTTCTAACCCTAACTTAGTTTAAGCAGACCGAAAATTGTAAGAATTGCTTGCATCTACTTTTTGGTTTGGACCCGTTTAAATCCGTACTTGTAAAATCGACATTGGCACAAACAATAAATACGACTTCATGGCTACCACGAAAACTATCGATTTTGTAAGTACAGATATTAAGCGGGTCCAAACCAAAAAGTAGATGCAATTCTTGCAATTTTCGGTCTGTTTAGACTAAATTGGCATTATCAGAAAAGTATTATGAAGAAGCACAACTGAGAATATCGAAAATTTTCCTTCTTTCGAAATACTAGACCGCAGGAAATTTTGTCTGGCAATCAAGACACACATTTTGTAAATAACTACTGAATTCTACTAAAATTTTGTCTAATATTCAAAATTACAACATTTTTTTTAATTTTCGTATCTTAAATAAGTGCTATTTTTAGCAACACTAAAAGTTGCTCACCAGCACTGTCCCACTTATATTTGGTTATCGAACATGCGCAAACTATTGGCGCTAAAAATTTAAAAAAAAAGTCAATAATAAAAAATTTTCCCATATGGTTCGAACTTTGGCGGTCGCTGTATAATCTATATTTTCAGAAGCAATCATGAAATTGCCAATGTTTTTCACGTCCATATTGTTTTGTTACTAACAAAATTGTTGCCCTAGCACTGGCCACTCTAACGAGGAAACGAATTATTAATAGTGTTTTTTAGGAACATTATCCACCAGAATAAAGAATTTATGTTTTCCAAGGCAAGCGTGTTCTGCATTTATAGCTTTATCAGGACATGGAGATGACAACTTGTTCACTCAATCTGCAATTAATAATGTACGACATCAGGTCAGTGCGAAACTTAATATTTTCATCTTTGTCATCTTTACATTGTTTTGCTTTTTTTATTAAATTATTAGACGTTCGGTTACAATTAGATTACAATTTTCAGATATGTCCAGATATCAACGCAATACCTCTGCTACATTTGGAGACAGAACTGAATAGTTATGCTGCAGATTTCTACCGGCATGGAATTAAAAAGGCAATCATTAGAGATAACCGGTTGCGTGCAGGACAGGACTTCACGCTCCTTAAAGATTTCATGTTGGTATTGAAGACCATTACTCTAAGTCTGGAAGAGTTAGAGCCCAAGAATGAGAAAGATCCAATTATCCACCATTTTGCACATGTTAGTGATAAATTTCAAACACTGTTTAAAAAGGCATTTAATATAAGTGGGAATTAATTTTTTGGGCACTTTTAAAAAATGTTTTCATGAATTAAATAAATAAAACAAGATTTTCTTGATCAGCATGTTTTATTATTATTATTTGGAGGTATTACTATAATGGCTTGGAATGAGATGATTTTATCACGTTAGATACTGAACCTTTAATATCACAATATGTTTCTGATATAACAATCTTTTCGCTAAGATACAACTTTGTTAGGTACAAATCTAGTGAGAAGTAAACAGAATTTAAGCAAAATTTTAATAAAAGTGAACAGTAAACATAATAGATTAATTATATATTTGTTTATAATATTAAAAACCCCAATATTAATTGCTTGATTTTTTTAAATACTGTTTTGAAAATAATAACTTTTTTATAGCATTTTTTTTAATTATTATATTGTTTCTTTTATAATTTCCGCACTGGTATAAAATACTAATTATAAAGTTACTTGTCAAAAAACACACTAAATTTCTATCCTAAAGAAGCACATAAAAGAAAAATTCACAAACTAAATCACATTTCAATATTTATAAATATTAAAAGATCTTGCCCTAAGGTGACTTGGTCACGACAGGAATTTTCGCCGTCTGTCGTACTGGCAAATTATTCCGGATCAGTAATAACATTAGATCAGGCGTCGGCAACCTTTTTTGCAACTTTGTAATTAAACCAAAATGTTAATCGTATTATTTATAGATTTATTTTTCCTCGAGGAGTTTGTTATACCGGGTGGAAAGTTTCAAACCCGAACATGACAAACTTGAATGAAACTCTGTGAATTGCTGCTCGCCATTTGAAGATACAAAAATGCAATGGTATTAAAGAGAAAATTATGGACAATATTATGGTGTTAAAATTATTCTTAAATATTAATACTTTCCGAATATAAATAAAATTTTCAGATTTTAAATAAAAAATTTAGTCGCCTATGTCAGGTTTGAAAATTTCAGTTGTTTCAATTAATGGAAAATATTTGTACGTCAGTCAAAAAGTATTATGAATTATTGTACAGAGCAAATAATGGGTAGGTACTCTTGTCCTTTAAGTTACAACAATTCTTTCTTTATTAGAATAATAATTGTATTCTACGTCATTGCATACAAAAATACTGTTGTTTCTGATACCCTCAATAAACTTGAAATGATACCATGAGCAATCAGTACCGACACATGTCGATACTATATCAGTTTTAAATTCAATTGTACTAAGAATTAAATAAGTTTCACATGTTCAAGAACAAGTAACACACAACTGTAAAGAATATTAAAAAGAAAACAATTTCACAAATCCAGTTGCCATCAACATTGTATTGAAATTAACAAGAGTAGTACGAAAGTATTTTGTGAAGCCATGCAGGAACAAAGAAATAAATCGTAACAGTTGTTCATGGTCAGTATGCTACACAGATGAATGAAATTTTATTTTGAATAAAAAGCATATTGTACAAAATTCTGGTTGTTGAATTGCAAACTTCAAATCTGACATAGTAAAGCGACTACATTTTTCATTTGAAATTAAAAAAAATAATTTCTATTTCAAAAGTATTAACACAATAGGAATAATTTTAAAACGGCAACATTTGCCTTAATTTTATCTTTCATTTAATACCATTACCATTTTTGTATCTTTAAATGGCGAGCAGTAATCTACAGAAACGTAGTTCTCAATGGAACATTGCTATGTTCGGGTTTGAAACTTTCCACCCGGTATGTTTATATTATATTTCATAATTTATTCTTACACAGTGCTAGTCTAAAGTTCCTTCCCCCCCCCCCCCCGCCGTTAATTTTGGAACCAAATAAGATAGAAAGTTCAGGAATCAAATAAGATAGAAAGTTCAGACAAAAACCAAATCAAAGTAGATAAAAAATACTAATTCTTCGGATAAAATTACTTTAGAATATCCGCTAGGTGGCGCTGCGCGCACTATAAACCTTAAAATTTTAATTTTAAAGGAGCTTTAATGCTACATTCAAGGACGCTGTCAGTTTTAACAATCTTCATTTATTTTTGAGTTAATGACAAAAAAAGATTCTATTAAATATCGGATATTTTTTGAAAAATCACTATTTCTAGTAGGCCTATAAATATTAAAACAATTACAAATCTGTCACTTCGAACCGAAAACACTAAATTGATAATGATGACTATGAACATCAAAATTTTAAATAGCATGGTTACTTAAGTGGCATATCATGTTAAAGGAATTTTAATTATCCATTCAATAACATTATCAGTTTTCATTTTCCAGCATTTGTTTTTAAGTTGGTGAGATTTTAATGCAAAAATCATGGTATTTTCTTTTGTAGATTTTTATTTCAATTCATTTTGACAATTTAGTGTCTTCTTCGGTTTGAAGTGATAGTCTTTTGTTTGTTTCAGTATTTACAAGCCTGCTAGACTTAATAAAAATTACACGATATTTAAGAATAAGTTTTTGTCATTAACTCTAAAATAAATTAAGGCTGTTAAAAACTGACAGCGCCACTGAGCGTAGAATTAAAATTCCCTTAAAATGATATGTCACTTAAATAACTATGCTGCTTAAAAATCTGAAGTTCATAGTGCGCGCAGCGACACCTAGCGGAGATTCTAAAGTAATTTTATCTCAAGAATTAGTTTTTTATACAGATTCGATTAAACTAAATTCCGTGGACAAGGCCGTCATTTCTTTTTTACCGGTCGGTAAATTTACCGTTCCGGTGAAAATTCTTGTCGTGGACAAGCCACGTAAAGGTTTTACTTCTTAGATCGCCTGTACATGATTACATTTTAACAACAAATTAATTGTAGGGCAAGACCTTTGTAATAGTGAGATTTGTACTACATTATCAATACATGTATGAGTTATTCATTTGCTAATTATTTAAAAGGCACTGGATGCACTCGCATTTCAAATCAGTTTTTCGAGCGGCTGGCATTTTGAATAAGTTTCACTAGTTCTTGATACAAGAAGCAATCCCGACCCGCGGGTTTACAGATTTCGCGGTGGTCCAGGGGAACACCGCAAACATAACCAATGCCTGGATCTAAAAGCAGAAATAAGTAAGAAACAATGTAGACACAAAAGAGCGAGTTACTAACCTGCTGACTCAAAGGCAACTATCTTCAGATAAACGAAACTCATAAATGTGAACGATGTTTCTATGAAGCTGAATATTTCAGGCTTAAACTTCGACGTTTGAAGGAGGTCTAAGAATTTCTTGTGTAAATTTAATACAAACGGACAATCTGTAAAATAAAAAATATATGCAAAGGTAAGAAATGTATACACGGGAAAAAATTTAAAAAAAAATTTACTCAAATTTCATTAAATTTTATTTAAATTGCAATAAGTTTGTGACAATTACATTTCTGCAGTAAAATGTTCTAAAATATTACTGTTAACTAAAAAATTTTCATTACGCTTTGACAGCAAGCATGGCCGCCTTGCAAATCCCGCTTCAATTTGTCTATCCTACTGCAATGTCAGGTCAAAAAGCGATAGTAAGATGTCGCTATTTTATCTGTTCATTACTGTTAACATTCACAATACATTCAGGGCTATTCTGTAACATTGATATGGATATCAATTGAAGAGAACTTGTTACGATTTCATAACATTTCACGTCGAATGCCGACCGCAAATTGAAGAGAGATGCGTATTAACTCGAGATCACACTTGAAACGGATTGCAAGTTGTTACGAAATTATTTACAGAATATTATTGAAACATAGCATTATCAAGTCCAAATCAATGTTACCGAATAGACCCCATTGTATTATAATGAACAAGGATTTTTACTATAACTTCTAATTTTTCTCAACATGTGCGGTCGAAATTTATGTAAAAACGTAAGATTTTCCGATAGTCTACTTACTAAAAAATTATTTTATCTTTTACTGGACATTATTTTATTATGAATTATAATTTACAAAAATATTATCTACCATAGTGTTATTGTCACAATTGTAGTGAATTTTACTCTAAATTTTTTTCCTTGTAATCTATAAATAATACTAACATTGAATCCTCTGATTTGTAAAATTTTGCCGTAATCAGAAGATATGGGTTATTTTCAGTTTTTTTAAGCTTTGCTTTACTACTGCATATTGTTTATGGTGCTCACAAAACGACTATTATTTAAGCTTGAGGCGCGCTTTGAAGCAACCAGAGGCCTTATTCTCGAATCGAGGGAACAAACTCACAAGAGAATGTGACGTCAAAATGACGTAATTCTCTTACGATTCATATAGGATTGTATGAGAGTCTACGTCACTTTGACGTCCTGTTCTCTTGCAAGTTTGTTCCGTCGATTCTCGAATTTTTTACAAAAAAACTGCATTTACGTACTAGGGAATCTTTTGATCTGTATACTTCAATTAAGAAAAAAATATTACGTAAGGTGTTTTGTTAAAACGTTACAACTCAAAAATAAATGAAAATCGAATTACAACATTTGAGTTTTTTTTTACATAATTTTACGAGTAAATTAAATTCCTTAAGTTTCTCCCTTTCCTCCCCACTCACCCTGTACAATTCCGGAAACTTTTGCCACACCCTATACATTACGTGGGTAAAGTTTGGTCAAGCAATTCAGATATTCCTTTATAAGAATTTTTGCAATTAGTTACCTTCTTCCACAACTCCAAAATCGAATCTGCCATGTTATTTATTTAAATATTCAAATTCAAGCCCTTTGTAATCACATTGAAATTTCACTTTCATCAAAGTAAGTTTGTCATGATCCTGATCAGCTCAGATGTAATTTTCAATGTTCACTTTCTAATTTTACCACTATCAAAGTTAACTTTGATTAAATTATTATTAGGTGATTCAAGTAGTATCCAAGTGATGTGTACACATCATCAAAGTGCATTTGATCAAAGTATACTTGGATCGTGTTAACCCGTCTTTACTTATTAAATTGACAAGGGTATAGCGTTTCTTGTTATTTTTAATTATAGCTTCAGTTAAAGATGACTTTAATTATAAGATGAGAAACGTTTGCTAGACAAACGAAACCAATCCGAAATTACATCGAATGATTTTTGCTATTTTTATGTTTTTCCAAATCTTTCAATTTTTCATTTTTGCCGGGCTAAAATTTCATTTTGGACCACTCTGCGGTTCTCACATTATCAAGCAATCATATTATACATAAAAATATAAAACATTGTACATTCTTGCATTTTTTTAGAGCACTGTAAAATTTGTAATTACGTGTTCTCCTTAAAAAGTCGATTTATGCCTCCATATACTTACTTCTTTGTATTTCCGTTAATTCAACGCTCCTCTTCAAAAACGGCAAAGTTACGTCGGCTAGAATTGAACCTTTATGTGGCACGCTGTAAAACATGATCGATTTAGTTTGTTTGTAGATTTTCTGCAGTTGAATTTCGCAGTCATTTTCCCACGCTGAAAACGAAAATTAAATATTAGAGTATATTACATGAATACATAATTCAAGCGCAGAGAATGTACTCCACATACATAAAGCAACGTTAGACATAAACCGAGACATTAAATTTTTATACCAACACAAAAACCGGTCACAGAAAGCGCAAACACTTCTTCGAACATTTTTTTTTATTTGACACTGATACAACATTAACGGAATATTGCAATCAATGATAAAAAGTTTAATATTAATGGTTTCAGTTTTTCACTGAGGCATACATATGCGTTGAGTGTAACATTCAGGTATCTGTATCTTGTCTTGTCTCACTTTTCAAAGATCACCTGGTATATTTACGTGGCATTTATTTCCAATGTTGCAATAATTGGCCGGTGACGTGAACATCTCGCGTTGTCTAGGGTGGAAAAGCCCTTTTATGCCCGTTTAAATTCATTTTATCAAGAAAATGCTTTAACGAAAGTTTTGTAGGTTTTCAATGTGCATAATTTAAAATTATTTTCAAATATACACGTTGTCCATTTGATAAGTTACAAACGTATTATTTTTCAAATAAAATACTATAGTATATTTTATTGAAGTTTCGGCTAGCCCTTGAAGAGACGATAAAAATAATACAACATTATATTTACTTATTTTTAGTATTTACCGAGGTATTTTTAAATTTATGAAAAAAATGGGTCGTATTTGATCGGCTGACAAATTGTCAATTTTAATAACACGACAATCGAACTTAGATCAAAATATTTCTAAACCTTTCTTCTTTTACGATATTCAACATTTTTAAAAATCTAGAGACACCAAAAATATATTATAGTATAATTGGATAGCCCTTTCCGACCATACCATGTTTTATGATCTTAAGATTGATAAGTGAGGTATAGTGAGTTATAATCACTTCTCTGTAATCAACTTACAGAAACGCGCTGTAAAATATTTCATTCGCCTCAGATATATTTTATCTGCTATATCATTCAAGACATTTATCCAAACACTTTATGTTTGTGCAAATTAACAATTTCTTTTTCATTGTTTAAAAAATAATTAAATTATTTTGGCATCCCCTCGTCTACTGCACTGCATTTTATCACAACTTAACTTTTAGACAAAGGTAGTAGCAATGTAGTAGATAACGTAGTATGTGCAGCTAACATTGTAAAGTTTTATCATACGCATTCCAAATTTTGTTAAAATTATATAAAGTTGTCTTATACGTATTTTGAAACCATATAATATAACTTTACATCATTTTAACCATTACCAAACGAGTATAATACAATATTATGCTAGCTGCAATAAGTTGTTTGCTACTGCTGACTATTAAAATTGAGTTAGGACAAAATACGAAGTAATACACACAAAATTGTACAAAATCCGTATTTTATACCTCTTTACGTGACTAGCTGTATTAGGTTATTATTTTGTGCCATAGGCTAATAAAGTTAGGTTATGATGCAGTACGATACAATACACGTAGGGACGTACAACGACGCTCACCATAAAAGATACCATTTGACAGTTTCGTAGCCCTAACGCTGAATATTCTTAAGGGTGTGGTTCGCATGCAGAAGTATCATTTAACTTGAGCGTCGTAGTATAGAATAATCTAAAATACCATATTTTTACATCGCCAGAGTTGCCAATGATTTAAATCATTTTATTATTCTGCGAGATGAAGCCCCAAATAGAGCTGAAACAGCTGTACAGAGGCTGCTCGAGGGATTCGCTGCAATCAAACGATTTGCAACAATTTTTTTTATATTAATATTACTAAAATTTTGTGCAAATCGTTTTTGATTGCAGTGAAAACCTCGAGCAGCCTCTGGACATCTGTTTCAGCCCTGCTTGGGGCTTCTTCAGCAGAGACGTAGCTCGACATTTCCACTGCAAACAAAAACGACTTGTTCAATTTATTCGCAATTGCGATGTAAGAGTGATGAACAGATAAAATAGCGACACTTTACTATCGCTTTTTGACCTGACATTGCAATGTACGTTTGGTACAGAATTGATACGGTTATGTGGTACAATGTTATAGAGCTTAACAATGGTATAGGAGAATGATCGTTGAAACGTAGCAGTGCGGTGTCCCGTGGAGTGAGAAGACCCTTGTGCCTAACATTAATATTATGCACGTCAGTTTTATAACGAATTTTCTTATGCAGAGAAGGCAGAGATTTATTAAGAATTTCACGGTAGTTTCGTCTTTCAAAAAAAAAAAAAAAATAGTGAAAATGCTAGAGACAAATAATTCCTAATAGGTATTTAACAACATACAGATTGAGTCAGAAATTGAATTTGCGGTGCATATCTTCGAATGCGTCCGGCTGCGGCACCAGAAGGGGAACGGAACGCGCGTTCGCATAATAATTCTCCCCACTCTCTCCAGACAAGTACATACGCTCCCCACTCACTCCAGACAAATACGGTTTCGCCCGAATTCACTCAGTTTGAAGATTCGCTCTGTATGTATAATTCAATTTTCCCAAGCAATACAATACGATTTGAACCACAACGTAAATGATAAAAATTTATAGTACAAAAAATTACTTTGACGGGTCTTTTTCCTGTGACACCTTGTTCGGCGTGGCTTCGTGCGCATCTGTTTTCTCTTGCGAGCTTTTGCGTGTGCAATGATTTTTCTGGCACCTACAATTTTGCCAAATATAAAAATTCAGTACTTATTTAGTCGGAACATTAAAGAAGCACCTTCATAAGAGAGATTAGAGGTTTGTAGACAAAATTCAAGAAATTTCCGTTTTATAAAATTTTATTTTTCTTCTTTACGTTAGTCGGTGGTAGTTAAAAACTTTATTTTATTCGAATATTTTATCAGATAAAAAAAATTGAAAAATGTTTCATACTTACAATCAATAATTATTTGTTTAACAAATAATCCTCCCTTTGAATGGCCGACCCATATGATTGGATGTTCTCCTACCCCTAATTTTAATAAATGTTCTATCATTTCTTTGCTTCTTTCAGTCATGGAAGTTCTGTAATAAATAAATAAAAGCGTATATTTACAGCCGGGAGTAAAAAAAACAGTTTCTATGTAACAAAAATCGTGGTAGAAATAATATATTTCTCCATAGGAAGAAAGGGTACGAACAAGCAGAAGACGTCTCGCTGTTCACCTTCGATGTTTAGGTCGCCGTGGAAACCCAATGTAAAACAAACGTATAGTTTTAAACGGAATCGTGCACGTCGAAGATGCGCGCTGCTATGCTGCTACGCTGCTATTCATCTTCCATATGCACGGGTTTTATTTAAAACTTTTATCACTCGAGGTGATTTCGCGGTATCGAGTGCGACTTAAACATTGAGGGGTGACAGCGAGGCATCTTCGGCACATTTATACTCTAAAAGCAATAAGTAATGATATATCTCCAGCACGGCCAGCTGAATTGATACGTCATATACAACCAGTCCGCCTAAACATGTGTACAAGTAAAGCAAGCCACAGAGCGTGTTTCTAGCGCCCTCTCATACTCATTAATTAGGTCACTATGGTTATGACACCGATGCTTATCTTGACAACTTAAATATGCAAACGAATTGACATTTCCAAGACATTTCTCATAACTAAAAATTTCAAGATGACAGACACTAGTTTTGAGTTTGATGACGCCACTGGACTCCCGCTTTTCATTTTTCCCAAAAACTTTTTTTCATGCTCTTTGGACTGGCTGTGTACGACATGTTAATCCGTGACCTCCAGTTACTTTGTTATATTAGCAATTACATTTCAGCGTACGATTTTGAAAGCACTAAATTTAATAATTTAACTTAAATCTTGGTGTTTATGGTAAATGCCTGCAATAGTTAATTTTTTATTTGATATTTGACGAGGTAGCTTAAATTAGAGAAATTTAGGGATTTCTCCCGCTTGATTTTATAAGATCGGAAAAAAAATGACAGGGATCGGATAAATCACGTTTAGTATGTTGCTTTTTTAACAGTTTTACATGTTTTAACTTCAATAGGGAAGCAGGAATTAAAAGAAATTCATGTGGTGCATAATCAAAACGGACAAACCGGTAAAACGGCAACATAATAAATTTCAGCCTGAAATATTTTATTGTCATCGAATAAAGGAGAAGAGGCGATAAAATAATTTTTTGGTCCTCCGGCCAGAAATGTTGGTATTGCATTCGTCAAATTCGTTTGGAAGCAGCCCAAAAGCTTACGTTAGAAGTGCTAAAGCAAAGAAATTAATACTTGTTGGGTACGAAGGTGACTCAGCAAATTACAGACTGCTTGATTTAAAGTCTAGGAGTATTTCAATATCAAGAAACGTCACCTTCGATGAAAAAGACGATGGGATTCATTTTAAAGAAGTTACAGATGCTGATCAAGACTCTACACTTATTACTTCAAGACTTAGAGCCAGATCCAAGTTGAAAAAGCCTTAACTAGAACTTAACCTTGCCGAAACTCATGAAACTCGGCATTTCGAAGAAGCCATCTCCAGCGATGATGTATATAAGTACAAAGAAGCTATCTCGTTAGAACATGCTGCACCCGCCAAAAACAATAATTGGATGCTGACTTCCTTGCCACCAGCTCGACAACCTATTGGAAGTAAATGGATGTTAAAGAAGAGCTGACACAGAGGGATTTTTCTCTCTATAAAACTCGTCTCTGTACGAAACGTTTCTTACAAGAGCCTGTAAAGGATTGTGATGAAATCTTTTCATCAGTCGGTCAGTAAGACTCGCTGCGTGTACTTGACGTGACGAAAAAAATCTTGAAATTTGATGTGAAGAGTGCATTTCTTCAAGGCGACCTCGATGAAAGAACTTACATGAAAAAGGTCGAAAATGTCGATTCAAGTGTGTAATTGAATGAATCAGCTTAAAAGAATCATCTCGATGTTGGAATCACAAGTGAAATAGTTTCAAATAAAGTCAAGCAGATACGTTTGTCTGTTGTGCTAATTTCAATAACGATAAGATTTAAATTGCGTCTTGTGTTAAATATGGATCAATTTTCAGGACAACAAGAAAATATATTATCAACTTTGGTTAAAAATTTTGAAATCACAATTGGCAATGCCAGCTCATTCGTAAGCATTCAACTGATTCGCAATCGTGACAAACACAGCATTTAATTTATGATCAAGTGGCCATCAAGCGAAAAAGTTTTCAATGGAATGATTCAGTGGCGGGTTACGGATTCTACTCCTCAAAATGACCACATATCAAAACATGTGCACAGATAATTTATTCTTACCTATTTCTCTTTTTAATCCAAAGCGGTCTCCATAAGTACGGATCTGTAGAATAATTTAAAGTTATAACTCTGGCTCCAGGACAATCTACAGGCAGCCAATCCTGGGGCCAGCATTTGGCATAAACTTCTTGCGTCATACTTTCAGTGTTACTCTCAATATCGTCAACGGTTATAAAATTACAATCTCCAGGGCCTATTTTTGAAATCTTTTTAGGATAAGCGGCGTACACGTCAGACGAAGATCGCTTCAGTGAAATTCTAGCGATACCATCCTTTACATCACCTGTTGATAAACTCCGATCCAGTGTTCTTTTCCTTAGCTGGTGGTTCCCGTGCCTCCATGTGCCTTGGCGCCATGTTTTGAAGAGAGATCCGTGTAGACCGTGAATGAAGATAACATCAGCGGTGATTTGTTCTGGGTTTGTTAGAACAAGACATTCGACGCATTTTTCGGGTTTGCCATCATTCACAAGCGGAGTCGCCGTAGGTAAGGGTTCTGCAGGGATCCTATGGGCTTTTGATAGTGGGTATGTTATGCCGCGATGTACGGAGGACAGTGACTTCGATATGCTATTGGCGAGGAACGCTGCTACGGTTGGTATAACATCACGACGAAATCTTTCGTATATTGTTTTCTGATTCCTTAGGTAAGCGTAGTATACTCCTATGACTCCTAATAAGACGGATTTTGTGAACAGCGCCACTACGAATCGTAATTTCCTGCAACAAAACGAAGAATAAATGTGTATTTAGATACGTAATGCATACCGCAGAAAGTTTGTACAATTTTATTGATGCAAGAAAGATACACTTGAAAAGAACGTATTAAACTAAAAGCTATACAAGCGAGAAAACAAGTCAATAAGTGTTTACAATAAAATGTTTTAATTCTTTTTACTTCACAGTTTTTGATTTTTCTGCACTTTTATCCTGGAAAAAAGTAGCTTTAACAGATGGCTAGTAGATTTGACTAACAAACAATTCCGTAAGTAATTACATCAATCCAGGAACAGTTGAAGGGGTCAGTTCAAGAACTATCTAAGTCACACATTTATGTTTTCGAGCTATTGCTAACTGAATATTTCAATACACTCCCACATTTTTATTTATTGCTCCAGGTATTTGATTTTTCTTGCACACAGAGATACATTGGTGTACAATAAAAAGCCAAAGTTCAAATTTGCTTAGACCCTGAATAAAAATACAAAATTATTTTGGACAGGAAAGAGCAGAATTTTAGGTGTCCTTCTTTCTACAACATAAGGTGCTTTCTTTCGCTCACAAAAACTTGGTCCAAACGCGTTTAGTTTCGAAAACGGACGTTCTTTTGCAAACGGATTAATCCCCACTTTCCTTGAAATTTCAGTCCGGATCGATAATCCTCTTTCCTCTTCGAATCCAGCTATTGTTATGTTTTGTTTGAACTGAATTGCAGTTATTTGCAGACGAACTGTCAATCAATAATTCAAATCTGAGGTATTTTGTTACAACAACTACAGAATCCAAACTGTTCAAAACCAGAGTCAAACTTTTAAGCGAAAGAAAGTAGCTATAGGTTCCCAAACTTTTTGGGATCGCCGCCCACTTTGCAAAAGAAAAATTGTTTAACGTCACTCTCCCCACCCCTCCTTCATTATAACAGTTAAATAACATGTAGTGATACATTACGCATATACCATTAAATTAGTAAGTACAAAGTTTTTTTTAATCTCAAACCAGAAAACAGAAAAATGAAGGGAACACACTCAACGTTTCGCTATAGATTTATAACTTCGTCAGGAGTGAAAAAAAAGTAAATAAACAAGTTGTCAAGAGAAACAAGTCGTCAAGAGAAACGAAAAGGTAACATGATTTTAAACTAAAAAACTAGTTGTCCGGAATAAAGAGAAAAGTAACTAGAACTAATTAAAACTAATTTTTTTTTTTAATTGACAGATCTATATCCTGTTTAGAGAGTCTAGAAAACTACAAAATATGTCATTTAAATTTTCAAAATCCGTACGTTTATTAATAGAATTTGGAGACATTTTAATTTTAAACATTTCTATGAAACGTCTTTTAAAAATATTAGATTCACCGTACAAAATGTCAGTATTATCAAAATCAAACTTATGATTATTTACTAATGAATGCTCTACAAGCATTGAATGGTTTTGATTATTTTTTTGAATATGATATTTATGTTGGTCTAAACTTTTTTTTTAATTTTGGCTCGTTTCACCTAAATAAACAGAATTACAATTTGAACATTTGATTTCATAAACCACGTTAGGTTGTTTTAATTTCGGTTTTTGGTTTTTAAATTCGAAAAAATTAAATTTAAATTATTCACAGATTTACTGGCTAAAATTAAATTATGTTTTTTGAAAATGTGTTTAAATGTATTGTGTAATGGTTCAATATAAGGCAAAGATATGTATTTATGGTTCGAAGTTTGTCTAATGTTATTAGAGACATTTGAATTTTGTAAGTATTTAATACGATTTTTAATTACTGATTCAATAAGATTTATTGGATAAGAATTTTTAATAAGAGTTTTCTTTATTAAATTTAAGTTATCATAAATGAAAACTTTACCAGAAAGTAAAATAGCTCGATCTGTTAATAAAATAATAGTTGCAATTTTATAATTTTTGGGTGTGTACGAGTGAAAATTTATGTACCTACCTGACCAGGTAGGTTTATGAAACCAATTAGTAATTAATTTATCATTTTGTCTGATAATATTTACATCAAGAAAACTCAATGAATTATTATTTTTTTTCTACTGTAAATTGTAATCTATTATGAAAAGAATTAAATTTATTTAAAACAAAACCTACCTTATCAGAAGGCAAACTCAGTAAAATGTCATCTACGTAACGAAAATATAACGTTAAATCGAATGATAAAGAGTTAATAACAGATTTTTCTAGTTCTTGCATAACAATTTCAGATAAAGCCGAAGATAAAGGAGACCCCATTGCCGTACCAAAAATCTGTTTATAAAATTTATCATTGAAAGCAAAATGTTTATGTTTCAAAACATAAATCAACTATTTATAAAAAGTTAGATTTGGAAATATCAGTAAAATTTTTAATCTCTAACCACCTATCATTAATACTTTTTAAAGTTAAATCTTTAGGAATGCTAGTAAATAAAGCAATAACATCTAAAGAAATTATAATGCAATTATTTGGTACAGTTATTTGTTTTAATTTTTCTACGAGTTCAAAAGAATTTTTTATAAAATATTCTGATTTACTAGTAACCTGAGTAATGATTTTTGAAATAAATTTAGATAAGAAATATGGAGAAGAACCAAAAGTGGAAACTATAGGACGAAGAGGTGTATAAGGTTTATGAATTTTTGGAATGCAGTATAATTTAAGAAATATGGGATGTTGTACTTTAAGAGATTTAGCAACAATATTACTAATTTCAACGGAATTCTCTATCTTATTAATAATACTGAAAAAAAAAATTAGTTTTAATTAGTTCTGGTTACTTTTCTCTTTATTCCGGACAACTCGTTTTTTAGTTTAAAATTATGTTACCTTTTCGTTTCTCTTGACGACTTGTTTCTCTTGACAACTTGTTTATTTACTTTTTTTTTCACTCCTGACGAAGCTATAAATCTATAGCGCAACGTTGAGTGTGTTCCCTTCATTTTTCTGTCCGGTTTGAGGTTAAAAAAACTTTGTACTTACAATTTTCATCGGACAAGAACAAACTTCAATCATTAAATTAGTGGTTAAAGCGTGTTTCATCTTGGAAATATGCTATTGCTATGTCTGTTTTGATGAAAGGTAGCCCATATACGTAATAATCGTAAAGTGTACTCTAGAATAACATTATCATTAAAGCGACGTTTATTTGATTTTCCATTTTATTTTACATACACGTACATTAATTTGACAAAATTTTTTGCACCTAATTAGTACTATACACGATGTTCAGAAATTATCGAAATTCAACGTCATAGCACTGTTTGTTGCACGATTTTAAGAAGAAAATCATAATACAAATATGTACTGTTTTGATTCTTGGGTTAAATTTACTTAAAACACGTCATTCGTCCATCACATCTTCAAACTTTGTTAATTTCGCATATAAATAGGAGAGCGTTCTTAAAAAATTTGTAATTTGAACAAATTTTGCTAGGTTAAAAGCATTTAAAACGCATTTTCATTCGTCATATCTTCAACTTTGTTGACCTCGCATATAAATAAAGCTTTCATATTCAGATTTTCTTCATTGAATTAAAAGGTAAAAGAGAATTGTGTTTCGATTCTACTCCGGTCACATATGCTTCGGTCATCAGTAATGCAGAACTTAAATTTTCAATGATTTTCTCATTGCAAAATCATGAAAATGAGTAATTTTAAAGCTTTTTCGAACGAGTTGGTGATGTCCAGCATGTCATTAGTTGTCGGCATCCAGACTGGGGTTGTGTAGCTCAGGGTGGTAAGGGAGAACGGGGGAAACTGTAAACTGATGCATTAAAAGAGGATTATTTAAAGGTAACTAATTTGAGATTGTTAATAACTAATTATAATTTCGAGCATCTACTGAAAAGATGCGCACCTGATGCGCACGTTGAGAAACTCCAAGACTTCGGGTTCATGAAGTCTTCTTGGGTAGTCCAAAGGAGTGAATAACATGAAAAGCAAGATATGCAAAATCATTTATATGAGAGAGAAAGTATATTACCCAAGAACTACAGAAAACAGTTTATGAACACGCTCTAAAGGTTGTCGCACACATAGCGCGGCGAAGAATATTTCTCTTGCTGTACTCTTATGAGAATGCGCACACTGTTGCTACCCGCGGAAAAGTGCGGCTCCTCCACCCAGCTAACGCACATGCCACACCTAGCACGGCGCAGAGAAAATATTATTTTGCTGTTATCTTGGCAAAGATGAATACTATTGGTTATAATTTCTGGATTTTGTTACATCGGCTAATCATTTGGAAGCATAAATTAGTCCACGTGGACCCGAGAAAGGTTTCAAAGGAGGCGTTTTTATGATCTATTTATGATTTCTTTGTAAAAATAATACCGCCACATTTATTGCGCTGTAGCCTGGAACAAGATCTTGTGTCATATCAGCGAGCGACGGCCGGCTACCGATTTTTGTTGGTGTAAGCACATCCGGTAACCGAAATCAACAAAATTTCGAATTAGTTATCACATGACACATAACATTTTAAATCAAAAGTCAATGTTAGTTTTAGTTTAGTTTTTTCCCCAAGAGCCACATATACATGAGTTTGATTTAGAATTGCGTGCTTGTACAGTTACAGTTATAGATTACTATGAAAGGAAAATTTTTAAAATATATGATATTATTACAGCAAACTGTATCTTCAACTTCAATTCAAATAAATAGCGTTCTTGTTTCCTTGATTTCCCAGGACTTTCTGAATCGAACGAGTATAGTACACATAAAATTATTTTTTTCTGCCTAACGTTATTTATTGCATAGTACGCAGTTTCAACGGGGCCCACGCATCGTAATTGGCATCATAAACAAAGATTCAATATTCCTAGATTTGACAAGGTCGTGATACACAAATCACATCACAAATTTTGTCCAATACGAAAATAGCAAGTAAAGTTCTACCCTTACGCACAAAGCAAGTACGGGCTGCACTAATTATGTGGGTCGCATGCAATCAAAGAAAGAGTAGTTAAATTATAATTTCATTCACTGCCAAAGTGCAGTTTTTTTATTATATAACATTCTTTTTATCATTCAAATCTCAGTGTATTTACAACAATTATTAACGCAACTGAAATTCTTGTAATGTGAGCTGGCTGTGCCAGTAAAACGTTCCAGAAATTCATAACCTGTATTATGATAAATTGTGTTTATTTACGGCCGCTGTTATGGCCGGGTCGAAATCTTGCCTGTGGTGTGCTCATGTAGTTCCGTTTCGCCGCGCTGAAATGTGCGTCAACCTTAAAAACAAACGTGGTATTAATAAATTGCTCTATAAGTATTATCCAATGACGTCCTCCTATGTTGATTGCCACTTGAGATACTTTCGACGTTATGATAAAGGCAATTGTGCTTGATAGCGCTTAATTCTGAAAGCTAATTTTAGCTTAACTGAGTCGTCGGGAACAAAATAATTTTTAATTTGACGAAATAAAAACATTACTCATTGCACAACAGTAGGGAGACTACATTCACACATCGAATACACTGGGGTACAATTTTTAACAAAATGTCTGTTGAGTTAGTTTTTTCAGTTGTTTTACAGTTAGAAAGGAATGGGGATTTCTAAACCGTAATTACTCTTCTTCTATCACGTCAAGTTTTTTCTCTACAGTTTATTTTAATGGTAAAATTTTTACCTTAATATGCAAGAGCAAACAATCTGTTTAGTGAAACATCCAGATAAGGTAAATAAAAATTATATTTTTAGACCATTCTGAGGTGCTTTCTTTCTTTTATATTCTTTCTATAATTATCAAGAGCGAGAACTACACGTATGAAAATAAATTATATCCTTTTGGCAAAATAATTTTACCACTCAACAACACCACAATTTGATTCACAGTAACTATACATGGCCTTTACACTTGCGTCTATGAACAGTATATTTGGTAATTTTTTTATTTTATTTTCTTTTTTATCACATTTTGTATGACTTTTGGAACAGAAAGAGGGTATCCTGTAGCTTGAAAAGTTGACGTAATAGGCAAAAACTTGGGTCATTTTTGGATTCAGATGCCGAAAGTTATTCGAAATCACATCTAAGTCAAAAAATGTGTGTTCCCGTAATGTTTCATATGTTACAGAGTGCGTCATTGGTAAAAAAAATGTCTTCCACAAAAGTTATCGCCTAAAACGAATTCTGTTAGTAAATTATTTTATTTTAACCCAATTGTAAACCACCATCTGACAACGTTCTATATTAATAAGGAAACGTCAACTTTACTAGCTACTAACTTGCAAAGTTGACAGCAAGTTAGTTGGAATTACATATATACAGGGTGTTTGGAAATTGCTAGTGGAAGTCCTAAGAAATTTAAAAAAAACCATTTTTAAAAGGAAGTGGCTAGAGTTCCGAGCGCGGGATCGCTTCCAAAAAATTAAAATCCCAAACGAGCGTAGTTTATTAAAAAACGTTCGGGATTTACAAAAAATTGTAGGGATCCCGAATGTAAAACTTGCTGAAACTATAACATGTCTTCGTGTATCGCTCGCCTTTTAAATTACGATTATTAAGAGCAAAAGTGGTTGTGTTAATTACTAGGTTGCTTTCTCGGAAAAGTTTTCTTTCATGCATTTGAGGTTTATAGAGACATACAAAATACAGTACTATAGACAAATTTGAAAGACAAAACAAACTCTAGTTTTGGAAAAGGTATACCAAAACAATAAAGTACATAAAACATCTTGTCTTCATATGTATTGTATAAGACGGTGGTAACGATCTTTTAAGAATAAGCCGATTTCATTTTACGGTAGGATATCATGCTTGATAAAAGGCAGGTTAAAAGGGATACTCATACGCATGCAAGCCACACCTTCATGAACATTCAGTGTCAAAAATTTGAAACAATATATGCCTGTCACAACAATCTCCTCTCTCAATTGCCGAGAGCATAACGGCACACTCTTAATGTGTTTAGGATATAGAGATGGTACTGTAATGTTGCAATAATTGGCTAAATTATATCCCTTCTTTTGTAAAAAAAATTGCAAAAATTTCTTAGAATGTGACAGAGGTAGGTTACCATAGTGAATGTTTACTGCTTAATTTGACACTTCTCCATCAGAGCTTTTCATAAATTTTATCCAAGAAATATCACCATGTCATACGGGCCTTGGAAACAATTGTATCGACAATGGTTAATGGTTTCTAAGGTTATTACAAAGCACAAGAAAGAAAGTCAAGCAGATCATATAATCGTGGAAACGTGTCTTCTTGTAATCATTCATGTAATCGAGATAAAAGTGCGATCCAATGGTCGGGATCCGTACTATTTTATACATATAAAATGCCGAACAGATCCATTTAAACCGCGCCCATTAGGGATTCTAATATTTTGGTAACGATCCCGCGTTCGGGACTCTATCCACGTCCTTTTTAAAAACTTATTTCTATTTTGTTTCCCATAAAATAACACTATATCCGTCAACCCATTATTTGTGCAAGCGGCATTAATTTCTGTAACAACAACGTACTGAGTTGTGACTGTTGTGGCAGCTTGTTACCTCAACTCAGTGGGACAACAACAATTTTGGCCAAATTTTTAGGATTTTTATCTCGAAATCTAAAGGATTTTTATTAGATTTTTTTGCCGATGACTTTAACTCACCATCACCAATTATCATTTTTTTTTTGTACTAGCAATTTTCATACACCCAGTATAATGCACTAACGTAAACGGATCTAAATGAATTGATTCGAATCGCAGCTAATGTATATTACCGTGACTACATTTTCGAAACGGCGTTTCCACAGCTAGGGAGACCTGACACTTTCGACTGACAATTTATTGTATTTTTAATTCTGTAAAGGCTAGTTTACATTATTCGATTTTTGTATTTGATTTTTCCGTTCGATTTTATATTCGAGTTTGTCTAGCTTCTCGAATGGAAAATCAAATAGTGTAAAGGCAAAATTAGCGCGTTTGAGCTACTCGAAACTGAAATCGGATAATGTAAACTAGCTTTTAGAAATAAAAAATTTACAATATACGTCAGGTAATCGTTTTCCCGGCTCAAGGAGATGACAATTCTCCTATCGATTCAACCTCTCAGTTTTCAGCCATGTGATTTTCCGCCAACGAACTCTCAACGCAAAGAAGACGAAGAACGCTCTCTATACAGCGTCATGGAAAAACACTGTCAACGTTGACGAAGTGAAACTTCTGAGAATTTATCTGGATATCAGACTAACTTGGCGAAAACACTGCACAGACCTCTTCAGCAAACTTTCCAAATCAATATATGCTATACGCCGCCGTAGACAGAGAAGTTGCTCGTACAACCTTCTTCGCTTTATTTGACTCATTAATGACGTGTCATTGATGTATGGGAGGACTTATAACATGCGAAGAAAATCTTTCGTATTCAGAAGAAAGCTGTACGTGCAATGGAAGGGTCACCGAATGATGCATATGGCAAACCTCTTTTCATCAATTGAAGAATCCTAACACTGCCAGCACATATCATTTATAACTTTCTGGTTGGTGTTAGAAAAAAACCTCCACAACCTGAAAATAAGATCGGATGTCCATAACCATAACATTCGCAGCAGTACAAACCCATCAAATAGGCGGATCACACTCAACATAGGGACTAAACAAGATCTGGGAATGCAGCTATAGAATAATTTGTTCAATTCTCTAAACGACCACGTAAAAATATTAATCTATTACATAAGAAAATTTTCGAGGAAATAACGATTGAATGAAAAAGTTAGAAAAAATGGTTTATTGGTTGATATTCAGCAAAAATACTAGGTTTAACAAAATAAACTAGAAGGCCATAAGATTATGGGCTGTATTTAAGATAGAACTAAAGAAAATTTTAGTCAAAGTTGCTTTAAAAACATGAAAACAAATACGGAAAAAAAAACAAAAATATGAAACCGGTTTAATATTTCGAAAATTGTTTGACGTATCTATTTGAAATTTGGTGTGTGATTTAGAGCCAATTTGTTTGAATTGTGTATCTGCTCTTGTTTTTGAGATCCAAACCCAAATTGATTTTTTTTAAATCACAACCTGCTGATTTTTTTCCTTTATTTAATAGTTCGTTCAATTCTCTAAACAACGTCATAAAAATATTTGTCTATTAGTTATAAGAAATGGTTTATTGGTTGATATTTGACGAAAAGACTAAAAGGCCACAAGATTATGGGCTGTTTTTAAGGCAACTTTAATAAAAATTGCCTTAAAAGCATGAAAACAAATACCGAATATCAATGTAAACCATTTTTGTAATGTTTTCACTGAAACGTTATTTTCTCCAAAATTTTCTTATGCAATTCATAAATATTTTTATATGGTTATTTAGAGGATTAAACGAACTATTAAATAAAGGAAGAAAATCGGCAGGTTGTCATTTAAAAAATGTCAAGTAGGCATTGTATCTCAGAAACAAGAGCAGCTAAACAATTGAAACAAATTGGTAATATAGGTCTTATTAATTCTAAATCACAAACCAAATTTCAAATAGATACGACAAAGAGTTTTCGAACTATTAAGCCGGTTTCATACTTTTGCCCTTCCCTGTATATAGTTACTTTTACAGCTGAAATAATTTGAAAGGCCGCTGTGAGCAAAACAAAGGCCGATTTTGACATGACAGTTTCAATTCCCAAAACAAAGGTCGATGTTGCAAAATAAAAGCCGCTATTTTCATATGTGTTGTGGAATATGATGACGACCGTTGTGTCGGCGACTAACATTCCATTTTCCTAAATAGAAAATGGGCCTTAAAGTAATAAGGTAGGTCGGATAATAGTACCAGATCAGTAAATAAATTATATTAAATACATAAATTTTTAAATTATGATCGGAAATTATTAAATTCAAAACTAATTTGACAGTGACGCATCACGAAATTTTTTTGACGTCTGGTACAATAAAATTAAAAAAAAAATTGTTACTTGTTGCTTTAAATTAAACGTCATTGACAAAAGTCATGGCAAGTCTGAATTGAATTGAAAGGATTTTGTTACATAAACTCGTTTATGAAATCAATAATTTTTATCTGAAACACATTTCACAATATATAATTCACATTTAAGAATATTTAGTTTTGTACGTACCTCTTACTTCTAAAGAAACTTAAATTTTAGACACTGATGGCCGGTTTCACAAAACTTTGTTAAAACGTTGTTTAACTAATCAACCGTTCAGTTTAATCAGTGTTAAAAATTTGATGCTGTTTCACAAAACAAGAAACTATTATGTTAATCTCTGATTAACTAATTGGAGTTTACGTTTGGCAACATCGAAAAATTGCCACTTTGACATCGCTTTAAAGTAATCTGTCGTCATGGCGTCAGGCTTGCGGTCAGGTAGTTTGAGGTTAGAAACTCAAAATAAATATTGCATTAGTGCAGTTAATGATTTTTAAAAATGAAAAAGGAAAAAAGAAAGGGAGGAAGGAAACTTTAGTGCAGTTGAATTACTTGAACATATATTGCAAAGACACGTTTTCTGTTGTGGTACAGCTCAGCGGGATTACCATCAGGTGAAATAATTTTAACATGGGGTACATACAATCTGTGGTGCCAATGACATGAGAAAAGCCTAATGTTAACTTGCAGAGCTTTATCTATTGGCAATTTAATTAATTGTTTGCTTTGTCTTGCAATAAGATGAGTGACACGATGAATTATTCTGCGTATCGATGGTTTCTGAAAGTATCAGGAATGAGATGTTAAAATATTTCAGTGGATACGTGGGCTACTGGAAAAGTTTCTGGAAACGGTATGAAAAAACGCATATGAAATTTGGTAAACGGTATCATTGTTTTTCGAAGTATTCGCCTTTGACGCCAATACACTTTTGCATACGCTCGAACCAATTTCTAAAGCACGTTTTCCACTCTAAAGATGGTACCTCAGAAACCAGTGTCCGGAATGTTTCAACCGCTGCTTCAGCCGATGAAAATCGCTCACTACGCATTTTATTTTTGATATTTGGGAACAAAAAGAAATCATTAGGTGATAAATCAGGTGAATATGGACAATGAGTCATTAATTCAACATTTTTGTTGGACAAAAAGTCAACTGTATGACGGGCTGAGTGAGAGCTGGCGTTGTCATGATGGAAAATGATTCGTCGATTTCGATTGTTTCTTCTTATTTGATCGATGACTTCCGGCAAACAAATTGTAGTATACCAATCAGCATTCACGGTTTTTCGATCCTCTAAAGCCACGGTTGCTACATGTCCAGTTAAACCAAAGAAACAAGCGATCATTTGCTTCTCAGCACTGCGTGAACGGACAACTTTAGTTGGTTTTGGTTCATTTTGAAATACCCAAACGGTAGATTGTTGTTTAAACTAAATTTGAACGACCTCCATTGAATTTCTTGAGCATTTCTACGCACCACTTGACACGACCCTGCTTTTGCGCTTATGTTAAATTGTGGGGTCTAGGACAATTCGTCATCGCCGATTTGTCGTCGCCAATTCATCGTCGCCGATTCGTCGTTATAGGTACAATTCACCGCCGGAAAACTCGCCGTCGGTAAATTCGCCGTCAGCGATTAAAGTTTTAAGCCAGGTACATATCAATAATAATATACCGATAATTATATGTAAATAAGCAAGCATGGCCGCCTTGCATGGGGGACTTATTAGGAGCAAATCCCGCTTCAATTTGTCTATCCTACTGCAATGTTAGGTCAAACAGCGATAGTAAGATGTCGCTATTTTATCTGTTCATCATTCTTACATCGCAATTGCGAATAAATTGGGCAAGTCGTTTTTGGTCTGCAGTGGGAATGTCGAGCTACGTCTCTGCTGAAGAAGCCCCAAGCAGGGCTGAAACAGCTGTCCAGAGGCTGCTCGAGGTTTTCACTGCAATCAAAAACGATTTGCACAAAAAAATTTTTCTAATAGAATTACAGGCGAAAAACGTCAGATTTTTCAAATATGACAGTTGATAAATGCTAACAATTCTAGACTAGATTCCAGAAAATTTTCCAGCAGCTCACGTAATAATGCAAGTTTATCAGCAACTGATTTGTACCATAAAATAAATTTATTTTTGCTTGTTGCAGGTTCTAGTGTGGGACCAAGGAGTTCCATAACTCCTTCGGAAAAGCGAAACGTTAAATTCATTATCATCCAAATCATTAAAAGGATTATTTCTGTCTCTTGTAAAATGAATCCTACCTTAAGGAGACATTTCTTTATCGTCAGAGAAGAAAGTGAGACATTCTGAAATAATTTTGAATTGTTTGTTGTTGAAAATAATTTCCGAAATAGTGTCGTAAAAATTAATCAATAAACCAAGTGAGTAAAAAGTACAGAAATGTCATTATTTTTAATATGTAAGGTACGTTACATTTTTAAATAAAATTATAATTATTTTTTAGATATATGTGTGGAATTTTTATATCAGAAAAGCTTTATAATAACTATGAAAAATTCACTCGTTACTTCTTAATCGCTGGAATTCTATCGATTAATCTAACACCTGATTAGACAGAAGTAAATGAAGCGTTATCTCTTAATCGAGCTTTGTGAAACACTTAACGGAGCATTAAGACTATTTGACGACCGATTACAGAGCGAGCCGTTTAGTAATCATCGTTAATTTAATCATCGTTAAATGCAGTTGTTTTCCTATTTAATCATTCGTTACAGAGTTAATCGGAACTTAAATATTTAACGAAGCTTTGTGAAACCGGCCATGACTCCGGTAACATCAGTACTTGAATAAAATGTGCAATTTTTTAAGAGAAAATGTATGCAAATAAAACGAACAACAAATTGATTACTTGAAAAACGTGCCTGTGTTTATTAAGGAGTATTTTAGTACTAAAAATAATTTATTCCTCAGATCCGCCTCACAAAAAGAGCGCCAATTTTAGGTAGGTAGATAACTTCGGTGTGACTTGGGTTAAATAAATTAATTGTAGCCGCACAGCCACTATGGACGCCGTGTCTCGTTTCTTATATCTTGAGGACTTCTAAATAATAAACACTCTTTTCTGGTCAGTTTTTGTAATCAAAAATCTGCAGATCGGCAAGCTTTTTTATTAATTTGTCAAAACTAACAAAACCTATGAGGACTTTTCCATGGTTACGCGCATTTTATCCGCCATTTTGGCTCAATCTTAATGGTGGGCTTATACAGCTAACATAACTTATACAACTAATCTAACAACTAACGCGTAATAATTAAACTTTTAGGGCCATTTTCTCAGATATACTTTAACTTAAATCTTCTGTTTATTCCCTTTAGTGTTAGTTACAGTATAAACCTAGCATAAGCTATTTTCGACTTCTACGTCTAGTTTATAAAGCCACTAATTATTAATTTTTAGTTGTTAGTGGCTGTATAAAACCACCATAAATTTACATTGGCTTAATCAATTGCGGTACTTTAGTCATCTAAGGACTACTAAGGCACTATATCTCGGTCTAAGGACACAGGTATGATACGGTTTTGGCACTTGGCAGTGGGTATTTGACCTTAAACAAGCGGGTTGTCAAAAATGACAAACTGAAATAATTTATGTACGATTACGTATACAGGATGTCCATTTTTCGAGCCCAAGCATGGGGATCTCACTTATCTTAAGAGATACGAGGTCGGTTAAATTAGGCCAAAGTTGCGTATTTTCATGCTAATTAATAATCTGAAAAGCAATTTAAATTATTCCTTTTTGTTTTGAAGATATTGACAAAAAACTAAAATTTTTCATTTTCGTTTTTATTTTTTAAATCGAGAACCGATAAAGCTAGACATTTATAACTTACACATTATTAAGGCACTTTTTTAAGTAAAATCAGAATCTGTCACTATATTTACCCGAGCAGTCAAAATTACAGAGATACGAGTGTCAACTTTCTTTTTCTTATGGGCGCTATATTTTCATATTTTTAAATAAAGATGTTTTCTCCAATGCTAGCAGTGTACCACACATTACGGTTGATTTGACCAAGATTTCTATTTTTTTATTTTTACGAAGAGCGCTGTGGAAACAATAAAGATTTTGTCACTTACGTGACGCTAGCGTAACCAACTGAAAATGCGAAAGAAATTTTGCACTCTTAAAAATCACTTTTCCATCACTCAATTTTTTAAATATTCTTATTGCAAACAATCCCCACTTTAAGTACACAACAATTCTTCCGGTTTAACAAGACAAACTGCAGTCAATTTTACATACCACACCAGGTGGAGAATTCTGAAAGAAACATAAGAATCGTCATTGGAAAATTCATATTCATAACCCCACAAAAAGTAGCTTAAACTTTGCAACTCTTTGTATTATAAAATTGTGTTTCATTGTCCGTAACCATCAGAAAATAGTCTGCGGTAGATTAATCTGGCCAACCGATGTCTCCGTTATTTCTTTTTAGAAAACATTTTAGTTAAACAATCAGCAATTCAGGTGTCATGAGAGAGCAAGCCATCTTGTTGAAATCAACTGTTTATCAATGTATTTCATAAGAAACATTTTTTTACGAAAATTTAGGTATCCGTTTTCAGACAATGATGATTTTATGTTCGCTGTGTTCCTTGAACAGCTACTCATCATTGATGACTTTGTATTTGGCTCGTCGGCATCAGATCATATCACAATTTGAAGGAAATTTGCATTTCTTTCTAACTGGCTTCTTACATATGTACAAAATTTTATTCGTCATTCATTATCGCCGGACAGAAGACGTTCCATTTTTTTTCTTCATTCTTCGTACCACTTAATGTGGTAGCTTTGAAAGAATTTGGTTTGTTGAGCTAAAAAGATTATTTTGCACTGAAAGCAGGAGTTGTTTACAATTAAAATATTATGACTTTCGAGCTTTTAGAATTTCTTCCGCGTTTTCAATTGATGTAGCTAGCGCCATGTAAGCGTCAACATCTTGATTGTTTCCACAGCGCTCTTTGTAAAAATTAAAAAATTGTAATTTCGGGCAAAAAGTCGAATCAACCATAATATATGTAAATTGTTAGAATCGTAGAAAAGATTTTTAATTAGAAATATGAAAATCGGGTAAATATAATGACAGATTTATATTCTACGTAAAAAAAATGCCTTAATAATGTGTAAGTTATAAATGTCTAGTTTTATCGGTTTTCGAATTAAAAAATAAAAACGAAAATGAAAAATTTTAGTTTTTTCTCAATATCTTCTAAACGAAAAGGAATAATTTAAATTGCTTTTCAGATTATTAATTAGCAAGAAAATACGCAACTTTGGCCTAATTTAGCCGACCTCGTATCTCCTAAGATAAGTGAGATCCCCATGCCTGGGCTAGAAAAATAGACACGCAATGCGACCGGCTTGCCATGTAAAATTCTGCCGCGAGTACAGAGGTGTCGAAAAGTTTTAAGACGAAATGAAATACCACTGGTCGTACGAATATCCGTGCTTTGCAATTATAATAACCTTAACAACATTTAGCCGGCTGACCTGCTTTTATGGTACGGCCGGCGGCAAGCCTAATAAATAAATATTGGTTACGGTTTCCAGTAATAATAACAGGTATCGTTGGTCCTATGACAATATACATACAATGGAATGATTATCTCTTTCGGTAGTATATGTTCTGCGTTCCATTTCACAACGAAATTAAACAAAACTTTCCGACACAAGAAATTGTTCAATACTAAAAGATAATTAGTTCCAGCTTCTTATACACAGAGAAAAATCAATAGTAAAAAGTAACACAAATTGTAGTCGGAATAAAGACAGAAACAAATTGTAACAAATATTAACACAATTGTAATAAATATTAGCACAATTGTAGTAAATAGTCCGACAATTGTGCGAATATTTGCTACAATTTGTTTCCGTCTTCATTCTAACTACAATTTGTGTTACTTTTTATTAATGATTTTTCTCTGTGTACCTACACACTAAATTGGGATAATACATGGTATTACCGGAAATTTTCCAGAATACCAACATTTTACAAATGTAATAGGATATAGAGGTATAAAATCATTCCTGCGCAAGATAATTAAACAGGATTAAATATTAGGGACAATATCTTACTTAGTATTAATTTTCATTTTCTTATTAGATGCTTAAATTCCTCAATTTGTATTTAAATTACCGGGTTTCATGAACAGAAATTTGCATCATTTTTAAAATATTCTTTATCATACGTTTTCATGAATTAATTAATATAACAGTAAGGTCCGATTTCATAATAGGATTTTAATTTTAAAGTTATTTTAACCTAAAAAAATACATTTGTTTCCCTATCCTTAAATTGACTTAACGCTTCCTTAAAGTCTGATTATGAAAACGGCCATAAGTCCAATTAAAAATTAATGTGTCATTAAAAATACTTTGTTACTCATTCGATTTATACAGAAAAAATAGGATAATAAAATAATTTTGGTTTATCTAACTCGTTTTGTTTGACTCTGTATAATAGTTTGATCTAAATTAGCGTTGGAAATTTTTAATTGCAACACATGAAACATAAAAAGTATTTTCCTTTTCTGATCACTTCGTTTATTTATCATTCAATAACAATAACACATTCAAACTTAAATTTAAATACATTCTGAACTTATGGCAGTTTAAAACATTTTGATTTAATATCTTTCAATTTTGTTAACAATTTAAATATGAAAATCTAAATTGAATCATAAAAAATGCAGGATATAACAAAACCTGGGTAGGTATTATTTTTATTTACATGAAAGTAAAAACAATTAACAAACTAAACAAGACTTCTGAAAATATAACAATATACCTCACTTAATTTTATCAATAGTTAGTGTCATAATACATTACAAATTACGCAGTTCTCATTACCTGGAATTTCCTTATTCAATGCTTAAACAGATTACCTGCTCTCGTGAATGAATTTTATGACCCTGCTCGTCCCCTGGTTAAGAAATGGAGAGAGAGAGACGGGACGGCTCAAATGCAGAAGGTTCTAAATTCAGACGGGCTATTTCAATAAGGCTCAAATTCCAACAGATTTACTGCTTTTCGTCTTAAAACTTTTCGACAGTAGTGTACCTTTAATTGGAAGAAGTTTTAACAACTTGCAATTTCTCTGAACCTGTGAAGCACAAGTGTGAGGTTGCATCTTAGGTGCGGACGCGTATATACAGCGTATGTATACGCTGTATATGATATGTGTAAATAGACTTTCAGACAAATTCCTGTAATTACTCGATTCTATCAGTTTCAAATTTTAAATTGTACGTATTTAGAGGCCTATGGATTAAAACATCATGTAGTGATTTTTAAACAAGCCATAGGCCACTAAATATAATTTAAAATTTTAAACTAATTGAATTGAATAATAATTACAGTAATTTCTCTGAAAGTTTTTATTTACGTACATCATAAACACCGTACATGTACATACAATCTTCTGCACTTAAGATACACCTCTTTTACTATAATTATTTTGTAGATTAATACAGTTCGGTCATTTTCGAAAATAATACCAACATATTTGATATTTTTCAGAAGCTTGAGAAATACTCTTTTGAACGACGTCAAAGCCAACTATGACTATGACTAAAAAAAACAACAAAGGTTGGTTTTGTATCTCGACTATTATGAACTTCTCATGTAATTCAATTAAGAAACCATGATCTACGTTAAAAGTCGCATAAAAAGTATACTTATCATTTTCTAATATCTTTAAAAATAAAAAGGTTCTTTGCATTTGAAGATTTGGTTAATTTTTCGTTTTTCGACTGTATCACGAAAGCAGTAAGAAACAACAAATCTTTTAATTAACCAATGAAGTTGGCATAAAAAGTTGACCCTATATTGCGTGCTTAGTTTTTCTTTTATATTTCCATTACTAACGGAGATAGAATACCATCGAAAATGGGACAGCATACTGTACAATATAATCTTTCCGTAGAAATAACAAACGTACAAAAAATTGTAATTCGCAGGACCTTATAACACAAAAACAGAGACTTGGCAAGAATTTATGGCCGTCTAAACGTTTTAAAATAAACATTCAATTTGTTCTTACGCAATAGTCGGAAACTATGTCGCAGACTCTTGCAAAAGATGAAGCAGGTAGAGCTAAAAATAGAAACACCAAGCGATATTATTTACTTAAGGCAATAAAAGAAATGCCGAAACAGCGAGAGAAAATAAACAGTTTGCAAATTGCACCACAAAACTAAATAGAGGCGAGACGATTTATGTTATAAAAAAAATTATAAAAATCCATTATTTTTTGACGGAAACGATGACAAAAAAACTTTTTAACGCAATAAAAGCAGACGAGGAAATCCGTCGCTTATCGGCGGCCAATCATTGCCATATCGGAAGTATTGCGATTTAGAACTTGGTATGCAGGCTGAGCCCTAGAACGCTTTTTCTCAAACCGTAAGACTGGTATTACCCAGTCCATGCTTAGCAGGCAAAACAAAACGAAAAATCAGTATACGTATTTTTTCCGCAAGACTGTTAAGGAAGTACACTCTTCGTTAACATTTATTTTAACACTATAACGCCTGAACGGTCCAAGTGGTAAGGGACCGGCCGACAATCGTAAAGTCGAGGATTCGCACCGCGTTCGAGTTATTTCTCGGGGGTGCTCGGTACTCACTTCAGATACCATTCAGTGTTGGGGAGAAAATTCGACATTGCTTCCCCTCCTACGGCGAGGAGGTTTGGAAGTAACAAAGCCATGGAACACTTTACACACACAAAATACACTCCCGTTCCTGAGGTCCTAACAAGTGTACGACTTAGGACTCCATTGGGCAATCACCATAGATTAAAAAATATACATACGTATACATATATTTTAGGAAGTTACACAATTATTGGTTATGTTTCAATGTATCTCTGACCCGGTTTCATTGTACCCCAGACCTGAAGCACATTCTAACAAACAAATATTTTATGTTTAAGGATTATTTTTTATCTTTTTTGTGTTTAATCATTACTTTAAGGTCTGTTCTTGGTTACTTTAAGCAAAAATTACAAATATATAAAACACTGATTTTTTTAATTGAAATAACTTTTTCGTTCCTTTGTATTCCATTTGTCCCTGAGAACGATTGACGAACGCAGTCGAATTTCAGTGAATTTACACTAGTTTCTCTAATTATATTAAAGGAAATTTGTATAAATAAAAGAAACTTGTAGCTTTCAACAAACACAAACCTAAATAAACAATAATTTTTGTTTTGATCAAACCACAAAATTGACACCAGCTTTTCATGTATGTATGTTTGTCACTTCGATACATTTTATTTGTAACAAATTAAGAAACTTACCTTACTGATGCCGATGTGGAATCGCGTGCGAATACATCCAATTCCGTGGAGATTATAACTTGGTCGCACATTATGTCTTCTACTTCCGAACCCAGCAGTCCGACCATCGTGCGGAACTATAACCAAACATCCATTTCACAGACAGCACTCACGTATATGTTCACGTAAAGCCTTAGAAAATATTTTATAGAGTTGCTAGCTTGAATAAATCTAAGCGATAAAACAATCACAGCGAGATAATGGCGATAAAGTTTAGAGATAACGATCGTCTAGAATTGAATTTGCTTTTAATCGTTAACTTCTGCAAAGTTTCCAGGTGTGCTTTAGGATCCAGTGATAAGACCAAAATAACGTTCAACTTATAAATGCAATTAAATTTTATCTTTACTTAATAATTATTATATTGGATATAGAATTACTGGGTTTATGTATGAGTATACATGGTCTCCCAAGTTGAGTGGCCTATTAAAAGATCTCGGGGAAAGGGCCATAGAAACATTCTGAAAATTAATACACTGCCTTAGGAGGAAGTGATCTTTCAGACTTAAAGACTTTCACTTTTATATCAGTTCCGGTTATACTAGAAGTCGCCATTAACTTTCTTATTTGGAATGCTACACTTTTTATGGCAAATTCCGATTCTACACATTGTTCCATGTAAAAGTTGTTAAGGCTTGCCTATACTTCAATGCAACTGTTTTTTATTTAAGAGAATGTATTTACGACACTTTCATATTTCAAGATTCAACTTGCCTATCGTGTCGTATGGTGTCGCACCTTGTTCTGTTCAACTGCCCGAAACTCAGTTTTCGTAAATGAAACACCCTGTATATTTTTGTATCATGAGATGCAGAATCAAATTCAAAAAACAAAAAAATTGACTAAATTAAATTTTATATCGGGACCATAATCCATAATTTAAGCAGGATAAAGTAGGCCTTATATTTTGGACATTGAAACAGTGACTAGCATTAAGATAAATAATAATGAGGAACTAAGAAGGCGAATATTAGATTCTTACAGAAATGTTTCGCGAATTCATGTTCGACACGCTAGACAACACCTAGGATTAAGAACGAATGTGTGTCTTGAAAACAGTGGAGGACATTTCGATGATTTACTTTAATTTATTTATTTCACTCTATTTCACAAACTCACAATCCTCTTCTATAATTTTTATTCAACTTATTTATTTTGTTCTTGTAATTTAATATGTTTACACTGCTGTTTATTTGGTTTGTGTTAACCACCTAATATCATTTTGTCAATATTTATTGACTTTTCCTCTTCCGACAACTGAATGTTAGTTGCTAATACTTAACAAATAAAAAAAGTGGTTAGGAATAAATTTACTTATTAAGAAAAACATGACGAAACTACATCATTTTTTTTGTCGTAATGTAACTTTACTTGAAAAAAGGTATTAAGTATTATACTCACTGAAACAATGCTATCGACTAGAATAACAAAAAGATAAGAAAAGGAACAAAAAATTTGAAATTATGTATTAAATAAAATTTTCATATAAAATCTGGATTATTTAAGCTTCAAATTAATATCAACTATTAAGTGTGATATATCATTGTAATCAGGAGAAAAAATTCTATCGAATAGAACAATAAAAAGAAAAAAGTTGTATTAAAAAAATCGAAACTGATGATGGTCGTGGAAAGACGAAACGTTTGACTTCAATTCTGTTACTCCTGTTCGAAGCAGAATCAAAAAGTGCCTATAGAAAGTTAAATCAGAATTTCAAAATTATGTATAATAAAAGAGATACAGAGAGAAAAAGAAAATCGATTCCTTTACATTTTTATTAATATCTCAAGAAGAAATAAGAAAAAAATAATTTTCTCAATGTATACGAATTAGGCATTGATTCGTGCAACTTTTCTTCCATTTAACCGAATTTGTATCTCTTACGGTTTAGGAGATCCCTACAGTGCACACTCAATTTGTAACAGTCGGTATAGTTTATTTTTAGGTATCAAATAACAGGGAATTATATACTTATTTATTCGTTAGAACAAGAAGTTTTTTCGGGTCTTTGGACAATTTATTTGCGCATTTCCGTATTGTCTGGTTAGCTCTTGTTTGTACGGTTTTTTGACAGTTAATTTTGGGTGTTCACTTATTTTTTTTTAGACATATATCTTTTAGGATGATTAGATTGTTGTTAGCTTCAATATTTTTATGATTTTATCAGTGTGATTAGGTAGTTTTAAACCTTTTTTAGTGCTTTTAAGTTGGTAGCGTACTGAAAATGGCAGCTTAGCTGCCGAAATACGTATGTACGGATATAAAAATTATTGTGGGCGGAGGTTAATTTCAATTATTTAGTTGCTGATTTAGAGAAAAGTTGTTTAAAAATTATAAACTAATTTTGGTCAGTTTTGTGAATAATAAAACTTAGAACATTTAACCTCCGATTACATCATCACCTTATAATTTCTTCCTAACGTAAGGTGAATGTTGAAAGAAAAACAACAACTTCTGGTAAGTTGTGTAAAGCCATAACATACGTTGCCCCAAACCGAAAAACTGGATATTCGTTTCATTTGGTTTAGCTCGCATTGTTTCATATATGACGTATTTACATTGTTTCTAAAACCATACAAGAATTTATGAATTATAAGATACTGATCTCGATTTTACGATTAAATAAAAATCTGTATATCTATAATTGAACCTATTTTTGTTTATCTTTGAACGGGCACCTGCAACGTAACTAACGCTTGAACAAGTCTATTAATCGATTCACAATATTATTGAAGACAAAACTATAGAAACCTCATGCCAGGCCGTGCCAATTAATGGCAATTTCCAATGCAATCGATTTTTTCAAAATATTGAAGAACGACGTAACCAGAGAACTAAATAACAACATTCAAAGTAAATTCGTTTTAACTGCGGTCTAAGGTAGCATAATACAAAAAATAAATAATTCAATAAGAGCCGATTTCATAATAGGACTTTAAATTAAAAGTTACTTTAACCTAAAAAAATACATTTGTTTCCCTACTCTTAAAGAGAATTTAAATTACAGCTTAATTAAAGTCTGATTATCAAAACGGCCATACGAATGTTAAAATAATAAAAATTAAAGTAAATTGAATTTAATTGTGATCTAAGGTAGCATAACACTAAAAGTAAATAAATCATTATGGGCCCTATTCTGTATCAAAGCCGTTAAATTTAAAGGGCTGTTAAATTTTGTTGCTACGGTAACAACCAATCGTAGAACTGTATTTTAAATTTTAAAGGACCTCTAAATTTTAACAGCCCGTTAAAAAGTTACAGAATACTCCTATGAATGTCATTTAAATTGTTAATAAGAATCACAAGTGTTTTGCAGTTGTCGACCATTCCAAACTTCGAATATCTATTTCATATTTTACAGTTATAAGTTAACAATAAAGATCTATTAAAATATAAATTTCCAACTTTCGAGCACTTCCGCTTGTACCGAAAGTTGCTGTCAACTTTCCTATTTTAAATAGAATACCTCATCTTTGATTGCATTTTTGAAAACTTCAAGAAATTCTAAAAATATTTTGTGTAACATGTGACACAAGAAAATTTAGCCGTTTTAGAAGTATTTCCATTTTTTAAAATAGCTCACACTTGTAGTATCTTATTTATAAGACTACCATCTTTGTGCAACAAAAACCATGATGCCAATTTTTGGACTGCAGTAGGCTACAGTAACATTCTTTCAGATCTTGCCCAATTTTACACTTGATTGCTTAGGGTCTTGTTAAAAAGTAACTTCTATTCGGTCTAATTTCAACTGTCGAAAAGTCAGGTTTTTTAAATAGAACGCCTAGTAGATTTTTATACCATGTGACTGAGGATTAAATGTTCTTTCGTCCTGTATTAGCATTCCCTATATATATATCTCTTATAGTTCACTCGTTATTGATGATTTCTTTTTATCACGTAATTTTCTTCAATTTTGCGGTATTATTTTTAAATAGTGGAATGAAATGAAAACTAGAGAAATTATAGTTTTTTAAATCATCCGTCTAATGGGAATTATAAAAAAAAACAATTTAATCGCTACGAAGAACCAAAGAATCAATATTCAAACAGAGAAATATTAAATGTATTCAAGAAGTTAATAAAAAAAATTGTTACATCGAGGAAAATATGTTATTACTAAGACACAATAGATAGTTATTACTAATAAATAATAGCTGAGGATAACTTAGGGCCAATATTATAACTAACAATTTATGTATTATTTTAACATTTTTGATTTATGTATGAGTTTGATTTATGTATGATTCATAAAATTTTGTTTTGAAAGTATACATTTCTTTTTACAAGTATGTAAAAACTCATAGCAGAATTTTAATACACGCGGCATACGTAAATAAAAATAATAATTATCGCTAACTTATAACTGCAAAATATGAAACAGAAATTCAAAGAGGAAGTCCATAAATTTTTAATGAATGAATGAAAAATTATAAAAACTGTTTAAAATTATGGCCTCCTTTTTGAATACATAATTTATAATGAATGAATATATAATTATAATTGAATGGCCATTTTTTCTAGATATCTGGGGAAGAATGCGAAAAGAATGGTATCAAATGCAAGAATAATTCTAGCCACTAATTCCTCTTCTGAGTTGACAGGTATTGCAGCCGATCGACATAATGGGACACCAAATTAAATTAATTTATTTTTTTAACTTAATTAATTTTTTCATTTGGGATCATATAAAATTTATAGTCTATGCAACACCTGTCAACTCAGAAGAGGAATTAGTGAAGATTTACGACGTTTAGCTACATCGTTTAGATTAAATACAAAAAGCGTTCAGAAATTTTTCTCATGTTGAATATTTTAGACGCTAGAGGGAAAACACCACACTCGGTGGACACCTGGTGTATGTATTATCTAAGACCAGGATTTTAGGTAAAATACCTTTTCTCAATTTTTAAGGTTTTAAAGATCTCTTTGCATATCTTTTCGTTTCATTAGAAATAGAGTCACTTGGCCATACTTTATTTTACCTAATTTTCTTTTTTTCGCCTACAACAACTTTCTCTACCTAAGTTGTCCTATTTTCACCTAAACATTACCTTTTTTCCCATAAATAGTAATATTTATATCTGAACGAGAATTTTTGCTATCTCCTAAGGCTCAATTCTCACACAAGCAGCGCGTCGCGTCATATTATTACATGTAATTTTTTGACACAAAATGCCGCCGAGTAAGAATTGCTTCATTTAAAACCATGGCAACTTTTTGTCGCGTCGCATCATTTTGGTTTTGGTTCCTACGCTTTTACATGTAATTTTTTGACGTAAAATGCTGCCGAGTGAGAATTACTTCATTTAAAACCATAACAATTTTTCGAGAATTTTTCTGCCGTGTGAGAATTGAGCCTAAACTAACTAAATAAATAATAAACTGTCACTACCATGAATGTGACTTACAATGGCAGCGTTCAGATAACTGGAGCAGCTGAGTTGCTGAGCCATCACGTGGACATTCAGCGAATGGCGTTCCTGAGCAAGTAACCAGCGGAACTTTTTAATGCCAGCTGTTGGAACTTAACGCCCTAAAAGCGCATCTGTCTGTTCAATGGATAAGCTGAGTCCGCAACTTACCTGCTGCGATGATCTGAACGCGGCCCTTTCTGGTAAACCGAAACAGGGTCAACAGGCTAATAATAAACGGATGAAGAAATATGCCGAAATTAACATCTTTGAATGACGGGCATTCTCAGTGGTCGAATCAAATAATAATTAAATGTATTTCAAGTTTTAAACGATAATTTAATGACCGGTTACTAACGGTCATGCGCTTAAAATCGGATCATGCAAAGATGGATCATGTATGCTTATGTTACTGTATCGTCTGAATGACAATAATAATAATCTTTTAGTCCTTTAATAACTCAACATGATCAGAACAATTTAAAATAAGGTTAGAGACGTAGCCAATAATATAACGCAATTAAATTTTTTTTTTTAATTCAGGATGATAATTTTAATCTTAATGTTTTAGAAAAATTTTGTGCAAATCATTTTTGATTGCAGTGAGAACCTCGAGCAGCCTCTTGACAGCTGTTTCAGCCCTGCTTGGGGCTTCTTCAGCAGAAACGTAGCTCGACATTCCCACTGCAGACCAAAAACGACTTGCCCAATTTATTCGCAAAAAGAAAGAAGAAGCCCCAAGCAGGGCTGAAACAGCTGTCCAGAGGCTGCTCGAGGTTCTCACTGCAATCAAAAATGATTTGCACAAAATTTTTCTAAAATCTTTCATTATGCTTTGACAGCAAGCATGGCCGCCTTGCATGGGGGACTCATTAGCAGCAAATCCCGCTTCAATTTGTCTATCCTACTGCAATGTTAGGTCAAAAAGCGACAGTAAGATGTCGCTATTTTATATGTTCTTAATGTTTTACTTAATTGTATTGGACGTTTTTACGTTTATCTTTGCAACAGTTTTGGAATAAGGCAGCAAGGATAATTTGTAGTATAATGAATACGGACAGCCTATTCAATAACTCTTCAACCAGAACTAAAAATAAACATTAAAAACACCAAGGTAGTTATTATCGTGTGCATTATATTTATTATAAATTTCTTTTAAGTTTTTTAATATTACAACTGAATGTTCGTTAACAACGAAGCAGCAACATTAAATCAACACAAAACGAATACAGACGGTTCCAATTCTTTCTCTTTACTTATTACTATGGTTAGGCGAAAAATCTTGATTGACTCCCACCACTTCTGTTCAGAGGCGCGGTGTCGTGAACGGTGTCACTGCATCGTGCATTGTGTATTGCATTAAATTTTGTGCTCAATGAAGTGGGAGGTAAATCAAACGCGTTTCAAGAATTTCCGCCGAACTGTTTGTATTACTTACTCGAAAATTACCTTACACACGCTCGCTATGCTGTCGAAAGATCTGTATTTGTAAATTCAAGTTCTCTAAAAGAATTTTTATAAATGAATTTATTGAATAAGGGAGCACATTGACCGACTTATATAGTATTTACAGTGTCCTTTAGAAAATTTAAGACGTGGACTTTGAAAATATAATTTACCCACAAAATAGAAACTATACTTTGCAGGGTTCTCCAAATAGGTATGACTCACTTTCAAGGTAAAATGAAATAACTCGTCAGGAATACTATTGATTTCGTGAGAAATATTGTCTTCCAACTTGCAGGCTTCCGCGGCCGTCGTCAATATTGGGTTCAAGGTGAACGTGATGTCAGCAGTAATTGAATTGGCTTCCGGCTGAAACGCGTCACTCGGATATCTTCTACTGCCAACATTTCCTCCTTCATTGCAGAAGAACTTACTCAGGGCTGCTGCTGCTTCTCATTAGTCATCGAGAATAATGAAAAGCACCGCCTCCACCAACAGCAGCCCTGAGAACGTTCTTCTGCAGTGAAAAACGAAATGTCGGCAGTAGAAGAAATTTGAGTGACGAGATCCGGACCGGAAGCCAATTCAAGTATGGACGACGGCCGCGTAAGTCTGCAAGTTAAGAATTGAAAGACTATCTCAAGAAATCAATAGTATTATTCCTGACGAGTTGCGAGTGTAAGTTATGGAAAATTTAAAAAATAGTTTGAGGCAATGTTTAACCGCCAATGGCAATAATTTATCTGATGTTATTTTTCAGGTTTCAAATTGCATAATATAGCGTTTTTAAATATTGCAGAGTTATTCCATTTTACCCTTTGATTATGTTTCTTTCAGCTTCATGAAAGTGTGTTATAACTGTTGGAGAACCTTGTAGTTTATCTATTTTGCGAGTAAATGACATTTTCAAAGACCACGTCTTAAATTACCTAAAATAAATCTAAATAAATCTAAAATAAATAAATTACATTCTTCCTTTTCAGTCAGAATGTAAGTGTTTTCTCTAGAAAATTAATTTTAAAATTAGAATGAAGTAGATGGTATCTAACTTTATTATCTGTTACCTTGAATTTCAGGAAATCTTCAAGATCAAAACTTAATACACTCTCGTCATTAAAACGTCAGATAAAATAAATGTTCACTTATTGCAGTTACTTTATTACAAAAGAAATGTTCATACGAGAAGTCTCGTCGATTTACAACCGAACTAATTCATCGAGTTATGCGGCTCGACTAATGGATATTAATTTGTTTTAAACGAATACCAATGACTTATTCAGAAGATTGGAACTATTACGTGCGGCTGTTAAAAGACCAAGTTGCCATTATCATATCAACCTTTATTGAATCAGCGGCAAATTCACTCGACGTTGAACGCAGGAACAGATATTAACATTTTTTTTTTTGATAACGAAACAATTAGTCTATGCGTTTTCGATTAGAGCGGAATTTAAAAGATATATTAGCCTTTGCATATCACGACGGATAAACCTTGAATCACATAAAAACATGCGTTTCATTACCGCACAATGAGTAGTTTGTTTTTTTTTTTTTTGTTGAAATTACACTAGATAATTGGATACATAAATAACGTTTTTATTGCTAGAGATACAGCGAAAAATCTAAGAAAAATTATGTGATGTATGTACGTAGGACGTTTGAAAATTGCTGGTATAAAAAAGAAACTGTGGCATCTGAAGTCCTAAGAAATCAAAGAAACCTATTTTTTAATTTTTGTTAGTATTTTAATTTTTTTCCCCATAAAATTACACCATGTCCGTCAACTCATTGTTTGTGTAAGCGGCATTAATTTCGGTAATAACTAATATCTGTTTTTTTATTTATTTACCATCAAGTAGGTCATGATTTTATTTTATTAGGTTGGCTATTAAAGTGAAATTAGACAATGTCATTATAACATATGCCAAAATGTGACGCTTTAAATCAGATAGATCAACCGGTATTGTCAACTCTCAACTTTAAGAAATATCCGTTTTTATGTAGTACCTATATTAATTCTACAAGTCAATTTATTATAAGTACAAAGTTTTTTTAATCTCAGACCGGACAGAAAAATGAAGGGAAACACACTCAACGTTTCGCTATAGATTTATAGCTGACGAAGCTATAAATCTATAGCGAAACGTTGATTGTGTTTCCCTTCATTTTTCTGTCCGGTCTGAGATTAAAAAAAACTTTGTACTTACTATTTTCATCGGACAAGAACAAACTTCAATCAATTTATTATGTAAATAAATAATTATTTTATGTCAAATTGGTGAAAATTATAAGACGCGATATGAAAATTACTATACACAAAGCATTTGTAAGGTACCAAACGGACAGGCCAGATTTGGGGAAAATAGAAATTACTGAAAGATTAGAGGAAATTTTTGCAGACAGTACAATATTTTAAATTTGTAAGCGTACTTTTCATTTAGAAATACTTACTGTAGATGTCACAAAAGTGTATAGGGGATATATTGACGAGAAAACGAGACGAATTGAAAAGTTCTTCTTCTGGCAAATGTACTGCTACTGACAATTTTTTGTATTACATGTTTAAAAAAAAAATTTGCAACGAGTAATTAGGCAATATGATTTGAGAAATGAAAAATACACCTTGTGACGAAAAGAAAATATTGCAACATTGCTTCATTCGCATTAACCTTAAACTCAAAATCAAAGTGGCTTTCATTGTCAAAGTTTAGTTACTTGCATAAGTACCACTTTTTTCTTAAATTTTCACGGCATACTTCGATGGTAAATAACTAAAAAACAGATATTATGTACCGAGTTGTGGCTGATGTGATAGCTTGTTACTTTGACTTGCAATAGCAATTTTGGCCAAATTTTCAGCAATTTTTATCTCGAAAACGAAAGGATGGATTTTTAATAAAAATTTTTTTCCGAGGATTTCAACTCACCATCACCAACCGCTATTTTTTTTTTGTACTAGCAATTTCTAAACACCCGGTATGTATATTACACACAGTGCTTTGTTCTGCAACATATCCTTACACTGCTGAAAAACGGTGTGATTTGTGGTCCAGTGTGAAAATTAACATTGGTTTAGTGTGAAAATTCTTTCATATTCACGCTAAAATGTGTTAATTTTAACAAAAAACTTCGGTGTGGATCGCAAACAGCACCAGCCGGTGTTATTATTTTTAACAATGTATATTGCTTTTTAGAGTAATCATACCAAAGCATAGCAACCATAGGCAACTAATATCACTAATCCAAATACTTAATTTAAAAGTCTAGCACACTTGGAAATAAAACTTTCGATGCAAATTTTAATTCATGTTCAATTCTTTTTTAAACAGATACTGAACACAAGAAAACGTACACTTATTAAATTGCACTCAGATGCAGTTCACGGAAAAATAAACGTCTTGTGAGGAATAATAAATAACAGTAACACGCTGAATTGTCAATTTTTGATTATTCAGAATGTTCTTCTACTGTATGTAAATAAAAACACCTCAGTGTAAGTACTCGAAATGCTACCTTCTCGGGTATTTTTTGGTGGCTACCGTATCATAGCCAAATCATTTCGGATGGACCACTTGTTTGGAACCGCTGAAATGTGCGATAATAGTAAGGTCAACTTCGTCTTCCTCTCGGTATGAACACGCCCACCGATACCTCACTCGATTTTCAACGCAGCGTTTCGTAATAATAATCACTGATATCGTTTATTAATTATTTTATTTGAAATCTATTATTTTAATTCACTGAACGAAGTAATCTGTTTTACGATATCGACTATTGACGAATAAATCCGAAATTTTATGCACCAATTAGGGAAGCGCGTTAAAAATGTTCTTCCTTCACCCTTTTACGTAAATAAACTTTTGCTGCAATCTCGCTGCTAGTTATGAAAGTATTATTACTTACGGTCATTAGAAACAAAGTAAATGTAAAATTTTAATAGATAAAACAGTGACATCCTACAGTTGTTTTTTGACCTGACATTGCAGTAGGATAGACAAATTGAAACTGATTTGCTTCTAATAAGTCCCCCATGCAAGGCGGCCATGCTTGCTGTCAAAGCATAATGAAAATTAAAAAAAAAATTTTAGAAAAAAAATTTTTTTTTTGTGCAAATCGTTTGTGATTGCAGTGAGAACCTCGAGCAGCCTCTGGACAGCTGTTTCAGCCCTGCTTGGGGCTTCTTCAGCAGAAACGTAGCTCGACGATTTGCACAAAAAAAATTTTCTTTGACAGCAAGCATGGCCGCCTTGCATGGGGGACTCATTAGGAGCAAATCCCGCTTCAGTTTGTCTATCCTACTGCAATGTTAGGTCAAAAAGCGATAGTAAGATGTCGCTATTTTATATGTTCATCATTCTTACATCGCATTTGCGAATAAATTGGGCAAGTCGTTTTTGGTCTGCAGTGGGAATGTCGAGCTACGTCTCTGCTGATGAAGCCCCAAACAGGGCTGAAACAGCTGTACAGAGGCTGCTCGAGGTTTTCACTGCAATCAAAAACGATTTGCAACAAATTTTTTGAAAAATTTTTAGTCTTTTAAAAATAAGATGGAATGAGAAATTACAATTTCTTTGTACCTCGCTTTTAATTTGTTCGGCAATTACGAACTGCAGCTTCTTGAATTGCACTAGATTTTCATTTAAAGTACTTAAACTTGTAATTACTTGCAGTGAAGTTAATTTAAATTGTAAACGTTTTGACAGACCAGCTGATCGGAGCGGCGCTGGTTTACGTCGTTCCTGCTCAAGATGGATTAAGGCACTGACCCTGGCCTACTTCGGCTGCGGGTCGTAATTGAAGAGGTATGCCAGCAGTTCTCAAATGGTTTAGTGAAAATCTGTCACTGCATTTTTCTCGAAAACTATTACATTTTACTGAGAACAAATGAGTTCAATCGTTGCCATTTATGGTAATATATTGCAGGTTTAAATATTTGTACATTGTAAAAGAACACCCTGTATAAATCTTCTCCGTAACTCAGTAGTTCCTCAAATACAGCAAATTTGAAAACCCCTGGTATGAACACGATGCTAGTATCAACAAAATGGTACACCAATACCGCTAATTCAAACAGTTTAAAAGTCCAGCACACACATTGAAATAAAACTCGATACAAATTTAAGATTAATTCTTGTTTAATCCATTTTTAACCAGATACTGAGCACAAAAAAAAACCACACTTACTATATTGCACTCACATGCAGTTTAAGAGAAAAAGTAACATCTAGTTAGGAATAATAAATAACACACTGATTTCTTATCAATCACATTTTAAATCCTCTTTCTTAATTAAATATTGTCCGTAACTCAACTGTCAGCAAATTTGAAAGCTCCTGGTATCAATAAGAAAAAATGATTTTTATTGTTGAGCCCGAGGTTTTCACTGCAATCAAAAACGATTTGCAACAATTTTTTTTTTAATTTTTGGTTATGAGAAATGTCAATTTGTCTTAATATTTAAGTTGTCAAAATAAGCGTCGGTGGTCCATGGTAAGAACTAATTAATGAGTATGAGAGGGCGCTAGTTGACACGCTTCAAAGGCTTGCTTTACTGGAACATGCCGCTCACCGCCCATATTGAGACATTCTGATTCAGACGTCGTAAAAGAAACTTGATAATTCCAAATAATTCCGACATTATCGCAGGAAAACTGAAAATTGCTATTTTCTTTAATGTATAATAAGCAAGGAGCGGATGACCTGAGGTTTTACTTAAAGTTATTCAAACCGAAATCATTATATTAAAATTATTTTTATGGAATCTTGTAAGTAAATTTATTTTATATTATATATACATTCATTCACGACTTATAAGGTCTCGGGCAATGCAAATCGCCTACATTCGTCATCAAAAACCTCAATTCCGCCGCTCACTGATAATAAGATTATAAGAAATATGAAAAAAAAACTTTAATATAAAAGTTACTAGGTTTGATAAAACACAGCTGAAAGTTAAGTCAAAATAAAATTCAAGGTGGCGGCTTATGGTGTCACATAGTTCCTTGAGTTGCTTTGGTCTGAGCGGTGCCGCGGAGATGTTCCCCAGTTTATAACTTGCTTCAAACAGTTTTCGAAATATTAAGCCGGTTCCATGCTTTTGCCCTTGCGTGTATATTAGATCACCTAACAGTTACGTAACGTAATAGAAGGTTTTACATTAGACTGACACAATGTGTTTTATCTACTGTTTATTTGCGGTGATCTAACAATAAATTGGGTAGGTGGCATCCAAAACGCTCTTCCTAGAAAGTTCAAAACTTTTGTATGTGTAACAGTTTTTGCCAAGTCACTGACGTCTTTATTTTTGGCAAATTGCACTACTGAAAATGCAGGCGCATTTGACTATTATTAACAGTGTTAGTGCATTTGAATGACAAATATAATTGGCAACTTAACACCTCATTCACTTCAGTATCTTCGATATATTATATTCCTTTACCTACGTTAGAACTGATAATAATATTTTACAATCGATTGTAATTTTGGCTTTAGAATAAGCGATTTATTTCGGATGACATGGAGATTCCTTTCGGCAATCTCCATTTTTAATATTGTGAGTTTTCTTTACTCTGTACATACAATGTACGCTTGCGGCGGAAACATTTAGAACGACTTTTTAAATCAATAGGCCGGTTTTCGTACATTTTATGTGTGGTACGGTCGACTGATTTAAAAAATCGTTCTAAATGTTTCCGCCGCAAGTGTACAACGACGCTCACCATAAATGATACCATTTGACAGTTTCGTAGCGCTTACGCTGAATATTCTTATGGGTATGGGTCGCATGCTGGAATATCATTTAAGTTGAGCGTCCTAGTACATATTCCTATGTTCAGTTTAAAAAAAAAAACTTGTCAATGCATTGTAGTGTATACCAGCTGTCTATGATGAAAGAGGTAATGTCACGGTCACAGGTAATGTCATATACCAATGTCAATCAAAGGTGACACTAAGAAACGTAAAGGTTGATTTACTTACTTACTTGAGTTCTTAAGTAGGTAATTGTTAAATACGTAATGATGTTTTCTAAAGAAAACAAAAATTATTTTTTTACAATGGTTCAACAACAAACACAACTTGAGGTAAGTTAATGATTTATCTTTTATTCACTATGCCGAGAGACAAATACCATCTATTGGAACTATTCGTAACATCATTAAAATATTTAACACTGAAAGTTGTGTTATAAATTTCCACAGGAAAATTCTCCATGTCCGTACGGAAAAAATGGAATTAAACATTTTGTGTTATGCCGAAGAAAATAATATTACATCTTTACATCTTTACAGAGCAAAAGAGTTTAAAGTTTCAAAATTTTCTGTATTTAGAACATTAAAAGAAATTAAATATAAACCCTAAAAATTTTCCAACCACTAGCTGCATTATGACGACAAAATTAAACGAAGTGATCATACGGTTCGTAACTGACTAAAAGAGGTCAATTTGAGATCCAGACGTCCTACAGAAGTGCCAAAGTTATGTAGACAGCACTGCCGAATGAGACAACAATTTACTAGACAACACATCAATTGGCAACTTCGATACTGGTTTCGAGTAAAGTTCACAGACGAATCGAAATTTGTTCTTTCGAGGAATGATGGACGATTACGAGTTTGGCGGAGAATTGGAGAATGCTATTTACCGCAAATACTACAAAAAAGTGTTCCCTTTAGAGGTGGTTCGCTAATTGTTTGGAGTGGTATTTTGATAAATGCTACTACAGGTCAGAGATGTTTTTGAACCTTATGTAATACCCAGTGTACAAATTGGTGGCTAAAAGTTTATACAAATGCAAGATAATACTCGTCCGCACACTGTCCGAATTGTTACTCATTATCTTCACACAATGGGCCTTATGAATAAAGTTTAAGCAATTGCTTTTCCTTGAAATTTACTAGTTGTTAACACGATTTTTACGTTCATTTTAATGAATCACATACACTTGTAAAAAAAAAAAACAATTGCAATAAAAAAAAAAAACTTTCATATAAAAAAAGGTAATTGTACCAGCGAAATTTTTCTGCAAACAAACACAAAGAAATACAGTCCACTATATCGAATCAACATATTATTTTTGGTCCGATCGAGCCGGATTCAAGATTTACAAGAACTAAGCGCATCAGCGAAGAAGAGAAACACCGCATAGAAAACTATCGTTCAGGACTACAGATAAGGCTCTAGAACAGTTCTAGAATTTGTAGGCTGCTATCTGTGTTAAGGTAGTACACATTTATAAAACACATTCATACTTTTATACATTTATTTGCAAAAGAAAATATTTTGACAAATATTTTTACACATTAACACAATTTCTTTGTAACTAGGTTACAATAATTCAATTCATAGTTTTCTGAATTTGAAAAGTCATGCAAGACGTCACATCTACTGAAAAACTTGTGCGTAAACGAGGTACTATTAAATACAAACTAACAAATTTTATAAAATATTTACGCACAGTTCAAGATGCATATGCAAGTGATCAAGTTTTAGCAGAAAAAACAATCATTGAATTGCAAGATCGTAGTAGCAAGTTTGCATCGTTGTTTGAGGAATTTGATGAAACTCAGAGTAAAATAGAATATATTTGCGATGAAGATGACTTAGAAAGGCAATATTTAGAGAGAGAAGATTTCACTGAAAAGCATTCATCCGCAATCACAGACGCAAAATTTATTTTAAAGCAAGTCTGCACACCTGTCATCCAAATTCAAAGCGACAGTATCACTGGCATATCAGATTCCTCAAAACAAAACGGTATTTCTCACAACATTAAACTTCCAACAATTAAACTTGCAAAATTTAACGGTGCATATGATAATTGGTTGGAATTCAAAGATACTTTTGAGTCACTAATTAATTCAAACAAATCAATTGACAATGTTCAGAAGTATCATTATTTACGTGCTTCACTAGAAGGTGACGCACTAAAGGTTATACAGTCTCTAGAATTCTCATCCGAAAATTACATAATCGCATGGGAACTACTTTGCAATAGGTATAATAACATCAGATTGTTAATTAATAATCACATCAAATCTCTGTTTGAATTAAATTCACTTACAAAGGAGTCCTCAAGAGGAATAAGAGACTTGATAGATACCATTTTTAAACATTTAAGAGCTCTTCAAACACTAGAACAACCAACAGAACATTGGGACACTTTGTTGATATTTTTAATTACGTCAAAATTAGACAAATTTACTGTTCGGGAATGGGAAAAAGTTAAAACAGGCAATAATTTCCCAACACTTTCTGAATTCAAGAGTTTTTTGAATTCAAGAGCAGATTTTCTAGAAACACTTGAAATCAATCATAATAAAAATGCCAAAGAACATAAACAGTTACATAATAATATCAAACAAGTTTCGTTAATATCCTCAAATGTGAAATGTCCTGTATGTAATGGGGCACATTTAATTTATTATTGTGAAAAATTCTTAAAATTAAATTTGTCAGATAAATTAAAAACAGTAAAGCAGCTGAATCTTTGTAATAACTGTTTACGTTCAGGCCACACAACTAAAAACTGCAGATCTGGATTTTGTAAAAAGTGCAAAGCTAAACATAACACTTTACTTCATCCAGAATTATTATATACACGTGAACCAATTACATCAAAAACAATTCATCCAAATGCATCAACAACAATTTCGCCACAAGTTAGTTTCACAAGTCATTATCCTAATCAACATGTTCTGCTTTCCACTGTATCAATTTTAGTTCCAGATGTTTTTGGCAACATTCATACTGCAAAAGCTTTACTTGACTGTGGTTCTCAGTCAAATTTTCTTACTTCAAAATTTTGCAAAAAGTTAGGATTAGAAGAACATTCAACAAACATGACCATTGGAGGAATCAATGGCGTTTCATCAGTCATTAAAAAAAAATGCAACATTGTGATATATTCACTCAATTATGAATTTTCTACTAATCTTTGTTGTTTTATTTTGCCCACAATTACAGGTAATTTGCCTTCATTCACTATCAACACCAGCTCATGGAATATTCCAGCCAACATTCAATTGGCAGATCCTCAATTCACCGAGCCTAGTGAAATAGATGTACTTATTGGTGCAGGTATTTTTTGGAATATTCTTCATCATCAAAGAATTCAGTTGGGTAAGAATATGCCAGTTCTTCAAAACACAGAATTCGGTTGGATTATATCAGGTACCATCTCAGAATCCATTTCAAAAATTCATTGCAATTTTTCTAAAACTCACAGCAATCTTGATTCTGAATTGCAGAAATTTTGGGAGATAGAGGAAATTAATAACGAGCATTCTATGTCTTCCGATGATGTTTATTGCGAAAAACATTTCCTAGAAACGTTTTCTAGAAATGAAGAAGGACGGTTCATTGTTCGAATACCACTAAAACATTCTGCTTCTAATTTAGGTAACTCAAAACCATTATCAATTAAACGTCAACAACAATTAGAACGTAAATTTTCATACGATTCTAATCTAAAATTTCAATATTCTCAATTCATAAAAGAATACATAGATTTAAACCACATGTCTCAAGTAAATTTAATTCCTTCCAATACAGCATATTTTTTGCCACATCATGGTGTTTTTAGACAAGAAAGTTTGACTACTAAACTAAGAGTAGTCTTTGATGGATCAGCGAATTCTGATTCAGGTTGGTCAGTTAATGATTTACAATTTACAGGGCCACCCATTCAGAATGAAATATTTTCTATACTCATAAAATTCAGACAACATCCTTTTGCAGTTTCGGCAGATATAGAAAAAATGTATAGGCAGGTCGTCATTCATCCTGATGACAGACATCTTCAAAATATTGTTTGGAGATTTAGTTCAGACGATCCAATTTCCATTTACACTTTAAATACAGTTACCTACGGCACTAGATCTGCTCCGTATTTAGCCATAAGATGCTTAAAGCAGTTGGCTCATGAATATCAAACAAAATCTTCTTTCGCATCTTCAATAATAAAAAATGATTTTTATGTTGATGATCTCATAACAGGTTTTGATTCTGAAACAGTTGCAATCAATGTATGTAAAGAAATTGCATCAATTCTAAATTCAGCATGTTTCCCATTAAGAAAATGGAATTCTAATAGTCAGCTTTTCTTGCAAGAGTTTCAAAATGAAAATGAACCTGTGAGTGTTTTAAATTTAGGAGATAATGAGTTTTCAAAAACTTTAGGAATAAAATGGTACAGTAAATCTGATACATTAGGTTTTCAAATCAAAAATTTTGAAAATTCTTTATCAATTAATAAACGATCAATCTTATCTGACGTAGCAAGGATTTTTGATCCATTAGGTTTGTTAAGCCCATGCACTATTTTCTCAAAAATAATTATTCAAAAACTATGGTCTCTTAAATTAGATTGGAATGATCCTATTCCAGACGATTTGAAAGCTACGTGGGTACGATTCAGAAATAATTTAACAAAATTAAATCAACTCAAATTAGATAGGCACGTCATTTGTAAAAATTCTACAGAAATCGAATTACATGGTTTCTGTGACGCGTCACAAAACGCATACGGTGCGTGTGTATACGTTCGCAGCATCGATCAAAAAGAAAAGATTTTAATTAATCTCTTATGCGGAAAGACAAAGGTTGCTCCACTGAAATGTTTAACTATGCCAAGATTAGAATTGTGCAGTGCTTTGTTGTTAAGTCAATTAATTAACAAAGTACAAAAATCATTCACTATCGAATGCTCATATCATCTATGGTCAGATTCTCAAATAATATTACACTGGATTAACTCTCCATCTCATTCATTACCAATTTTTGTAAGAAATCGCATTTCTAAAATTCAAGAATTAACACAGATTAGTAATTGGAAGTACATAAACACAAAAGATAATCCTGCCGATCTTACATCACGAGGAATTTCTCCTGAAAATTTACTCAAGTCTCAATTGTGGTGGAACGGCCCTTCATGGTTGTCTCTTCCAACTAATCATTGGCCATCATCCGCATTCTCAATTTCAATTAAATATTCTAAAAATAATGTTTGCTCAGCTACTGTTGAAAATAATTTTCAGATATTCGAAAGGTTTTCTAGTTTGAATAGGTTGAAAAGAACAATGGCATACATTTTACGATTCATCTTAAACATTAAGAAACAAAAATCTGAACGGCCGTACGGATATTTGACTATTGCAGAATTAGATCTCAGTATGAAACAATTAATAAAATTGTCACAACAAGACAGTTTTCCTCAAGAAATTAATTTATTACTAAATAATAAAAATTTAAAGCCAAAACACAATTTATTATCCCTTGCTCCGTTCATTGATACTGAAGGTTTATTAAGAGTCGGTGGTCGATTAAAAAACTCTTATTTAGATTTTGCTCAGAAACATCCTTTGATTTTATCGGGAAAACATCGTTTAGCAAAACTAATTTTTGAAAATACGCATATAACATTACTTCATGCAGGTCCACAATTGTTATTATTTACAGTAAGACAGCATTTTTGGGTTACATCTGGAATGAGTGTGGCTAAGTCAGTAGTGCGAGGTTGCATCAGATGTTTTAAATCTAAACCAAAATCTTTTGATCAAATAATGGCAAATTTGCCAAAAGAAAGAGTTACAGTTAATAATCCATTTTATATCACGGGAATAGATTATGCAGGGCCTTTTAATATAAAAGATCGCAAAGGTCGAGGTTCAAAGACTATAAAGGGCTACATTTGTCTTTTCATCTGCTTTTCTACTAAAGCTATGCATCTTGAACTTGTGACAGATTTATCAAGCGAAACATTCCTTGCTGCTTTGAGAAGATTTTCATCACGAAGAGGCAAACCAGCTCATTTATATTCAGATAATGCAACAAATTTTATCGGAGCAGCTAAGAAACTATCTGCCTTGCATGAATTTTTCTCAAACTCTAAAACAGAAATAACAAATTATTGTACAAATGAAAATATAACCTGGCATTTTATTCCCCCAAACTCGCCTCATTTCGGAGGGCTTTGGGAATCAAACATAAAAAACATAAAACATCATTTATCAAGAGTAATTAATGACACAAAATTAACATATGAAGAATTTTACACAATCTTAACACAGATAGAAGCAACTTTAAATTCTAGACCTTTATACCCTCTGTCATCGGATGTTGATGATCTGCAGCCACTAACTCCAGCTCATTTTTTGATTGGCAAACCATTGACTGCTATTCCGGAACCGCAATTGCTGGACACACCAACAAACAGGCTGTCGCGTTTCCAGTTACAGCAACAGTTGGTACAAAGTTTTTGGAAGCGGTGGTCACAAGAATATTTGTATCATCTGCAAGAAAGAAAGAAATGGAAGAGCAAAAATCCAGGGCTAAAGATTGGAAGTTTGGTAATAATCAAACAGGATAACTTACCTCCTTCCCAGTGGCTCCTTGGAAGAATAGTAGAGCTTCATCCCGGTGACGACAACGTAGTTCGAGTTGCTACAGTCAAGACTCATAAAGGCAATTTCAAGCGAGCAGTAGCGAAGTTGTGTCCCCTTCCAGTACCTGAAAATGGCAGTAGTGACAGTGAAATTGTGCATGTTAAAAACAGTTAAAATAATTCATTTTCATTATTACAATCAGTTCATACTTACCTGCAATTTATGAATATTTGAACACTTTCTTAAAAAAAAAAATGTTCAAGGCGGGGAGCTATGTTAACACGATTTTTACGTTCATTTTAATGAATCACATACACTTGTAAAAAAAAAAAACAATTGCAATAAAAAAAAAAAACTTTCATATAAAAAAAGGTAATTGTACCAGCGAAATTTTTCTGCAAACAAACACAAAGAAATACAGTCCACTATATCGAATCAACACTAGTAAATGCTTAATATCTAATGAATAAAATCTTTAGCAATTACTTGACCTTGTAGCAATTGCTAGGACACTAAGGAAAAGCTTATAGCAAAAGCTTTCCCTTAAAAATGTCTAGCATTTGCTTAATATTGTATGAATAAAGGAAGCAATTGCTTTTTCTACTTAAGCATTTACTTAAAAATTTTTAAGACTACCCCATCCTTACATTTGCTTAAATCAGTTATAATTTCGAAGTAATCGCATTCGCACGGCAATAATGGCGCAGTTCTTTAATATCCGTAAACAGAAAAATTATAAAGTACGTAAAGAATGCAGTGTAGAAGATTACAGAAAATTATATCGGTTTAACAGTGAGAATGTTGAGAGGCTGGCAAATTATTTCTTAGAAGATAGTGGTGAAAAACGTGGTGGTGGATTGTCAGTTATAGAAAAAATGAAAATATTTCTTCGTGTTGTATCTGACCCAAGCTTTCAGAATGCAGTTGCTGAAGAAATAGGTGTTCATCAAACAACTGTTTGTAAAACCTATACGTTTGTTATGAACAAAATTTTGAATAAGGCAAACATATGGATAAAATTTCCAAATACTGCCGTAGAAATTGCCCATGCTAAAAACTTATGGTCTGAAAAATACACATTTCCGCATGGCATTGGAGTGATTGACTGCACTCACATTAGAATTCCAAAGTTTAGTGAATTTGGTGACGAGTACATAAATAGAAAGGGATTTACCAGTATAAATATGCAGGCCACTTGTAACGCACAAGAAATATTTACAAGTATAGATTGTCAGTGGCCAGGTTCTGTGCACGACAACAGAATTTTTAAGAACTCTACCATTTATGATTTCTTAAAAAATACAGAAGAAGATTGTGTGTTATTAGGAGACGATGGCTACTCTGTATCACCCTGGCTTATGACACCTTGGAGAAATCCAGCGACACCTGCTCAGCAGCATTATAATAATATTTTTTGCAGAGAACGTGTTATAATTGAACGGTGTTTTGGACAATTAAAAGCTAGGTTTCCAATTCTACAATACAAAGTGCGTACTAAAATAGAAAAAATTCCTTCAATTATTACTTGTTGCGTTGTTCTGCATATTGCAAAATTTTTAAAAGAAGAACAATTAACTTTCCGGAAGAACGCAATGATTTTGAAATGTGTGTACAGAATGATCGTTTGAATTTAAATATAGTTCGTAGTTTAGGTCAGCAAAAAAGGGAATTCATTACGCAAGCACTTTTCAATAATATTTAGTTTTAATGTTTTAATAGAAATAGGTATAAATAACATAAAAAATATTCTTTCATAACTAGAACTGAAGACGAAACATGTATCTAGTAGAAAATGTTTAAAAAAACAAATTTGTTAACCTCTTAAATAAGCAAGATGTTCAACTATTATAAATTCAAATAAATAGTCTCTGATACAGAAGTTTCAGCGATTGGCATCTTTTTGCGTATTTCTTCCTGTTGCAGACGAATTAATTTAAGTTGTTCTAACAGTACTAAACGCTGTAACTCTGAATTTGTCATATTTTTCGTTTCTGCCGTCTCCGGTAAAGTATGTGAGATTTTAGGTTTCTTTATAGGTGGTACTACTGGCTGTTCTTCAGTAGGAGTTGATTCGTGTGACTCGAGTCCAATTGATACTGCACCTTAAAATTAAATTTGTGCAATATATGTAGGCATTTATATGCGGAGGAAATTGAAAGGGTAGCTAGAGAAGATTAAATTAAAGCTTTCTCTTTGAAAAATTTTTGAAAAAGAAAAAATTAATCACTAAAAGTTACAAGAGTTTGAAGTCAGATTAATTCACAAATAAACATTATTGCCCGTAAGAAAATAGTTTTTAAATTTTAAACGGATGGTGTTAAAATTGAAAAAACACTCAATGTTTCACTATCATTTGATAGCTTCCTGACAAAGCTATCAAACGATGAGATGTTCTTTCCAATTTTAACAGTGTACGTTTAAAGTTTAAAATCTACTTCCTTACAAATTACATCGGACAAGAGTCGACTTCAGTTAGTACCTATAATAGTTATGCTTTAAATTCAAATTTGAGATATATTTAAGAGTTAGTCGGACCGTGCTTTAGACGGAACAACTATTAAAAAAAACAGTAACATAAAAGTTACTGCTATTAATAATAATAAATAACTTTTGCTTGTTAATGAGTTTCGCTTTATTCTTCTAACTTTTTAGTTATTGACTTTTTTGCCAAAAGCTTATTAAGAAAAACAATTTAATTTGATCTCCTCTACCTACCCTTTTAATTAATCTTCTCCGCATGTTGCGGGACACCCAATGTACCTATCAGTTTATAAAACTATTAAAAAATTATTATTTGTATACATCTTAGTCTACCTGGAATTTTTTTGAACACGGGATTTTTTTCAACCTCTAATATGTCCATCAGCATTCTTTCCCACTGTTTGTATATAATTTTCTTGTTTCCAGTTCGGTTTAAATCAATTTTTTTTTCACCTCTGCTTTCATGTTGCTAATTTTCTTGGCAACTTGCTTATTTGTTAGAGAAACGTTAAAAATTTCCTTTTAATTATCCGTGATAACTTGTAGGGCTATTTCCTTTTCTTTTTTTATACTTGGTAGTTGCGATTTATTAAAAATTATTATTTTCTTTTAATTTTTTCACAAAAATTAATTGTTTATTTAACTCGATTTCACTACTGTCTATATCACTGCTATCTGACATTTTATTTATTATAACTGAGCACCGCACCGCTTCAACAAAAATCTAATGTAAGTACAGATATGCAAGTCCGCACAGGTCGTACTAGCAACTGCTTGAACGAAGCGGGAAAGCTAGTAAATGCTTGAAATTTTTATTCATAGAATAATTGAGCAATTGCTTTTTCTTAAAGCATTTGCTTTTCCAGCTTTTGCTTTTGCTAATTAGCAAAAGCTTAAAGCAATTGCTTACTTTTTATTCATCAGGCCCAATGTTCGTACTTTGGATTGGCCAGCCTGCAGTCCTGATCTTTATCCAATGGAGCACGTATGGGATTATTTGGCAAGACGCATTAGATGTCGTCCAAATACTCGCTCGAAGAATTAGTACTGTCTCTAATTAAAGAATGGAACAATATTCCAGAACAAAACCACCGAAAACTTATCCGCAGCAAGCCGCCACATTGGGCCTTATGAATAATGTTTAGGCAATTGCTTTTCCTTAAAATTTACTAGTAAATGCTTAATATCGAACGAATAAAATCTTTAGCAATTACTTGAATCTTGTAGCAATTGCTACGACACTAAGGAAAAGCTTATAGCGAAAGGTTTTGCTTAAAAATTTCAAGTATTTGCTTAATTTTGTATGAATAAAGGGAGCAACTCCACCCCAGCCTTGCATATGCTTAAAGCAATTATAAATTCGTATATATATCGATAATAGTGGATAATATTGGATACAGTCAACATCAGTTTCTATGGATTATATTACGTTTGTGCGTTTTATCAAGAATCAAATGATTTCTACAAGGCGTTAATAAGTTATTTAGATCAATTCTTGTTATGAAATTTACTGTCGGAAAACACTTTCCTTTCAACTATTTTTGCTGAATATCTCAGTTATTTATCAATCGATTTTGAAAAAGTTTTTTTTCTATTGTATTCGCCATTAAAAATGATATTAAATGAGGTATACAAGGAGTACTTTGCAATTTGAATTTTTAAAGTTTGGGTTGCTGTCGCTTAGGGGTTGAGGGGTGGGGGGGTTGAAAATTACATCTCCAAATGTAAAAAATAAAAATCGACCTGACCGAGTGTTTTTCTGCAACATTTTTCTCAACCATTTTATAGAATTTATCCCTTACTTTTGGGAAACATTGTATATTAAATAATTTATAATTTCAACATCAATGTTAACAAATATGAATGAGCGGTCGATATTTTCTTAAGTACAAATATTTTTTAAATCTTGAACCGAACAGAAATATGACGGGAACACACTCAACGTTTCGCTTTAGATTTATGGCTTCGTCAGGAGTGAAAAAAAGTAAAATAAACAAGTTGTCAAGAGAAACAAGTCACACACATTTTCAAAAAAACATAATTTAATTTTATCCAGTAAATCTGTGGATAATTTAAATTTTATTTTCTGGAATTTAAAAACCAAAATACCGAAATTAAAACAACCTAACGTGGTTTATGAAATCAAATGTTCAAATTGTAATTCTGTTTATACAGGGTGTCCATCAAGTGCCGCGGTCTTCTCTACCGTCTAACGCAGGCGTAATCATGCGAGGGGAATACGTCGGGGTATATTGTCCTTCTACCATCGCACAGGCAGTGCCAGTTCCCGCTTGACGCTCAGTCGCTTCAATTTCAACAACCAACGATATACAAAACCTATGTAGATAATATTCTTTATGGAAAATGTTGTAGTGACGAGCAATATTATATCGTTTTCCGCTCAACAGTTTACCGCAAATAATACATTCTGCATTACTTGTACTGTTTATAAAACACAGATACTTAAGTTCATAATTTTGGTTCATGTTTGTATTCACGAGAGCCACACGTTTTATAACTTCTATTGGTACACGATCGGCTGGCAGGCTGGCTCATTCTTATTGACGTTTCATTGATTCCTATCGAATAGTGGGGGATACTATGTCCTCGCTCTTCTCGTATTTTATGCCCAGGCCTGGTCTAAAGTATACACTATGGAAAAGAAATTCAAATGAGCTAAGGTATAACTCAGTCAACTCTATGTTATAAAATTATTTTCAACTATACAGGCTGTTCAGTAACTGAGAACCATACTAAACTTATATTTTTTTAAATGGAACACTCAGTATATTTTATGTATTTCGAAAGTTCGCATAACGAATAGGTAGTAAACAAACATTTCAGAAGTTTTATTTAAGTATTTGTAAGATATTAATAATTATGTGTAAAAAAATGCTCTATTTTGAGCTCTTACAGTTTTGTCATTTATTTAGATTTCGTCGTGAATTTTTGTAGGTAGTCAGTACAATATTTCATCTACAGAAATTTCAGAACAGCTTCCGTCTAATAATTATATATGTATAGGGTGTTGAGTATTACAAAATTTAATTTTCCTCAAAATTTTCAAATGGAACACCCAGTATAACTAACCTCTTGTGAAACACCTTTAATGAGCTTTCATAAAACGCCAAATAATAATAATAATAATAATAATAATAATAATAATAATAATAATAATAATAATGTGTTTATTCTCCAAAAAAATAACATATAATAGAAACAAAAAAATGAAATTTAGAACAAGGCGAGTTTCAGCTTAGTCCAAGGGAAGAAGCTGCTCTTACAACTAACCTTGTTACAAATCTCTATTTGTAAATAAATAAATACATTTATTAGGCGATATTTGGAAAATTACTTCAAATTTGTAGATATGTAAATAAAGAATGAAATGAAATCATACACAAATATAGGGTAAATAATTCAATAAATAAAAAAGAAACTTTCTAGAATACACGGTCTTGCTCCTGTTGCAACTTTTGAAGAAACTGTTTTTTAAAATTGTGAAGATTCTTAGTATTAAAAAGTGTACTGTTATTATTATAATAATTACTTATGACGTAGCTAAATGTTTTTTTTAATTGTTCAGTTTTATGAACGGGTGGTGTCAGTAGGCCACGGAATCTTAAATTTAATGTATGAACATCAGTTCGGTGAACGACTTTATTATATAAATAGACAGGCTTTTTAAAATTTAAAATCTTATAATATAAACAACAACCGTGCAAAATTCTACGACGTTCCATGTTTAGCCAGTGGGAGTCTTTCAGTTTATAAGTAATTCTTTCATATTTTCTAATGCCATGTATTAATCTCAAAAATGAATTTTGTACTTTTTGTATTCTGTATTTATCAGACGAACTTAAAAAAGGACCATATACTGAACAACAATAGTTAAATTTGCTTAAAACTAAGCTGTTACAAAGTAAGGTTTTTATCTGTTTGCTAAATAGTTGTCGATTGTGATAAATTACTCTTAAGATGGCATAAGATTGTTGAATAACTCGAGTTCTATAAACTTCAAGGAAGAATCTAATGTTACTCCCAAATTTTTTATAGTCTCCTGCGGTTCTAATTTTTGAGAATTTATTTTAATGTTAAGGCTAGACAGAACTCTACGACGATCATTCTTTTTACCAAAAACAATTACCACACTTTTAGTTGGGTTAAGAAATAATGAGTGTTGTTGAGATTTTATAAATAAATTTTGTAAATCAAAATTAATTTTATTACAAGCAGTGTCAATATCATTGGGATAAAAAGATAAATAAATTTGTGAATCGTCCGCATAGAAATGTGATGAACAATGTTTAATAAATGTAGGAAACTGAGAAATATAAACAGAAAACAACAATGGGCCTAATATGGAACCCTGTGGGACTCCACTTTCAACGTTCAAAGCTGCCGATAGATTAGGCGAAATTTTGACTGATTGCTTACGATTTTTCACAAAATCAGCTAACAGATTGCAAGCTGAATCATCAAGACCAATATGATGTAAAATTGATAAAAGTATTTTGTGATTAATAGAGTCGAATGCTTTAGAATAATCTAAAGCTATAAGAACTGTAACTTTGCCATCATCGTTTGCTCGTACAATATCATCGGTTATTTTTAACAATGCTGTTTCACAACTGTAGCCTGGTCTGAAACCTGATTGAGTTTCAGGTAGTACATTATTTCTTGATAAATGTTCTCGCAACTGAAATTGAAGTATTTTTTCTAGAACCTTGGACAAAGTTGGTAGAACACTGATCGGACGTAAATCATTGAATGAAGTTGGGTTCTTGATTTTTGGTATGAGTGAAACATGACCGTACTTCCAAGCAGCAGGAAAAACGCAATTTTTGATGCAATAATTAATATGTGTGTAATTACGTATGACAACTGTGGTGTACACATTTTAACATTTCTGCATTTATACCGTCACTGCCAACTACATTATATTTAAGAGATAAAATAATTTTGCTCACTACTGTTTCAGCGGCTTCTGTGAAAGAAAAAATTGAAGTAATTTTAGGATTTACAGAAGAATTGTAATATTTTAAAATCATACTGCAATCTACTGTACACATCGGTAATCTATTAATAAAATGGGAATTGATTAAGTCCAAATTCCTGTAATTTTCGGATAAATTTACTGATTCCTTATTAAAAATATTTAATAGTTTTATATCTTTCCAAACAGATATTACACCTTTAGTTGAAATGTTGTTCTCAAAATACGCTTTTTTCTTACGCCTTACAGCAGCAGTAGTAAAGCTTCTTAAATTTTTATAGCTTTCCCAGTGATTTATATTTCGTGTCTGTTTGAATTTAGAGAGAGCATCATCTCTACAATTCATCAGAATTTTTAAATTGTTTGTCAGCCAGGGGTTAAAGTTTTTAGTAAATCGTTTAGTCACTAAAGGAGCATGCTTATCAAAAAGTAAATGCAAATTTTCATTATAAAATTTAGTTTTATCATTAATACACTGAAGATCGTATATGTTGCGTATTATCGTATAGATAAAAGATCGCCACAAAATTTGTATTCTATATTTTTCAGATTACGAAAAGTTTTTATCAGCGCATTAGATTTTGTAACCCTACCTCGTATGTAGCAATATATCATCTCATGGTCAGAAATATTTGATACATTTAGGCCCGGTTGCTCAGTCACAGTTTAACTTTAATCTTCAGTTTTTTTACATAGGAACAGATGGAAGTTAACTGAAGGTTAACGTTAAACCTTGACTGAGCAACCGGCCCTTAGTGTACCTGAATCAATCACAAGGTTTTCATTATTGATTAAAATTAAATCAAATCAAATGTATTTGTCTTAAGAAATCGGGAGACGGCAATGAATTTTTTTTTCTTTCAATATTATTATTTAGCATTTCGGTCCGGTTTTTGTGTTTCAGTTAGATGATAAACCAATGAATATGTTTTATTTGGTGTTCAAAGTAATTGAATATGTTCCTTTTAAAGTAATTCCTCTTTTCCTTTACTTTGAAAATATTTAAATAACTTTAATAAAATAATTTAAAAAAATAAAATTTAAAATCACGTTCCCGTTTGCTAGAAAAAAGGAAAACAGTTACCATAAGTTCTTAATTGAAAGAATAATTGTTTAGTTTAGTGACACAGTACTTCTACAAATTTGTATTTCTTTTTGTGATAACAAAACGGATTTTAATAATGAAAAAGTTACGTGACGTGACACACCTAATAGGAGAAAGCAATAAAAACTGTATTTTGGCGTCAAGATTACAAGAAGTAAGAAGTGTTTACAGGAAGCTGAAAGACAATTCTAGTATTTAATATAAATTTTCTAGATCCAGTGGTTCCTTGTGATTCTTAATTTGTTCATTGTTTTCCGTTATTTTCTGGTATATTACTTATTGTTCTTAATTTGTACATTATTTTGTTATTTTCTAATTTATTAATTAAATATTCGTTAGTTTTTCAGCAAATTAAAACAGAAGAACTAGTTGAAAAGGCTAAATAAGGGCAATATTGTAATTAAAAAAGAGTAATTGCGGTTTCCCGATTTGTTCAGTTTGGACAGAAACATTAAGCGTTTTATGAAAGCTCGTTAAGGCAGTGTTTCACAAGAATTTATATATACTGGGTGTTCCATTTAATTTTAACTTTTTCAAAACTCAGTAGTCTGTAGACATAATAACAAATACATTGAAGCTGTTGTGAAATTTCTGTAGACGAGATATTTTATTAACTAGATATAAAAATTCACGAAGAAATTTAAATAATGACAAAACTGTAAGAGCTCAAAATAGAGCATTTTCTTACACATAATCATAATCACATTTGTTAATATCTTACAAACTCTTAAATAAAACTTCTGAAATTTTTGGGTAATACCTATTCGTTATGCGTACTTTCGAAATACGTAAAAATATACTGGGTGTTCCATTTAAGAAAATATAACTTTGGTATGGCTCTCAGTTATTGAACGCCCTGTATAACCGAAAATAATTTTATAACATAGAGCTGACTGAGTTACACCTTAGCTAATTTGAATTTCCTTTCTATCTTATATACTTTAGATGGTAGAGAAGACCGCGCCACTCGGTGGTCAGCCTGTATAGGTGAAAGAAATTAAAAAAAAATAGCGTTTAGACCAACGTAAATATCATATCCAAAAAAAATAATCAAAATCATTCAATGCTTGTAAAGCATTCATTAGTAAATATGTATTTTACTGTATTTTGTACAGTGAATCTAATATTTTTAAAAGACGTTTCATAGAAATGTGTAAAATTAAAATGTCTCCAAATTCTATTAATAAACGTACGGATTTTGAAAATGTAAATGACATATTTTGTAGTTTTCTGGATTCTTTAAATAGGATATAGATCTGTAAATTAAAAAAAAAATAGTTTTAATTTAGTTCTAGTTAGTTACTTTTACCTTTATTTCAGACAACTCGTATTTTAGTTTAAAATCATATTACCTTTTCGTTTCTCTTGACGACTTGTTTCTCTTGGCAACTTGTTTATTTACTTTTTCTTCTGACGAAGCCATAAATCTACAGTTGAAACGTTGAGTGTGTTCCCATCATATTTCTGTCCGGTTCAGGATTAAAAAACTTTGTACTTTGCATCGGACAAGAATCAATTTCATTTATGGATATTTTCTTAGACATCGACGTTAAAGGCCGCATTACACCTGCAATGCACGGGCCCGAAACGGCCTCTGCACGTACTTGGTAAATATTGTATCCTATGAATTCACTGCATTTTTCGGGTTGCATTCTCATTATGCGGGCGCCGGTCCGGCAAAGATTCTTCCTGACAATATTTGCCGAATATGTACCATGCCGATTCTGCATGTTGCAGAGTTTAGTTTAGTATTACATGAAGCATGACAGAAATGATGAAAAGCAAAAAGTTAATTGTTCATCCGAAATGGATGAAAAATTAATAGGTTGCATTATTAACGTTCCGAGCCCATGCATTGCAGGTCGCTTGCGCGATAGTGAGAGTAAGGTTCAATTCTCACACGAGCAGCGCGTCGCGTCGCGTCATATTTTTACATGCAATTTTTTGACATAAAATACTGCCGAGTGAGAATTGTTTCATTTAAACTATGGCAACTTTTAGAGGCAGCAAAACGACGCGACGCGGCACGCTGCCGTGTGAGAATTGAGCCTAAAGCTTGATTCTCACTATCCTGCAAGCAGCCTGCAATGCACGGGCAAGGAACGGTAACGGTGCGCGGTAAATATTGTAACCTATAAATTCAATGCTTTTCCCGGATTGCATTCTCATTATGCGGGCACCAGTCCGGGAATGCACGCTGCTTGCACGCGGGGTTTCTTTTTAACAGTTTGCCGAACACGTACCGCGCCGATTCTGCGTGTTGCAAAGTTTAGATTAGTATTATATGAAGCATGACAGAAATGATAAAACGGCACCAAAAATTTAATTGTTCATCCGAAATTGATGAAAAATTAAAGCTTTATTCTCACTATCGTGCAAGCGACCTGCAATACACGGGCTCGGAACGGGCCCGCCACGTGCTCGGCAAATAATGCAACCTATTAATTTTTCATCCTTTTCGGATGAACAATTAATTTTTTTCTGACGTTTTATCATTGCGTCATATAATACTAATCTAAACTCTGCAACACGCAGAATCGGCGCGGTACGCATTCGGCAAATATTGTTAAAAAGAAGCCCCGCGTACAAGAAGCGTGCTTTTCCGGGCCAGTGCCCGCATAATGAGAATGCAACCCAGGAAAAGCACTGAATTCATAGGTTACAATATTTGCCGAGCACGTGCAGAACCCGTTCCTTGCCCGTGCATTGAAGTCCTCTTGCAGGACAGTGAGAATCGAGCTTTAAGCTTGATTCTCACTATCCTGCAAGCGGCAATGAAAGCCTGCACAACTTTTGTTAAAACATTTTCTTGATAAAATGAATTTAAAAAGGCATTTTCGCACTTTTCCAAACATTTGGGACATTGTATATTTCTTTTTGTTAGAATAAGATATTTCATTATTTTTAAGTGTATTTCATGTTTTGAATATGGTTTTATTAATATTTATTTTAATCATTAAAAATACAATATTCCAGGTCAAAAAGTTCTGTAAAAAATTCTGTTAAGAGATATTCGAGTTTAAATTTAGTAACCATTTGAAAAGTTCAGATTGGCTCGTACACGAATCTGTGAGTAAATGCATCCACCAAGCCAGGGTTGCCAGATATTTCAGAGATTAACGCACCAAATCAACTACTTCAAAGCGCCATTTTCAAATAAAAAGCGCCAATACCAGCTAATACAGGGACATCATTATACTTTGTCCAGAAAAAACTACTTTCCATAGACGTGATGCCAAAATTTTCATCATTTCGTCATGAATAGGGTGAAGTTGGATCATTCCTTAACCTCACTTATACACCAGCTATTTCAAATAAAATATAATTTTAATTATTTATTGTTTAAATGAATGTTAATAATGTTACAAAATCTGTAAAACACTAATTATTGTTTTGTTTTTTGTTTGCAGTTTTGACGCGGCATGACGTTTTAAATCACTTAATATGTGCCCGCAGTGACGATCGGCAAACCATACAAAATTTGGTGCTACTGTCCCCGAAGGTGCCTGATTAATATGTGATCTGTGGAACACCTAACCACAAGTTTTTAAAACACATACGCACAACTAATTCGAGATTCCCACACTCTAAAGCGCGAAAACAATAATGCTTGAATTAATTTATTTTGTGTTTGATTTGAGAAATGGTGTTATGTGTTGAAAGGATTTATGATATTATTTGGAAGACTGTAATGCACTGCACCATTTTTTTTTTTTTGTATCGAGTTTTCCAGAAAAGGCGTTTACTGCAATTCGATTTCATCAATTCGAAAAAGATGTTTGGCAACGTCATTATCGATTATCGTTTTCTGTTTTACCGGCGATGTGTCTGACAATCAGTTTCGAACATGATAAGCTAGATGACTTTTATTCATTCAAACCAAAGATTCTGAATTGATTTTGATTGATTGATTCCAACTTAGATCAAACGTTAAGAACATATTTTAAGAACAAGTATTTATCACGTCTGCAGTTCAGTTAGGTATGATTAATTTGTACCTAATTTTAAGCGCCAAAGCGCCAGTTTACGTATAGATTATGGGCTTAAATCGCCAAAAAAAATTGTTAATTGTTAGCGCCAGTTTGAAAAATACCGCGCCAGCCAAACGTAATCACAGAAAGCGCCAATTTGGCGCAAAAGCGCCACATCTGGCAACCCTGCCACCAACGTCGAGGACTGGAGCGTATAAAGCATATTCGTATGTGTTCGTGCATTACCGAACGAACATCGATCCGGTTTATGCAACATTTCTCTATTTTTAAATATACCTAATTAAACTAAACTTTTAAACATGTAGATAAATTACAACAATTTCATATAATGTTGTAAAAGTCTAATAAAATATCAATTCAATAACTCAATCATTTAACGTATAACAGACCAGTTGGTATGACGTCACAATATGGCCGCACTGCGTTTGAATTTGACCTAACTTTATAATTTTTTTTTGACACATAGAATGCTCCAAAAATCTTTTTTCTTCAAAATTCCTTATTTCAGATGATGTGGGCAGCCGGTAATATACGAACCTTGTTACGCGACAAAATACTTTTAAATAAAAATTTGTTCATGTGCCCTACTGCTAAAGTTAAAATAAAAAACAAAAAAAAAATATAAATTTCATGTAATTAAACGTTAACCCTATTAAGCCTTCAGTTATTTTGAACATTGCATTTGCATTTTAAAAAAAAGACAGTCACCTTTTTGTGACAAAAAAAATCACTAGGCATCATTATAATTGCATAATACCATTGATAATACATACTTACACAGTTTCTATAATTGCATAGATTCTCGATAAATAGTTAATAATATAATCAAAGAAAAACTTCATAAATGTAAGTATGTACGTATATTTAATATTAACATTACAATCATTGTTTACTTCCGACTACCTGGAGAGTTGTGCGCATTAGAACAAAGAACGCGCATTTTATGTTATTACTTACGTGCGCATTTTGCAAATTGATTTATTGGTTAAAAGACATAAATATTGCAAAACCTGACTTGCGTAAGTACGTAAATAATAATAAACGTCACTTTATGAATAATATTAAATCACGTGGAATGAATGAAACAAGTTAGATCAAACTAACCGCGGTTTTCACTAATGAAATAAATAATATTAGTTACCTCGTTTCAAAGTTCAAGGCCTACGATCGTAAACATACACAAACAGAACACTTTTCTTATCACATTTCTGCATCTATCGTTGTTTGTGACGCCTTTCCGATTTCTATTTTGCGTTATCATGAGCAGGTGTTCGAATGCAATACTAAATTGAGCAACGACACATTTTTTAACGGACGATAAAGGCATGCGCCAAGACGCTTGCTGTACTACGCGAATGAAAACTAGTGTTATTAACGAATGAGAAATGATTGTGCACGGTTGGTCGTTGAATAAATACATAGACCGAGTTGAAAACAAAGTGGCAGCTCTATGAATATAGACTGATGGACGCTCATTCGTGATAAACAGATTATCTGGTACTGGTACTGTTTCAGAGCGGTCACTTTTAAAACAGCGCACGTGATGTTACGTAGTATTAGCGTGACACATTTTTTAGAACATAAAACTATAATGCAGGTAATTATAATATCCTTCAGAAAGCGCTTATGAGTAGAGCTGGGATTATATGCAAATTGCATATTTGTTTCTGTGATCTATATTGGCATTTTTTTTCTTTTTGGGACATAACAAACAATTTGGAATCAAATGAAACATTTTGTTTTAAAATGCATATTTTGCGTATACTCAGCATCCTGAGAATATTTGGTGAATAAATGCATATTAATGCATATGTAGGGATATTCACAGTGAGTGGCCTATTAGATTACAGTGGAAATTAGATATTATATGACGCGCAAATAGATCTATTTTTAACACGAGCCACCCCACCTTGCGTCACAGAATGTTATCGAAAGTTTCTCGTCGGTTCCAGCACCTTCTAGAATTACAGCGATATACTCTAAAAGCCCATCAGGCGCGCTAGAGTTCAGTTAGAAGTTAGCAAGCGAAGAGTTCGTACCTTGAATAAATAGAAAGTACATTTTGTAGAAGTGTTATTTGATAGACAAGTGTTGCAGCTCATTACGATTGTGTTTTTAATTGTGTAAAGCGACAGTTTGTAATTAAAGTGTTCTGAAATATAACGACTATAATTTGTGAACCCTCAAATTCGTTACAATAGTTTTAACCGATACCGAACTATTCAAATAATATAAAATCAGTCCCAGGATACTTCCGGTTGTACCGGAAGTTAATACTAACTTATTTTAAATTAAACATGTTCCTCATGTATTATTAAATTTTTGAATTGCCCATTCAGTTTTACATCTTATGTATTCACATACGTTATAGCTAAAACGAACTGTTTTGAAAATATTAGATTTTTTCTAAAGAATCTTGGTGATTACAGTGGTCACAACAAATTGGAATATTTCGAAAACTAAAAAAGATAGAGAATTGTACTTTTCTCTGCTAGAACACAGAGATGAGGTAGCACTTTTCTGGTAAAGAATAAACAAACAGTGCACTTTACAAGTGGGTATCCACTTCAAATATGAATAACTAAATGAGACCATTGACATTTCTATGGCATCTGATAATAATCATAATATAATGTTCTCTCTATTTTGTGTAAACCGTATAATGGTTTTCAAGATATTTGGTATAAATTGATTTCTTGTTAAATATCGACATTATAAATACGCAATTATTTACTATAAACAGAATGCTTAGCTTGATCTTTCGTAATCTAACTTCAGTAGATTTGTATTTACGGAGTAAATTAAAAAGATAAAGTACATAAGACTCCTATAAATACTGTAGAGAATCTGGAACGAAGGGGTAGAAATGCATTTGAACAATTCGGTGGACAAGAAATTCAAAAATTAAAACTTTATAACTTCAGTACTTAACAAGAAACAAATTATGCATAAATTTCTTGAAAACCATTAAAGATAAATTTGCTTACATAAATCGAAAGAAAATAATATTTTGCATCAGATGGTACAGAAAAAAAGTCAGTAGTTGCATTTAAAAAAATCGAGTTATTCGTAGTTGAAAACAGTCATCTCCTGTAGATTTCCTGTAAGCTCTTTGTAAAAAAATTTAGCTTAACTTTTATCAGAAAAGTGTTATTCCATCGTTGTGATAAAACAGTTACGAACTCATTGTTTTAGTTTTTAAAATTTCATTTTAGAATGCCATTTACGTAGAATTTTGGTCATTTCTTCTCACAACAAAGTTGCCCGCAAGTTTACCAGTGTCCAGACTATATTACTCACAGGCCACCTTCTGAGATTTTCTTTAGTATTCATTTAATTAGATTCAGTTCTCAGATTGTTAGGCTCGCAACTCATTCGCATTTCAAACATTTTTACTTTTATGTAAATAATTAGTGATTAAATAAGTTTCAAGTTATCACTTGATTTTCTATCCTCCTGCCGGCGACAAACAGTTGTAATTAATTATCGCGAACCGTTTTAAAGAAGCTTTACAACCTTCCAGGCCGCGTGGATTAATTTTGCATACGGTAGTTGCATCTGATCGAGTTCGTTAAATTAAACGAATACAAAACAAAAACAAAGAATAGGCCAATTCTCTACGTTTTCTTATTTCTTAGTTTTTGATATATTCCAATTTATTGTGACCACTGTAATCGCTAAAATTTTTAGAAAAAATTGAATATCATTAAACAGTACATTTTTAGCCAAGATCTATGTGAGTACGTAAGATGTAGAACTGAATGGAGAATTCAGAAGTGTAGTAATATATAGGGTGTTCTGTTTAAAACAGGAAAGTTTATGTCAACTCAAAGTTACTACAAATTTTCAGCGACGTGTAAGGGGTAGTTTCCAATATATTCTAATAGGCCACTCACCGTGAGTAACCCTGTATAGGTGATCCAGAGATCTGCCCTGTTATTCCAGGTATTGACACGTTTTAAAAATATTTTCGTTTATACCGGCTGTTTCAAATTGGGTGTGCACCGAAGGGAGCTCCTAAACCGTAAGAGATACAAATTCGGTTAAATGGAAGAAAAGTTGCAGGAATCAATGCCTAATTCGTATCCATTGAGAGAATGATTTTTTTCTTATTTCTTCTTGAGATATTAATGAAAATGTGAAAAAATCGATTTTCTTTTTCTCTCTGTATCTCTTTTATTATACTTAATTTTGAAATTCTGATTTAACTTTCTATAGGCACTTTTTGATTCTGCTTCGAATAGAGGTAGCAGAATTTAAGTCAAACGTTCCGTCTTTCCACGACCATCATCAGTTTCGATTTTTTAAATACAACATACGTCTTTTTATTGTTCTATTCGATAGCACTTTTTCTCCTGATTGTAACGGTATATCACACTTAATAGTTGATATTAATCTGAAGCTTAAACAATACAGATTTTTATGGGAAAATTTTATTTAATACATAATTTCAAATTTTTAGTTCATTTTCCTAGCTATAGTGTAAATTATAATAAACTATTTAAAGTTTTTCTGTATCGTTACTTTAATAATGCACTGCACTTACGAAAATGAATTTTTACCGAAAAATATCTAGTGGTTGTAATATAACTTGCTAGATCAGTATCTCAGCTTTAGCATAGGAATGAAAAAGCCTAGTTTTTAATTTTGACTCGCACTGTTGGATTAAAAGAAAAAGTGAATACTATTTATACTAAAAATATTTAGATATTACTGAATAGTGCCTTCTACAAATACATTGGCAGCTAAAATAAATATTTTTGTAATAAATTTGAAAGATACTTTCTATAACAATGTATTTTTTTTAATTTCTTTAGCACTCAGTGGCTCTCAACACTTGACTATCTTTATTTTTGTTTTAAATATGGTTAAGTTCACTCGTTTTAACCAGTTGAAGTTTGACATGTTATATGGGAACCACCTTCCATAATTTAAACAGGATAAAGTAGGCTTTATATTTTGGACATTGAAACACTGGCTAGCATTAAGATAAATAATAAGGAGGAACTAAGAAGGCGAATATTAGATTCTTACAGGAATCTTTCGCGAATTCATGTTCGACACGCTAGACAACACATAGGATTAAGAACGAATCTGTGTCTTGAAAGCAGTGGAGGACATTTCGAGGATTTACTTTAATTTATTTATTTCACTTTATTTATTTCACAGAGTCATGTTCTTCGTCTATAATTTTTATTCAACTTATTTATTCTGTTCTTGTAATTTAATATGTTTATACTGATGTTTATTTGGTTTGTGTTAACCACCTCATATCATTTAGTCAATATTTATTGACTTTTCCTCTTCCGACAACTGAAAGTTGTTGCTAATACTTAACAAATAAATAAGAGGTTATGAATAAATTTACTTATTAAGAAAAACATGAGGAAACGATATCCGTTTTTTTGTCATATTCCAACTTTACATGTGCTGTAGTTACAAATCTTCGCACACCAACACCTCCAATGCTCGCAACTTTGTAAGTGTCAGATGGTAATACCTCCGTTACGGTTAAAGGTCCTCTGTATTTCGGTCTCAGTTTCGTAGGTTCACCCGTACCTGTGGCTGGCTGTCTTCGCATGAAAACCACATCCCCTACATCGTACTTGACTCCAATATACCTTTTACTATCCAATATATTTATTGTTCTTATCTGTTCTTCCACAATTTTCGCTCTTACTTCTTCTTGAATTTGTTTTGGGATCAGGGATCCATTCTTCGTCGGTTCCTACTGCCGCTGCTGCTGTTAGTATCGCGTCACCGAAACGTGGTAAATATCCGTATAACACTTCATACGGGATACAGTCCGTTCTTTTGTTCTCCGCACAATTCAGATTTCTTTCTATCACATTAATGTCACGGTCCCAATTGTCATCATCACTCATACTCGCAATTATCACTGGCACAACGGTGCGATTTACTCGCTCGACCTGTCCGTTAGCAGCCGGGTAACTTGTTGAGTTATAAGTCACTGCAATTCCATGTTTTTCCACAAAACGTCCGAATTCCGCGGAAGTGAAGGTTGTACCACGGTCGCACACCAGTCGCGATTTCGGTATTACGTATAGTTCTCGTTCTTGACCGTTCACCTTTACTCTCCTCATTAATCTTCCGTCGTTGATATGGAACCCCATTGTCTCAGCTTTCTCTTGCTTTGACCACTCTGCTTCGTTTTTTTGAAAAATGGATATTTTTTCGCCGTAGACTTTTATCCGCGTACTGTATAGTGGTTATATAGTCTTCTTCTGTCACTACTTGCAAAACTTCGCCTCGGTCATACGTGGTGTCTGCTTCATGCGCACTCTCCTCCACTGGCGCTCGCGATAATGCATCAACATGGGACATCTTCTCCCCAGGACGATGTTTGATTTCCATGTCAAATTCCTGTAGCAAACTGAACCATCTGGCGATTTGAGGATTTTGTGTTTTCTTCACATTTAAGTAGACCACTGCCTGGCAATCCGTATACACGACGAATCGAATGCCTATCAGTAGGTGTCTAAGTCTCTCCAAGCAATATACAACTGCCAACAGTTCTAATTTTGAAGAATGATAGTTCTTCTCAGCTTCGGTAGTCTTCTTCGAAACGTAGCACACTAGATATAACACTCCGTTCTCCGATGCTTGCAACAACATACCGGCCAGTCCCACCGAACTTGCGTCCGTATGTAATTCTGTCATTGTGGCTTTTGGATCATAGAGGCGCAAAACTGGTTCGCTGACAAGAGTTGATCTCAAATCTTGAAATGCCTCCTCTTGTTTTTGACTACACTGAAACTCGGCTCCTTTACGTGTTAGCTCGCTCAACGGACGTGCTCTCCGTGCGTAATCTCCCATAAATCTTCTAACGAAAGACGTCAGGCCAAGGAAACGTCTGACCTCATAAACCGAATCTGGTCTCAGATATGCTACTACTGCTTCTACCTTACGTCCCGGCTTCAAAAATCCCTCTGATATGACGTGGCCCAAGAACTCGACTTCTTTCTTCCCAAACTGACACTTATTCAAGTTAAGTGTTAGTTTTGCTGATCGTAACTGCAACTACTACTACTACCAACTGCAGTTTCCAAAACATCTCGTTCCAATCAACTGCTGCTACCAAGATATCGTCTAAGTACCATTTGGCGACATCTTTTCCCAAAGTCCCTAACACGGTAGCCATCAACTTCGAGAATTCGTATGGCGCATTACAGAGCCCAAAAATCATTCGCTCGAACTGACCTGTTTCATCTGGTGTGATGAAAGCCGTCTTACGTTTTGCGGATTCTGTCAAAGGAATTTAGAGGTAAGCACTTCCCAAATCCAATTGAGTGAACAACCGACAACCACTTAGTCCCTCGAACTGTTCTTCCAGACTTGGTAAAGGAAACTTTATTTTCATTGTTTGGTGATTTAACGCCCGGTAGTCAACTACTAGTCGAGCTTCTCCACTTTTCTTCGTCACCAGAAGACACGGTGAAGCATATGGTGAAGACGTTTCAGTCACCACTCCCGCTTTCTTCCAATCCGCTATGATATTCTTCATAGTCTCTCTCTCGCTTAACGACGCTTTGTAAGACTTCCCTCTTACAGGGACATCATTGTCCTTGATATCCATCTTCGTACGGTTGGTGCAGTTCTTTCAATGAAAATGCAAAACAGTCTCTGTACTCGTTGCACAATTTCACAAGTTTCCCTTTCATTGCATCGTCTCCATCACAGTTGATCTGATCCGCGGCGATTTTCAAAATGGGTTCTTCCACGATCTGCATTAGTTCTGTGGTTCCCTTGCCTTGCCGTATCTCACCAATCACCGTACCGCACTCAATGTCATAGTCCTGTTGAACATTTCTGATCATCGGTACGAGAATCTTTTCACCATCCGGTATCTCCGCCATTATAAGGTTAACCGAATCGCCTTTAATTATTGCATCAGTCTTTCTAACCGCCACTTTTACTTTACGTTGTTTTTGGAAATTACAGTCTTTAAACGGTAAAGTATCTTCCCAACCAAAGATTAGTTCGTCTCTCACGCGAGCATACGCGATACCCGGTTTTTCGGTAAACGAACGTCCTACTATCATCGGTACATTCTGTGCTTCATTTGGCACCACGAACACGTCTATTCCGTTCACGAATACCTCGTCCACCATGATTCGTGCCCGTATCTTTTCTTGGCATATCACCGACGGCCCGCATCCAAAGCCGCTTAAAACCAAATGACAAGTTTCTCGCTGAATGTTCTCATTCACTTGACTTGCTCTAATGGTGCAAACAGCACTTCCCGGATCAATGAGAGCGACGTGCTCTACCTCATTGAGTAACACACGTTTAAGATATTTTGCTATTGTGTTCCCCGCGACATCGTTCACGATCATGACATTTGACTTGAAGACGCAATCGAACCGTCAATGCCTTTCTTTAAATGTCCGGATTGCTTACACTGAAAACACACCGCGCTCGACTGTTGGCACTTCGTCGCCATATGTCCACGGTCTCCACATCGGTAGCAACGGCTCTGCTGTCGTGGTCGCGCGTCTTCAGATCCTTCTACCTTTGGCACCGTAAATTCTTCCCGCGAGGATCCTGTAGCATTGACCTTAGTAACCGCGCTGCTTTTGATCCTGGTCTCCCTCCTAACTGAGTAGACTCTTTCGGCCGTTACAATATCATGGTACAGATCCTCAGTATCTAAATACCGTTTGGTACAGAGATTACCTGCAATCTCACTAGAAAGCAATCCTTTAAGAATCTCTTCCACCGTATCGTTCGTTCCAAGACCCAGGTCCTTACACAGTTTAAATTTCTCATGAGAGTAGGCATGCGCACTCTCTCCCTGACGTTTCGCCCTTTTTTTTTCATCCTGTCCCATCGGTCGCTCGTCGTTACACTTTCGACAAATGTTCTTCGAAAATAAAATTCGAAATCACTCCAACATTTTATGTTTTCGCTTCGCGCTCTGTACCAATTTAATGCAGGTCCGATTAAATGAGTACGCGCCGTTTCTATTTGAACAGATTCAGGCCATTTATAAAGTGCAGTACTTACTTTAATGCCGTCCAACCATTCTAAAGCTCTCGGTTGATCTTTATCTCCGTCAAATGTGCGTATTGTTTTTGATAAATTTTTATTTGAAATTGTGTCACCCTTTCTCTCGCTTCTCGTTGTTCTTGTTTCATTTCCTTAATCAGTTCTGTCATCGCAGTCATCATCGATATCATCGAAGGCACCGCTGAAGCCCCGTCATTTTTCTCCTGCGCTGAAGCTGTTTCGCCGCTGCGTCCGATAGGCGCCTCGCTTTGAGCCAGCTTAAACACGGATCCACCATCTCCCTGGTTAATTTCGCCCTGATTCGTTTTTCCCCGTCGAAAACCTCGTTCATCGCCTTCCATTCTCGCCAAGAAATAACGATAAACACAGTATAACTTTGCAAAAACTTTTTCCCTCGTAAACGCAACACACACGTTTTTTTTTTGTTCCTTGTCGCTGGCCGTGATTACACCGCACGTTATCCACAGAATCTCACTTCTGAAGTGTAATAGAGTTTGTTTAAACGTTTTATTTATAGTAAAATAAGGTTTACAACAAATAAAGTAAGGTCAAAGTATTCCGTTCTAACCCTCAGTTCGGTCGACTCACGACTGCCAACTTGCTGTTTTCCGCAGGTCTACCATGAGTTGATCGAATCTCTAACACTTGCAAGTGTAAAATTCAATAACCTATGCAGTAGTGGAGGTACGGTATTATTTGCGATCCAAATCGACTTTTTTGTGAAAATTGACGAAGTTTTCGTATGAATATGTGAATAATGTACACACTAAAATCTGTGATAATTTTCACATTTTTTTTCAGCAGTATGTCTTTTTAAATAGAAAATTTACCTTTGTAAATAAGTTGATCAATAAGCTAAGGAATTACCTGGTTTTGTATGAAACCGAGTCAAGTCAACGTAAAATATAAAGTTATCAACAGAAATGACTTACTTCCGTATCAGACAAGTTAAATTCAAATGAATCTAGGATCTTTAGTTGCAAACTTGTTGTAGCTAAGAGAGCGTTCCCATAATCAAGAAAAGTTGATAAAATCAACAATACAGTCTTTTCCTTTTGATTTTCTCCTTTTGTCAATTATCTTTGCCAATTCTTAAAATAATTTTCAAGTTTCTGAACTATCAAATCGCATTTTAAATAGGACAGTCATTTGACAAACTGAAAAACATAATTAACAAGAGGGGAAAATCAAAAGAAAGAGACTGTAAAATCGGAGGTCTGCTGTTTTTTTGGAAGTTCAAAATGTATCTAAAATGTATCTGAGTATCTCAAATGAATGGATACACTGTAATTGTATCTGTGGTTACCTGAACGCGACCATTGATTATATTTTTTTAATAGTCTGCAAGTTGTTTCTACCTTAGCTCTAGTGATAGACACATACTGCGTATCCATGGGCGTAACTAGCTACGGCCAAGCACGGGCATTTTTTCAAATTCTGTGTACATTCTGTTGGACTTATTAATAGTAATTATTTTAAATATGCCCGGGTTTAGAAAAAAGTCTGGTTGCGCTCATGTGCGTATGCATATCTGTTGGAAACTTTACTACTTTACCTCTCAACAAATGATTCACGGGAATAAGATAACTGTATCATTTCAATACTGTTGAAATTAATTAATTAAAAACTGAAACTGTTTTCCTTTTTTCAAAAATAATTTATATTTTTAAATCTAGAGGGCTATTATTTTTTTTTTATTATTAGATAATAGTAAAACATTATTGGTCATAAAATCCTGCACCACACTCATATTTTGTTTTTTAAGGTTTTTTTTTGCAAAATACATAAACGAACAAATTTTCTAATTTTAAAAAGATATTTTAGTCTAAAAAGTTTTTCTTGATCGGCACCGCTATGACGTCATCATCATTTTTTTCATATCAAAATGTATATGAGAACAACTTTTCTAAAGCACTGTGTAGTTGTACAAGAAATTACAGAATATAACAGTGGCATCCATGACCTGTTTTTCTGTTTATTTATTCATACTCATTCATACACCGTTAAGATAAATTATCTGCAACTCTAATGCTCGTATAACTTAAAAAGAAATTGTGATTTTTCTTGCATTTCATTATTACTGTCTTTTAATTTCTTCTTAAAACTATACTTACCTTGCTTAGTTGATAAAAATGTAAATGCAGTTTAAATAGACTGTTTTAAGTTCACCTTAAATATCGACGGAAATAGCCTGCAGTCTAGATTCACCGAAAAATTCGGTGAAAATAGTTCAAAGAGTAGTTTCCTCCAATGTCACCGATATTTTCGATAAATTTAAACTGCAGGCCATTTTTACCGAATTTTTAGATCTATAGAGTCATCAAAATTAGCAAATTAGTTTGACGAATTCCGCTCGTAATGAATGTGAAAACAGAAAACAAATGAATGTGAAGTTTTCGAGAAATCTGTTGTTAAGTACGTGTTTTCTTTTAATGGAACATCCTGTATATTGTCATCGGAATGAAATTGAATTTTACTTACGAAATTTGAATCATGGGTTTATGACCGAGTTGCATCGCCTGGTGAGACCTGATTCGTTCAAAACTTTGTATTTCATTGAGAAAAATATACTGAACCTTAGAGCTAACAGTTATTTCTTGAGCACTTGTGAAATACGAGGTCTGGCAATTAAATACCCGGATTGTTGCCGTAAATTTTTTATTGATAAAATTATTCAATTAACATTTAATCCCCTTCAGTGTACTCTCCTTCCCTATTCCTACATCGTTCCTTTCGAATTTTCCATTGATGGAAACAGTGCGACGCAGGTCATTTTTCCAAGATGTTTAGTAGTCGCGTCGCCTGTTGTTTTACAACTTCTACGGATTCAAAAAGGGTGCCTTTGAACGTAGATTTAATCTATGGAAACAAAAAAAAGTCACACGGAATCAGATCTGGCGAATACGGTGGATGTTCCAGTAAAATATTAGAGTTTTGGCCAAAAATTGCTTTACGGAGAGCACGTTGTGAGCCGGCGCATTGTCGTGGTGCAGAATCCACGAGTTTTCTTTCCACAAATCTGGCCTTCTCTTCCGAACTCGTTCACGGAGATTTTTCGAAAACTTGTAAATATTAATGTTGGTTAACTGTATGGCCATCAGGAACTCAGTTGATGTAGATAACACCTCGGATATCGAAAAAGACTACAACATTGCTTTGAATTTCGATTTGCTCATCTTTACTTTTTTTGCCTCTCTTTAAATTTTGTATACCACTCGAAAACTTGTGTACGAGATAGACAATTATACCTTTTGCAAAGTTTCACAACACTCCATGGCCGATTTTCCGAGTTTAAAGAGAAATTTCACATTAATACGTTGTTTGACTCTAGCGTTTAACATAATTCCTTCGCAAGGCACTTACAAGGTCTGATTTAATCAACGATTACAAGAAAACTGATTTGGCTACAAAACTAGAATTTTGCACATAAAAGGAGGAATGGATACCTGTCAATACTCTTTCCATTCTATTGTTTTCCGACTGTCAGGGCCTCTTTAAAAAAATGAGTCCGGGTATTTAATTACCAGACCTCGTATTATGAATTAACGTAACACGAAAAAAACACGCTTGATTTCACAAAAGTTTTTTTATTCACTAATGTACACAATGTAGTATACAAACTATTTTGTCTTACGGGCTGGTTTATATAGGATTTCAAAATCTAAAACTGTTATTCTAAGAATATTTTCTGCAAATTTGAGTAGGTACTAGGAAGACGGTCTACCAGAATGAATCTTACCTAGAAAAGCGGGAGAGAGAGAGAAACGGATTAATGTATAACGGAGTAGAAATTACTAAGAATGAAAACAGAACAATATTAAAGATTATTTATAGGATGTACAAATTTTAAAAAAGTATTATTTAAAGGTGATAAATCTAAATTTAAAAGGTGTTGTTTATGTTTCTTCATGTATATGGCTTCGAGCAAATCTAAATTATTGCTTCGGCATTTTTTTAGAAGTTTAACATATTTTTTGAAAAGTTGGGTCCTGTCTCATGGTAATGTAGGGCAATAGCTGATTTTTCTATGTCTTTATATTTTAGATGTGTCATATGTTCTTTATATCTGGTTCCAATATTTCTTTTTGTTTGTCATATGTACGATTTTGGGCAAGTATTGCATTTGATTTGGTATATTTCGGATTGTTTTAAGTTCGGTTCTTGACTTATTTTATTATTTACTATTGTTTTTAACTTATGGTTGTTGGAAAAGGCTGGAAGTAAATTGTACTTTTTAAACAAATTCTTGATTTTATTTTGCCAGATTCTGTTAAAAGTGATTTTGCAATATTTACTCTTGTCTTGGTTTCTGATTGGCGTTAAAGTGGTAGCAACATTAACTATGTAATTTAATTCTTTTGTGAAATTTTGTGTGGAAAGTGGGATTGTGAGGAGTCTATTGATGAGAAAATAAAAAGCTGTTTCTTTGTATTTATGGTAAGTGTACGAGTCATTTGCGATGTAGTTGTAGGTGTGGGTGTTTTTTCTAAATATATTGTACTCGAATTTTTTTATTATTAATAGAAATTTCTAAGTCCAAGAAGTTTAATTTTCTATTTGTTTCTGTTTCGTGTGTGAACTTTACGGATATTGGTTGTTTATGAAATCTAAAAAAGTTTCTATGTTAAATTGTTCCGGTATGACAGTTAATATGTCATCAACGTATCTGGCCCAGAAATTAGGAAAATTTGGTGCGTTGATTTTGATGTGTTGGGGGGTTTCCCATGGCTGTTCCGAAAGTTTGCTTGTAAAAATTGTTATTAAAAGTGAATATGTTTAGGTCCATGCATAATTCGGCTAGTTTTAAATATTTTGAGATTCTTGTTGCGGGAATGGAGTTGAATTACAGAAAAGTTTTTAGCATTTTGAGACTTACATCAATAGATATACTCGGGAATGACGCTACTATGTCAAAGGAAATTAATTTGTCATTTGGGTTTAATTGGCGGAAATTATTTAATTTGTTAGTCGTTAAACCTTAAAGGTTTAAACAAAACTTAATATGTCCATAACATTAGCATTTTACGCTAATGGTGAATTCCTGGCTTCCCATTGGAACCGCGTCTCTCCTCGAATTTCTTCTACTACCGACGCACAGTGGGGTATTTGCCCGATCTAGCTCGCCAAAATTATTTCTGTTGCATAAGTGATTCAAAATGTGATTAGCTAGTTATATCCATAATGTGTGATTCATTGCTAGAATCGGAGAAAAAAACTCTATTTAGAAATATGAAAATCCAATATGGCGCCCATAAGAAAAAAAAAGTTGACAGTCGTATCTCTGCAATTTTGACAGCTCAGGTAAATGTAATGACAGATTTAGATTCTCTGTAAAAAAAAGTGCCTTAATAATGTGTAAGTTATAAATGTCTAGCTTTATCGGTTTTCGATTTAAAAAATAAAAACGAAAATGAAAAATTTTAGTTTTTTTTTCAATATCTTCAAAAGAAAAGGAATAATTTAAATTGCTTCTCAGATTATTAATTAGCATGAAAATACGCAACTTTGGTCTAATTTAACCGACCTCGTATCTAATGCTTGGGCTCGAAAAATGGACAGCCTGCAGAGTCACACTACGCGATTGGGTTGCCTTGCAAAATCCTGCGGCAAGCATCTTTAATTGGAAGAAATTTTAACAACTTGACATTTCTCTGAACCTTTGAAGCACAAGTGTGAGGTTTGCATGCAAGAGGTGCATCTTAAGTGCGGACGATTGTACGAATACGCACGTAACACGCGTATATAAATAGAGACTTTAAAAAAAAAAATCCTCTAATTACTCAGTTATATCAGTTTCAAATATTAAATTATACATATTTAGAGACCTATGGATTAAAACGTCATTCACTGATTTTTATACAAGCCATAGGTCACTATATATAATTTAAAATCTCAAACTAATTGAAATGAATAATTATAGTAATTTCTCTGAAAGTCTTTTTTTACATATATCATAAACAGCGTATACGTACAATCATCCGCACTTAAGTTGCACCTCTTGCATGCAAACCTCTCACTTGTGCTCCAAAGGTTCAGATAAATGTCAAGTTGTTAAAACTTCTTCCAATTAAAGGTACTAACGGCAGGATTTTGCAAGGCAACCCGATCGCATAGTGTGACTGTCCATTTTTCGAGTCCAAGCATGGGGATCTCACTTATCTTTAAGAGATACGAGGTCGATTAAATTAGGCCAAAGTTGCGTATTTTCATGCTAATTAATAATCTGAAAAGCAATTTAAATTAGTCCTTTTCTTTTGAGGATATTGAAAAAAAAAAACTGGAGCGAATGCAGAATACAGGGAAATTCATTTTTACATTTTTTTTAGTTTTTTGATATTTTTGAGCAAAACCGTGAGTTCCTGGGGTTAAAAGACGGTGCGGAATCATGATATTATAGAAAAATACCCTAAATAATGATTAAAATTAAGAAAAAGTGGCATCTAAAATTCTTCCCTTATAAATATTATTTTCCAGTAAATTTTGTGTATAACGTTTTTTCAATATTTACTGAAAACATAGTCAGAGTTTCAGAAAGACCATAAAACAGATAAAATTAAAGATTAAATCTTAAAAAGATTCGTATTAACACTTTTTTCCTCTTTACTGCAGGTACTTTAAATTAACTTTGTTGACACGGTTGCTATGGTAAATTTGTATGTATGACTTACTACGTACAATACAGTTCATTTTTTTCTTTGTAGGCTAATCAATGGATTAACAAGACTGCTATACAGCCGTCTCCCTTTAACTTCCAACAAAAAATCTTTTTCAAACATATTTCATTAAGCAAGTGACATTTTTCTTATTACGTAGAACATATCACGCATGTCTTGCTTCTTTCTTAGTACAGTCAATCTGTCTGATGAATGTCTAATGTGACAGAAATTACCATGAAGTTGTGAGAAATTAAGAAATTTAAAAAAATTAAAATATCTTAGGCCCGATTTCTTCACCTACGGATAAATTTATCTGCCAGGGAGTATCCTGGGAAACTATTATCGATACAATGGTTTCCAAGGATAAAACCTGGCAGATAAATTTATCAGGAGGTGTAGAAATCGGGCATTAATAAGTTTATCTGTGGAGAGTTTCTGACTGGTCATGCTTATTGTCTCATCAATATCGTCTAGAAAATATTGAAATGCCTGTTTAAAAGTGAATTAAACGTAAATTAAGCTTAAATTTGTATCAAAAGTTTTATTTCAAAATATGCTGTACTTGAATTTGTAAATTAGCGGTATTAGTTGCCTATAGCTCCCATCCTTTGATATGATTATTTTAAGAAGCAAAATATAAAACATTCACGATCTATGTTAATACTATATACAGAGGAAAGGAAAGCAACCCAGTCACTATCGAACCCAATTCTAAAATTTACAATATTTTAATACTATACAGGGAGATTCAGGCAACCCATTCTTGAAAAGTTTACGGACTTCTCCTTTGAATTTCTGTTTCATATTTTGCAGATATAAGTTAACGATAAGGATCTATCAAAATATAATATTTTCAATTTTCGGACACTTCCGCTTATACCGGAAGTTGCTATCAACTTTCTTATTTTAAATGGAATACCCCAGCTTTTTTCATTTTTGAAATCTCTATAGGATTCTAAAAATATTTAGTGCAACATGTGATACAAGAAAAATTAACCGTTTCCGAGGAATTTCCATTTTCTAAAGAAAGCTCAGACTTGCAGAACTTTGTTTATGATACTGCCGTCTTTGTGCAACAAAAACCACGATGCCAATTTTTGGCCTGTAGTAGGATACAGTACCATTCTTTCAGATCACTTTCAGTTTTGCACTTGATTGTTTAAAAAAGTTACTTTAAAAAGTAACTTCTATTCGAACTAATTTCAACTGTCGAAAAGTCATGTTTTTTAAATGGAACGCCTAGTATAGTTTAATGCCAAATGACCCAGGATTAATTGTTCTTTCGTCCTGTATTAGCATTCCCTATATCTCTTGTAGTTCACTCGTTATCGATGATTTCTTTTTAACACCTAATTTTTTTCCATTTTTCGGTATTGTTTTTAAATAGTGGGCTATGAAATCTAGAGAAATCAAACAACTTAGACAACTTACTTGGTTTATTATAACTAGAGACCGGATTTATAAGTTTTTACAAGTTTTTTACGCTAACATACCTAAACTTGGCGTTTTATATTTATATGTTTGTCGATTAGAGAAGCCCAAAAATGGTAGTTTTATTTCGCATATAACTTAATATTTTAGACTTTTAGCGCATATTTATTTATTTATCCATATATTGATATAAATAACATTATAATTCCATATACGGTCAATATTCAAGTCTGCAGCTTTTCCAAGAAGTAATTTATTCTCCTCAACGTCTGGCCACTTTATTTTACGATTTCCCGGAATGTGATTTTCTGGGAATCTGTAGCGACTTGCACTTGCATTTTGCACTTATGTTTTGCATTTCAGTTTGAGATAAGAACTCCGTGAATGTGTGTGACTAGTGACTAGTGTATTTATCAACGCGAATTAGTTGTTATTTTCTTATTTAATTTAAAGACGAAATAAATTCAGTGCTTATCTTTTCAAAATGCCGAAAGTAGCATCCTCTCGATCCGAGCTATTGAAAAAATGGATTAAAGCATCTAAACATCTAACTACAGATGGAAAAGTTATTTTTTGCAACGCATGCTCAAAACAGGTAGATACCTTACAAATTCTCTTAAAAATCACATTTTCATTTTGACAATATTTTAAGGTGTCGTCAGACCAAAAGTACCAGATTGATCAACATTTGGCTACAAACCTCCATAAGGAGTCGGAGAAAAGATGTGTGTCTAACTTTAAGCAGTCTTTTATTTCTTCAACAGCCAGTAACTCACAGGGCAGTGACACAGGAAATGAATTCTTTTTAGACTTGTGCAGTGCTATGGCAGAGTCAAACATTCCTTGGCATAAACTTGAACAAGCAAGTTTTCGAACTTTTTTGGAAAAATATTGCAATCGTCATATTCCAAATGAATCGACTTTGCGGAAAAACTATCTAAGTATATGCTACCAGCAACGGATGAAGAAAATAAGAGAGAAGCTTAGCGACAACAATATTTATATAGTAGTTGATGAAACGACAGATGCCTGCGGTCGTTATGTAGCAAATATGTTAGCAGGAGTATTAAGCAACACAGTTGCACCAATATCTTATTTGGTAAATAGTGCAGTTTTGGAAAAAACAAATCATTCAACGATCGCACGTTTTATTAACGACAGCTTGACACTTTTATATGCACCTAATCAAGTTAAATCGGAAAATATATTACTAATGGTGTCTGATGCAGCAGCCTACATGATAAAAGCAGGACAGGCTTTACAGGTGTTTTACCCAAATCTGATGCACTTCACTTGTATGGCTCACGCAATGAATAGGCTCGCTGAATTGGTGCGACTAGAATACCCAACAGTAAATAAGTTGATCAATAACGGAAAAAAAGGCGTTTCTTAAAGCCCCACTGCGTATACAACACTATAAAGAATTAGCTGCTGACCTGCCATTACCACCAGAACCAATAATTACGAGATGGGGTACGTGGCTTGAAGCAGCAAATTTTTACGCAGATAACTTTAAACAATTAAAGGAAATTTTCTTAGAATTGGATGATTCCAATTCAGCGGCTTTAAGAATTTGTAAGGAATGCATGTCGAACACAAACATCGGGAATCAATTAGCATTCATTAAAACTCATTTTTCGGTTTTAATATCCACCATTAAAAAGTTGGAATCATCCCAGACGGCTCTATTAGATTCTTTTGAAGTGGTCGATGATGCAATTGAAAGTGTAAAATCAATTCCAGGGGAGATAGGAGAGAAGTTAATGGCAAAATTAGACAAGGTTCTATTACGTAATCCTGACTACAATAAAATGAGGAAAATCTGTTTAGTTTTAAAAGGTCAAAGTGAAGAGGATTTGGACATGGACCCCAAAGATGTAGCATCCATGAAATTTGCGCCCATTACTTCATGCGATGTCGAGCGTTTTCCTCTTATAAAAATATTTTGACAGACAGACGACAAAATTTTACCCCAAATAATTTAAATCAACTGTTGATTATATTTTGTAATCCTACTATTTAAGTGTTAAGTGTTAAAATTACTTATATGAAACAATTTATGTTTTTATTATTCTAAAGTATGTATAAGTAAAATAAAATTTTTATCGCATATAATATCCATATTTTGATCCATTTTAATCGCATAAAAAAAATTTATTTTCCACTTTTTTAGCACATATAAATCCGGACTTTAATTATAACCAACAATTTGTTATTTTTAATATTTTTTATTTATTATTAGTTGTCATAAAATTTGGTACTGTAAGTGTAAATTTCTCATAGTAAATGTGTAAAAAGTCATACCAAGAATTGTTACACTAAGATAGCAGCATCATAAACAAGGCACTGCAACTTGGAACTTTTTTTAAAAAATGGAAATACCTCTAAAACGGCTAATTTCTCTTATATCACAAAACAGTTTTAGGATTTCATGAAGATTTCAAAAATGCAATAAAAAATGGGGTATTCTATTTAAAATAAGAAAGTTGACGGTAACTTCCGGTACAAGCGGAAGTGCCCAAAAGTTGAAAATATTATATTCTAATAGATCAGTATCGGTAACTTATGACTGCAAAATATGAAATGGAAATTCAAAGAGGAAGTCCGTAAAATTTTAATGAATATGTTGCCTGAATCTCCCTGTATATACAGAAAACGAAAGCAACCCTGCCAATATCAAACCCAATCATAATGGGCACGCTGCAAAAATAGTTGGGACCTATGGACATCCAGTTTGTTCAGAAATTAAGGAAAAAATGACGCAAATTGCATGTGTATTATGAATCTGTGCGCGTCGTAGATTCGTTCTATGCAATTTCAAATTCGTATGTCTCATCAGGTCTAAAAAATCATATAATTTTAACCAAATGTCTGAGAAAAATTTATTATAGAGCTTCTTACGTTTCTTTGTCATTTCCAAGTTTCAATGGTGCACCACAATTTGAACAAAAGTAGAATCCCACGTCAGAGATTAGACACCACTCAACTAATTTTGCTATTAAAGCGATTGGATCATTTTTCAGCTCAAAAATGTGCCACAAATTAACAACCATGTTAATTAAAAATTATTTCTAACTATGCTTCTTATAAAGTAACTTAGTAGGATGGGAAGGAAATGAATAAACACAATAATCGAAAAAGATACTTCGAGTAAAGGAATTATCAAGAAATGAAAATTGCTTTTGACAGATCGAAAATAAGTCGAATAATTAAATAACTTCGCCATAGCAACGTGATTACGAAAAATAAGAACATGTATTGAAGTTTAATTATTAATTATTCTCAGGGGATCATTCACGAAAAAGGACTTACAAGTCGTTACCGACGTTGCAAATTGCAAATCATTTGCAATGCAGTCACGTTGTCATAGTAACTACACGGTAAAAACAGTTTTTGCGCACTTTTTGTAAATTAGACTCGAGGGGAAGAGCTAAATATAATGGAGTATCGAGGTGTTCAACTTCATTTATGAAAAAAGAAGCGTTAAGAGGAATCCCACCGAATAATGCCATATACGAAAACCATTAAAACGCGCGAAGTCGTAGAGGCTTTAGTTCTTAATCAATTTATTTCATTTTTTTACACCACATATTTAAGGACTAGAACTACAAAATGACCAATGGAAATTTTGCTACGATTTGTTGTTAATTAGAAAAAAAATAATTAACATTTAAAAATCGTAGTTGAAATTTACAGTAAAATTAAATATACTTCCAGTTCATATTTTCGAAAACGCGTTGGTCACTTTGTAGATTGAAGTTTTGTTAACAAAACCGCGAAAACAGCTTTAAAAAATATGTATACGTAATGTAGTTATGAATTCGCGCGTTTTGCATGTTTTTCATGAATTATTTTCATGAGGCGTGGACGGATTTCTCCCACTATCAATTGTGGGGGAGGTAACGAAAGAGGAAGCAAACATATCTTCTCTTTCTGTTCCTCTAAAAATTGTTTAAGAGAATATTGCGGCTGGAAACAAAAATTAGCTTGTGACAGGCTGGTGGCAGGTCGGATCCGAGCCGGGAGTGACCGAATATTGTCGATGTTTGAAAAATACTTCGAAAGAATTTATTTACGTGAATTGTAATTTTAACATAGATATAGGCAAAAGAAACGAAAAATTGAAATTACACTTGTACATACTATAAAATTGAAATGTTTGTCGGAAGTATGAATGTTAGAAATGTTTGCAACAATGACAATAACGAGAATATAATAATAGAAGAAAATATTTTTAAATTAATTACAAAATATTTAAATGTTTGTCAATAAATTTCGAACTCCGTTACTAAATTTTTCTAAGTGGTTTTATTAATGTGTTAATAAAATTTAATTTTGTAAAAGTTTTTGTTATGAATGAATATCTCTTCATGTAAATAAGCTGTAACACTAATTATGTTTCTACAAAAATTACTAATTAAAACTTAGAAAAAAATATTAAATTAAAAATATGCGTTGTTAATGAGGACAATAAATAATACTAGCAATTGAATATATTTTCGGAAAAAAAATTCAAGTTCAATATTGTTAGTAATTTGACATTACTTCTAAAAAGATATTTTTTGCGTTGAAATCGAGATTCCAAAATTAACAATAATTAGAGTCAATAGAATAGTCAAGTGCTAATTAATATAGTTCTTCTAGAAGAAATCCGAGACATGTGGTTCTAACCGGAAGCCAAGAATTCAACCGTAGTTCTTTATAATAAAGGAGTTGATCACATGTACAGGGTGATTACGCGAGAATTCCTAGCCCCCTTAACTACTTTATTTTTGATTTCAAGAAAAAATGTTTAATACAAAACTTGTAGGGACTAATTCAAAGTTTCTCCGTGTGCTCACAGAAAAACAATTTGTGGTCGGATAAACAAGATACGAACTAAGTTTTTTTTTTTAATGGAGCACCCTATATATTATTAAGATTTTCGATTTTAAATTAAGTTCTACTGGGACTACGTATATAATAAAACTAATAATGTAGAAGGTGTCTATAAAATAATTCCTATTTAATTTATTTTATTTTTGAATTTTAGATGTAGAAAACTCCCATTTATACAAGAGATATGATTCAAAATATCTTAAAAACTTTTACATTTTGCGTAAAAAAAATTGAGAACGCTTTAAATATGTTTTACGTTAAATTTTCATTTATTTTTCAAAGTTCAATTTTTCCGAATTATTTGTTGTTTCTAGCTTAAACGTTAATTTTTAGAAAATATCTAAATCGATTTAATAAGTTAATGGTAAAATTTTATTCAATGTTATTTTATTTAAAATCAAAACTTCGTTTTTTTTTTTGAGTGTCCGACACTCAATTTTTTTTGTGAATATCTATAGCAGTACTGAAATAAATTGTACGACTTCTTTTATCTTTTTTTCTTTCTAAAATCAAAGTAAAAGGAGGTAGGAATTCTCTCGTAGTCACCCTGTACGGTGCCCGAAAAAAGGAATGTCTTCCCCATAAAATGCAAATGTTTGGGGTAAGCTGTCGAGACCCACATTACAGAGAGGCGGCCAAGCATTGCGAGCAGGTAATCCCGCTTGCGAAATGTGTCTGAGAGATATTCGAAACGTTAGACTGCCAGCTTCCGTAAATATAATTATCAAACAAAGCGTTGTATTGTAACAATTTTATCGAATCACATTTTTCGTTTTTAATTCCAAGATAAAAATATAAATACGCATGATGGCCATAATCAGAAACAGCTACAGTACAGGATTCCAGAGAAAAATTGTATTATTGATTTTAAAAATTATCGATGATGCCACATCAACTTATTCTATTTAATTTTGTGTATTCCTAATTTAAAATAATTTAACTCGATATTTCATTTGGTCCTGGCAAAATAAAATTCATAAAACGAACTATGACACAATCCAAAAGAGTTTATATTTGAAATGAACACTGAACCTTTACAATTTAAAAATAAAACGAATAACAATAAAATATTAAATGAATATTACTGCTTAAACACAAGTTAAAGGCCGAAATAAATCTTTGCAGAATTCTAATTCTCAAATATTGAAATAATTTTTTTAATTAATAATTAATTACCATATGAGAATTTTTATAATTTTATAAAAAAAAATAAAAATTTACTTTTATTGTTCATGTATTGCATAGCAAAAAATGTATGACTTTACCAAACAAATAATTATAATTATAATTATTATAATTATTATAATTATATTTACAGAATTTAGCAGTCGCACGTTTCGAATTTATCTCAGGCAGATTAAATACATTTCGCAAGCAGGATTACCTGCTCGCAATGCTTGTCTTGGCTTGCTGTAAGCATTTTATGGAGGAGACATTCCTTTTTTCGGGTACTGTACTTTAGAGTTGGAATTCGTGAACATTTTCCTACAAAATATATTAAACATTCTTTATTCTAATTCACACATAAATGACGTATATAAAAATAAAAATTTAATTAAATTCTATAATAAAGTTTGACTATATTAATTTATTAAAACTGTTCATCTCCATCTTAAAGGAGTTGTCTTCATCATTATTATTTTAAAATTCCCTCCCAAGGATCGTGAATTATCGTGTGCTGGGGCCCGTTCAGGAATAAGAAAGAGCGCGCTCTAGACTTTCTCTCTCATGTAAATTGTTTTGCGTGTTTTGCTTTCCATTTTAAACGCCCAAGGTGCAATCCCAATGCAGTTTCTGAACGCGCCTCAGTGGCCTCTCGAATCGTCATGAGCGATTCGGATTTCATCGAACGGCCAGCCTGCTGCCCCCACATTATTTACAGTAGATATTTGTAATTGTAAAAATATTGTAAACATGCTGATACTGCCGAAGATTATTTGTATGTGGAGCTTATTTCTGCTTCAAAAATTTAAATTTCGTTAGAAGCCGACGACGCCGAAAGACAATGCAACAACATGCTAAAGGGTAACCAATGAAATGTTTGGAGCGCACCTACAGCCAAGGCCAACCAATAATAAAATTCGAAACATTTCCCCTTAAATGTCGTAGTGTTGGGGATTAACAAGCAAGTAAAATACCAACCCGAGAGGGGTACCTTCGCAAGGATTCCTCTTAAGAAGAGGGGTACCTTCGCAAGGATTCCTCTTAAGAGGGGTACCTTCGCAAGGATTCCTCTTAAGAAGAGGGGTACCTTCGCAAGGATTCCTCTTAAGAGGGGTACCTTCGCAAGGATTCCTCTTAAGAGGAACCCCTCTCGGGTTGGTATTTTACTTGCTTGTTAATCCCCAACACTACGACATTTAAGGGGAAATGTTTCGAATTTTATTATTGGTTGGCCTTGGCTGTAGGTGCGCTCCAAACATTTCATTGGTTACCCTTTAGCATGTTGTTGCATTGTCTTTCGGCGTCGTCGGCTTCTAACGAAATTTAAATTTTTGAAGCAGAAATAAGCTCCACATACAAATAATCTTCGGCAGTATCAGCATGTTTACAATATTTTTACAATTACAAATATCTACTGTAAATAATGTGGGGGCAGCAGGCTGGCCGTTCGATGAAATCCGAATCGCTCATGACGATTCGAGAGGCCACTGAGGCGCGTTCAGAAACTGCATTGGGATTGCACCTTGGGCGTTTAAAATGGAAAGCAAAACACGCAAAACAATTTACATGAGAGAGAAAGTCTAGAGCGCGCTCTTTCTTATTCCTGAACGGGCCCCAGCACACGATAATTCACGATCCTTGGGAGGGAATTTTAAAATAATAATGATGAAGACAACTCCTTTAAGATGGAGATGAACAGTTTTAATAAATTAATATAGTCAAACTTTATTATAGAATTTAATTAAATTTTTATTTTTATATACGTCATTTATGTGTGAATTAGAATAAAGAATGTTTAATATATTTTGTAGGAAAATGTTCACGAATTCCAACTCTAAAGTACAGTACCCGAAAAAAGGAATGTCTCCTCCATAAAATGCTTACAGCAAGCCAAGACAAGCATTGCGAGCAGGTAATCCTGCTTGCGAAATGTATTTAATCTGCCTGAGATAAATTCGAAACGTGCGACTGCTAAATTCTGTAAATATAATTATAATAATTATAATAATTATAATTATAATTATTTGTTTGGTAAAGTCATACATTTTTTGCTATGCAATACATGAACAATAAAAGTAAATTTTTATTTTTTTTTATAAAATTATAAAAATTCTCATATGGTAATTAATTATTAATTAAAAAAATTATTTCAATATTTGAGAATTAGAATTCTGCAAAGATTTATTTCGGCCTTTAACTTGTGTTTAAGCAGTAATATTCATTTAATATTTTATTGTTATTCGTTTTATTTTTAAATTGTAAAGGTTCAGTGTTCATTTCAAATATAAACTCTTTTGGATTGTGTCATAGTTCGTTTTATGAATTTTATTTTGCCAGGACCAAATGAAATATCGAGTTAAATTATTTTAAATTAGGAATACACAAAATTAAATAGAATAAGTTGATGTGGCATCATCGATAATTTTTAAAATCAATAATACAATTTTTCTCTGGAATCCTGTACTGTAGCTGTTTCTGATTATGGCCATCATGCGTATTTATATTTTTATCTTGGAATTAAAAACGAAAAATGTGATTCGATAAAATTGTTACAATACAACGCTTTGTTTGATAATTATATTTACGGAAGCTGGCAGTCTAACGTTTCGAATATCTCTCAGACACATTTCGCAAGCGGGATTACCTGCTCGCAATGCTTGGCCGCCTCTCTGTAATGTGGGTCTCGACAGCTTACCCCAAACATTTGCATTTTATGGGGAAGACATTCCTTTTTTCGGGCACCGTACAGGGTGACTACGAGAGAATTCCTACCTCCTTTTACTTTGATTTTAGAAAGAAAAAAAGATAAAAGAAGTCGTACAATTTATTTCAGTACTGCTATAGATATTCACAAAAAACAATTGAGTGTCGGACACTCAAAAAAATAAACGAAGTTTTGATTTTAAATAAAATAACATTGAATAAAATTTTACCATTAACTTATTAAATCGATTTAGATATTTTCTAAAAATTAACGTTTAAGCTAGAAACAACAAATAATTCGGAAAAATTGAACTTTGAAAAATAAATGAAAATTTAACGTAAAACATATTTAAAGCGTTCTCAATTTTTTTTACGCAAAATGTAAAAGTTTTTAAGATATTTTGAATCATATCTCTTGTATAAATGGGAGTTTTCTACATCTAAAATTCAAAAATAAAATAAATTAAATAGGAATTATTTTATAGACACCTTCTACATTATTAGTTTTATTATATACGTAGTCCCAGTAGAACTTAATTTAAAATCGAAAATCTTAATAATATATAGGGTGCTCCATTAAAAAAAAAAACTTAGTTCGTATCTTGTTTATCCGACCACAAATTGTTTTTCTGTGAGCACACGGAGAAACTTTGAATTAGTCCCTACAAGTTTTGTATTAAACATTTTTTCTTGAAATCAAAAATAAAGTAGTTAAGGGGGCTAGGAATTCTCGCGTAATCACCCTGTACATGTGATCAACTCCTTTATTATAAAGAACTACGGTTGAATTCTTGGCTTCCGGTTAGAACCACATGTCTCGGATTTCTTCTAGAAGAACTATATTAATTAGCACTTGACTATTCTATTGACTCTAATTATTGTTAATTTTGGAATCTCGATTTCAACGCAAAAAATATCTTTTTAGAAGTAATGTCAAATTACTAACAATATTGAACTTGAATTTTTTTTCCGAAAATATATTCAATTGCTAGTATTATTTATTGTCCTCATTAACAACGCATATTTTTAATTTAATATTTTTTTCTAAGTTTTAATTAGTAATTTTTGTAGAAACATAATTAGTGTTACAGCTTATTTACATGAAGAGATATTCATTCATAACAAAAACTTTTACAAAATTAAATTTTATTAACACATTAATAAAACTCCACTTAGAAAAATTTAGTAACGGAGTTCGAAATTTATTGACAAACATTTAAATATTTTGTAATTAATTTAAAAATATTTTCTTCTATTATTATATTCTCGTTATTGTCATTGTTGCAAACATTTCTAACATTCATACTTCCGACAAACATTTCAATTTTATAGTATGTACAAGTGTAATTTCAATTTTTCGTTTCTTTTGCCTATATCTATGTTAAAATTACAATTCACGTAAATAAATTCTTTCGAAGTATTTTTCAAACATCGACAATATTCGGTCACTCCCGGCTCGGATCCGACCTGCCACCAGCCTGTCACAAGCTAATTTTTGTTTCCAGCCGCAATATTCTCTTAAACAATTTTTAGAGGAACAGAAAGAGAAGATATGTTTGCTTCCTCTTTCGTTACCTCCCCCACAATTGATAGTGGGAGAAATCCGTCCACGCCTCATGAAAATAATTCATGAAAAACATGCAAAACGCGCGAATTCATAACTACATTACGTATACATATTTTTTAAAGCTGTTTTCGCGGTTTTGTTAACAAAACTTCAATCTACAAAGTGACCAACGCGTTTTCGAAAATATGAACTGGAAGTATATTTAATTTTACTGTAAATTTCAACTACGATTTTTAAATGTTAATTATTTTTTTTCTAATTAACAACTAATCGTAGCAAAATTTCCATTGGTCATTTTGTAGTTCTAGTCCTTAAATATGTGGTGTAAAAAAATGAAATAAATTGATTAAGAACTAAAGCCTCTACGACTTCGCGCGTTTTAATGGTTTTCGTATATGGCATTATTCGGTGGGATTCCTCTTAACAGAACAAGATAAATGCAGAATGCGCTGAAGAAGATAAACGCATAATTGCACGGTAAATAAAAATATACCTAACCACAAGAAACATTACAAATATCCGGAAAAGTAAAAATTAAACGTCAAAAGTGACAATTACAATAAGAAACACTTCCTCAAGTAATGATGAAAACTTGTTTGAAAATTGTAAGAATAATTTCCCATCTTTCATTAAAATCAGCTTAAATATTCCCAAGTAGCATATTTCAGTTATTAAAATGCCAGAAAATGCAATAAAACTAAAACATGTCGTAAATGTGTTTTACTGTTATAAGAAAATTAAATAAGCTTATAAGTATGTAAATATCAGTTTCCGCGCCAAAATTTTGGTCTAGAAATTCATTTCATTTCGGAAAATGATCAAAAATTCTTATTTAACACAAAAAGAGAATTTCCCTGTAATCTGCATTTTACCCAAAAAACTAAAATTATTCATATTCGTTTTTATTTTTTAAATTTAAAACCGATAAAGCTAGACATTTATAACTTACACATTATTAAAGCACTTTTTACGGAGAATCTAAATCTGTCATTACATTTACCCGAGCTGTCAAAATTGCAGAGATACGACTGTCAACTTTTTTTTTTCTTCTACTGCGGACGTACAGTGGGGTATTTGCCCGATCCAGCTGGCCAAAATTATTTCTATTGCATAATTGATTCAAAATGTGATTAGCTAGTTATATCCATAATGTGTGATACATTGCCAGAATGGGAGAAAAAAGCTTGATTTAGAAATATGAAAATCCAATATGGCGCGGTTCCAATCGGAAGCCAGGAATTCACCATTAGCGTAAAATGCTAATGTTATGGACATATTAAGTTTTGTTTAAACCTTTAAGGTTTTTAACGACTAACAAATTAAATAACATCCGCCAATTAAACCCAAATGGCAAATTAATTTTCATTGACAGAGTAGCGTTATTCCCGAGTATACCTATTGATGTAAGTCTCAAAATGCTAAAAACTTTTCTGTAATTCAACTCTATTCCCGCAACAAGAATCTCAAGATATTTAAAACTAACCGAATTATGCATGGACCTAAACATATTCACTTTTAATAACAATTTTTACAAACAAACTTTCGGAACAGCCATGGGAAATCCCCTATCACCATTCATAGCTAATTTATTTTTAAATTACTTCGAGCAACACATCAAAAATAACGCACCAAATTTTCCTAATTTCTGGGACAGATACGTTGATGACAGCTGTCATACCGGAATAATTTAACATAGAAACTTTTTTAGATTTTATAAACAACCAATATCCCTCTGTAAAGTTCACACACGAAACAGAAACAAATAGAAAATTAAACTTCTTGGACTTGAAAATTTCTATTAATAAAAAATTCGAGTACAATATATTTAGAAAAAACACCCACACCCACAATTACATCGCAAATGACTCATACACTTACCATAAATACAAAGAAACAGCTTTTTATTTTCTCATCAATAGACTCCTCACAATCCCATTTTCCACACAAAATTTCACCTCTGGCCTAGACTTAATGTGATCTTTCACATTTTGTCATTCCTTGTAATATACGTTCAAAGCAAAACAATGTAAGCGACTTTTTTTATAAAATTGGAAATTTACCGTAAACAATAGCGCTAAACGCAGTAATTAATATGAACTTTACCATTTGAGGGTCAATCAAGTGAATAGTAATTTAATTATTTATATCCAAATTATTTGTGTCTCTTGTTTGTCTTTAGTTTTAAATAAATTAATGGCATTTTTCCCAATATTTCTTGTTTGAAGCTTATGAGAATAGTGAAAAGACAAGCCCTAATTAATGCATTAAAAAAATTTGTTGCAAATCGTTTTTGATTGCAATGGATCCCTCGAGCATCCTCTATACAGCTGTTTCAGCCCTATTTGGGGCTTCATCTGCAGAAGCCTAGCTCGAGAATTCCACTGCAAACCGAAACGACTTGTCCAAGAATATTTGCGAATGCGATGTTAATAATAATGAACAGCTTAAATAGCGACATCCTACGATCGCTTTTTGACCTGATGTTGCATTTGCGAATATCCTTGGACAAGTCGTTTTGGTTTGCAGCGAAAAAGTTTTTTTGGGGGGACCACATAATTAAAAGAAAAACACACAGCAAAGCCAACAAGGACAACATATGAAGGTGATTAATTGTAACGAGATTTATCTAATTTGTGATCTTCTCCCTACCCGTCCAAATGTTGCCCAACACTATCTCAAGTTTCCCATTTGAAGCGGGAAATAAATATTTTGCGATTTTTGTCCCCGAACTACTATTTAATTCCTAACAACGCTGACTGGCTGACTATGCTCTTAGCATGAACAGAGTATAGAGGATGGTGTAGATTCTACGACTACACAGATTGACTGAATAAACGTCATTGCAGCTTTAAATCCATTTTATTTATAATCTAAAAAAATTATGAATTTAACATTATACATCTGAAAACTTTCACTTTTCTGTTATTACTAACCTTTGACAATAATAATAACTTAAATAAATTTAAATTGTTCAAACAAGACTTTAAAAAAAACACAACGAAAACACGCGTAACCTACAAAAAGCGTATTGACGTAAAACCGACATCGTGTGACATCCATATTCAGTGTTGCCAATCAACTCAACCAAAAATTCCATTTTTAACGTATGTCTTCCTAGAATTCCCTAAATTACGCAGGGGAATTTAAAAAGGTGGTTAAAGTGTTAAAAACACGATCACAGAATAACCAGAAATGACACTCGTGTTCGGCATTTCGATCTTTTCAAACGTTGACCGGAGACCTTCGGCCATGTTATAATATAATATCTAAAAATATACAGGCTATTCCATAAAAAGAAAAATAGTTTCCACAAAGCGCCACATTTCTGATCCCTCTGCATAGTTCAAAATAATTTTACAATATGTCGCGTGTTATCTAGTAAAAAAATCCTTTATCGATTTTTTTCTTAATTTTTTTCCCATAGGTCTCAAAATTGTAAATGTAAATGTATATCAGTTCTTGTCAATAAATATATTTTTTTAATTTAATTCATATACTGGGTGTCTCATAGCGTACGGAGGAGATTGAAAGGGCAGCTGTGGGATATCAAAATAAACTTATTTTCTTAATTCGCTTTTGATCAAAACCCAATAATAAGAAAGTTACAGCAGTTTAACTTTATTAATTTCTTCTTTAATTTGCACCTATAGCTTCTTAATAAAAATTATTTCATAAAATGCAATTGTATTGTTAAATAAACTCTAAATTTATTAAACAGATAAAATAGCGACATCTTCCTATCGCTTTTTGACCTGACATTGCAGTAGGGTAGACAAACTGAAGCGGGATTTGCTCCTAATAAGTCCCCCATGCAAGGCGGCCATGCTTGCTGTCAAAGCATAATGAAAGATTTTAGAAAAATTTTGTGCAAATCGTTTTTCATTGCAGCGAGAACCTCGAGCAGCCTCTGGACAGCTGTTTCAGCCCTGCTTGGGGCTTCTTCAGCAGAGACGTAGCTCGACATTTCCGCTGCAAACAAAAACGACTTGCCCAATTTATTCGCAATTGCGATGTAAGAGTGATGAATAGATAAAATAGCGACATCTTACTATCGCTTTTTGACCTGACATTGCAGTAGGATAGACAAATTGAAGCGGGATTTGCTCCTAATAAGTCCCCCATGCAAGGCGGCCATGCTTGCTGTCAAAGCATAATGAAAGTTTTTAAAAAAAGGTTTGTGCAAATCGTTTTTGATTGCAGGGCTGAAACAGCTGTACAGAGGCTGCTCGAGGTTTTCACTGCAATCAAGAACGATTTGCACAAATTTTTTTTAAAAACTTTCATTATGCTTTGACAGCAAGCATAGCCGCCTTGCATGGGGGACTTATTAGGAGCAAATCCCGCTTCAATTTGTCTACCCTACTGCAGGTCAAAAGGCGATCGTAAGATGTCGCTATTTTATCTGTTCATCACTCTTACATCGCAATTGCGAATAAATTGCGAATAAATTGGGCAAGTCATTCATAAAATGTCTATGTTAATCTGTTTCCTAGTTTTGTTTTTAATTAGTAGGCGGTACACCACATCGACACGAAAACCCGCTTTTGGGCATTAAAAGACATTAAAAGAAAAAACGAAATAGCCGTAACTTTAACGTGACTACATTTTTTTAAATAGTTGTTTATTGTAAAGCAGTGTTCAATTGACTCATAAATGCCTCAAATTTGAATCTGATACGTAAAATATTACTACAGGAAGTAACTATTGCTTGTTAATTAATTTCACTTTAAACTCTTGTAACTTTTTGATTATTGACTTTTAAACAAAAAATTATTAAGAAAAAGCTTTAATTTGACCTCCTCTAGCTACCCTTTTAATCTCCTCCATAGGTTATAAGCAAGCTTAAGAATTGGGCCCACTTAGTACGGACGCTTTTCGCGCCGATTGTACTGTTCACTCCTTCCACCTTTGCGCGTTTTCCTTCGACGACTAAACAATTTAAATGTATTTAATCGTCAAAACGTTCGCACATCTTAGAGAGCTAATAGAAGAAAGTTTGTCTTTGAAAATATAAAAATGCATGTAATACCCGCTGCAAATCACCACATACTTTAAATATTTAATTGCAAACAACAAAAACGCCTACAAATCGACAGTATTGTGCTCGATGCAGCTAGTTGAGATAAATCCCTTCCAAATACTGCGGGCAGAGCTAGTACAGTCCGAGTATTAAATTTTCGTACTGATCGCGGAACAAGTGACCCGATTTCTTTTCCTTGGTTATGAGGCATCCAGTATACTTTGTTTAAAGAAGTGCAGATCAATTACACGAATTATAATGAATTAATTTAAAGAAATTTTCTGAAATACAAATTGCTTGTTCATGAATAATATTAAATTACACTTTTATTCAGCTTTTAATTATAAAGATATCAAAATTCTCAGCATTGTTTAGTTTGAAGAACACGAGTTGTTAACTTTCAATATGCTGAGCCCGATGCTGAGTCTGCAGTCAGGCTCGGTGATCACCTGACCATGGCCAAACAATGGACGTTCCGCTTGCATTCCGGCACATATTCAATGTGGCGGTAACCAATAAATTATCTTATCGAATTTCATCGTGTTTTGACTATTTTGAGCTCACTTGTAATTTTTCTAACAATACAAAACAAGAATAAAATAAGTTTTTCGACTAGCGACATCTGATAGCATTAGAATGAGAGCCCACTAACATAGGTTCGCAAAATTGTAGTATGAACTTCCAATGTGCCGACAGAAGCTGTCCCTACCGATTGATGTACTGTGGTCTTACTAAAAACGTCTCCTAACTCCTTCTATTTATACTACACGCAACAATCCGACCAATTATACAACTTGGTATTTCTTAGGATATTTAGCCGCAAGTGTAGCATAATCTCTTCTGTCTTCGATTGATATAATTAAATTAGTTTAATTGAAATTCATCAGTGAAGAACTGTCGAGGATTTTGTGAGGTTTTAAAAGTTTTTCTGGGGCAAATTGGGGATTTTCCAACTTCATTGAGAGGAATTTAAGGAACATCTATTGGTAACACTGAATACAACCGACACCTTAAATTATATCTGTGGCTCCATATATTCCTGGTGTTCCAGACCACTCCATATCGATAAGGAAGTTTGCATTGGTACTACCTGTAAATTCGGGGAATTTTGGAATAGAGCTTCTGCGCAATCACGACCAAGAGAAGCTGGTTACGTAATGTAACGTGGGTAGCGTTGCAGAAGTTAATACCGGTGAAAGTGAGGTTAGAACTGGTGGAAGCTAAGTATATTTTTGGTGGCGGTCAGATTTCGAGCACGTGTCTCAGTATAATTTGCATCTAAGAATGAAGTTCATTTTTGCAGTATATTGTGTGCTTGTTATATGGTTAGAATTCAGTGCATTTCTCGTTAAATGCACTATTAACACTCATATATTTGACCGTTTTACAACTTGTAAATATCAATTTGGAAATTTAACAGTTCATCTAAGCAGGTAGGTTAATTTATGTTACAGTACTTAGTACCTTACTACCTATGTTAATTTTACTAAAATGTGATTCTGCATACATTGATTGTATTACATTTATATAATTCTTACTCTTATGATAACTTTTTTTTAATTGAAATTTACAGGAGTGTGTTGTCTTGGTATATCTGTAAGTTTCTAATGTAGTATACGTAGTATGTATGTAGTATTTATTTCTACTATTCAGCTTGGTCAACCAATTATAATTACATACTTTACTTTCTTAAATTCATATTGTAATTTTGTTACTTGTTTGATAAGAAGTTTGGATCAATTTCTCATGAAACTTTGTGTGTGCAAAGTAAACACAAATGTATTTATCTGAATGAAACATCTTTGAACTAATCTGGATGTTTAAGATCATCTCTTCATATTACGATAAGTCAGTTATATTTATTTTTTTTTAATTATTTAAACGTGTATAAGGCAAATTAGTTCAGTGTCTTGTGAGTTTTGAGATAGGACGTACTTTACAATAGATATACTACAGACTCACAAATAGACTTAATACTATAGTACCACTAAAACTTTCTGTGAGTTGACAACTTTATTAAACCTTCCTTTTACTTTTAACCCTTAACGGGTCATGTGATTAAATTTTTGTAAGCACTGATCAGGTGGCATCTGACAGATTATCGATTAAAATTATAGTAAAACACTGTTTTTTTGTTGTTTTAATTGTGTAATAACTACTCATTTGATTTCAAGAAAAATGTTTAATACAAAACTTATAGAGACTAATTCAAAGTTTCTCTGTGTGGTCACAGAAAAACAATTGATGGTCGGATAAAAGAGATATAAACTAAACTTAAGTTTTTTTAATTGAAACACCCTGTATTTTATTACGTTTTTTTTTTATTTTACAAAGAAAAAAGGATAAAAAAGTAGAATTCATTTCAGTACCGCTACAGATATTCATAACAAACAATTGAGCGTCGGATACCTAAAAAAATAAACGAAATTTTACCATTAACATAATTAAATCGATTTACATGTTTTCTAAAAATAAACTTTTTAACTAGAAACGAAAAATATTTCGGAAAAATAGTATTTTAAAAAATGACTAAAAATTTAATGTAAAACATATTCAAAGTATTAATAAGTATGTTTAGAGTTAGTTCAGAGGGGTATGAGTGGTAAGTGACGCTTCTTCTTGTCTTTTGCTTTTGCTTCTTATTCGTTGCTTCTTCTTATCCACTGCTTCTTCTTGTACCTTGGTTTTTCATGTTTCCTATAATTTTCCTCCATTCATAGACTGAGGGTTTTCTATTGAACGACGTGATTTCTTTTACTAATCAAGTTTCTTATTTTAAATGGAATGCTATATTTTTTTATTGCAAATTCCGGTTCTATGTATTATTCTAAGTAAAAATTGTTAAGGCCCGGTATTATAAAGCTTTTTACTTTTCAATTAAATTTTATTCTGCAACTACATTAGTTTACTCGACAGATTGTCCTATTATAAACATCAAGTAACTTTACTGGCATACTAAATTTACAGAATAAATTACTCCCTCGATTTTTAAGCGAATAAATTTCAGTTGTTACTTTAAACTGACAGGAAGGCTAATTGACACATTTTAATTTGAAACAAAAATTATATTTTAGGTAAGTTTTGTGGAAAAACATTTGGTTAAATTCTAGTAAAAGTTCCAGTTGTGTCTTTAATATAGTTCATGGCATTTGGTAGATATCAGCTTGCCTTCGATGTCTGAAAACTGAAGGACTTCCACATAATCCAAAGGTGCCGGCGCCGACGCACAGTGTTGCCGAGTACTCATAAAAACTTGGACAAAATTACTTAATTTTTTTTTCATTAAAAATAACGAGTGTTCAATTAAAAAAACGGTCTAGATAGCTATGAATTTATTCTGAACGTCTAGCGTAGGGTTCTTCATACGACTAGCGTGAAGCGTCACTTGCATTGCTAACCTCACTTTAACTCAAAAAAGACATTAAATTACTTAATTTTTTTTTCATTAAAAATAACGAGTGTTCAATTAAAAAAACGGTCTAGATAGCTATGAATTTATTCTGAACGTCTAGCGTAGGGTTCTTCATACGACTAGCGTGAAGCGTCACTTGCATTGCTAACCTCACTTTAACTCAAAAAAGACATTTCAAAAAGAAACGTTTATTACCGAATATTTATATTAAGCTTTCGAATTTTGTTGGTTAGGTTAACCGTCAACTTGTCAAAGTTGAAATTCAAATGATGTTAATCACGACATGCGTTCCCGACAACAAAAGCCTGCTGCAGCCTACTTGACCGTTTTTTTTTATTGAATACTCGTTAGTTATATTACGTTGAAATATACATGAAACATATAAAAAGTCGAAAAGTACTTTTTCGTTTTAGGAACGATAAGACAATAGAAAAATTTTTTGTGCAAATCGTTTTTGATTGCAGTGAGAACCTCGAGCAGCCTCCGGACAGCTGCCCCAGCCCTGCTTTGCACAAAATTTTTCTGAAATCTTTCATTATGCTTTGACGGCAAGCATGGCCGCCTTGCATGGGGGACTCATTAGGAGCAAATCCCGCATCAGTTTGTCTATCCTACTGCAATGTTAGGTCAAAGAGCGATGGTGGGATGTCGCTGTTTTATGTGTTCATCATTCTTACATCGCATTTGCGAATAGATTGGGCAAGTCGTTTTTGGTCTGCGGTGGGAATGTCGAGCTACGTTTCTGCTGAGGAGGCCCCAAGCAGGGCTGGGGCAGCTGTCCGGAGGCTGCTCGAGGTTCTCACTGCAATCAAAAACGATTTGCACAAAATTTTTCTGAAATCTTTCATTATGCTTTGACGGCAAGCATGGCCGCCTTGCATGGGGGACTCATTAGGAGCAAATCCCGCTTCAGTTTGTCTATCCTACTGCAATGTTAGGTCAAAGAGCGATGGTGGGATGTCGCTGTTTTATGTGATAAGACAATACATAAAATGTGAAGAAAAAGTCTGGTAAAGTAAATATTTCCGAAAATATTTTCTTTTTGCAAAAATGCTCGGACAGAAAAGTTATTACTCTAAATCTACATTTCAGTTCTTTCATTTGTACAGTGGCGTACCATTGGGATACTAAAACAATTTTATTTTTATTACGAATTCCAAGCGGGCATATTTTTCTATGTACAACTACAAAAAAAATTATAGTCACATAAGAATCTTTTTGAAACAAATGATCAAGTATTAATAAAGAAACAAAACAAATAGATAAAGTATTTTGAATGCAGATTATCACATCAACGCTCATTATCATGAAATGTGAGAAAATTTTCACTGCCTCTTCAAAGGAAATTATTAAAGATAAATTCAGGTGCACTGTGACTAACAAAATATTGGACTAAAATGTGTCAATGTCAATAACAATGTCAAAAATGCATCGTTTCACTGTTTAATAATGAACGGGCAATAATTTTATATTTATTTAATTTACTTTATTCAAAATTAAATATTTATTAAAACACTAGGTAAACAAAAATGAAAATGTAGATTTATTACAAAAAAAAAAGAAATTTATATTGTACCCCAATGATTGATTGAAAATAAATAACCTGAAATGGAGGAATCGAGTTCGACCGTTCTTGTAAAAACAAAATAGTTTAGCAAATATTCAGATGTTCCAGACTTTTATCCTCAGACTATAATAGAATTTATTTTACACTCCGTGTAGAAAGTAGCAGGAAAGAGATAAAATACTGCTGCCACTTCCAATTCCTGAATTTATGTATTTATCTCACATGTTTCATCGGAGCACTTTTATCAATTCTTCTTCTGTAATTAAGAGAGAGATTATCTCTGTTCAAAGAAATGTTCCATAATTTTTTTCTTTTCTTAAATTTGACACAATTACTCAAATTTTCTAGTTAGTTTAAATTCTTTAAAATTCATTTTTCATTAATTTTTTGAAAAATATGATTTTCATGCCGAGAAAAAGTGACCTACAACAAATAATAAATAAAAAGTCAGAGTGTTGGGAATTACTAAACAAAAAGTTTCATCAAAAAGATATAACAGGTGTAAAATATTTGTATGATTTGTACAATTATTTCTAAACCATTAAACCCAAAAAAAATAATAATAGGTGAAACGATTAATTAAACATACCTTCCATATTTGATTGCACAGTTCAGTTTTGAACAAACTCACTTCAGAAGGAAAATATAATTAACAATGTTGCGATAAATTTATGGCGAGTATAATGACTTAACAATTAATATGACACTTTGTCTAGCACTTACTCGATAATTTGAAAAGGTACTTACCCTCTTTTTACGATAAATAATAAATTAACTCCTGACCTAATATTTATTAAGTTTCTTTTCGTCTACCTTCATTTTAACATTTTGATTTTTGCCGTGTCTTGGCCACAGTGTGCGACGTCCTAGATTTATTACAAAACCCCTTTGAATTTTATTATGATGACCAAGAATTAAAAACTTTAAAGAAGTTGTTTTATATCTTACCTTTTAATTCACTTCCTCTTTTCTCGATTTCTTCTTCCACGTTTCATATACGAGGCCCTCGTCATAATAGTTCGTCCTACAGCTTCATATAAAATATATATATATATATATAAAAGGTGATGAAACAAATAAAAGATCGCCACAGAAAATGCAGAAATTATTATTGTATGAAGTAAAGCAGCAAATTTGTGAATAATTAACTTAAGTGTCACTAAACTATTTCAATTATTCTTAAGCATTATGCATCTCTTTCTAAATGTCAGGTCATAATAGTTCGTCCTAAAGAAGTTACCATTGGGTACAGTCACCCTTTTGACGAAGAACTGATTCTAATCTCCTAGGAAGAGTGTCAGTAAGCTCTCTCCATGTTTCTGGTGTTACACTATTCCAGATTTCGATTATTTTGCTACGTAAATCATCTTTTGTGCGAACTGGATGATTACGCAGCTCTTGTTTAATTTTTCCCCACAAATTTTCGACTGGAGACAGATCCGGGCTATTACTAACCCTATCAAGGACAGGAACATTGTTTTCCAAAAGCCATGTTTTCACTACTTTTGCAGTATGGCACGCAGCACCATCTTGCAGGAAGATATAACGCCCGTCTTCTGCTTGTAGGTTCGGAATTGAGGGTATAACTTGGTGCTGCAAGGTCTCTATAAACTTCTGTGCGTTCATAACTTCAGATAAAATAGCGACATCTTACTATCTCTTTTCGACCTGACATTGCAGTAGGAAAAACAAATTGAAGCGGGATTTGCTCCTAATAAGTCCCCCATGCAAGACGGCCATGCTTGCTGTCAAATTGGACAAGTCGTTTTTGTTTGCAGTGGAAATGTCGAGCTACGTCTCTGCTGAAGAAGCCCCAAGCAGGGCTGAAACAGCTGTCCAGAGGCTGCTCGAGGTTTTCATTGTAATCAAAAACGATTTGCACAAAATTTTTCTAAAAAGTTCATAATTTCATTGATAAATGTTAAATTACCAACCCCCTGACCGGACATACATCCTCACACCATCAGCGAGACAATCTGGATGATAAGCTTCCTCCGATCTTCTCAAAACCCTTTTTCTGCTATCTCCAACTGAAACTTCAAAACGAGACTCGTCGCTCCAGATTACAGAACTCCATTGTTGTCCATCCGAGACGATTTTTTGCCCATAAAACACGTGCTCGTTTTTGCTTTTGTGTTAACAAAGGCTTTTCCTTGGCCTATAAATCGATCAATTAATATCAATACCAAAATGAAAGTATAAAATTTACCTTATAAAATTTAGAATGCAATTTTTTTGCCTATCTGCTACAAGTAGATACAAAAACACGTCATCCTAATGCTTCACCCCACAATACCTTCTCAGATGCGGAAGCCCTCCTATTTTTTTAAATAATGCCGTTCAAAATTCTTACATCTCGACTAAATGAAGCAAATCGTCCAGTTTTTTTCTTACATTCCATTGAACCCCGCATGGTATAATTGGCAACAATCGTCTTTATCGTCGAATATGGAATTTTTAAACATTTCGCAATAGTGTAGAGCTGTGTGAAGTTGGCCCCCGACTTACTCAAAAAAAAATTTTTAGCTAAAACGACGCCAAATTGTTTGTAGAGTTATGTAGTGAAAGAATTTTCGTTTGTAGTAAAAAAATAAAAAGTTATGGGAGGGGGAAAAAATGGCCATCCCCAAAATGGGGGGATGACTTCTAACCGGTACTAATCAATGCCAAATTGTTTGTAGTTGTTTGTAGTGAAGGAATTTTCGTTTGTAGTTATCCAGAAAAAAAGTTACAACCCTTGAATGTTAAGGGTGGCACTCTCCACCCCCGCAGGGGGGATGACCCTATATTCGGTAAACCGTCTCCAAATAATGCGTAGAGGATTGTAGTTAAGGAATTTTCGTTTGTAGTTATTCAGAGAACTCTTAACATTCAAGGGGTTGTAACTTTTTTTCTGGATAACTAATAACTACAAACAAAAACTCCTTCACTACAGTCCTCTACGCATTATTTGGAGACAGTTTACCGAATATAGTGTCATCCCCCCTACGGGGGTGGAAATAGTGTCACCCTTAACATTCAAGGGGTTGTAACTTTTTTTCTGGATAACTACAAACGAAAATTCCTTCACTACAAACAACTACAAACAATTGGCATTGATTAGTACCGGTTAGAAGTCATCCCCCCATTTTGAGGGATGGCCATTTTTTCCCCCTCCCATAACTTTTTAATTTTTTTACTACAAACGAAAATTCTTTCACTACATAACTCTACAAACAATTTGGCGACGTTTTAGCTAAAAAAAATTTTTTTTGAGTACGTCGCTGGCCAACTTCATACAGCTAGAGTAGCCAGAATGGTCTTCCTTTAAACGGTAATAATTTTGTAATGTAACGGAACTCCTCTACTCATGTTTAACACTTTTTAACAATTACAGTTTCTAAATGGCGAAGAAAATGACAGATTAATAAACTAATCAATGAATATTTGTTTTATTTCCGTCAAAGGTACCTATGATTGATTTATTAAATGAGTTGGACGATCTATTATAATTATTATTATTATATATAATTTTTCCATTATCTTTTCATAATCCCACTAAATTATATGAATAGTAATTAGCATATTGTATTCTTTCAAAATATTTTCAGGCAATATATCCCAGAAACATTTTCTAAAAATTATTTAGCGCTTAACACAAAACTTGTATTAGGACGAACTATTGTGGTGATGGGCTCGTAGAAATTTCAAATGATTTGCTATTCTGTGTTTATGCTAAAGAATTAAATTTTACAGTAATTTCTTTTCAAGCCTCTGTTTTTTATACTATTTATTTTACACTGGAATTATTATAAGTTTGTTTATTTTCAATTATGTTTTTGAAGTCACTTAAAAGTAACGTTGCTTTTTTATGTTTCGTGTAATATTTTGCTCGTTTTCTTTTATTTTTTCCATTTTTAATATAAACTTCCTCGCTAATTCAATATTAACCGAATGGATTAAATTAATTATTAATACGGCAGCGCCACCTGCATGCTAACTATAAAAGGTATAACTCTGTCGGTAATTTTAATTTAATAGTTGGTTTGCTAAGGTTGACCCCAACTGACCAACGGACAATTTGGTCAACTTGCATTTGATCAACACCTAACTGATCAACGCCTCAAAACATGAACGACCCTACTAGTCAACGAACGGGACGTTTGGTCAACTGTATTATTTTTATTGCAATTTAAACCCCAACCTAGACTGGGCCGATTTTCATCTTTAAATTTAGCAATTGAAGTTGGTTCTTGTCCGACGAAAATTGTAAGTACAAAGTTTTTTTTAATCTCGAACCGGACAGAAATATGATAGGAACACACTCAACGTTTCGCTATAGATTTATAGCTTCGTCAGGAGTGAAAAAAAGTTCATATTTCTGTCCGGTTCGAGATTAAAAAAACTTTGTACTTTAAATTTAGCAGTTCTTATTTATTCATCGATCTCGAAACGATTTTTACATTAAACATATAAAAGAGCGACATCTTACTATCGCTTTTTGACCTAACATTGCAGTAGGATAGACAAATTGAAGCGGGATTTGCTCCTAAATTGGGCAAGTCGTTTTTGGTCTGCAGTGGGAATGTCGAGCTACGTTTCTGCTGAAGAAGCCCCAAGCAGGGCTGAAACAGCTGTCCAGAGGCTGCTCGAGGTTCTCACTGCAATCAAAAACGATTTGCACAAAATTTTTCTAAGATTTTTTGAAACTTAACAGTATTCGTCTGTTGTAAATTCTATGCAATATTCACAATCAACGAAAAATTCCACTGTAAAATTACCTTTCCTTAATTTTTAATAATTGAAGTTTGTTCTTGTCTGATGAAAATTGTAAAGACAAAGTTTTTTTAATCTCGAACCGGACAGAAAAATGAAGGGAAAACACTCAACGTTTCGCTATAGATTTATAGCTTCGTGAGGAGTGAAAAAAAGTAAATAAACAAGTTGTCAAGAGAAACAAGTCGTCAAGAGAAACGAAAAGGTAACATGATTTTAAACTAAAATACGAGTTGTCCGGAATAAAGAGAAAAGTAACTAGAACTAAATTAAAACTATTTTTTTTTAATTAATTCGCAGATCTATACCCTGTTTAAAGAGTCCAGGAAACTACAAATTATGTCATTTAAATTTTCAAAGTCCGTACGATTATTAATACAATTTGGAGACATTTTAATTTTATACATTTCTGTGAAACGTCTTTTAAAAATATTAGATTCACTGTACAAAATGTTATTATCAAAATCAAAATTATGATTATTTACTAATGAATGCTCTACAAGCATTGAATGATTTTGATTATTTTTTTTGGATATGATGTTTATGTTGGTCTAAACGTTTTTTTTTAAAATTTTGTCCGGTTCGAGATTAAAAAAACATTGTCTTTAATTTTTAATAATAAAAAGAAAATGTTGGTATATTTAAATCAACTCCATACGAACGCCAACTTCTTTAAACTAAAAGAAAACATTTACTTCAAACAATAAATGTGTAATACATCATGATAGGTAGCTGGAAAATCTTTGAAATAAATGTGATTAACTCATTTTCAGTTCCTCGATAAATAAAAAAAATTGGTGTTTGTAATTTTAATAGATTATACTTTCAAATCGCATCAAAGATGTCTTGAGTTATAGAAAAAAACCTTTTCTTTGAAAAAAACTACCTTTTTCCTTTTACTCAAAAGACAATAAGAAAAAGATCAGAACTTATGAGAAGTTAAGAAAAAAAATTACGGTAATCAATATTCAAGTAGCCTATCGTTTGAAAGTATAATGTTCAGCGTTTCAAATCATACCCGTAAAATTGACAGGATTTTCAAAATATTGTTACGCCGTGAGCTCGGGTGGTCAGACAGCAAGCCTCTGTCCGACTAATCTTAGGAGAGGCCTAGAATTCACTGGCAGGTACCCGAATAATGCTGGAAATTTCGATGCGTTTTCTGGAGTATGTAGGCTTGCCTATATAATACGAGGATTGTCGAGCGAGGGGAGTTCTTACCTAGTAAGCGAAGAAGGCGAAGTATCACGAAGCCATAAGTGGCGACGTAATAGAAGTGCGATTTGTTAGTTATTTATTCATAACTTAGTGTTATAGAGTATTTTTTAGTGTATTCTGTTTATTAAAACTGTTGCGTTTTAATAAAGTGCTTAAGAATAGTCGACGAGTATTATTTGCGAACCCCGAAGTCGTAACAATTGGTGTCAGAAGTGGAGATTTTAAATTGAAGAAAAAGCAAAAATGAAGCTTGTGGAATTCAAGGTCAGAGAGCTGCGTGAAGAGTTAGACGAAAGAGGTCTAGAAAATTCTGGTAAGAAAACTATCTTACAAGAACGGCTGAAACAAGCTCTTGTAGATGAAGGAAAGGACCCGGAAACATTTGAGTTCGAAATTGAAGGGGCCGCAGCCCTTTTAAAAAGAATACAAGAAATTAATGGAAAAATAGAAGAACTCGGTGAAGCTGTGAAATTAGAAGTGAAAGAACAAACACATGGAATGAGAAAACAAATGGAAAGTTTGGAAATGAAGATGGAAACCTACAGTTTAAAAACCGATTTGAATATAGAAAGCATGAAGGTTCAACTCGATGAAAAGATTGAAGATCTTAAAACCGAATGTGACGAGAAAATTGACAACAAAATTGAAGATGTCAGAGTTCAGTTTGATAGTGCAATTAAGGACATGAAGTTTGAATTCGACGACAAACTTGACGAAAAATTTGGTGGAATAAAGATTCAGTTCAAGGATAAACTAGAAGACTTGGCTAGACAACTGCATAAAGTAGAGCTTGGTCGTACCATTGCACCATCAGCCGGATCGTCAAGTCAGAAATTAAAACCCCCAAAATTTGAAGGCGATTTACCGTGGTGTACTTTCATTCGGCAGTTCAAAATTGCTGCTGATGCGAATGGGTGGAATAACAGTGACAAAGCTGCAGCACTCGTTTTGGCTCTGCGAGGTCCAGCATTGAATGCCTTACAGTCTATTCCTGAGGAAGTCCAAAACAATTTTGATCAACCGGTGGAGAATTTGGAAATGCGTTTTGGTGATGCACACATGAAGCAACTCCATACCATTCAATTAAAAACGCGTACCCAGAAAAATAGTGAGTCACTCCAAGATTTTGAACTTGACATTGAAAGACTGGTACGCATGGCGTATGGAGATTTCTTGCCCGAACCAGTTTTTCATCGCTTGGCTATCCAAGCATTCATTGACGGCGTTAAAGACCAAGAAATGCAGCAAGTATTGCGTTTGGGTAACTTCTCTAAATGCACTGATGTACTGGCCCGTGCATTAGAATTCGAGGCAGCCAAGCAAGCCTCCAGAACTTTGGTACGCGTACGAGAGGTGAAGGCTGCTGATGAGAGTACCTTAACAGAAATCCTGGAAAGGCTGAAACACCTTGAAGAGAGAAAATACACGAACAATAGCAGACGGTTTACAACCTGTTGGAACTGTGGTAAAGCAGGTCATTTGAGTTCCAACTGCCGGCGCTGACGAGCGCGCCAAGACGACGACAGTGAGTCTTTAAACTAAAACCAGTCAGCAAGAAGGGGCGCAAGCTGACTGATTCTCTGGATAGCCCCAGGATTGTCTCCGTTTCCAGAATAAGAAACAATGAAAACAGTTTGATAGCAGATGGACAGATTGGGAAAAGATCTTTTCAATTCACGATTGATACGGGAGCGAATGTGTCCATTATAAGAACAGATCTTTTACCAAAGTGGAAGCTAATGAATAATGGAAAAGTATACCACATCCAAACAGCTACCGGCGAGGTTACTCCAGTTTGTGGTGAAGCTGAAATTGACATTAAAATTGGAAGTATGAAATTCAGACACAGGGTGTTAGTGGCAGACATTGTTGATGATTTCATACTTGGAATTGACTTCATGAAGAAAAACTGTTTAGTTGTAGATTTGAAAGATAAAGTGCTACGAATTGGGTCTGAAGAAATACCTCTTCACGTTCCTGGAAATTTACCAACGGTGCTAAAAGTTAAACTGGAGGAAAGTGTAAACATTCCCGCCTTAACCGATAAGCTAATTTTAGCTAAGTTGGAGGGCAATCTTGGTGATTATCCTGCTGGAATCATAGAGCCAACCGAGATCAGCAGCGCCAAGAAAGGAATTTTACTGGCTGGGACACTGGTGAAGATTCGAGAAACAATTCCTATTCGTCTTGCAAATATCAACAGCTACGCAGTTACCATACACAGCGGAACAGTGGTGGGCAAATGTGAAGCCATTGCTTCTATAAACCACATTCAAGCAAACGATGCATCCGCTCGGCATCAGTCTGGCATTTTATCACCACCACTGGAAAAATTGCTGAAAGGTACAACAACTTTGTTAACACCCAAGGAAGCCGCAGACGTAGGAGGACTGTTTCGAAACTTCAAGGGAATCTTCGCCTTTACCGAAGATGACTTAACCCGGACGGACGTTGTGCAGCACAGAATCAACACTAGCGATTCAAATCCAATTCGTCAACCCGCACGTAGACTGCCATTGGTGAAGAGAGAAGAGGCTGATAAGTTAATCAAGAAGATGCAGGACCAAGGAGTTATTGAACCATCGCAAAGTCCATGGGCATCTCCTGTTGTACTTGTGACTAAGAAGGATGGCAGCACACGTTTCTGTGTGGACTACAGGCGATTGAATGACGTGACGAAAAAGGACAGCTATCCCTTGCCCCGGATCGACGACACAATTGACACCTTATCCGGTGCGAAATGGTTCTCGACTCTGGACTTGAAGAGTGGCTATTGGCAAGTTGGAATGCATCCCGAAGATAAGGAAAAGACGGCTTTCACTGCGGGTAATGGCCTATGGCAGTTTAAGGTGATGCCTTTTGGGTTATGCAACGCCCCAGCCACTTTTGAGCGACTCATGGAATTGATATTGCGTGGATTTAGCTGGAAGACTTGCCTCGTTTACTTAGATGACGTAATTGTCGTTGGAAGGAGTTTCAAAGAACACCTTGCGAATTTGAAGAACGTCTTCGAACGGATTGAAGAGGCGAAGCTGAAATTGAATCCGGTCAAATGCAAGTTCTTTCAGAAGGAAGTAAAATACCTCGGACATGTTATTTCTGAAGCTGGAGTCGCGACAGACCCAGACAAGATCTCAGCCGTTAAGAACTGGCCACCACCGAGAAACGTGCATGAATTACGAAGTTTCTTGGGACCGAAGAAAAGACCATATTTGTCTGGAGTGAAAACTGTCAAGAGGCTTTTGACAACCTAAAGGACCTTTTAGTGACCGCTCCGATATTGTCTTATCCAAAATCTGAGGGCAAGTTCATTATCGATAGCGATGCAAGCAACTATGGAATTGGGGGCGTACTGTCGCAAGTACAAGATGGACAAGAGCGTGTTATTGGTTACTTCAGTAAAGTTTTGTCAAAAGCCGAAAGGAACTACTGTGTAACCAGGAAGGAGCTTCTTGCTGTAGTGAAAACGACTGAGCATTTTCACAAGTATCTTTATGGTCGACAGTTCCATCTTCGCACAGACCATGCAGCATTGAAATGGTTGCTTCAGTTTAAGAACATAGAAGGCCAGCTCGCCAGATGGATAGAGAGATTACAGGAGTACGACTTTACAATCGAACATCGTCCAGGTCGTGTCCATAACAACGCAGACGCGCTTTCTAGAAGACCTTGTCCTGAGGATTGTCGGCACTGCTTAAAGGCAGAAGACAAGGAAGGGATAATTCCCATTAGAAGGACCGGCATTGTAGTAGACAGATGGCAACCGGAGACTATCAAGAAGGAGCAAGGAGAAGATCCTGAAATAAAGGCCATAATCGAATGGAAGGAGAGGGATCGACGTCCAACCTGGGCAGAAATATCAGGAAAGAATCCAGTGTTCAAAACATACTGGGCACAATGGGATTCTCTGGACTTGAAGGATGGTTTGTTAATCAGAAAATGGGAATCACCTGATGAGAGTGAGGTGAAAGACCAATTAGTACTTCCAAGGGTAAGAGTCGCTGAGGTCCTAGAAGAAATTCATGGTGGGCCAACCGGTGGACATTTGGGCATCAATAAGACATTATCGAAAGTGCGAGGAAGGTTCTACTGGGCGAAATGTAGAACTGATGTAGAAAACTGGTGTGCCAGATGCACAACTTGCGCTGCAGTATCCGGACCTGCGAAAAAGACTCGCGGAAGATTACAGCCTTACAACGTCGGTGCCCCATTCGAGCGGATTGCCATTGATATAGCCGGGCCATTTCCAGAAACCAACCGTGGGAACAAATACATCATGGTAGTAACAGATTATTTTTCCAAATGGCCAGAAGGTTACGCTTTACCAAATCAAGAGTCGATAACGGTTGCGAATGCCTTGGTAGAGAACTGGATAACAAGGTTTGGAGTACCCATGGAGATCCATTCCGATCAAGGCAGGAACTTTGAGGGACATATTTTCCAGGAATTGACTCGGTTACTGGGGATTTTCAAAACGCGAACTACTCCTTTGCATCCGCAATCAGATGGAATGGTAGAACGGTTCAATAGGACTCTGGAAAGACATCTAGCCAAAGTTGTTTCGAAAAACCAACGAGATTGGGATGAACATCTTCCTCTTTTCTTGATGGCTTACCGTTCTGCAGAGCACGACACAACTAAACGAACACCGTACAGTGTTTTGTTTGGAAGGGAAATGCGTTTGCCTTGTGACCTAAAATTTGGGCTACCAGAGACTCGACTGCAATTAAGTGAGTACTCGCAAGATCTGGAACGTTTAACTCGCATCCACGAGTACGTGCGACGTAATATCAACTTGGCGACCGACAAAATGAAGACTCGCTACGATCGACGAGCCAATGAAATAGGATTTCAAGAAGGGAATCAGGTGTGGCTCTACAATCCTAGGAGGACTCGCGGACTCTCTCCAAAACTACAGGCGTCTTGGGAAGGACCCTATAAAATAATTAAGAAGATCAACGATGTGGTGTACAGGATACAACTACCCCGTGGAAAAATGAAAGTGATCCACATCGACCGTTTGGCTCCATACTCTGTTCGGGACGAACAGAACTAAGGAGGGGGCAATGTTACGCCGTGAGCTCGGGTGGTCAGACAGCATGCCTATGTCCGACTAATCTTAGGAGAGGCCTAGAATTCACTGGCAGGTACCCGAATAATGCTGGAAATTTCGATGCGTTTTCTGGAGTATGTAGGCTTGCCTATATAATACGAGGATTGTCGAGCGAGGGGCAGTTCTTACCTAGTAAGCGAAGAAGGCGAAGTATCACGAAGCCATAAGTGGCGACGTAATAGAAGTGCGATTTGTTAGTTATTTATTCATAACTTAGTGTTATAGAGTATTTTTTAGTGTATTCTGTTTATTAAAACGGTTGCGTTTTAATAAAGTGCTTAAGAATAGTCGACGAGTATTGTTTGCGAACCCCGAAGTCGTAACAATATGATGGCGAACCTTGTTATGTTTAACTGCCCAAAACTCAGTTTTCGTAAATGGAACACCATGTATTTTTTGCATCATGACCAAGGAAGAGAAATCGGGCCACTTGTTCCGCGGTCAGTACGAAAATTTAATACTCGGACTGTACTAGCTCCGCCCGCAGTATTTGGGAGGAAGTTATCTCATCTGGCTGTATCGAGCATAGAGGTGGGATTCCACCCGGTGCAATCGTTTGCACCGGTGGAATCACGGAATGCACCCGGTGCATTGGGTGCATTGCCCGGTTGCCTACATTTACATAAGACCATCATAAGACATAAAAAATGCTTCAAAATGACACCAAATACAATAGGTTTTTTACGGACCATCGCTAGACAATTATTTTGTAACGTTAATTTCAAAAACTTACTCAATTTGTTCAGATTCTAAGGTATACAGCTTTCGCTTAAACTTAAAAGTTTACTATTCAGCTATTCACCACACACTATGAAACATTAAACCTGTAAACCACCTGCAAACAATTAAATAATATCAAGAAAAGGTTATTTCTCGTTCGATTTGCGCGGGAAATTTAAATTTTTGAATGCACCCGGTACATTCATGTATGCACTCTGGTGAATGCACCCGTATGGGTGCTTTCACTGCACCGGGTTCATTCCCTGGCCCATCTCTAATCGAGCACAATACTGTCGACTTGTAGGCGTTTTTATTGAATTCTTTTCCCTGCTAATGAGATTACCTGTACAGGGTGGGCAAACAGTGCGTGGGCGGAAAATTGTGGCGTTATTATTGAACATTTTTGAAATCTATGTGTGCAATTACATACACATCGGTTAGGTGCACAATCTAAAATTATTTAGACTTATACAGAGTGTTCCGTAAGAGTATGACGACCCTAACATATGTTTTTTTTTAATGGAACACCCTATATATTATTACACTATTAAATGTCTCATTATCAGTGGACGAAAATAATATAAGCTTTTATTGACCTAAAGTTTATCGTTTTCGAGATATTGACAAATTACCGGTAAAAAATGGCAAAATTTGTTACTCCATAAATTAGTTATTTTTTAATATTTTATTTTGCATTTGGTGGATACATTACTTAACTATTAGAAAACAGGAATGTGTAATCAACTCGAAGTTTTTCCGGGTACTTTTTACAGGGTGATGCACAACGCAAATACCATTTTTCTAAAAAAAATTAAATGGAACGCCCTGCATATGAACACATATTTTAAAACATCCCTTACTAAGGTTTGCAATAGTATAAGACTTTTTACGTACAGCTCTTAAACTTTCAACGTAGAAAGTTTTTAAATTTGTATCTTTAGAATCTCAACTGTATTATAATTTAATAAATAAAATCGAAAAGCTTGTCAATAACGCTATGGAACGGTGTGAAAATATCCAGGGTGTTCTATTTGAAATAATGGAGTTATTGGTATTTATAATTATTAATATTCAAAAAATCGTAGCAAGCCTTAGAACATCCCTTCATGACTTGGCTTGATTTCTAATGATTAATCATATACGTGGCATTGACTGAAAAAAAATCGATTGCGTTATCTTTAGTGGTTTAGAAGTTACGAATTTTTGAATGGAATCTTGTATCCGGGAATTTTCAAGAAAAAATTGACTCACATCAAAAAGTACGATTGATACGTAAAAATGACTTAAATAAATTTAACGCAGAATTTAGGGTAGAATCCAAAAATGAAGTCAAAATGAGGTGTTACAACTTAAAAAACGTAGCTTTAATATTTTTATAATACTTGGACAGCCTGTATACAAACGAAAATAATTTTAAAATGTGCAATGGAAGCGCTTCTATTATAGAAAAAAAAAATTGAGTCGATACCTGGAATAGCAAGAAAGTTATGGAACTTTTACGGAGCTGTGGGACACCCTGTATATACAGAGTGTTCATGGGAAGCCGCTACAATACCTAACTTTCTTATTTGTATTTTTATGACGTAACTTAAATTAGGAAAGTTTTAGGACCTTTCCTCTTCGATTTTATGGTACTTCCAAAAAAACAAATGACAATCAGGTTTTCGAGATTTTCAATTGTTTTAAATTTTTTTTAATGGAATGTTAGGTTTTTTATCATTGTATCACGTTCAGTATGTCAAATTAATTATGTCTCTAAAATATCATCTTCCAAGGCCTACTACTTTTATAAATGATTTAGTAACAAAATCTTGGTGTTCACGGGAAATGGCTACAATATCTAACTTTTTTATTTGAAGTTTCACGAAGTAGCTTAAATTAGAAAAGTTTCAAGACCTACCCTGCTCGATGTTATGGTACCTTTGAAAAAACAAATGACTATCAGGTTTTCGAGATTTTCAATTGTTTTAAACTTTTTAAATAGAACATTAAGTTTTTTATCATGGCATCGCATTCAAGATGTCAAATTAAGTATGTCTGTGAAATAATATCTCTCTAAGCAGAATATTTCATAAATAATTCAGTCTTGATATTCGCGATGAAGAAGTGTGTCGTTACGATAGTCTTTTTATTCACGAATACAATATGGTATGTTTCGAAACAAGAGAATAAAGGAAATGTGTTCAAACTGTCAGACCTTTGTGAACTGTCATGATTCAAAATTTGTTTAAATTTAGTTCAAACTAAAAACCCTTGTGTCAAATATTGAAAGCGCGACATGTTAAAATGTCTAATACCATTGTTTACCAAATAATTTATAAAATAGTAGACTTAGGAGGGAAATATTTTAGAGAAGTACTTAATTTGGCTTTCTGAACACGATACGCTGATAGAAAATATAACGTTCTATTTAAAAAAGTTGAAAACAATTGAAGATCTCGAAAATCTGTCATTTGTTTCTCCAAGGGTACCATAAAATTGAACACGAAAGGTCCTGAAGCTTTTCTAATTTAGGCTATTTCGTGAAACTTCAAATAAAGAAGTTAGCTATTGTAGCCATTTTCCGTGAACACCAAGATTTTGTTACTAAATCATTCCTAAAATAGTAGGCTTTGGGAGATGATATTTTAGAGACATGATTAATGTAAGTAACATCTTGAACGCGATGCGATGATAAAAAAACCTAATATTCCATTAAAAAAAGTTGAAAACAATTGAAAATCTCGAAAAACTGATCGTCATTTGTTTTTCCGAAAGTACCATATAAACGAGGAAGAGAGGTCCTAAAACTTTTCTAATTTAAGTTACTTCGTAAAAATATAAATAAGAAAGTTAGCTATTGTAGCGGCTTCCCATGAACGCCCTGTATAATAACTTACGAGCGAGCTTATACTATCCCTACTATTCGACGCAACGGCGACGTACAGTGGTCCGAATCGCAAAAAACCTGCGAAAAAGTCTAATTTTCGATATTCTCGTAGACAGTCGATTTTTTTTGCAATAAGCTACTACATCTCGTCGGTAAGTGGCATAAGTTTTACTGTGCTATACTGCACCTAACATAAATTAAAATAGTCGTAAAAAACAGCTTGGCCATGCATTTCGTATGTAGAGAAAATGTCTGCTAATTTTAATGAGTGAAAACTAGTTACATATTAACGACACATTAAAATTTATTACATTATTTAAAAGTACATATCATGTGTTATACAAAACGATATTTAAAACTAAAAAAATATGTAAAAATATTTTTGAAAAGATAGTATTTGTAAGGCACCGTAAATTCCAATTAATTGTATGTTAATTGTGGCATATCTATCATATTTTGGAAAAAATCGGAATTTACAAAACGTATTTTTATGAATAGCCGTAGGCGTCGTCAAGTTACCTAAGAAAACACTTTTGCGCACTTTCCGAGAAATTTAATTTGATATGCAATTCTGCATGGCTCATTACGACGTTCTAATGCACATCGAAATGTTTCCTGGAAGGACTACTACGTACAATCAAACGCATTATGTATTTCTCGCTAAGCGGATTTAATAAGAAATGTTCTCTGAACCCAATTTTCGCAGAAATGTGATCTAAACCACCCCTTCTCATTGGTAACATGTGATTTCCTGGCCAATTCAAATTCACTAATCCACTTCTACCACTAAATGGCTCCGTCCTATTTATTTTCTTCCCTTTTCTGGTCACAAGAAAAACGTTATTAAATTCAGAAACACCTAGTTATCAACAGCAGTGTTCAAGATTTGAGCAAATAGTGTTCAAAAAGTGAGCAAGTTAGTGGTTTCAAAAGTGATCGAGAAAATCATTCCTTGGAAACCTGTTGCTATAAAGAATGTTGCACCATAAGCTGCATCAGCAATTGTGAACGGGGATTCCTTAGCCGTGATCGCAATCATTAACATAAAGTTAGTGTTTCGTTGTTTTGTTTATTTCGTGTATCTACAATGTCAGTTTTCAATGTAACACGTTTAATGTTGCACGAGATGATGCCAAATTGTAAAACAACAGAACAAAAGCAAACCCGGGTATTAGACTTTTTGAAACAAACATTTCGCCTAAATAACAGTGATAATGAAATCCAGGTACTCGAAGAATATACGAGAACTAATTGTTTCTGCCGCATTTTCGGTTTTAGAATGAACGTTGCCGCAGAAATGAGCGCATGTTAACCAAACATCGTGTCTGGTTTGCCAAAATTTTGATGTCCCTTCATTTCTTTTGCAAAGTACATCAAGGATTTTATTAACATCGGAGGGTCATATGTCTGTGACTGGTCACCCGAGAAAAGAGTTTTCGGAATTAAGTGACTCTGCAAAACGCTGAAAAACAGAAGAGATACGCAGATCTGTTTCCACAGCCGAATTAACGTATGCCACAGCAATGAAACTGCACGCAGAAGGTAGTAGTTCTTCTGTAAGGCTACTCATTGACAAATTTTGACAAAACGGAAAAAGTAATGAAACCATTATTAGTTGAGGAAGCTCCAGCTTTAATAAAATCTCAAAATTTATCGAAGCATGCATATTGCACATTAAGAACCGCTGCATTATCACATGGACATTCGTTATACCCCTCCTATTATCAAGTGCTAAAAGCAAAAGAACAATTTTATCCTGACGGTATTACTATTGATGCTACGAAATGTGAGATATCTTTACAAAATTTATTAAATAAAACGTGCGTAAGCATTATAAAAACATTGCAACATACCGACCAAGAAAGAACAAAGAAGACGTGGAATTGAAGTGACAGTATTTTTGTAACTTCTCTTGTGCCCCTGCGGTTGACAGTTTCGAATACTGATGAGATTTTGTGGGAAAATTTGCGTCCTTCGTCTACACGGTTTTGTAGACCTATACGAATTCAGTGGATCAAAGAATCTGTAGCGGTTTCCAAAACTGAAGAGGAATACATTCAAAATCAAATTAACAGTTTAACTCCATTCACTCATCTCACATTAGGCACGATCAATTTTTCGTTGTTCTTGACAATGTTAGACGGAAAAGTATGTAATGTTCCTCTGGGATGCGTTGCTGTATTTGCCACACAACAATTTCAAACATGAATGACATACAATCAATGAAAGGAAAAGTTGATAGGCACGAGATGTACAGGTTTGGGTTATCCGTTCTGCCCGCATATATTCGTTTTTTTTTAGTGCTTTTTGTATATTTCATATAGATTAGACCTAAAAGTATGTTTCACAGGACAAGAAACCAATTTTCGAAGAAAGAAAAAAATAAATTGAAGACAGATTTCGCAATTCTATGTGTCTTCTTGTTGATATTCTTAAACCAGGATTTGGAACGACAAATGATGGCAATATTGCGAGGAGGTTTTCTGCCAATTAAGTATTAGCAGCGCAAATCACAGACATTGACGAAGAATTTATTAAAAGATATTCCGTTATTTTAAAAGTTACGAATTCTGGCTACACAATAAACTGAAAAGCCTTTGAAAAGTACAGTTTGAAGACAGCCGAGAGATACGTCCAGTTTTATAACTGGTATTATATGCCTGTAACAGTTCATAAGGTTCTTATTCATGGCTCTAAAGTAATCGAACATTTAATTCTTCCAATTGGGGAACTCTCCGAAGAAGCCCAAGAAGCCAAAAATAAGGATATTCGCAAATACAGGGAACATCATAGGCGAAAAATTTCACATCTAAAAACTAACGAAGACCTACTTCGACGATTATTGCTTAGTTGGGATCGATATTTAAGTTCATTCGGATATGAGCCAAAAAGACATAAGGCAAACTTGAGACCAGATATTATGAACTTATTGCACGTATCACAAAAGCAGGCTGCAGAAGAACACAATAAAGAACAAAATGAAGAAGAATAAGTAGAAGAAGACGAAGATGAAGAACATGAGGAAGATGAATAAGTGATGGAGAAGCTGAAATCGCAAAGAACTAGAATGAAACAGGAAATGGAAGCAGCTATGAATATTTTTAAACATTTTCGTTGCGTATTAATAATACATTCAATAATTCATAAATCAAAAATTACTAGTTTCTTTGTGTCGGTGAGTTCATAATACATTCAATAATATATGTGTATGTAACACATATGAAATTGTTCTTTTTTTTCCTTTTATTCATACATAACAAATTGTTATTTTCATTGCGTCCTGTGAATTTATCAGAAAGTAAATAATTCTTATCTAAAAATTATTGTTGTCTTTCTATAGCTACTGGGAAATTAAAATTATTCAGCAATAAATTGTTCTTGTGAACATGTTTCACCATTAATTGTCTCTGATTATAACTTTATTACAAATCTAAGTTCGGAATCAAATTCTGCGGCTTCCAAACATCTCAGCTATAAAAAGATTTTTAGGGAAAATATTAAATTATCAAAGTGAGGAGTTTTTCGCACGTTTTCAGGCAGCTGGACCACTGTGCGACGGTAAGAATGAATCCATTAACAAGCAGGTGTGATCGTATAGAAGTTACAAGAAGTTACGTGTGACATCTTTGTTTTTCTGCGTTTTGAAAACAATTATATCCGATTGTTGTACTTTTTTCTTTTTAGTTCTTTTTATCTTGTTTTGTCTTTTCTTATCTTTCTTTCTTTACATTGTCCACTTTTGTTTTATACGTTAGTTGCCTTCTTTTTTCTCGTCTGGCCTTCCCTGACCCTGTGCACTTTTCGTTTATCTTTTTTTGCCATCTGTCTTCCATTATTAACCTCATTTTTCTCATCTTTCCTTGATTGTATCCATTTGTTTTAGCTTTTCTTTTATCTTAAAATCAATAACCCTACTTTTTTTGATTTAAGAAACTATTTACAGAGATAATTGAAACAGTGTTTTAAGCTCCATGAGCCAGGGGGATGGGGGTGTGCCATTTGCCCCACCTTGCCTACGTTCACGGCCCGCTATTTGAAACAATCAATAACTTTATCTAAGAGATAAATTTTATTTAGAGATAACTTTAGGAAAGCACATAGTATATTGTTAAATGAGTGACGAAAGAGTCATTTTTTGAGCGAGAGAACACTTTCCCAGACGAGGCGAACCCGAGTTTAGTAATGTTCGCGAGCTTAAGAAAATGATTTCGAGTTAAACACTATACTTTTTCTTCAATCCGATTTACTATTTCTGGTGGAGTATTGGGAAGATCTAAATCACTTTCTGTACCTATCAGAAAATAATAAAGATTCGACAAACAGCACACACTGACATTTAATAATGACGCGATACAGTGGCTGTAGGCAACTAGGCGGAGTACGATGTATTTTCGTTTCTATAGACGAAAGTTTACGTTATGAGATTTTTCTTCACTAGTTACGGAAATAAATCTTTCGTTGGAAGTATTCGGTAACAACAGAATATCTTTTCATGAAGGGTCGTAGAAAAAATAGTTTACATCGCAAGTCTGTACTTTATCAGTACATGAAGTTTTAAGAAATGGGTTTTGGAAGTTATAGCGAGTTTATTTTGAATTTGTTATTAAGTAAAGTTACAGATTGTTTCAGAAATTGGGCTTAAATAATTCTAATTTTAATAAATTTTGTTGCATATTGTTTTTGATTGAAGTGGATCTATCAAGCAGCCTTTGTACAGCTGCCCCAGCCCTATTTTAGTCTTCATCAGCAGAAGCATATCTCGAGAGTTCCACTGCAAACCAAAACGACTTGACCATGAATATTCGCAAATGAGATGTAATAGTAATGAATAGCTTAAACAGCGATATCCTATGATCGCTTTTTGACCTAACATTGCATTAGGAAATTGAAGCCAGTTTGCTACATAAATAATAAGTCATCCCATGCAAGGCGGCCATGTCAAAGCATATTGAAAGGTTTTAAAAAAAAATGTTGCAAATCGTTTTTGATTGCAGTGGATTCCTCAAGCAGTCTCCGTACAGCTGTTTCAGCCTTACATGATTTATTTTACATAAAACTGGCTTCAAATTGTCAATCCTAATGCAATGTTAGGTCAAAACGCGATCGTGGGATGTCACTGTTTAAGCTATTCATCAATGTTGGTAAAACTGATTTTGCATCTAGCAGGTTGCCTCCTTCCCATTTAAATGTGTAGTTTGATCCTTATCCCCCCGCAAAAGTAACTCGTGACGTCACATGAAACTTCTATCCGTCACAGTGAAGTAAATAGAGTGAGCTTTAGTCTATCTCCTAAAGCTTAATCTAATTCACTATAAATGGAATCAATCTGTGGTCTTGCTGATCAATAATGCAGAAACCTCATTAATATGCTCAATGGAATTTATCACGTGACGTGACGCAACGAGTTACGTACCCAAACCCTCCCCTCTGGATCAAGGCAAACTTCTAATAACACAGATTACTAGGCAGATGCGAAGGCTCCGGCCGGCACCTTTGGTGTTGCGTCGTAAAATTCCATAACTTTCAGCCATTGTTTAGGTAGTTGACAAAGTACGAAGTTTGAAAACTGCTGCGTATTGCAGTATTAATACATTAATGCACCTTTCATCAATTTGCTATTTTAATCAACGAATAAAGTAGATTTAAAAAAAAAACGTAGATTTAAAAAGAACTAATCTTTTTTACTCACAATTTCCACTATATTTTATGAAGTTACAAAATTTTCTTAAATTCTACGACATGTTTCGCTATTAGCTGTAACTATAGCTTCTTCGGGTAGTAACAAAATATCTTGGGGGTCGGTTTTTGTACTTAATATTGAAACAGATTGACCACTCGTGAATTGTTAAGGTCTAGGTGGCTATTCAATCTGTTGTCGGAATTCTTAAGTTCGTTTATTTCTAGGGATTCCAGGAGGTCTAGTTTTTTTTTTACTTTCTACGTGTAAAAATTTAAAATCGGTATTGAAATAATATTAACACCGTTTAAATGCAAAGTATAACTTCAACTCCCTAAAAGAATATTTGTAACACCCGTAAAATGTAATTTTAACACCATTAAAAATATAACTGCAACTCCTTGAAAGAATAATTTCAACATCTTTGTGTAGTCAAACTAACACCTTTCACTCCTTCAAATTTTAACATTTTTGTGTTTAACTACTTGTGCAAATGGACGCGAGGGAACTACGAACATTTTTATCTGTGTAGCTGATATACTTATCTTTTATATCTATTTTGCTCTTACTATGTTTTATGTATTTTTCTAGTGTTATTATTGGTTTTGAAAGCAACGTTGATATTTAATTTAGTGAGATACTTTTTGATGTTTTCGCTAGTTTTGCCTGTGCATGTAATAACTTTATAATTTATATCTTTTTCTTCGGTTGGACTAGGATGTATCAAATCTATTATTTTCTTAGAGTTTTTTTTTTTATTTAAAATGTTGTCAATAATTTGTGATGTGTATCTATTATTTATTGCAATTTGTTTTATTATATTGAGTTTTTTTTGAAAATTTGATTTGTTTAAAAGTATTGTTGTTAATCTGTGTATCATGCTGTAGAAAGTTGCTAATATATGTTGTCTGGGGTGATGTGATGAATTATGTATTGTTGTTTCAGTGTGAGAAGGTTTATGAAATATAGAAAAAATGTATTGGTTTATTTTCTTAATCGTTAAATCTAAGAAGTTTTTGAATTGTCAGTTTCTTTTTCTGTTGTAAACTTAATGTTGTCCTGTAGACTGTTGATGAAATTGAGAAATTGGCGTAGTTGTCTATTTGTACCGACAAAACATGCGAGAACATCACCAACGTATCTGTGCCAATACAGGAATTTTTGGAAGATGGGGGGGTGGTTTTTAAATTTTATCTTCTAGGAAATTCATAAATTTCTTGGCTAGCAGAGGGCTGAGTGGATTTCCCATTATTCTTTGGAACTATAATAACGGTTATTGAATTCGAAATAGTTCTGGTCTAGGCATATTTTAAGTGCTTCTCATATTTCTTGTTTTTTTTTTTTGTAAAATTAGTTTTACTGGATGACAAAAGTTTTTCTACAAGGAGTAAAGTTTCCTTTATGGAAAATGGAAATAGTTTTGTAACATCAAAAGAAACAAATTTGGAATTATTTGGTAGTTCGATATTTTTAATTTTGTTTGCTAAATCGTAAAAATTTTTGATTGAAATAATAATTTGTGTTATCTAAAATTGTGTTGATTAGATTTTGTGATAATTTGTATGAAGGGATATCCGTTTTTATGTAGTTTCATTAGAGAATATAATCGCGCTGGTTAGGGGTTCATGAGAGTGTAAGTCTGCTGGGATCACTGTCATTAAGCAAGCTTTTATAATTTTGTATTACTGAGTTGATCTGTTTTTGAAAGTATTCACTAGGATTTTTGTTTAAAACTATGCATTTATCTGGATGTAAAAATCTAACGTTTTTTGGACATACAATTCTTTACTTAAGGCTACAAGTATATTTCCCTTATCAGCTTTTGTAAATATAATTTTGTTTTCATTAGATTTTTTATTCAGATTTCAAGGTAAGAGTTTCATTTTTTGGATTTTTTTTAAATCTTTTTTTATTATATTTGCTGCTATCACAGACAACAACTCTGCTGCTACATACTTTACATTAGTGTTATTACAGTATTTAGAATTAACTGCTAATTCTGTTTCTATTCCTAACGTTTCTATAGTTTTCTTGTCGTAACTATTTTGTGGTAAATTATGTTTAAAACCTTTTTCCAAAAGTTTTGTTTTAGTTCTGTCAAATTGTGTATCCATTAGGTTTATAAATCTGTCAAAAAACTTATGATTTGAGAGTGTTTTAATAATTTTCTTTTCAGATTTTTTTTGTGTTAGTAATGAGGTGTTCTAGTTTATTTTTTGTTTTAAATATTTTTTGTGGATGATAGTATTTACTTTTTCTCTAGTATCAAAATTCAAAATATTAAACTCTATGTAATGTAACTTATATAAAAATTCAGTGTGAATAACATTTAGATGGAGACTAAAAATACCTCTTTTTCTATATTGAGTCTTCATTTCTTCTTTTAGCTATTTCTTTTGTCCTGCTAGTAATCCTTTTCTTGCTGTCTCGCTGTTGTTGTCCGTTTTTAGTTCCAAGTACTTATTAATTTTACGTCTGTGAAACATGAAATAGTTAAAACAATACAATTGACAGTGTGCTCTGTAAGTGAAATAGTTAATTACAAATTCCATATATTTTAGCCAACAGATAATCGTTTCTAAATCTGGAACGCGAATTAAACTGTCACCATGTGCTCCAAAATATCCTACTGCTAACTGCGACCCGAGTGCTTTAGTGTGTGTGTCCTCACAAACTCTATCGAAAACATACAATGCTGGAAAACAGTTCCATTTGATTGAACACACAGGTATTTTGTTTCAGTTGAAAAACTTTCTTGTAATTAACAAATGTTTAGATGAAGATAACCCTGGTGATGTACAAATTAAGCTGAAGTCTCTTTACGGCAGTACCTGTGAGGCAGACCCCAGTAAAAACTACACTACCTACGTGTCTTTTGGAAGAAAAATTCAGGTGCGTAAAAAATTATTGTTTGCCTGTGTCATATCATAATTTCAAAAGTATATATACATATAAAGTTGAATTATTTTAAATTGCCATATACCGATTCCACTACATTAAGTAGGCCCACCTGAGCGCTGACGATGCAACGTGAGCGTATGACGCGATGTATGCCGATTTGAATTCTGTGCCTACTTGGAGCGGTTTCATCTGTATGTATAAGAACGCGATATTAGTCATGTTTTTTTCAACTGACCGACAAGCTCTAAGCTGATCCGTCAGCATCAACGTAATTCGCAATTGAATCTGATGGATCAGATTAGTTAAAGTGCAGTTCAAATAAATTACATTTTCAAAAGAACACGACTATTATGTTCTGTAATATCTATTATTCTTGTGTATACAGTGCTCCAAGGAAGTACGAAAATGGCATTTTATGTAATTTTTACCAAAAAAACTTTGTTAAAGAAAGTCGTGGAGACTCGTATTCTGCACAATTTAAAATTATTTTCAACTATTTAGGGCGTTTCTTTATTAAATTACTCATTAAACATTTTTTTTCTTAATGGAATTGCACATATTCTATTACATATTTAGATAGTACTTGAAGAGCTGATGAAAATGATACTCCTGTAATTTATTAATCTATTGCCAGTAGTTCATGAGTTATTTCGTATTTCCTGTAAGAAACGATCCACATGCAAACGTCCGCGTGAAGATTATTTTAAATGATAGCCGGTTGAAATTTGGAGCAAACATTTGGACTTTCAAGTCATTTACCATTTCTGAATATCAGATCGTCATTAATATTTAGACCTGGTTTCAACCATTGTAAAATTACTCGATTATTTTTAATGAAACATAGTGTGTGTTATTAAATGAATGGATAGCCCTTTTTACTTGCTTTCCCAACGATACCTCACTTCATACTAAGGCCTAGAATCTGAGGGTCCAAACTCAGAGGCGTTGTATTCCGCGCGCGGCGGGGCTCGATTTCTCGCTGCATTTCCGATAGGTTTTCAACGAACGAACATTTGGAATGTTATTTAATAATTCATTTTAATAACAATTAATAATAATAAATTATTCGAATTTCGAATACGTGAGAATACTCAACAACGCGCGTCTATGTTAAACCGGGTAATCGAACGATTCAGATCTGCGCTACACCGGGGGTGTTAGGCCTAATACATACTTGGATACAAAGTCGCGCAACTTTGTTTCATAGTCATGTTTCGCGATTGTTTCGAAACAAAATCGCAGAACTTTCGTATCGAAACCTAGTACACACTTGGATACAAAATCGCGCAACTTTGTTTCAGAGTCTTGTTTCGCGATTGTTTCGATGCAGTTGCTAGACAAAATGTGACGTACCTCGAGTGTTTGCAGAATTTTTGTTTCCCTTTTCAAATGAGAAACTTGAAACAGTGTTGCGCAACATTTGGACGTGGGAGAAAAAAGAAGATGAAGATCACAAATTCGATAAATCTCGCTCGCAATCAATCACCTTCGTATTTTATCGGCTCTGCTGTGTTTTTTTTTTTAATTATGTGGTCTCAAAAAAAAGTAGATTTCCATGGTACAACTTGCTTGTAGCCTTGTAGGACGTCTTTGTAGTAGAGTATGAAAATCGAATAATAAAAATAGATATACAGGTTGTTATAGAATAAGATGACAATAATTATACCGATAAAATAGCGACATCTTACTATCGCTTTTTGAACTGACATTGCAGTAGGATAGACAAATTGAAGCGGGATTTGCTCCTAATAAGTCCCTCATGCAAGGCGGCCATGCTTGCTGTCAAAGCATAATGAAAGTTTTTAGAAAAATTTTGTGCAAATCGTTTTTGATTGCAGTGAAAACCTCGAGCAGCCTCTGTACAGCTGTTTCAGCCCTGTTTGGGGCTTCTTCAGCAGAGACAGACACTGCAAACAAGAACGACTTGTCCAATTTATTCGCAAATGCGATGTAAGAGTGATAAACAGATAAAATAGCGACATCTTACTATCGCTACGTCTCTGCTGAAGAAGCCCCAAGCAGGGCTGAAACAGCTGTACAGAGGCTGCTCGAGGTTTTCACTGCAATCAAAAACGATTTCCACAAAATTTTTCTAAATAATTATACCATGTATAGATCACATTAAAGTATTACAATTTAGCTTAATTTATCTACATACAAAACTATTTCGTTCCTGAGGTATAACCTCCTAAAGAGGTAACTTGAAAAGAATATTTTCTCAAATAACAGTTTAACGTAGATCGTTGAAATTTGACATGCAGTATAAGTGAAATACAGGGATAGATATATCATACGGAAAATTGAGCGTTCTTTACCAGTGGCGTAGGTCCGGGGAAGTAGGTTATTATTTAATAAATAAGTGTAGCGTGGTCGAAAATAAACACTTTGTACAATCTAAGTATATTCAACATAACATTGCTTTCCACAATAGGAATAATCATAACAATATATGCCAACCCCCAACTCGCTTAACTGCCGACCTTCCTTACGGATCGCGACGACTCCTAGCCCGCCTGCGCGACATCAGCTGTTCTTCCCCGCATCTTCGCTCTGCTTTCTCCACACCCGAGAGCATGTTTTAAATAGATGCTACATAAGTTACTTATTGTCACTTTTTAAAGACTACTGAAACAAGAATTGAAATGTACGAATAAAATTGTACTAGAAATGAACCAAGTGCCATCTTCGTCAGATTAACCATTTACGACATAATTAGGTCGAGAGATTTTATTGCAGCAATTTTATTTACATGTCAATGTATAATACTTAATTGTTGCGTACTTCTTTTCTCAAAGTATGCTTTTCAAGTTGCTTTTATAGGTTATATCACAGAAACGAAAAAAAAAATTGTGTATAGATAAATTAGGTTAAATCGTAATATTTTAAGGCCGTTTATACGTGGTGTAATTATTGCCATCATATTCGATAACACCCTGTAGAAGATTTAATCAAAAAATACAAAATTGTAATTTCTGAAGTTCAAAAAGATTTATGGATTTTAAAATCCAACTTCGCCGAGAAAATAAATAGTTCTACGTTTTGCTTTTCTTTTATTTTTAATTTTTTACTGAGCATCAAGCAGAGATGCTACAGGCAGCAATTCCAATATCGCTGACCATGGGAGTGCACATACCAAAGGTTGAGGTTTGAATGACTGCAGCTTGTCATTTTAAACCACGAAGTTTAAGGCAAAATGACGTAAGCTCTTTTGACTCAATTGTGTAGCAATCGAGAAAAACTATTTTTAACACACTTGGTTTTTGATGAAATTTGATATAACTGTTTATTTAAGCATAATGAATAGTTTAAATAGCGACAACCTACGATTGCTTTTTGACCTGACATTGCATTAAGATTGATGAATTGAAGCCAGTTTGTTACGTAATAAGTCATCTCATGCAAGCCGGCCATGCTTGCTCTCAAGGCATAATGAAAATTTTGAAAATTTTTTTATTGTAACTCGTTTCTGATTGCAGTGATTCCGTCATGTAATAGTAATGAATAGCTTAAATAGCGACATCCTACGATCGCTTTTTGACCTGACATCGCATTTGCGAATATCCTTGGGCAAGTGGTTTTGGTTTGCGGTGGAACTCTCGAGCTACGCTTCTTCTGCTGATGAAGCCCCAAATAGGGCTGAAACAGCAGTACAGAGGATGCTCGAGGCATCCACTGCAATCAAAAACGATTTGCAATAAAAAATTTTAATGCATTAATGTTAGTGCTTGTTTTTTTACTATTCTAATAAGCATCAAACAATAAATATTGGGAAAAATAGCCATTAAAATACTTAAAACTAAAAACAAAAAAGTGACGCAAATCATTCTGATATAAATAGCTAAATTACTATTTATTACTCAAATGGTAATATGCATATTAATTATTGCGTTTAGCGCTGTCGTTTAATGGTAAATTTCCGGTTTCATAGAAAATGTCGCTTACGTCGTTTTGCATTGAACGTACATGCATCCGGATAGGTAGGCTAAATGTTTATTGCGAATCGATTTCAGATTGGTTCTTTCAAAAAACCAAAAATTTAAAGAACAATCAGCAGGAAATATTTTGCGTATCCAGAACTAAGCTTAAGTGTGGACATGCGATAATATATAGAAACAGTTTCGATACTTTTTCTCGCAACAATGTTTCGCGATTGTTGCGCGACTTTGTATCTAGGTATGTACTAGGGCTAACGATGCGTAATCGGCATCTGGGAGACTGGACGAGCTATTTTGCTCGATGCTTTACTTAATACATTTAAATTTAAAAACGTCTGAGTTATTGGCCTTCCAGTACAATCGGCCGAGGTAATAAAATTCGACACAACCTTCCCATACAAGAGCTATTATACAGGGAAGGGCAAAAGTATGGAACCGGCTTAATATTTCGAAAACTGTTTGACGTATCTATTTGAAACTTGGTGTGTGATTCAGAGTCAATAGGACCTCAATTACCAATTTATTTCAATTGTTTATCTGCTCTTGTTTCTGAGATCCAACTACTTGATTTTTTTTAAATGACAACCTGCTGATTTTTTTCCTTTATTTAATAGCTCGTTTAATTCTCTAAACGACCACATAAAAATATTTATCTATTACATAAGAACATTTTCGGGAAAAAATCATTTGAATGAAAAAGTTAGGAAAAATGGTTTATTGTTTGATACTCGATAAAAATTTTAGTTTTAACAAAAAAAAAAACTGGAAGACCACAAGATTATAGGCTGTTTTTAAGATAGCACTAAAGAATATTTTAATAAAAATTGCCTTGAAAACATGAAAACAAATGCCAAATATCAGTGTAAACCATCTTTTCTAACTTTTTCATTCAATCATTATTTTCTCGAAAATTTTCTTATGCAATAGATAAATATTTTTATGTGGTCGTTTAAATTTAAAATTTAAACTATTAAATGAGGAAAGAAATCAGCAGGTTGTCATTAAAAAAAAAAATAAGTAGGCATTGGATCTCAGAAACTAGAGCAGATAAACAATTGAAACAAATTGGTAATATAGGTCCTATTGACTCTGAATCACACACCAAATTTCAAATAAATACGTCAAACAGTTTTCGAAATATTAAGCCGGTTCCATACTTTTGCCCTTCCCTGTATATTGTTCCTTGACTGACGGCAAGCGAAACGCGCTAAAGTATGATCCACTAGAAATGGTAATCTAAGATCAACCGTCAAAATATCCATTATAAATTAAAAACGGAATTGGTACAAATCATGTACTGTGGCTTGCAAAAAAATCGCGTACACCTGCTTTTCGTGGTATTAAGTTGGTCTTGAGATTTAATTTGTCAGTGTCAAACAATTAAAATTCAGACTGACAGAAAACGAGTAAGTTAGAAGACGAAGAGTTATTCTCAGTAGGAGCGAATGATTATAGCTTAAATAAAAATACTATGATGCACAAATAATATGGGGGAAGAAGAAATATTTGCAAATAGAAAAGATGGTTGGAGATAGATGTCCAAAAATATCGATTCACGACTCGGATAATGCCCTTCTGAATTAAGAGAAATCCAAGATAAACCGCAAAGGATTCCATGTTTTAACAAATTTTCCAATACTCTTGTCACCAACAAGTCGAAAATTACAAATTCTACTTTGAAGAGTCTTGTCAAGTGTTAAAAAACTATATTAATAGCAGAACATAAGCAATCGACAATTCTATTTCGATTAAATTATATTTATGGGCCGTTAAATATTTGGAATTGCGTAATATTTATTGAACAAATCATACTGTCTAACTCGTACCAGGTAAAATAGTAATCATCTCAATCTCAGTTCCTAACCTGTACGTTTGGAAACATGAAAAAATTCTCAAAATACGCATTTACAAAGCAAAAAATAGGTAAAAACTCGGCTACTTGATTTTGAGGGTGTACGCGATTTTATTGCAAGCAAGTGTACAAATAAATAAATGATGATAAAAATACATTTTACTTACGTCTATCCAAGAATCCGAACATTTCGCTAATTCACATGATCCTTTGCATTTAGCTGTTCGGATAAAGGAGGTTGCGCTCTATTTGGAAAATCAAGGTTCACCAAAAACGATTAAAAACGTTTAAAAAATTCTTTTACGTTTTTTTACAAGCGGTAACATTTACTGCTTCCTATCAAACCATACGTACTTAATATTCTGAGCATGTTTTTTGTGACAGTGTGACCGCCAATTTGCAGCAGTTACTTGACGGTACTGCTATTCTAGGAAACCAAAGTCTCTTTATCATAAGGTTAACACATTCGAGGCCATATTGAAAATATCGTTAGGGTGGTGTGTAATTAGTTGCTTATACTTGACAGTGCCAATATGGCGAGAATCGGAATCATAAAATTACGCAATTCTTTTTCAGAGTAGTTTGATTATAGACCATAAATTCGCAAACAAATCTCTCTGCTTAATCGTGTCGACTGTCAAGTCTGTGCAACCAATCCTACACCACGTGCTAACCTTATGATGAACAGATTTTGCTAACAGGTGTAATCGGCAACGCTGGTTCCATAAAATTAAATTAAATTAACTGATTAGAAAATTTGGTATGAATTATGTCAAATTTAATTTTTAGCCAAGACTAACAGATGTCAGTGACTGTGAGTTTCACATTGAAATGCTCGATCCTAACATGGAATTGCCTTGCACGAAGAGAGTGGACGGTTATTTATTGGATTTTCGTAGTTTGGGAGGTGAAATGAAGATTCGGTCCAAAGACACGACCTTTTTCGTTAATCTCTGTGGCTCTGCAAAGAACTGCAGAGACAGCACCGCGTCAGCGTGTCAACTAAATGGTAATTCCGTCTCTCTAATAGGCAGTTTAAATACACAGAAAATCACCTTGTCTGAGGATAAACATGTTCAAATCACGTATCAATTTGGAACGGGCAGAAGTAAGATCTTTTGCTTTGAGCTTTTGTCAGGAAATTTAAATTATTTCATATGTTTTGCAGGACGACTACAAACCCGTATATATCTGAAATGCAACTGGAACGTTTTGAGAGCTAACGGGCAGTATGTGGTTCCATCTACGCAAGGAATAAAATATCGTTTCATAATTGAATCTTCTTTGGGTTGTGTTAAACTTCCAATGAATTGTCAAGTAAGTTTTGTGTACGCATAATTTTTTAGCCGTTGCGTTGATATAAAAGAAATATACCGAGTTGTTATAAATTATGAGAAACAGGTAGGTGTGAGCCAAGTCAGGCACTGGTTTGAAAACGAGTTAAATTTTGACGTGTGTTTACTGTCTTATTGCACAAACCCTCTTTTACACAACTTTTCAGTCTAAAAGTCGGTTTCTAGAAACTTTTATCATTAGATATATCTAATGATAAAAGTTTCTAGAAACCGGGCATAAAAGTCGTGCTTTGAGAAGTAGTGAAATTTGACTTATAGTGTTTTCCATTGGTACATTCCGCGTGTCCGAGTGTTCACTCTGCCGGAATTGTATGTTGCACTGGGGAGATGTGTTTGCACCTACCGAGAACCGCACATTCCACTGAGACAATCTGCTCCTTAGCGGTATAAGTGTGCATTTTTCTACACGAGCGATTTGAGGCGGAGAGAGTGCAAAACAAACATAACGGAAAAATTGGTTCGCTCTGCGTGCGTGCACACCGTTGAAGATTCTGACGTCATTTGTTCGCACACGGAGTGTACTAGAGTAACTTTGGTCACAGACAACTAAAGCAGACCTGTCAGCCCTGTAGAAATTTTGCACCAGATTTATGTATTAAAATTTTACCGCGACATGGCATACACTTACTTGGTTGTACTTCGGAAATTAATTTTGAGCATAGTGCAACCGAGAACTAAGACCAGAGGACTTAAAAATATCTTCCTCTCCTTCTGCGCGGATGTTTTAAAATTGAGATAATCTATGATTGAGATTGAGACTATGCCCACTAGAGTCTAGCCACTATCAGACCCGAAGGCGCCACGAAAATTGCCGAGCGAAGGATGGTATTTTCATTCATATTGAATTATGTAATTATTTTCCCCAGTGATTCAAAATAACATACATACATTAAAGAATTATTTAAAATTAATATAAAAATATTTGAAGTACTAAATACGTGGTTTCTGAAATTCAAGGTGTTCTTTTACCAAGATTATAGCGTTGGGATGTTGAAAAACATAAAAAAAATACTGGAGGCGTTGCTAGAAATAAAAGAAATCAATCGTTCTTGTGTTGATTAGTAATCTCTTCAAACTAAATATGAAAAAAATAAATATAACATTGGCGCAAAACGAACGAGCAAGCTACAAAGGAAAAATAAACTAATAATAAATAAGAATATTGTGCATTTTATTATTATAAATACTGTGTTGAAAAATTCGTTTGCCAAATTTCTAAGGTGAGACCAAATGACAACAAAATAAGCCACTTTCATTTAACCTGGGGTTTGAAATTAATTATTGCATAAGACTGTAAAAGCCAAAAAAGTAATATTGCCAAATCAAACAAGAAATTAACAAGCGAATGATGAAATTTTGAACGCACACGACATTAACTAGTATTGTTATAAGATGTGTGTAAAAGTAATCATTAGCTGCTTTCTTTCTTTTAAAAGTTTGAATCGTGTTTCGAATAATTTGGACCTGAAATTCGTAGTTGTTGCAATAAAACGCCTGACTTGAAATTTTGATTGACAGTTCATTTGTAAATAACAATAATTCAATCGAAACAAGTTTTAAAAATAGAGATTCGTAGAAAAGAACGTCTGTTTTTGAATAAAAACACGTTTGGATCACGATTTTGTGAGCGAAAGAAAGCACCTATTATAGACCCTAGGGAACATCGGGTGTTAATATGAAAATTGTACACACTTTAATGGGATGGGAAATTTTTAGTTAAGCTGCCAAATTTTATGGCAAGCGTTAATAAAAAATTTTAAAATATTACATTTGATATAAAAAATGAACAAGGCTAAAGAACGTAAGATTGTCTTAACATGAGACAAAATATTTCCCACATAAAATAAATTTAAAGTCGACATTTCGAAGTTTTCTGACACTTAAACGTCGCAAACGTCAAATGCTCATTTATGACAGTGCAACGGTGCGAATTAATTAAAACTACTTTGTTATAATTATTAAATTATTTTTATTGAAAGGAATAACGTAATGGTGCTCGAAATTACATTATAAAGCTTCGCAAGCCAGGATCAGAATAAATTTGTCAAACAGGGCAAGTAATTTTTACGTTACATTATAGAGTTCCTCTTTGTGCCACAACAACCAAAGAAGAAAGAGGACTAAAGAAATTTGAGTAAGGAAAGTTAAGAAAACGATTTTTTTATTTTGTACCTACCGTGTAAAATTTCAAACTACTTTACCCTTAAATTAAGATTTGGCCGTAATTAAATCATTTGTAGAATTAGTAACGTCTACCGATACCGCCAGAAAACTATACCTGAGCCAACCTGAGCAAAGAAACACAACTTTACTGAGCATAAACGCGAAACTGTCAAAGAAGCTGACATCTATCAAAAATGACGTAACGGATATACATCCGTTTCCGGTTTTTTGGCAAAGTGGCGTCAACACAGAAACACTAAGGGCCATTTGCACCACTTTCAGTTAAAATTTAAGGTCCACTTAACTCCATAGAAACGTTTGTTACAATAATTATTTCTATGGAGTTAAGTGGAGCTTAAATTTTAACTGAAAGTGGTGCAAATGGCCCTTAAACTAGCAAATTGCCCAGGCCGTATAGGGACGTCCAGACATAAAGGAGAAATCTAGTAGGTCGTGAATAAAACAATCATATGTCGTTTATGTACAATGATGTAATAAGGTTAATGTTGGCAATGGATGGAGTCTAGCGTCATTTTGAATAAGTTTTAGCATTACAGAGAGAAAGATAATATGAGCATTTTACATTTAGATTACAGAGCTCTTTCTGTAAAGCCCGCAATAGACGATCATAAATTGCATGAAATTTACATGTAATTTATGACAAAACCTATTTTTCAACGTGTATAGCGAGCAAAAAGAATTACATGAATTTATACATGTAAAATTGACAACAAAGAGCAAATTCTATTTCTCAAGGTTTTTGACGTGAAATTTTAGTAAATTCTAGTGACTTTGACTGTTGCTGTTGGCTTTTGACTCAGATGAATGAATAACGACTTCAGCTAGTTTATGTGGATATATGTTTATAAATAATTTTAGCTTCAAGACAGTTTAATCATTGATAACCAAGTGCTCTCCGTTTGGACGATACCCTTGATAACATGATCCAACATTTCCAGCTATTCAAAGAAAATAACTTGAAGTTAGAAGCATTAATGAGTTACCATTTTCACCAACATTAACATTCTAAATTACTATTTAGCGGAACATCTTTTTATTAATATTATTGAAACGTGTATTGCAAATTACAATTCATGAATTTATAGACACATGTTTATATGAATTTTTACGTGAAATTATTGGAACATGTATTGCCGGCTTAACAAAGATTAGAAATGGCCGATACCACGTGGTTTGGGGCAAATGAAAGCTTAGTTCAGATGCATCCGGATACGCAAAAAACTAGCCAATCAAGAACAAATCGCAATAAATATTTTGCATATTCGGAATCACAGGGGTTTATGTCTACTGCCACAGTTTTAAACGCAATTATAATTCCCCCCAGGTCGCTGGGACGGCAGTGATGGCACTGTATTTACAGTAAACTGTAATCCTTAGCATATTTTTAAATTATCATGGTTACCTTTTATTGATTTTGAAAAGTTTGGAATCGGTTGTTAGAAGCCAAAGTATTAATTCGATTTCTTATTTAATTAAACGTTTAAATTTCGTTTGCAGCCATCCCAGGCGAACGAACAGGACAATTTGTGATAAAAATAAAGTAAGAGAGAATGCTAAGCGAAGAGTGCACTTTTTCGGCTATCATGGCCGCGCGGCCTTATTAAGCGCGCGGAGCGAAAAACGATCCGAGCAAACGTGGTCGTAATTGATAGAAAGAAAATCACAAATTGTCCGTTTGTTCTTCTGGAATAGCCCAGGAGAATAGCCCTAAAGTTTTTGGTTTGCAGTGAGAATGTCGAGCTACGTCTCTGCTGATGAAACCCCAAACAGGGCTGAAACAGCAGTGCAGAGGCTGCTGGAGGTTTTCACTGCAATCAAAAACGATTTGCAACAAAATTTTTTAAAACTTTCATTATGCTTTGACAGCAAGCATGGCCGCCTTGCATGGAGGACTTATTAGGAGCAAATCCGCTTTAGTTTGTCTATCCTACTGCAATATCAGGTCAAAAAATGTAGGATGTCGCTGTTTTATCTGTTCAATACTTAAACGGTTAACGCAGAAATATTTTTAAATTACGCGCCTTTTTTATTTTAATTCCCCCCAGGCCGCGCATTTTGTTGCTCCACATATACAACGTTGGCTTTGATATCTAATATACCTTTTATCTATGATTCGGAATGCATCTGAACTAAGCTTAATGCGTTTGCAAATACCGTTGCCATGGCGAGTAAGCGGTAGCGAATTGTCAAAATGAAGGCTGCAGTTAGTGAACGGTCGAAGTGGTCAGACCAAATCACGTGATCACTTTTTTCAATTGCTGATTGGTCAGAAGGTAATAATAATAAACAAAAACTTGATAAGTCACTTTATATAACTTAAAATCGAGAAAACGACCCCGCAAAATCCAAAAAACTGGCTAACTAAACGCTCAGACAACGAATGTTTTCACGTTTTGCCCCGACTCAGCTGATCGAGGCTAGTTTTCTCTCTCTCTGATGTTCGTCGCGATACCTCTCACTCTACATCCCATCCACCCCATACCAGATCATTGTTTATGTCACACCTTTCACATGTAGATTATGCAGAAGTATATTTTTAAGTTGTAACTTCTATGTAATTGCAACTCAATTTAAATTTCCTTCAGCGTATGCATTAAATATGATTATACAAAATTTGCAAAAATTATTTACAATCTTAAGATTCTCGTTCTCAGGTTGCGAATGTCGAGATGTGTGAAATGTAATGTTTACAAATACTACAAAAATACAGTGATCGTGCCTATTCGGAACAAGTCGTCATTGCTTGGCGGAAATTGAACTGTAATGGTGGGTTGTGTAGACCAGAAGTATAAAAGACCTGTTGACTACTTCACAGACTTACTGTATCTACAACTGACGCCAGTAACACCTAGTTTAGTTGTAGACAATTTTCGATTTGATGGGGTGCATAAAAGTGCATGTAGGTGGAACGTCTGCTTTAGTTGTTGTCTGTGCTTTGGTGTAGCTAGGGCATGGAATAATAGCGTATTTTTACAATACCGGTATTGATTCGATATTTATATTTAAAATACCGGGATTCCGGGATTTCGGTATTTTTCGGTGTTGAAATAAATGATTATGCAGTACAAACGACAGAAGCAAGAAATGCGTTGAGAAAGAAAATCAGTCATTTATTGAAACAAAATCACATTAAAACTAGATTAGCAACATTATACTTTATAAATAGTCATTTTTTCTGTTGAATAACAATAAATAACTGAAATAAAAATAAAGCTTCTGTTTTTGTGACAATATACTACTCAATAAATAATGACAATAATAAATATACACAATAAACGTCTTTATTTTGTTGACGAAGTTCAGCCAAGCTGTTACCACTTAACCAACAAAAGAACGTATTTAATATAAATATAAATCATACAATTAATACATACTAATTATAAAAGTATAAGTGTGAGAGTGACAAAAATAATAAGTGGACCACTAAAACATTTCGAACGAATTGTTATATTATTTTTTTCTCGTTTAATCTAATTTTTTTAAGTGACCCAGTTCATTTATTGAGAAGTATAATTATTAGAAAACAAAAATAATTATAAAAAACAAACACATAAGTAAATTCCTGAAAATAATCAACAAAGAATAATGAAAACTAAAAGTCAAAGTTAAAAATTAGGATAATTTTGTTGGCGTTAAGTGAGATAATACCGATATCGACATTTCTGCATTTCAAGTCTTATTACCGGTTTTACTAAACGGTATAAAAGTGACCGGTATTCCGGTTTTTCGATATTACCGAAAACCGGTATCCATGCCCTAGGTGTAGCCCAGTGGAAAACGCTATTAAGCACTTTTTTGACCGGGACGACATATACAGGCGGGGCCAATAGTGCGTATCCGATAGATAGCAACTATATTAACGCAGACTTTTAAAATCTATTCTCACTATTACTTACCTATGGTATAGATGCATAATTAGTTACAACTATACAGGATGTTCCGTGCGGCTCTGCCAGACCAAAGTTGTGTTTTTTTTTTTAATGGAACGTACTGTATATTATACTTTATTTCAATTCGTCTTTAAGAGTAGATAAATTTATTATAAGGGTATTATGTACCTAACCCTAATGGTTTTTGAGATATTGACATTTAAAAGTAAAAAAATGGTAAAGTCGGTATATGGAATAGACCGACTAATATGGAATACCCGGTATTTTTGAAATAATAACTGCCATCTGTAAAACGATTCTGGCGTTAACATGAGTTTTGGTATTGTAGGTCACTGCTCCAGAGGTTCTTAGTCGGTAAGATTGCATAACTTTACAGTACATGATTCTGTGAATTTATCGTTTTGGAAGTTTTCGTGCGGTACCAGAAAAATGTATTGTGGCGTGTTTTTTAAAATAAAAGTGTTTTTTTTACAAAAAAGTTAGTTTGTTATAGTGTAGATTAGTACAACAGTTGATATTTCACATTATTAATTCAAAGCGTTGCATATTTTCCCTTATTTCATATCACCCCAACTGACTATTCCATATTACCCGCCATTTTAAATCATATCATGAAGATGCAGTTTTTTTTAATTTGTTATAGAATTTTCCCAAAAAAAATGTGTATTTCTTAAATTTATTATATGCAACCGCTGGGAAATACCATAAAGTATTTTTAATTAAAATATCTGGGTATTTAGTATTTTAGTTCAGAATTTATGACGCCCCAAAGAATAGTACTATACGCCGACCTTTACTCCAGTAGTTTTAAACATTTATACGGATTTTATTCATCATTTTTTAACAAAATATGCATTAATTTATTTTTCGCTAACTGTAGACCTATTTGGCTCCAATATGCGGCGCCTAATAATAAAAACTGAGTAGAAATTGGATCAGAAAAGTAACCTCAAACGCGAAATGGACAGGACAGAATTATTTTGGAAGCTCGTCTCTAATATAAACGATGAAAAGCTAACTTAATTAGGTATAAATAATCATTTTGTTTCTCCCATCATTAATCAAAACTTGTTCAGAATTGGTCACCCAACCTTTTCCCGGCGTCTCAAATGATACAAAATTTATTATTTTATTACGTTTTTAATGTTACTTATAGATGTTACTGTAAAGCGAAGTGATTAGAAAACTAATACCAGTGCTAATACTTGATTATTTACCGATATAACCTCACAATTAGCGTACGATTAGCATGTGCCTACAAAATACAAAATTGACATTTATCAACTAAAAACTTAGTGTTTCTCACACGAACTGAATCTGTTCGCGAGGTAATGCAGTCGGGGTAAGGGGGACGCAAAAAATCTTATCTCATTTAAACTGAGTTTTGTAAAACGAACGCGCTTCAAATTGAGTCTGCTAAAAGTGAGCTGAGATTATCTGAGATTAGACACCAAAAATAGACTGAGCTAGTGGACTTTTTTGACTGTAGGAGTTTCTTTCGCTCACAAAATCGTGATCCAAACGTGTTTTGATTCAAAAACAGACATTCTTTTCTTGGAATCTCTCTATTTTTAAAACTTGTTTGGATTGAATTATGGTTATTTACAAATAAACTATCAATAAAAAATTTAAGTCAGGTGTTTTGTTGCAACAACTACGAAATTCAGGTTCAAACTATTCGAAATACGATTCAAACTTTTAAGCGAAAGAAATGTTTCATGATAATGGTAATGTGATCTTCTGGACTGATATGGCAACGTGTCATTACAATAAAGAAGTTTTGGAAGTTTGCGAATTTTTGACATCTCATATTGAATTTGTTGCCAAAACCAAAAATGCTACATACCTCAGGCATGTGGAATAGAAAAATTTTGGGCTTTGTGTAAAAAGGAGTATAGAAAATATACAGATAAGATTTTAACGAAAAGTTGTAAAGGCGAAAGTTGTATAGAATTATGTTCTTAATTAAATAGTTGAACTAAGTTTTCCATGTAATTTCCCATTTTTGAGTTATGACATAAACATCGTTTTTTTTTTTAAATAGAAACTGCGGAACCTCCGTCGTTTTTTTAAATAAACATATTGAATGTACATCGTTGGAAAGGTAGAAAAAATGCCATTTTTTGTCAGATCATGGCCTACTAGGGTTTCCATTAAAAAAAAAAACCGATGTTTATGTCATAACTAAAAAATGGGAAGTTAAATGGAAAATTTAGTCAAACTATTTAAATAAGAACTTAATTAAACTTTTCTCTAAAATCAAGTATAACCGAGCTATATGCATTTAACGAAATTATAAAAAATCAGTATCTTTCCCCATTTAACCGTCTCTCTAACTCTGTTAGTTTCCAAGATCCCCATGTTAAACACCGAAAAAACTCAGCCTGTATATGTTCTGTGTATTATGTTTTCAATGTTATCAATTAATAAATACATATTGAAGAAATAGTTGTCTCTTTATTTATGAGACTCCCCCTTAGTACCGTTAGTTTGTTATTGAAGTAAAATTCTTTATGGAATGAGGAATAATATTTAAAGCATTTTCAGAAACGCCAAATTGTTATTGCAAGCAACTTTAACAAATGTTTAACGATAAAAGTCTTTAAATTTTAACGGACACTATTCAATTGATTGATAGCTTTGAAGCTGTCATAGTGAAATGTTGAGTGCTCTTTCCAATTTGAATACTGTCCGGTTAACGTTTAAACTATTTACAATTTTCATTAAGTCGACTTCAAATCTTTTAACACTGTGTATGGCATACACAGAATATATTAGAATTTTCTTTTTCTTTTGCAGATACATGATTTACTTTATAATTATCAATATAATTTAAATGGCTTACATAAGCCAAATAGTTTTTGGGAAGTTTCTAATACTGGAAATGGCAGAATGAAAATTAACATGTGTGGACCTTTAAAATCTGTACCTGGAGTATGTGCAGGTGGGTATTGGTTATTTTTTTCTAGTTAGTATAATTTTCAATTCAACTCAAATGGCTCAAATTCTATATGAGTTGAGTTAGCTAGCAAGCTAGTTTAACGCACGCGACTTCCTCAGTCATTTTCTGAATAGCTGTTTTCACAGTAATGGGGACGTTAGCAGACTAATACTTTGAGAATTTCTACCGGAAAAATTAAAGTATTTTTCTTTTTAGCTAATTATTCTCAGGTATGTCATACGGATTTACGAGGACGAAACTTCAATTATGGGAGTATACTAACGAGTGTTAAAGTCCAGGACGATATCATCAGAGCAACATTATCAGGTAAATGTTAAACATTAAAAATAATGAAAGAGAACTTTTTCAGTGAACATTTCTACTTATTGAATCTATTACACAAAAATATTGTGACATAGATGTAGCAGACAGAAAGTGGTACAAACACGTAAAAGAAATTGAGGAGGCTTCTGTATACTCTAACTATAAGCTTGCGTGACATTTTCTCTACTAAGAATATATCTTTTTCACATTTCATAAAATTATATCTTCAAGTATCCCAGAACTGGTAATAAGATTGCTAACTCAAATAATTATCAGGCACAAGTATAAAATTTATCTTGAGAGAAAAAAATAGTAATGAAATAAAATACTGATCGTATATCCCTTGCATGTAGTACAAAGTGGACCATTTTTTTTTCATAGGGTTTCTCAGTTATTTATGGGACGCTGATACCAAATACGTCATATTTTCTTTGAAAGATATTTGAAATAAAGAGAGTGTAAAATTTTAATAAGACAGGCTCTATTTTAAACTATTTTCAAAGAAAATATGATGTATTTGATATCAACACACTCAGAAAAAAATGTTCTATTGATGTATGCTAAGAAACATGAGGTTCTATCGAAAAAAATGAGTTAAGACCTAATAAAAATTTCAAATACTGTAAAAATGTTAAAAATCAAAATACAATCAAAGGAGTGATTTTCTCGAAACACTTGATCGCATTAGATCGAAAAAATGCGATTTATAGCTGTCTAGATTGAAAAATGAAAAAGTTTTTTTTTTCGTTGTCATGGAAACCAAAATTAACAATTGATACGTATTCGTACTCGTAATGATCTGTAAATTTTAAATATGTAAAAATATATAGGATGTTCCATTTAAAATAAGAAAGTTGATATCACTTCCGGCGAAACCGGAAGTCCTATGACGACTAGCAGAATGTCGAAAAATCCCGTTTTTTTTGTTTAATTTATTGTCTCCAAAATTTAGATTAATCGATTAATAAATAAATATTCTAGAAGGGTGAGCACATGGCGCGGGACACCCGGTATATTTTGTTTTATTTTCAGGACTTTTAGGTATCAAATAACAGGGAATTTATATTTATTTATTCGTTAGATTATTTATTTCCGTGTTTCCGTGTTGTGTGGTTAGCTCTTATTTGTAAGGTTTTTCTGAGGGTTAATTTTTGACATTTACATATTATATTTATCATATATCTTTTAGGATGATTAGATTGTTGTTAGTTTTTACATTTTTATGATTTTATTAGGATGATTAGGTTGTTTTTAGATCTTTTTAAGTGCTTCTAAGTTGGTAGCGTACTGAAGATGGCATCTTAGCTGCCGAAATACGTATCTACGGATATGAAATTATTGTGGGCGGAGATTAATTTTCAATTATTCCTTAAACTACCTCTCCTTTACTATTTCAGGTTAACTTTACTTGATAAAAAAGGAATTAAGTATTATACATCACTGAAATTACCAGAAAAAATGCCATAGGATAGAATAATAAAAAGATGCAACAAGAAATTTGAAATCGTGTTTTAAATAAAAATTTCATATAAATTCTGTATTATTTAAGCTTCAGATTAATATCAACTATTGAGTGTGATATACCATTACAATCAGGAGAAAAAATGATATCGAACACAACAACATAAAGATATACATTGTATTTAAAAAATCGAAACTGATGAAGGTCGTCGAAAAACGAAACGTTTGACTTCTTCTTCTTGTGTTCCATCAAAATAAGACATATTACTTCAATATCTATTTTTATAAGAATTTGATAAACACATAAATGTATCCACAGTCATAAAACCATATTTATTAAAATTTTGTTGGAAATTTTTATCAAAATCGACTTAATTTGTTTTAATGTTTTACTTATTTTACCACATAACTTGCCTTTGAACAAGGCAATTAGGAGTATAACTTAGTTCAGAAACCCAGTGAAAACGAATATACAAGAAAATGTACCTAATGTTGTGTTAATACTTTTACAGATGTCCAAGAATTTATTCTAATGTTATTCTTCTTTTAATATTGCTATTATTATAGATACAGATGAAACTACTCCAAGTAGGCAGAAAATTTAAATCGGCATACATCGCATCATACCTACGCTTACGCTGTAAGACTGCCTCGTGAGCGCTCGGGTGTAGGGATGTGCGATACGGTACGATATTTCGGCGTACCGGTGCTTTTGGTTCCGAAACTCGATATTTTGTATCGGTTTTACATTAGATGATACGATTCGATACGATACAGATTTACCCGTACATCGTATCGATGATCGCGGATGGACTATGCCAACAGTCAATGCGTAGGAATATAAAATCTCGGAATATTATTCGGTTTCTGGGAATTGCGCCGCAAGCGTTTCGGTGTTGATCCAAGCGCTCCGCTTACTAATAAGGTTGAAAATATAGCTTAGGACGTTGAATTCCTTTGCTGTACCATAATTCAAATGAATTAATTTTCAAGTCAACGTATTCTCGCACTTAATGAATCAGGCCTGTAAGAAATGGGCATTGCGAAAATTCAATTGAAATCGTCTTACCTGTCGAAATTATTATTTTTAAATTCATTTGAAACTGATGAATAGAATTGATGTTTCAGAAAAACATATTTTCTAATTTTCATGCGTTTAATAGATCGTAATTATGTTTATGAGTTTGCACAGGAGTTCTTATTTTTTTTTAATATTTATTTTATGCATTAATTTAATGTATCGCACAATAAATATTTTTTGCTCCTTATGCTTTATTTTCTCAAAAAGTTGGATTGAAAGTGTACCGGTACTTTAGATACCGGGACTTCGGCATTCGATTTTATACAGGACCGGTATTTCTAAAACGTTACGATACGTTGAACCGGTACTTTCTGCAGTATCGCACATCCCTGCTCGGGCGTGCCAACTTTATGTGGTGGAGTCGGCATATTAATTTCTTTATTGTATGCATATTTTATTAAATGCTTACTATAAATGTGAACTTTATTTTCTATATTGTTTCTAAAATTAAATTGATTAAAAACTGCGCGAAAAGAGAAAATACTATCAATTTCTAAAATATATTATTAAACTTAATACTCTTTTTTGTTTTCAGAAGGATCAGTTTGCACTCAAAACAGAAGCTTAACGTTGAACACTAATATTGCTTTCAAATGTCACAGTCAAGAGAAAGGCCCAACCCTACTTGGCTTTAAAAATTGTTCTGCAGAGTTGTTGTGGGAAACACCAAGAGCCTGCCCATACTATGTAAAAGCATAATTTCAAAGTTATGTTCTCATCTATACTTGTAATTTTGTAGATCGTCTCAAGTCAAAAGTGTTCTGTACTGGACATATTAGGAAAAAGAGACATCTCCGGTATCTATACTCACACCGAAAGAAACCACACTTTAACCAGTAATTCGTTCTTACGCTATAGTTTGTGTGGCAGTCTTATTAAAAAATGTGGTGATTTTATTAACGTCAGTATTTGCTTGCACGTGCAAAATAAACAGTACGTTTTAGGTACGTGGATCTGATTATATTTACAATATTGTTTTGTCGTCGACTAGCGTGAATAATTGTTAGGAGTATTATTTATTATTAATTAACATTATGAATACACTTACACTGTGGTTATACTGTCCTGATGAGACCGAAGCGTACGTCGACAGTTACTTTTCTTGCTAGTTATGCCGATAATAACTCCCTTTCATTATGAGTAATATCAAAATGGTTAAGAATACGGCACTTTATGGCAATCGTGCCATAATGCTGTGTCAAAAAAAAAACGTCTTGATAATGAAGTCAAAACGGCAGTTTATTATAATTAGTGATAGGAAAGTCGTACAGGAGCTAGGTGGAAGGGGGCAATAGAGGTGTGTGGTCACGTCTTTCTTGCGCTGTTGCATCCTGCCTTGATTTGAACGTTCAGTCTTTAATTCATCGTTAGTAGGAAGCGTAATTAACATTGAGCAAGATACACAGTGTGATTCATAATAAGTGTCCGACCCGTTATGGGCGTATTTACTAAGATTATGCATGTCCTAAATTGCAAGAAAAAAAATATCGGAGACATTTCGAAAATAACTTCCTTTGTGCCGCAAATGGAAACCGTTTGAATAGCACCGATGACTATTGGAATGCGATGCTTAATGTTGTTTTAAAATCGTTTGACTAACTGTTTCTGTTTTAGAAACTGTTTCACTGACAAAAAATAAATGTTATGTGATGTAACTTACGGTTTTTGTAACAGATATTCGATGTAATCTTCTTGTTATGCGCCTCTTCACATGATTGATGAATAGGCCGCCATTTACAACGCGTATTAGGGTTAGCTTCGGCCAAATTGACTTAATTTATTAATACTACACTTACTTTTGGATACATGTTTTGACTCGAGTATTTGAAGCGCAACATTTTTCTTCTTTGCACGAGCAAGTATGCTGCCATTCAAGAGCGTTTAAAAGATTTGCATTGTTTTGATTTCTTTTGCTCCAGCAAAAACGCAATTTCCATAACTGTATTAATGGAGTCTTCATAACGGCATTGGCCGATTAAACTTACCTGCTGTTTGAATTAAGCCAGCATTTCCCAAACTTTTAAGTTACACGACCCCCTTTAGAGTTGTATTATGATTCACGACCCCCACCTCCTTTCCCGTCGAATCACGAACTTAAATTTGAATCCGTGTCGCACAGAGCAATAAATACAATGGCGTCGTATTACTCTCCGGCACGGAAAATGGCCCAACCAATCGGGAAGAGATGACGTTAGAATATTTGAAGCGACAGACTTACAACAGACCAAACCAAATGGAATGTAAACATCATTTCCGGGAAACGTTTTCAAGTCTACAAACAAACCAACGCGTTGTCAAAACGGTCGGTCAAATCGAACTGTAACAGAGACTCTAAATACGGCCGAAACTTACTACTTTCAACAATTTTTTTTCACTTGAATTATAAGTAGAAATACCAGTAAGACATAAGAGTTTGAATGGCATTACTTGTTATTTATAGCCTTCGGGCATCTTGCAAAGCTCGGATGGGAAGCCCTCATGCTTGTAAATTTCTCGCCCTTGGAGGGCATAAATATCTCCATAGTACATAAACAGTAATGTAACTCACTTTTCCAGGTTTCACAAGCACTGATCTAATTAGCACCGATGGTTCTCTATCATTAGTTATGCTTGGTGAAAAGTGTAGTGGAAAAGAATTTCAACGGAAAGTAAATATGACATTTGAATGCAGCTATACTGTACCTAATATAGGAGTCGTTGCTGTAACGGTGGTAAGAAAATATTTAATATAGTCGTAATAATATGGGACAAATACCACATTTTTCTTGATTTAACTTGTCGAGTAACCAGAAATTTAGTGTCTCGGCCTGTGAGCTTAGGGTTTCAGTCGGCTTAGATTTTAAAAATTTACTTAAAATAAATTTTAAATATTTACTTAAAATAAATTTTAAAAATGTAGTATTATTTATTCCCAATTATTAGACTGTTCCATATTGCAATATCATTAATTAACATTTATCTGAATGCGTTCGAGAGATCTTTTAAAGTACGGTAACCAAGTTTGACCTGTGTCAAACTCGAAGCTCGAAGACACTGTTGTCTTCGAAAGTGAAAAATAAATAAACTAGATTGTTTGGGGAAAACTCTATAATTAAAACTTTTGTGTTCTTATGGTCTTAAAAATCCCATAAGTAAAATGCAATTCATTATATTTCTATACTTTTCTATTGTTGGCCGTAGTAAGTAGTGTAGAGTGAGTGGTAGACTGAATTCAAGTTGACACTCGCTCTGAGCTCTGAGCAAAAGTGTGAGGGAGAGCGACCGCGTTTCAGTAGGTAAGTTTCCGCTTATACTCGGATCGCTCGGAGCGTTTCTTTTATTCACTCTTACACTCACTGAAACGCAGTCTCTCTCCTTCAGACTTTTGATTAGAGAGCAATTTGAGCGCACTGGCGAACTCGGAAAGTGAGAAAAAGGAGCACTTCGAGCGCTTCAAGTGTCAACTCTGATTCGCGCGTAGTGGCAGCAAAACCTGTAAAAATAACTTAACAAGTAAACGAATCCAAATACAGACAAAGTAAGCAAAGTTTTTAAACTCCAAAAACACACTTTATCAGTATTTCAATAAAAGTCATATTCTTTTATAAATACAACTTATTAGAATTGTAGTTGATTTATACTGTTCCAATCGCGAATTTTTTGCTCACAAAAAACGGATTTGTTAACAGAACTCCAACAGAAATGTACAGGCTGGCCCAACGATGCGTATTTTTTTCTGTGAGGCCTATAGGAAACAAAAAATCAATAAAGAATTTTATTCTAGACTCGACCACACTCGACATATTGTAAAATTATTTTTAACTATAGAGAGTGATCAGAAAAATGGTGGTTTGTGAAAACTAATTTTTTTAATGGAACGCTCTGTATATATTTAGATATTTGGATGTGCCTCAGTGAGCTGATGATTACAACGGTATAAATATATATTGATTTCATTAAACTACTTTCGTAAAATAATTTTTTTTTCAAAGAAAAATTCTTCAAAAGTTTTGTCAGGTTGAATATGAATTTCTGATTACTGAGATAAGACACACGAACGAAAATCTAACACGATATTTTTAGGACTTTGGCCTTTATGAAAATGTGAACAAAATTAAGATATTTTTTTGCAGTATACAGAGCGATCGATACTTACGAAACGTTCGGTATCTCATATTTTTAAATAGAACGGCCTACTGTTTGTTTCAGAAATGGATAGCACTTAAATGGAACTTTCTGTCGATATAAGGTTATATACCTTTATTTTTAACAATATTGTCACTAGAAAATTTCACTAGAAATTCAATGGATGGCTTTTAAATTATTTTTGTTAAAATAAATCTTATCGTGGGGGTATTCAAATAAGATATTTTTGAAAGTAGAATCAAATGATCGAAAAATTGACTTTGAATGATTTAATACAAGTAGTAAAGTGGCAACATTGGGTGTTTAGTTAAAAAAAAAACCGACCGTTGAAATACTTGTAAAAAGAATAAAATACATCTGAACCAATACCTGCGTTTACAGGGGAAAGAAATAAAGGCGCCTCCAACATGTCACGCTAGGGGTGGTGCCCCCACCCTGTCGCGGTAAGGAGGTAGCGTAGGGTTTTCAGAGGATAGAGCTTTAAACATAGTTATTCTATAAAAGTTGATAGTTTTTATTAATGTTAAATTTAATTTCATGGAGGTTTTTCGTAATTCAAGACGGGGTGGTTGCGATTCGGGTCGTCTGTGCGACGGCTGTGGTTAACGCTGCCTGACTTGGTGGCGAAGTACTTCGCATCCGGGCTGTAGCTGCGATGTCAAGGTCGGCTCGTTGCGGCGTTTACGCTATCAGGAACGGATGACCATGGTCGATGACCAAGGTCTTGTGGCCTTGGACGAAATGGCGCGGCAAGCGGTGATCTCTTCAGCCGGTAGGCTGGTGCAGCTCACCGGAAGTCGAGTTGACCGGGTTGAAGTCGGCAGCTTCTGACTGGGGGTTGACGGCGATGGCATAGAGGCGTCCTACGATCGGCCTCAGGATACTGGCGATCTTGGGATCAGCGTCCTAGGTCTTGGAATGGTCCCGGGTGGCTCCTCTTCTTTGAGATGGCAGATGATGCCAATTCGTAGTCGTTCCTGGATCGACTGCGAGGCGGATCTCCCTCTTACAGTAGACACTAAGCCTACAGGAGTCTGGTTCGACTGACTGTCCAAAATTTACTCATACTTTTTATACGCAATATTTTTTTTTTGATTCGCGCATTGCGTTATTCGTAACATGCCCGGCGCCCATTTATATTACTTACTTGATGAAATCGTTTGCCCTGATATTATTGGGAAGAGAGGGGAATCCCATGGTTGTGCCTGACACTTCTTCGTAGTATTGATCATGAAACATGAATCAAATTGAGACTAATTAAGGAAATTAAGTCTTGGGTTGGTTAGGAGTTCTGAACAGTTACTAAATGATCGTAAGGGTGTCAGGAATAGGGCCTTTGGTGAACAGGGATTCTACATCGAACCTAACCAGAATGTTTTGGGTGTCTAACGGCAGGTTTCACAAAAAAATGTTAATCAGCGATTAATTTAATTCTCTGATTATGGAGTGTCATCGGAAGAAGTTAACAATAGATTTGAAACAACCAATTATATTGATTCGCCTAATTAATCACAGGCTTTAATTACGCTGTTAAATTAATCAGTGATTAAATAATTTTTGTGAAACTGGGGGTAAGGATATCACGTGAATTTTTTTAACGAAGTGCTGGGAATTGAGGATGAAAGTTTCAATTTTATCTACGAATGGTTTGAGTGTGAATGCTAGATATTTGGAAACTTTGGGGCGTATTCTGTAACTTTTTAACGGGCTTTTAAAATTTAGAGGTCCTTTAAAATTTAAAATACAGTTCCATGATTGGTTGTTATCATACCAACAAAATTTAACACCCCTTTAAATTTAACGGTTTTTATACAGAATAGACCCATTTGTAAGCTAGCTATAGGACGTAAAGGTGTATGGGGTTTGTGAATTTTAGGGAGACTAAAGTTTGGGAATTCTAGAGTTACGAGGGTTCAACATTTTTTTTGTCTCTGGAGGGATAAATGAATTTTATTAAAGTTGTTACGGTGCGTTCTATACGTGAGATAGGATTGTCGTAAGAGTTGGTAGGCTTGGTCCTCTAATGAATTGTAATTTTCATATCGATCATACCGGTTTGTTTTCTACCTGGTTCACAACTACAGTGGCATCCCTTTGCCTGATAACGTGTGTGTCTGAGTTGGTTGGGTTTTGAGGGTTTGAAATTCAGTTATTGTACAATTTGGTTTGAAGGGTTCGGCTGTTTTTAGAATTTTGGAAGTTTAGTGGCGAATAGGATCTGCAATGTGGAAAGAAAGTTTAATAAGGGCGCATTCAACACCAGTTATGATGTCATCAACGGGTAGAGTTTTTCGGGGTGATGCCGAAATTTAAATCTTTGAAGAGGACGAAGATTTACGGTCAGATAGCGGGACTTACGCTTAAGTTGGTCCATCAAGCCGCTCACCAGTCCCAGACTTTTTCGCCAAAAGAAAAAAAGAATATAATGTCGTAAAACGTTATTAATGGCCGAATAAACATTCCTGCTTTTTTTTATTGAACTAAGCACACCGTTGTTTTGAGGTGTAAGAATAGCACTTCTAAAGTCACGCCGAATAAGATGAATACTGGATAAACTATTCAGCTGAATCTTGCAAGCACAAATTTACATAGATTTACGAAATACGAAACCACAAGTTAACTAGACCACAGAGCTATGAATACAATAGCGTCATATCACCTTCCGACACGTAAAATGGCTCAACCAGCGGGAAGAGGTGGCTTTAGAATATTTGAAGTCACAAACCAATAAAGAGCTTATTTCAAATGGAACGTAAACGCATTTCCGGGAGCCGTGCATGGGCATGAGCATAACTCCAGGTTTCTCAGGCAATGGTAATTTTTGAAAATCGATAATAATCAAACAGCTTAGAGTTCTCTGTAGTACTTCAGTACCTATAATTGAAAGCAGCTATTGAAAGAGAAAAAGGTCGAAATCTCTTACCCTCACTGACTACAGCAAACCACTCCTCCTCGCAAGATTGAGAGCGTCGTGGGGGATAGAGCTCGATACTGCAGAGATGTACTCATGAAATCCGTAAAATGGACTTCTAAACGGGAAAATCTCAACGCTCATGGTAGAAGAAAGTCATTTTTCCGTTGCTAAGCGCGGCCAAACGCCATCGCAGAGCATTGAAACATACACGCGAGGAAAAAGGGAGTGGTCTAAGTGGAACATCAACGCCTAAATCTGCATGTAACAGTGTGGCACAATAAGAAAGTTTTCCACAATAAAGATTAAATTCTACTCATGACCGTTTTCCGAAATTTAAACGTTAATTCTGAGCCTTCAAATAAAATGGTAACTTTGTTAAAAAAATATTGTTGACCTAGTGGCCAGTAAAAAAAGAAACAATCGAAATTTTACTTAGATCATCAGTTTGCAACAAAAATCAAAAATTGACTTGTCTCGCCCATTTTCGTGTACTTTGAGCATCAAGAAAAAATGAATTTATTGCTTACTTTATCACCTAATTGTACAGGGTGATTACGCGAGAATTCCTACCCTCCATGTAGTCTCATTAGAATTTAGTTTAGTATCTAAAAACGTATTAATATATAGGGTGTTCCATTAAAAAAAAGACTTTAGTTTAATTTATGTCTCGTTTATCCGACTATTAATTGTTTTTCTGTAAGCACACAGACAAACTTTGAATTAGTCCCTTTAAGTTTGGTATTGAACATTTTTTTCCAAAAATCAGAAATAAAAGAGTTAAAGGGTGTAGAAATTCTCTCTTAGTCACCCATTATATAAAAAATATTTGTTTTTCTGTTTGTTGTAGGTACATGATCGGTGTATATACAACATGGTGGTAACAACACCTTTGGCATGTGTTTCAAAAAATCAAGTTTCTATAGAAGACTGCAGTTTTAAAAATGAAAGCTCCTTTTATAATCTCACAATGCTTTCTAGATCTGATAAAAATTACGTAGTAAAAGTACCAGGCCAAAATGAAGAATACAGTATAAATGTGTGTCGTCCAACATTAACAACCAGTAGTGCTCTTTGCATAATAAATACTGGTGTTTGCTTAAAAAATATCTCGGAACCGAATTTTAAGAATAGGTAAGTTCTTCAGTTGATTAGATCTACAGATTTGTTATACATGATTCATAGGATGTAGCAGGCGTTGAAATGTTCCGCCTCTACCCGACCGTGAAATTACTACAGGTCTGATAATTTGTCAATTTAGTAAATTACCACAAAGTTACGAATGGCATGTGTCCATCCGAAGTGACTATCGTTGAACGACATCCTCTATGTTAGGGGACTGCTTTTGGCAAAGGCTTTCTGTAAAAATAAACAAGTGATTTATCAACTGCAAAAGTCTTATTCTATAGTCTTTAGTAGTTCAAGTTCAAGCTCAGGGAATTTTAAATCTTAAACTTACTCTTACAACGTTTTGAGTTTCGTTGACATACATTACGTAAGCATTTTTAAGCATTATCAATTCTCTGGACACTTCTTCATCCACAAGAGCTAAACTGGGGTTAGTCGGATTTTTTATTTGTCAACAACCGCTTCTGGTAATATTACGTCATTGTCGACCTTCTTCAGTTGCAAGAAGTAAAGTTTTTTTTTCTTCAACGGCCTCTTCAGCTACGAGAACTAAAGGGGTGCATGTGTTAAACCAGTCCCCTAGCTTTCAAGTTAAAATTGTCCCAAAACCCCGCTTCACATTCCTTGATATCACTTCCGGAGAAACCGGAAGTCCTATGACGACTAGCAGTATGTCGAAAAACTTCATTTTTTCTTTAATTTATTGTCTCCAAAATTCATGTAAATCGATTAATAAATAACGATTCCAGAAGGGTGAAAATATAGTGCGGGACATTCGGTATATAAGGTACACAATTCGCGAACATTATCCCAAAAATGTTTGTTGTTAATGTATTTATTAATATCTGTTTTTTATTTATTTACCATCAAGTAGGTCGTGATTTTATTTTATTGGGTTGGCTATTAAAGTAAAATTAGACAAATTAATTTCATGTCATAATAACATATGCCAAAATGTGACACTTCAAATCAGATAGATCAGCCGATGTAATCAACCCTCAACTTTAAGAAATATCCGTTTTTATCTAGTACCTATGTTAATTTTACAAGTCAATTTGTCATGATAATAATTATTTTACGTCAAAATGGTGAAAATTTTAAGACGCGACATGAAAATTGCTATACAAAAAGCATTTGTAAGATGTCAAACGGACAGGCCAGATTTGGGGAAAATGGAAATTATTGAAAGATTAGAGGAAATTTTTGCAGTGAGTGCAATATTTTAAATTTGTAAGCGTACTTTTCATTTAGAAATACTTATTGTAGATGTCACAAAAGTGTATAGGGGATATATTGACGAAAAAACAAGATGAATTGAAAAGTTCTTCTGGCAAACGTACTGCTACGGACAAATTTTTGAATTACATGATTAGAAAAGATTTTCAACGACTAATTCGGTAGTACAATTTAAAATATGAAAAATGCACCTTGTGATGAAAAGAGAATATGGCTTCATTCGCAGTAACCTTAAACTCAAAATGACTTTCATTGTCAAAGTTCAGTTACTTGCATAAGTACAACTTTTTCCCTAAACATCCTTCGACGGTAAAGAATAAAAAAAAAACAGATATTACGTTTCTTTGGTAGATACTTAAGTGTGGTTTATACAGTCACTAAAACTAATAACTAAACATTAATAACTATCAACTAAGAAATTAAAAGGCCGTACTGATACGAAGCGGTTTATACAACTTCACTAAAAATTAAGAATTCGTTTATTTCAATTCTTAGTGGAAAAGACGGGATGGCCGTAAATTTGACTGTACTTTCTCTCCAGTTAATATTCCCTCCACGGAATTTTCACAGCTAGGTGTGCAACGAGCATTCGTATTTTTTGCTTGTATAAACGGAAAATTTTGCATAGTTTTAATTTTAGTTTTAGTTAATTTTTAGTTTTAGTTTTAGTGACTGTATAAACCAAGCATTACTTTCGTCAAAGAATATGAAACATCAAAATAATAAAAGAAAATATTGATTAAATATTTGTAGGTATTTAGTTTTTATATTATGCTCACCCAGAACTCTCTCTCTCTCTCTCTCTCTCTCTCTCAATGTTCTGATTTAATTAAATTTGAGGTTTTACTGCTTTGAAATACATAATTTATACAAATCCTACAGAAGTGACCCATTTTAGGCATAAAATAGGCAACAAAACATTTGATAGGCGGTTAAACCATAAAATTAGGCGCTTAGATACGAAAAAAATATATATATACATACTTATATGCAATTAACATATATAACATACATAAAATTAACAAAATTTAATAACGCGTGTTGCCTCCTCTGGCTGCAATAACAGCTTGACAACGCCTTGGCATGCTTGAAATTAAATTTCTTAAGTAAGGACCATTCAAATATCCCCAAGTTTCTACCAAAGCTTCTGATAATTCTCCTAAAGTCTGAGGAGGCCTTGGAAGTGAGCGAACACGCTGTCCCAACCTGTCCCATACATGTTCAATGGGATTGAGGTCGGGACTTCTTGCAGGGCCAGTTCAAAGTGGCAATGTTCACTTCATTAAAGTAATTCCTAACCACATATAGGGTTTTGCGTTATCATGCATTAATACAAAATCTTCTCCTATAAAGGGGGCAAAAGGAACAACATAAGGTTCTAAAATGTTTGTTGTGTACGTATCCGCATTTACCGCTTCTCTAACCAGTACATGTAAATCTGTACATGCCTCTAAGTTTATGCTCCCCCTCCATATCATAACCGAACCACCTTCAAAATTTACTCTTGGTTGAATGTTGCACTGAGCATAACGTTCTCCTGGTCTTCTGTAGACCTTTACACGATTGTCAGATGAAAATAAACAAAACTTCGATTTGTCTATAAAAAGAACTTTGTCCCATTCGTTAAGTCCCCAGTTCACATGTTGTTCGGCAAATTCCAAACGTTCTCTACGGTGGTCCCTGGTAAGGAGGGGAGCTTTGGTTGGTATTTTTGACGTGAAATGAACTTCTTTCAACTTATTACTAATAGTCTGATTGTTAATGTGTCGGGTTATGTACGTTGGCTAAAACTAAATTTGGAGTTTCCGTGCAGTAGCAAACTTCTACGATATTTGTTGCCAGTTTTCTGCTTTGTCCAAGTCTTCTTTTGTAACTATGCGTTTCATTAAGCCTTTGAACACACTTACTGATGGTTCAAGGATGAACATTTAGATTTCTGGCAACATTTCTAACACTTTTGCCACTGTTGATTAAAGCAACTTGAGCTGCAGTGCGTTCATAAATGACACTCGAGCAACGCTCTGAGTGAACATTCACACAAAAGTCGTTCATAAATGCACACTTTGGTCAAAGAGTTACTTGATCTAGCGTTAACAATATTCCCTCTTGGACCACTCGGGTGCAACAAAATCGCCGGTCTCAAAAATCCGGCGATAAAACACTCGGCATGCGCATTAGTAATCAAAACGAAAATATGTGGTTATGCGTGTGGTTATGTCAGTTAATTTGTTAGTTATGACATGTATGTTTGAAAACTGTGAAGATTAATAAATATTTATGAATGACAAAATGAAAGAAAATCTTGTTAGTAACTTCATAGTAGTGCAAGTCAATGAAAGAGTGCTACAAACTGAAGAATGATGTTATTTACAAAGCAAAAAGAGGTAGTAGTTGGATAACAGGCGACAATTTTAAAATTTAAAACGCTCTAAACCGTTCATAAATACGCAACGCTCCGGTGACACTCTGGCAGATCACTCGCATTAAACATTAAACACTCCAACACAATTGCCAATTTATGAACGCGCTCCTGCTTCTTCACTGCTCAAATGACGAGTTTGTCTTTGTCAACGGTTCATTTTAACCAATATTGAAAAAGAAAAAAAATTTTACAAAACTTCCCAAAATTTTAACGAATTTCACAAACGGACGGATTTTTTTTTTTAATTGATGTTGGTTCTTGTCTGATGAAAATTGTAAGTACAAAGTTTTTTTAATGTCGAACCGGATAGAAATATGAAGGGAAAGCACTCAACGTTTCGCTATAGATTTATAGCGAAACGTTGAGTGTTTTCCCTTCATATTTCTGTCCGGTTTGAGATGAAAAAAAATTGTACTTTGGAATTTTTTTTTAAATAAATTGTTGAAAATGGATAACGCTGTCATGGTAATACAGACTGTTTTTTTTAGTTTAATTGTGTGTAATATCTCATTTATGCAATTTTTGTTCAAATTTCATGAAGCAACAGAAATAAGCGAGTGTTGCGATAATTTTTTGGCTAAAATTGAATAAAATTTTAGGCAATGCCTAAGGATCTGGGGTTTAGTAACAATGTAGACCAAATACAGAGATTCCAAACACTAGAAGACGTAGAATTATTTTATTTTATTAACAAACAACCTGTTTGCTGTAGATATAACAACATTTATTTGTTTCAGATATTATTCGGTAGGTACCCACCAAAAATTTATTGTAGAAAATAATGAACTTCAGCTGCATTATACTTATGGCAAATTATGTTCTAAATCGGTCGATTCCTCTACCATAATACATTTTAAATGCTCGTCAAATGAGGTAAGAAAATTTTTATTTTGTAAAAGTAAAGAAATTACGAGACTAAAGTAAGCAATTATTTATTTGTAAAATAAATTAGAAAAACATGTGTGACGTTCTTAGGGATTTTTTTTTATGTTTAAAAAGACATTCAGAAACATACAGGGTGCTGCGTTTTGAATCGCAACATAGGAAATGCCATGTTAATTTAAAGATTTTCGAATTTGGCTTCTCTAATTATTTCACAGCAAAATTCCTTTCCAGGATGAATCTGTCTGTAAAGTTTGAAAAATTTCCATTCGTTCAGTTTTAAGTTAGGGCAGAAGATTTTGGTTTTTGTAAAATTTTAACAAGGGCCGTGAATTTTAAATGTTTTAAACAAAAAATTAAAATAAAAAAATAATTTAATGTTCCATTAAAAAAAAAGTCTTTCGTGGAGCATACCTTAAAATTAGTTTGGTATATACAGAGTGTTTCGTTCGTTTGGTCTGGATCTTTATCACTTCCTTATTTTAAATGAAACACCCTACACAATTTTACATTTTCGAATTTTGGACTCAATTTTAACGTGATTTATGTATATGTCGCAGGAATTTTGAATAATGCGTATTTTTCCAAATACACTAGTAATTTTGCAAAACATCGAGTTATTGTGGAATATGTGCACTGTTTTGCAATCTTACTAATAAAACAAGTCATTTTTCAAAATTCCCAAGCACATTCGTAACATTGAATACGAGTTGATGTTTATGCAATCTTGCTATAGGATTTTAGTAATTTTGCAAGAATTGTAATGCGTTTCGGTAAGACTGGGTACCTTTTAAAGTTTAACCAACATTATCCATCATTTTTAGAAATTTTGTAAAGATGGTTTTAGTAATACCTAGCATTAACTTTGTTTTCAAATTAGATAATACAAGATAATTATAGTTGATAACGTGCATACTTTTTTACTTTTTTAATCAGTTCTACTAGAAATTGGATAGTTATTTATGGGACCACTTGTGTTAGAAGCCATCAGTCGAAGACGAGTGTTTATTTTTTCTAAATAACTGACAACAATCTTCAACTTATTTAAATAAATAAATGAATTGTGCAATGGGCATATGGAAATGTTTTTCTGATTTTTTAAAGTCAACACTTAATATCTATTTGCAAGAAAAAACATTTAACTTCTTTTTTTTTTGTTTCACATTAACTCCATTGTAACCTATTGTCATAATAACCAAATTAGGCTCAATTTTCACATGGGCAGCGCATCACGTCACATCATTTTGGTTCCTTTGCTTTTACATGTAATTTTTTGACGTAAAATATTTCCACATGAGAATAACTCAATTTATAACCATGAAAACTTTTAGAGGCAGCAAAATGACGCGACGCGACACGCTGCATGTGAGAATTGAGTCCTAAAATGTTTCAATTACTAGTAGAATTGACTAATAAAGTAAAACAGTAAATACGTTATCGACAATAATTGTATGTTCTCTAATTTCAAAGCTAAGCAAATGTCGTTCAAATGCCATTCATATAATACTATAACCATCTTTGCAAAATTTCTAAAGATGATGAATAATTGGTTAAACTTTAAAAGGTACCCAATCTTACCGAAACGCATTACAATTTTTGCAAAATTACTAAAACCCTATAATAAGATTGCATAAACATCAGCTCGTATTCGATATTATGAATGTGCTTGAGAAACACATACATATGTAGAGACTAATGTAAACCGTTTTCGCGTTATTGAACTTAAAAAAAAAATTATTGTTGTTGCAGTACTTCATACAAATGCAGATATCTTCCGAACAAATAACCGAATAATGATAATAAATGCAGAGCTCGCCATCATTCCGTCCTAGTTTTATAAACCGCGCAACGTTTCCGCTGAGTTTGAAATTTCGTAAATGGAATGTGATTACGTATTGATTACGCATAAATTATAAAAAAATTGCATATCGTTTTTGAGTGCAGTGTGTACCTGTGCAGCCGTTTCTGCCCTATTTGAGACTTCGTCGGCAGAAGCGTAGCACGATAGTTCCACTGGTATGCCAAACCAAACCAAAACGCTCTTTAAGCTATCCCAAAGTTTTCAGTATACTAATTATTTCCAAAGTTTTTTTAATTGTTTTATTAAAAATCTAACCTGACAGTATCTCAAAAATTGAGCGTATTAAAAAAAAAAAACTGAACTAAGATAAAATGATCTAAATCGTTTTATTTCGATCCAAAGAAACTGCCCCTGGAGTATGGCCAGTTCTGGACACTCAATAGGTATAAATATTACTATTAACATTGCTCAATAACTTTGCACATTTATATTTAGTTTAGAAATTTACATTTACACATTGTTTTTGTTTTTATCATCCGCAGGAGAAACTAGCATTTCTGAGAGAAAGAAATTGTGTTCATGAATTTACATGGACTACACCTCACGCTTGTCCGAAGAAAATTCAAGTACCAAGGTCTTTAATGCAAGAATGTGTTTTAACAGATGGCGATGGAAATAGGTATTACATATTTTGCACATCATTTCATTTTTTTAACAGTCAAACTTTTAGCCTTAACTTAACACATGTGAAAAAACGTAGGATAGAATTGGCAATCAATAAAAATTTCGTATATTTGTTTAATATATGCGAAGATCAGTACACAGTAATTCAAATTAAAGGAAGACAGGAAAGGCGTACGATTAAAAGAAGGCTGCTCAAAAAAAAAAACGACATATATGTTGAATTTGCTTTAAGTAATAACACATGCGCGGACAGTGAAGAACTTAATTCTGTCCAGGTGTATTTGAAGTGCGCTCTAAAATTGGATGGCAGCAACATTGCTTTGAAAAGTTTTAATAACTGCATTGCAGTTGTGGAATTAATTGAAACTTGTGAAGGAAAGGTCAGTTGCAGTTTATATTAAAAATATTCTTAAGTTAGGGGCCGCCAGAAGCCAAGTGCAGAGTTTTTTTTTTTAAATAAGTTAATGCGAAAGAATTTAAATGATACCTATAACACTGTTAAACACACATTTTGGGACATGGAATTTTTTAGATGTTTCTGATGTATTTCGGCATTCTGGAAACGAATCTGAAAACAGAAAATGCCTTTCACCGAAGAATGTTTAGTAACAAGCATTTATATTTTACAAGTATGCAAAATATGCAAATATGCAAATTAAAAAAAAACACTTTGTGTAATGTATCAGCACCAACGAATGTACCGTGTTAAGATAAGTTCATTTTTGTCTATTACATGCAAGAAGTACGCATCCAAATCATATCGATTTCTTTCCGGAAAATTAGGGTGCCATAGACAACAAACGTGGGGAACGGTTCCACCAAGACGTTGCAACGATAGAAAATCGATAAATCCTAGCTTCCTTGCTGATTATTGCTAGACATTAATCTGGGATGCCTCAGAGACAAAATATCGTCAGTTTGAAGTAAATGCTACATTAAGAACATACCGATATTGATATATTTCAATATAACGTAAAACACTTCGTAGCAAATAAAGTATGGGTGATAGAGAAAATCCTGGTCATTTTCTCTTTTCTGGTGAAATTTTACATAGCATACACCCTGTTTTATCCATGTCCCAAAAAAAAGTTAATTTTTGTTGACCAGTGTAATTACTAAATCGTTTTAGATATTGTGCTATGCACAGGGCTGATTGAAGTGTCTTCATAAGCAAGCTTCATTTCAATCAATAATTTTCTTATTACTTAATATTTCTAGGATTCTTCAATTGAACCAAAGTTAATGATCAACTTAAATAGTTCATCAAAAGAATACTCAACAATTTCTTCGCCAGTCCATCTCTCACAGACAGAGTTACTATCAAAAGAAAAATATGTAACACTATCAAATAAAATCGAAAATAATTGCACTATTTTGTATGACGAATTGTCTATTAACATGAACACTATCGAACCTATCAGTATTCTTTCACCAAAGAAATATAACTTTACAATACGATCAGGCAGACCATATTCCAACTGTACAGGATATATCTGTAAGGAAAACCGACCAATTGCAACACTTGAAGAATGTCCGACGGCAGAACTGAAAGGTGTCGATTTAAGGGTGAATTTTTCTGGTTGTGACGGATATTCTGTTGAAATTTGGTTCAAGTGCAACAACACGCATAATGTGCCTACTGTTGTACAAGAAGACGAACGACATGTAGTTTTAACGTATCCATTGTGGAAAGTCTGTGTATTAAATAATGTGAAGAGTGCCAGTGGACTAAATTTTTCTGAAATAATCTGGATAACCGTAGCTGTTTCAATCTTACTCATCGCTTCTATTACTGCTGCAATTCTGAAGAAATTTGGTTTTTGTACTGGATATCGGAAGATATCCTCAAACAAATCTGCTGTAGAAATATATTGCAAGGTAAGAAAGATAAGAATGAAGATAAGATCATTGCTATTTTATTGTAGCAAACTATAATAGCAGTAATATTTTAGTAAATACATATAATTAAGATCAAGGATATGATAAGCATTTTTTATAATTGAAGCAATATTTTGTGAGATAAAAATTATTATAAAATATGCTGATTGTCCCACATTAAGTACACAGCACACCCCAGTGCTCACAGCGTCACGTATACATATGTATGTGTTGCCGATGCATGCCGATTTAAATTCTGTGCCTATGGAGTAGTTTTCTCTGTATAATTACTTTTATGTGGACACTTGGAAAAAATTAGTAGGTCGACGTTTCGTTGTGTTTGACAGCTTCTTCAGCGAAACGTGGACTTATAATATCCGCACAAAAATAACACTAGTTTACACGGTTTTTGTACCTTCGGTGAATCATGTGAATTCTTATAGTTTTGGGGGTGCTGAGTACAGCAGGGAAACTATTTAAAAAAATCCATCGCGTCACATTAAGACAAGATTTATTTAAAAAAAATTCACAAAACTTGGATTTATAAACATAACAAATATTAAACATGGCTAATCTTACTTAATTCTTTATAATTTCCTGGATCAGTTTCGCTTAAAACAGACCGACAATGGTCTCCTAACATCCCAAAGCTTCTTATGCAGGTCTTCAAAAAACTTCAGGTCTTGAATGAAAACACTCTCGCTATTCATCACTCATATCGTTCATGTTTTCAGGGAAAAGTCTAAGGGTGAGTGAAGAAAATGTATCTTAAGAGACATACAGTATCTTTAAAAAAGTGTGCTACAAATGGAACTTTTTTTTGTCGATTTTTATATAAATTTATTGAGGCAGAACGCTTCTGCAACTCTTAAGATCAAGTTGTGGAATGTCAAATGAAATTTATCTTAAACGATATACAGCGTGGACGCTTAGAAATGAAGACCGCTTAAGAGTAAACTACTGTTATTTAACAAGATACAGGAAAATATTATAAGAATAATAACCAAATTTCGTTTGGAATTAAAAGTTATAGCTAGATATGAAATTACAGCCTCCTATCTCAAAAATAAAAAAACCATTACAATTTATTGTGAGCTACTCTTTATACACTCTAAATTAGGAAAATACGAGATTTGTTTTTATTTCTTAACTACTTCATTTGGTTCTGAGTGATTATTTTAGTGAATTCTATCATGCTACAAAAAAGCACAAAGTTTTGGAACGCGTTGAAATAATCACTTACAAATAAATGAAATAATTGAGAAAGAAGAACGAATTTCAAATTTTCCTATTCATCTTATGTTAGGGGACACATTAACCTCACCAATATTTCCTATTGGACAGGCCTAGGCGCTATTTAGGCGAAAGGTTTCGTTAAATATACGAGGAACTACTAATATGCTGAAGCGATCATAATCGTAAAAAGTTCTAATCTTTAACGCGTCTGCCCTGTAAAAAGAAAACAATAAACCAGTCGAAGTCCGAGAAGTCTTTGTAGCACACAATAACCACTACAGTTCTATAATTAATATGAATTAAATGTATTATGCCAGTCTTTTTAAAAGCTACGTTAAAGAATTATAATGTTTTCATAATTACTAATTTGAAAGAAACTATAAAGGCAATTATGTTACATACGTAATTTACATCAAACGATTGCTTTGATGCAATGAGCGCGAGGGTGAGAGTGCCTTGGGCATATAAGCCGTTCGGCGGCGACGTTGAAATCTACGTCGCTGCTCTGTTTATCTTTATACTGGTTTTTACCTAGGAATGTCCGACCCTTACTAATGAAGCATGTATGCAGAGTACAATAAATTGAGATTTTTTCATTTTTGTGATAGAAGGCTGTAATTTAATATCTAGCTATAACTTTTAATTCCGAACAACCTATTCTCATGACATTTTTCTGTATCTTATACAGTAAGGGCACTTTACTCTTAAGCGGTCTTCATTTATCGGTGTCCACGCTGAATTCTATTTAAAAAAATTATTACGTGAAAAGGACAAGGCTGTATGCTCGCTTACAGCTGAACTCGATTTCAAATGGGCGTATCACTATTTTTCGCATATATTTAGAAGAAACATACGTTCAACATGTGTTCCTGCATTTTTACACACAAACGAAAAGAACAGAGAACAGAATTACCACCTAAACATTTTCCTTGTAATTTATGACTCTACTGTCACTGATCTTTATTTTTGATTGGTTTACGTGTCAGTTTGACACACCCACAAGAGAATATTCCGATAAGGCCTCATTCACATGGCTACCGCCCGCGGCCTCCTGCAAATTCTAAGGTCGAGCGCACACTCAGATGAGTAAATTTTTTTATGTAAAAGTGATGTAAATAAAAACGGCGACCTGATCTAACACAGAAACTATGTAAAACTCGGAAAATAAAACTACGTCTGTCGGAAAGTGAAAGTTTATCAGAATTGAAACGACACAAAAAAAACGCATAGCATGTTCCTCTGTAAATCAATAACGTCATTTTGTTGTTTCATTACCGTTATTATTACCCCTATAAAATTGTTTTTTTTTTTTTTTTAATTTTACGTGGGTTGCTTTTTTATCTAGACTACACTAGACTAGATCCTGCACTAAAATTAGGCACAATGAAGTATTGCGGTTTAAAGTGGACGTAAAGAAAAAATATACATTATACAGAATAATTGTCCTTATGATTATTGGAATAGGAATTAATACTGCTCTAATGTACCGACGCTCATAGAGCAAGTTAATGCGTTAAAAAAGGAGGATAATTCATTGCCCTAAGCACGTAATCGGCGATCATTCTGATTGTGACGTTTATTTTTACACCGGGTTCAAAGATAATGAAATTAATTCAGTTCCAGACTTAGTAAAATGTGGATGACTTCATGATATTATTGCTTGCTGCAATCATTTGACGCATAATGCACAGTTTACTTTTAAATATGAACATTAATGCAGCGGAGACGTACATTTCAATTGTTTCAAAATTTGTTGGTGGAAAAAGAGTTAACTTCTCTTTGAAAAATAGCTACGAAGTGAAATGCCACGCTGCGAGCCTTTCTTAAAATTTCAGTGAGCAATATCACCACCGCATTTATAAGAGAAAAGTCCAGGCAAATATACCAAAGTATACAGTGTGCCCGGATACGTAGGGACAGCATGGGTAACTTCTGTCTTTGAAGAGATAGAGAGATGATTAAAGTAGCAAAAAGATGCAGGTTCGAGAGCTCATTAAGAATCCATTTTCAAACTTACTTGTCATGGCCAACTTGGTTAAAATTTTACTAAAACCAATATCTCCTCATTTCTTTTATTTGCCGTAACTTTTTTGTTATTTAAGATATTGAGATGCGGTTTGAACTAGTTTGCATGATAATTTAATTACTTTTATGGGCACTTAATAAAACTAATCTCATTTTTACAAATTTTCAATAATCTAACCTAACCTTAAAATTTAAATTGGTACTCCCTAATTTTCTTGACCTTTATAAGAGAAAATTTATTTCTGAATGCAATGATGTAGCACACGATATGGAGACTTCTTCAAAATTTTGAAAAACCGAACTTATTCTTTTTACGAACAGAAATCGCTAGTGCCATGATCACAGAAATTCTGCTTTTTGTTTATCAAGTTATTCTGCAGTGGCACTGATCGATTGCAGCCAATGGTGAGCGAGCGATTAAAATTTTAAACCAATATCACATCAGCTAGGGGTATGATGTGCCAAAAAGATAAGAATTTCATTGGTCTAAAATTTTAATCGCTTGTACACGATTGTCCACGAACGATCAGTGGCACTGCAGCTTCATCTGTGTAGCCTTTTCTGGATACTGAGCTTCGTATATTTCACGAGTAAGTTCTACGTTCTTGTAGCACTTGGTATACGTATAGTCGCAATCAAGTGAATCGAGACCTATTTAAAGTTCTGCAATCCTTAAGGAGTGCTTATATTACATACATGTCTTCAATAAATTCAAAAACAAATCTTTACAAAACTGTCGACTTGTCGCATACAAATCCTGATGAATCTTTAGCACAAGTCTTCGACAAATACTAGCACAGGACATCGTTTACACTATGTGACCTGTTCGCTACATATCTAGTATTTAATAATAAGAAAAAGTATCGCTCGTGAAAGATGACAATCAATTTTTGTTTTTGGCCGCGGCAGCATAATATTACTATGCTCTTTTTGGATCACTCCATCGTCACAAACCATCAGATCGCTTAATAGTTTAAAACAGCTAACTATTCTGCACGTGCGTAAAGTACCTTTGTATGGTCTGCGATCGCTGTGTTTTCCATTAATTTGGAATACAAATCTGTCTGGTAAAACATGTCGGATACATGTCAAATACATGAAAAATGTAATAGTAGTATGAGACAAATTTCAGATTCATTCCAGACTTGTCAAACAATATGTAGGACACATGTATAATACAAATATGTATGTAATGTAAACGCCCGTTTATTATCAACGTTAACAAGGGCGCGATTAGCTTGCAACAGTCTCGATAACAAAGTTTTGTGATCATGGCACTAGCGATTTCTATTCATAAAAAGAATAAGTTCTGTTTCCCAAAATTTTGAAGAAGTTTCCATATCATGTGATACATCATTGCATTTAGAAAAAAAGTCTCTCTTAAAAGGGCCAACAAAATCACCAATTTAAAATTTTAAGGTTAGGTTAGATTATTGAAAATTTGTAAAAATGGGATTAGTTTTGTTAAGTGCCCATAAAAGTACTTAAATTATCGTGCAAACTAGTTCAAACCGCATCTCAATATAATCAAGTTGGCCATGACAAGTAATATTTGAAAATGGATTCTTAATAAGCTCTCGAACCTGCACCTTTTGCTAATTTAATCATCTTTCTATCCGGGTACACTGTATACGTCAAAGTTGCGTAGGAGACGTTTTTACCGAAAATGCAGAGCACGACTATTTCTTGGGCAAGGTAGAAAAGAAAACAGGCAGCCGAAGCTGAGGGTGACTACGGACTAATAGAAGAGGTGATCCCTCTTAAAAACTTAGAAGAAAATAAATCATCTTTAATGAACTACTTGAGCAGGACCCAGGTAGAGTTAGAATCGTTAGAGGGAAACACTGTTGGCCAAAACACCAAAGTGAAATGGCATAAAGAGCGAAGACTAACAGCAACGAAATTTGGTATTGTCTGTAAAAGACGTCAAACAACTGATACCAAAAAATTGGCGTAAAAATTAATTTCCTCTAATTTTTCGAAAGTATAGTTACAAATTGGTGCCGTAACCATGAAGAAATTGCGAGAAAACAATTTTCACAGGAATTTGGACATAAAGTTGAACGGCGGATTATTTATATCTAAAGAAATGCCGTATCTTGGAGCTCGTCCTGATGGACTAGTTGGTGAGGATGCTATAATTGAGATCAAGTGTCCCTATAAGTTAGCGAAGTTCAAAATAACTCCTCAGGAAGCAGCAAAGATGAAAGTTATGCCCTATTTCTTTTTGGATGGCAATACTGTGAAACTGAAGAAAACACATATCTACTATTATCGGATTCAAGGGCAGTTGGCTTTAACGAATAGTTGTATTCGTTGTATGGACACCTTTGGGAATGATATGTGAACAAGTAATGTTATTTACATAAACGTCAAGAAAGTTCTGAATTCATCATAATACATTATTTTTTTCTGAAATCTTATAAGATTATTTTTGTAATAGTTTCAACTTTTAAGCACACGAAAGCTATAATTTTGACAATAAAATAAGTAAAACCGATTTGGTTTTGAAGACTAGTGTATAAAATAGAAATTATAGACGATTTTATAAAAAATAACAAGCAATTTACATTTACAACACACCTGTAATACGTTTTCTTTTTCAGATTAAAAAAGATGACAATTTTTGGCATAAAATGAAGCCGAAGTTAAAATATTTTCATTTAGAACATATGCTGCCTATACTGGCTTTAAAAGAAAATTAAAATAACGATCCTGATCGATCTGGACAGTTGAAACCTCTTTCTGATAATCTGGTGACAATTCTGAAATAGATCTGTATTTGAAATCTGCTCTGCAAGATTCCATATTATATAATGCCATATAATATCTAACTGTACTATGTCCACTAAACAAAAATTGAGACAATTGTTGTGCATACATATTTGAGTTATTTTATTATAGCGTTTTCTGCTGGCTGCACCGGTATGCACTGAGTGTATCTCCACCTCGTTTTATTACATAAAGCTGAAACGAGTTGGAAATACACTCAGTGCGCACTAGTGCAGCCAGTGGAAAACGCTATTAGTTTGAATGCAACTTTAAACTTGTTTCTAGAGAAACTTAAAAAACACGGAAATAAACAAACGGACGAATACATGATAGCAACAATAATTAACTCCTCGTATTTACAACAGAACGTATTACGTGTTCCAGATTCTTTTAGTGTGTAGTACAATATGATTCAAAATGGCCGCACTATTATCACCAGAACGTTAATATTAACAGGATCAAAAACAAGCTTTTAATTTTTTTTTTTTGAGATGCTTGACGAATGTTTAAAAATATCGTATAATGCAGATGCACTTACAAATTTGAAACCGTGGTTGTAGATTAGGTTACAGTTGATGAGATCTGAATCCTCGTATTCATCAAGTATTTATATTTTATTCAATTAGTTGTGTAGAAACAAAAATTATTTGACGCAGTTCCGTTTCACTATTTGGGTGAACTTGATATTCAAAATGTTACATCACCGACCCATTTTACTTATTGTTTATTCCTGTGTTATCACATAATATTAATTACATGCATTAACAGGCATCTTTAATGATGTCAAGGTAAATGTGTACACAAATAAATAACAAAATATTGAGCAAAATATTGAACATCCCCTTTTTAAAACTAATTAAGTGCATGACTACCAGATTTGCAGAAGTTTATTATGACAAAAATGTTTCTTTCAATGTACCGTAAAAAAATTTACCAAAAAGCACGACTCTGAAAAGAGAAATCTTTGTAGAATTATTTTCTGGCAGCGCTCGGTAGCGTTTGTGTGTTTACGGTGCGTGTATTCTGTGTTTCACTCATACACGCACTGAAACGCATTCGCTCTCACTCATACTCTTCACCTGTCACTAAATCGGGAGAATGAATGTGCGAATTCGCCCCTCTTGCACTAGGCCCGAAGGCGGAGCTAGCGTGTATCACATACCACATTTGATTTCAGCGATTTCATTCCGAAAATTTCAAATTTGTTTCCCATTTCCTGACCTTATTTTTAAAAATAAAAAATAAAACTAAACGGTTTATTATTATTGAATACTGCGAAATTTCGGCTAAAGGCTTACATTTTCGAATTTTTTTAATTTTAATTTTTTTTTAAGGCCTTTTTGGCAATTCTCGAAAAACGAGCCTTTAGCCGCCTAACAGAATCTATTTAAAAATTTTTCGCGAAAAATTGGTACGATTTTAATGAAAAATAAGCCCAGGAAATGGGAAAAACGATTTTGGGGCCGAGCAAACAGCCTTAAAGAAAATATATCCTTAAAAGAACTCACAACGCCATCTATAATAACACAAGATCATGTCAGTAAGGTAAATACAGAAAATGTTTACGGAACCGTAGACCTTGATACGTCGACAGACTCGTTTTCGTCTACGGACACAATAATAGATAAAGAAATTGTTTTCAAACAGAAACCACAAAAACCAGAAGCATATAACACAGCTGAGAACAAGGCGAATTTAAAAACAAATGCGAATAAAGTCGTTGACCGAATTCGTACGGACGCAGAATATGAACATGAAAAATTTGATTTAAAGGAAAAGAGTACGACATTAAAACAAAAAAACGAAGGACGGAAACGGAACGCCATAATAGGCACAAAACAAATAGAAAATGGAAATCTCAAAGCGGCAACTAAAATGGCTTGGCTGTTTGTGGAGAAAGTAAGTGCTGACAACACAGGGAGTCAAATAAAAAATTATCTAACTAAAAAATTTCCAAACAAAGAATTTATTAACATATAAAATAGCGACATCTTACTATCGCTTTTTGACCTAACATTGCAGTAGGATAGACAAATTGAAGCGGGAATTGCTCCTAATGAGTCCCCCATGCAAGGCGGCCATGCTTGCTGTCAAAGCATAATGAAAGATTTTAGAAAAATCCCCAAGCAGGGCTGAAACAGCTGTCCAGAGGCTGCTCGAGGTTCTCACTGCAATCAAAAACGATTTGCACAAAATTTTTCTAAAGAATTTATTGTTGAGGAAATTATGAAACACAAAGAAAATAAAAGCAAGAATAAATCATTTAAAGTGGGATTCGACTTTGAATTATTGTAAGAAACGTACAAGAGCGAAACGTGGCCCAAAAATTTTATTATTCAACGTTACAAGTTTTTTCGAAGAACAAGCGAGAACTATTAAAAATAATTGCAAACTGAGAAGAAAATTTAAAATAATGAATATAAACATACAATCACTAGCATCGAAAGTAGACTGTTTAGAATATCACGCAAGCGAAAATGATCTGGATGTAATATGCGTCACAGAACATTGGTTACAAGAGGAGCACCTCGAAAAAATAAACATCGCAAACTATAACATAGGTTCGTCATTCGCTAGAACAGATTTTAAACGTGGAGGCGTAATTATTTTATTGAAAAATGCAATAAAAGCTAAACCTATGCAACAGATAAATAATCTATCACTGGAGTTTCACATAGAAATGGCCGCAATTGATTTGTATAAATTAAAAACATTAATATTAGTGGTGTACAGATCCCCAACAGGAAATTTCGAAATATTTTTAAATACAATGAATACAGCTTTGCAAATTATAAATGACATGGAAAAATGCAGAAGAATCTTCGTTGCCGGCGACTTTAATGTAAATTTTTTGCAAGAATCGAGACACAAAGATCAACTGCAGGATTTATTTGAGACTTATGGTTTACAGAAAGCATTTGAAGACCCCTCGAGGATCACAGTAAGTAGCTCTAGCTGTATAGACAACATTTTTACTAATATACCGCCAAAAACATGCGAAGTGGAAACCATTAATCTACATATGTCCGATCATTTGGCCCAAGTATTAATACATACACAAGAAACTGTATTGGAGCCCCATAAAACCATTATCGAAAGAGAAACAAATAATAACAATGTATCTTTCTTCTAACAACTACTACAATTGCATAATTGGGAACCTCTAAAACAAAAAAACGCGATTGAATCATCTGAGTATTTTCATGACAGTCTCATAAATCTATTTAATCAAGCGTTTCCCCTGAAAGAGAAAACAATTTATTCGAATAAGAAAAACAAACATGCTAACTACATAACAGAAGATTTACGTCTTATGAATAATATTCTACATGCCCTCGGAGTAAAAGCAACGTGTACAAAAAAACAAGAAGACTACGATCAGTACAAACGGTCCAAAATTCAATTTTATCAACTATTGGAACGAGAGAAACGGATGTATTACGAAAATCGCATAATGCAAGCTGAAAATGTGCAAAAAGCCATGTGGGACGTGATCAATTTGGAGAATGGGAGAAAAAACAAAAAAACTCAAAATAATGATTTAACAGCTGAAAAATTTTGTAAATTTTATCACGAGATAGGCATACGTATTGTAAAAGAAACCGATTTCATCAGTCAAATAAAGAATGATCCAGAATATTATCTGAACAAACACAATGTAACCATGTCGCATTCCTTACACTTTTATCCAGTAAATGAAAATGAAATAAAAACTATAATTCAAAATCTTAAAAACAAATCTTCAGTTGACATATATGGTTTCTCCATCAGTATTTTGAAGCAAATAATAGAGGAAATATCCATACCTTTAACATTAGTATTAAACAAATGTATCGCCGAAGGAGTTTTCCCCAATAAATGGAAAGTCGCTAGAGTAGTGCCCGTATATAAAAAAGGTCCCGATAACGAATACAACAGTTATAGACCAATTTCAGTGCTGCCAGCTGTGTCAAAAGTCTATGAAACAGTCATAAAAAGCAGACTCGTCAAATTTATGGAAGTTAACAATTTGTTGAGCACGAACCAACATGGATACCGTAAGAACAGATCGACCATAACAGCAATGATGGACATACTCTCCGAAATAATAGAAGCATTAGATTCACATAAAGCAGTGCAAGTTGCTTGTTGTGATTTATCAAAAGCATTCGACACAGTGAACCATCAGACACTAATAAATAAACTACACTATTACGGAATTAGGGGTGTACCATTACAAATTTTAACATCGTATCTGCAGGATCGTACTCAAATAGTTGAATGGAATAACGAAAAATCTTCCACCGACAGGATACTGCAAGGCGTTCCGCAGGGATCCATCCTGGGACCTGTCCTATTTTTAATATACATAAACGATCTTGTAAAAAACATAACCGCAGATAGTGTTTGCTTATTCGCGGATGACACCACATTCATAAATAAAAGTGATAGTGAGGACAAATTAGAAGAAAAGATGCGTTGTACTTTGGAAAATGCAATTGTGTGGATGACTAGTAATTCACTATTATTAAATAAAGAAAAAACACAACAAATAAAATTTAGTGCAAAACCAACAGACAACAATAAGTGCGTAAAATTCCTTGGCCTATTAGTGGACAGTCGGTTGAACTGGACACAACATATACAACTGTGCAAATTATTAACATCTTGCGTGTATAGTATACGTCGCTTAAAACGGATCGCAACATATCAAGTAGCTCGCACGTCCTATTACGCGAATTTCCATAGCAGGGCCACCTATGGCATCATCTTCTGGGGTACATCCACTCAAGCATCCAGAGTTTTCTTGCTGCAAAAGAAAGCGATAAGGGCCTTATGTGGACTAAGGCAAAATGAAAGCTGCAGAGAAGCATTTAAAACGGAAAAAATACTTACCATTCCAGGCATGTACATACTTACATGCTTAAAATTTGTTCACTCCAGGCGTCATAGGTTTGCAATAAACGGAGAAAATCATTTATACAACACGAGAAAACGAACAGCACTGCAGATCCCACTTCATCGATTAACGCGCACTCAGCAAAGCATCGATTATTGGGGACCAAAATTGTACAATGCATTGCCGCTACATATAAAGCAAAAAAATAGTAACCAGTTTAATATATACATCAAAGATTTTTTGTTAAAAAACTCGTTTTACTCCGTAAATGAATTTTTGTCAGCTACTGAAAGTACACACTTTATATAATTTCCGCCAATGATTTTGTTATTCTCGTTATATATTGTCCATTGTTATTTACACTTATATGTTAAATTTTTATAAAAATCGATAATAAAAAAAAATCCCATTTGCAGCACGCTTTTTGAAAGACATTTGAATAGATAAAAGGTTTTATCGTATCTGCGGACCCACAAATATTCATTCCCTCTTTTAGTTTTGCATCAGAAATATTTGGAACTTGGGTGTCTAAATATTTAAAAACCGTATTGTTTTTATTCATGGCTTTTACGAAAGGTTTAATTAGTCCCAACATGTATAATGGTGGAAAAATTATGTTTTAGGGATCCACTAAAACAGTTTATTCCACATTTATTTCTTCGGAACAAGTTGACAAAGAGCTATCAGAAATGCAGTAATTTTACAATAGGAAAAAGGCAGAACAACCCAACGTTTCCTATGTCCAATGAATCATTTATAGAAACCCTGTATGAATTGTCCACAAAATTAACTGAACGTAAGAGAAATGATGAGAGCCTAATTTACATGATCTATTAGATATTTTATAATAATTTAAATTATTTATTGTTACGGAAAAACTGAACTATAAACTCCAAGTAATCTACCTGAATATGCAAATGAAATGTTATTTGTAGTAACAAAATGTGACGTTTTAAATTAGTAGAAGGTAACTTGATAAAAATATACATGTTTGGTTCGAGGTATAAAAAAAATTAATATTTGTGAACCAGTAATTATAGAGTTACCATCGAAGAGTTCGCACCATACGAGAACAACTTTTATTATTGATTTAAAAGAATGTTTTTGCACCAATAGTTTGTGTATATTCAATGATCAAATATGTATTAGCAGGATGAAGCAACTTTTAGTGTGATTAAAAATAGTATTGTTTAAGATAAGAACATTAAAATAAATGGGAATGTTGTAATTTGGAACAGTTGGACATAAAAATAATATATTTATTGTCAAATATCAGGCATAACATACAGGCTGTTCCGCGCCATGGTTTCACCCTTCTAGAATCTTTATTTATTAATCGATTTACATAAATTTTGGAGACAATAAATTAAACAAAAAATTGAATTTTCCGACATGCTGCTAGCTGATTGTCGTATCATTAAAATTAACAATTTGTCAGCCGATGAAATACCCATTTTTTTGCCTAAAATTAAAAGATGATGGAGCCGACGAGATGACGCTTTTGTAATCTCTATTACAAATAAATGAATATTAAATATTGTTCACAATTGCCAATGGTAGAAAACAATATTTAGTAAATGACTTATCAAGCGGTTTTGACTTTCAGATAAAAGTCACACGATACAGTTCCACCCTCTTGCTATTATTATGCTTAATAGCATGAATAGATAAAATAGCGACATCTTACGATCGCTTTTTGACCTGACATTAAAGTAGGATAGACAAATTGAAGCGGGATTTGCTCCTAATAAGTAAGTCCCCCATGCAAGGCGGCCATGCTTGCTGTCAAAGCATAATGAAAGTTTTTTTAAAAAAAATTGTGCAAATCGTTTTTTATTGCAGGGCTGAAACAGCTGTACAGAGGCTGCTCGAGGTTTTCACTGCAATCAAAAACGATTTGCACAATTTCTTTTTAAAAACTTTCATTATGCTTTGACAGCAAGTATGGCCGCCTTGCATGGGGGACTTATTAGGAGCAAATCCCGCTTCAATTTTTCTATCCTACTGCAATGTCAGGTCAAAAAGCGATCGTAAGACGTCGCTATTTTATCTATTCATCACTCTTACATCGCAATTGTGAATAAATTGGACAATTTTTCTTAATAGCATGCATTAGGTTTTTTAATTTTTAGGTTTTATATGATTTTTTTTGTGTTTTGTTTACAGGACTTAAGCGAATGAGAGGTACACCTGTCTTCACAAACTTTCACAAAGATGTAGGAATAGAGAATGACACATGCAATTTCAAATTATAATTTTCACGTACTTGTCTTTTAACCATAATTTTTGGTAAACTACCAGATGCAACTTTTGTAATACTTGGAATTTATAGCATTATTATTTGTTAATTAAGTTCTAAAGCAACCGAAGTCTTTTTGAAGAAATGTCAGACACAGATGCAAATGTATTAATATTTTAATTCAGTATGTCATATACAGGGCTACGTCATTGAAAAAAAGTGATAATGCATAATTTAACTTACTGAACGTTATTCGAAAAGTAAATAAGTAATCGTATACTAAAGAAAATATATGACTAATCGGACATAAACATTCATTTATCCGAGTAGTGGTGCACACAGCCACTGCTTTTTTCATAATTTTCAAAAATAAAGCCAAAAATAATTGTATTCCATAAGTAGCGGCTCACCATACAGGGAATTCCAAATTGAGTGGCCTATTAAGTTTTCAGGAAAAGGAACATACAAGCATTCTGAAAATTAATACACTGCTCTAAGAGGAAGTGACCTTTCAGACTAAAATATTTTCCTTTTATATCACTTCCGGTTATGCCAGAAGTAGCCTTTAACTTTCTTATTTTAAGTGGAATGCTTTATTTTTTATTTCAAATTCCGATTCTACACATTATTCCAAATAAATATTGTTAATACTTCCCTACCAAGAATTTTTGAGATACAAATACGTATTTCTTTAAAAAAAAATTTCGGTGATCTTTCATTTAGAAAAAAGTATTTACGACACTTTCAAATTTCAAGGTTCAATTTGAAATATTTTTTTAAATAAATTAGATATCTCAAAATGTTTTACTTATACTTATAAAAGAAAAAAATCCAGAAAATCAACTTTATTTTCCAAGTCGACAAATTAATAAAAGTAAGAAGATCGAAGGTAGGGCTGTTATCTAAGTTTATTAAAAAAGTGGCGTCTAAATTTCAATCGATTTCGATTAAAAAAGTTAACGAACCGCTCAGTACAAGCGCAAAGTAAAATAAAAAAAGGGTTTTGCAAAAGATATGAACACTAAATCTGTGCCTCCAAATATTATCCATATGTATATGTACATATTTGCAAACTATTGTCGATAAGACAAAAACCAAATTTAAAATCCATGTGGCAGCGCAATCTCTCATATACTTAACGTGGTCGGACATCAGTGTATATATCCGTTTAGCCGGATACTAACATTTGTGTCCTACTGGTCGTAAAAATAGCTACTGCCTACGGAAAAGAAACTCGCCAATTTTTAATCTGTATGTCTGTTTTTTATAGTAAAATTTGAATATACAAGTTGCTTCATGTATTGGCAGGAATACGGAAATTAGTTTTCTTAAATGGGTTACTTCATTAGTTGAGTTCAAGGACCTACTTATGGGATGATGGTATATGATTACAGAACTGAAATATTAAGATTCATAGTAAATATCGATGGTTTACCTGACATTTCTTCCAATTAATTACTATAACAATGTTCCTATTAATGTAAGTGCGTTAGAATGCGCTCTAATTTATTTTCCTTGTTTTGTTTACAATCGAATTTGTTTAATTTAAGTGATTTTAACTTGTTCAAAATATTTATTATAGAATTAAATATTATTTAAAAAATCGAAAAGAGACTTGGTTATTTATTTTACATTTCTTTGGAAGTTTAAGTGCGAACGGAAAGTAAACTGCCACAATTTTGAGCACGGTTGTGCTATCAACTTCTTACTTCTGTTGCAAAATTTCATTAAACGTTTGGAGAGATTGTTTTCTCAAATTCATATTTTAAAATCTAATGAAAGATGGTATGGTATAAATTTAACTCTTTGTCAAACACTTGTTAACAGAGAACTAAACGTCGGCAGTAGAAGAAATCCTAGACAAGCGGTTCCAACCGGAAGCCAAGAATTCAACCATGGATGACGGCTGCGAAAGCATTCAAGTTAAACTTTTGTTAACCGTTTTATTCGCGGTATGCTTGATTTTGAAGCGAAAGTTTGCAGCACAGTAGGTGTTTTTTTTACCGCAAAACTCAGAGTAACTCAGCGGCACTCAGTAACCTTGGAAATTTGTACGTTTTTCTTACGCGCTCGTTGGTGAGATTTTGTGAGCTTCCTCCGAATCAATTAAATAGGGATTTAGGTTAGAATGCATGTGTACGTAATGGCCGAATGTGTTGTTTGGCATTTGAGCGATGTCAGTGGAATTAACTTGTTATTTTAGGAACGTTTTAACTCAGGAAAACTCATCTTACTTCTGATATTTATTGATGAGTCGAAAGTAAAACGAACACACCTAATATTGCTAGAAATAGCTATTCACTTGTTTTTCGAACGCACTGGAAACAACAACTTTACAAAAAATATCGTTGCGATCTCCTAGTGACAGGAAGTAATAGGCCGGGATTAAATTGGTGGGGGTTGTCTTTGTTGGGATGTGGCGACATCGTCTTTGTAATAAAATCTGTTTTCCCGTTACACAATTTGAGCACCCAAACAAGCCCAAAAGCACAGTTAGACAACTTTCCATAAAGGTAGCTTTACACGATGCCTTATTTCTTGCATCATGATGCATGCGTTCATAACGCAATAATATGCATACTTGACTGCATGCGTGATTTTATAGCGCAATGCACTATTTTCTGAGAGACAAGGTAACGCAAGCAAGAACTCCAAAAAGCTCTACGTCCATTTTGTAATCCGCAGTGGAACCAACTCTCGTAAAAATATTTTTGCACATATTTAAGACGTACGCATTTTTTGAGTCCTATTGCATGCGTAGATGCATGCAATTAGCGCTTGCGTTGTCGCACGAAATGAGGCATCGTGTAAAGCTAGCTTAAGTTTATACATAAAGGTCACGCGTTTAAAACCCAAGTGTGCTTGAAACGCAAAATTCAGAGCTAACGGGAAAACACCGAAAGAAACTAGTTTAATTGAAACGTTGAATAATGTGAAAGGTAGGTTAAATGCGATGCAAGAGCAACGCGCACATGCGTCAATAGTTGTCTTTTATTTGCACGTCAGATCAGTTTACTTTTACCCTGGATCACTTATTCAAAAATTTGTCTGTTTTATTTGGCTACATGATCTAACCTAAAGTGATCTAAAACACTTCCCGCCTTGCTGTTACATCTCGAAAATTCTAGATCAGTTTGGATCAGTTGGTTCACTAGTAGAGGGGATGTTATTTCAACTGTTTGTCAAATGACATTACTCGTCCAAATAACCTTTTGTTTTTGCTTAACTCGCAGTAAAGTGATGCAAAAATAATACCTTCATCTGAAGATTAAAATGCAGCGATCGCATCTTGCATGTTTTATTTACTATTAAATCGATCACTTAAGATCAGTTCACTTTGGGTTAAACTGAACTGACCTGAACTAACCTGCGTTGCAAATAAAAGACAACTAATAGTTGTCTTTTATTTGCACGTCAGATCAGTTCACTTTTACCCTGGATCACTTATTCAAAAATTTGTCTGTTTTATTTAGCTATATGATCTAACCCAAAGTGATCTAAAACACTTCCCGCTTTGCTGATACTACACCTCGGAATTTCTAGATCAGTTTGGATCAGTTGGTTCACTTGTAGAGGGGATGTTATTTCAACTGTTTGTCAAATGACATTACTCGTCCAAATAACCTTTTGTTTTTGCTTAACTCGCTGTAAAGTGATGCAAAAATAATATCTTCATCTGAAGATTAAAATGTAGCAATCGCATCTCGCATGTTTTATTTACTATTAAATCGATCACTTAAGATCAGTTCACTTTGGGTTAAACTGAACTGACCTGAACTAATCTGCGTTGCAAATAAAAGACAACTATTGTATTCGAAACGATTGTCAGTTACTGTTGTGGCGGTAATCAATCGTTTTATTGTCCTGAATTGTTTGTATCAGACATCAGAGTTACCGGAGTTAATTGAAATGAAAGTAAAGGGATACTGCGTGTTAACATCTGCAAACGTCAACGGCTTCAAAAGTCCGTAGATAAGTGGTGCACGCCATCCAACCACATCATTTAAATTCGTTCATCGTGCCGCTAGCCATTATCTCTTCGATATGGGAAATGGACTGTTACGGTTTAAAGAACTGATTTTCAGAAAACAGACCGTGTATCAAGTCGCATCGCACTTGGTTCCGTAGTTGCAAAGATTGACTGGCGACTTACTTAAATCGGTGGGAACGCTTCGTGCCACACCTTTCGTGTCTGCTTTATGCGAGAAAAATAAGTTTTTTCTGATTGTCTTCGTCGCAAAATGATTGGATTTTTATAACGCAAACCGTCTCGTACCCCGCTTTAATTTGTGGTGAAATTTGCTGTTTTTTTGTATACCCCGGCATTAAATTATCGTATGAATATCCATGTTCGGCGTTTCTTTCATTGTCTTAGGTAAACAATACAGATCGAAGTTTCTATTTTTACCTTTAATTTTATAATGAACAGATAAAATAGCGACATCTTACTATCGCTTTTTGACCTGACATTGCAGTAGGATAGACAAATTGAAGCAGCATTTGCTCCTAATAAGTCCCCCATGCAAGGCGGCCATGCTTGCTGTCAAAGCATAATGAATGTTTCTCTCTGGACAGCCCCAAGCAGGGCTGAAACAGCGGTCGAGGTTTTCACTGCAATCAAAAACGATTTGCACAAAATTTTTCTAAAAACTTTCATTATGCTTTGACAGCAAGCATGGCCGCCTTGCATGGGGGATTTATTAGGAGCAAATCCCGCTTCAGTTTGTCTATCCTACTGCAATGTCAGGTCAAAAAGCGATAGTAAGATGTCGCTATTTTATCTGTTCATCATTCTTACATCGCAATTGCGAATAAATTGGGCAAGTCGTTTTTGGTCTGCAGTGGAAATGTCGAGCTACGTCTCTGCTGAAGAAGCCCCAAGCAGGGCTGAAACAGCTGTCCAGAAGCTGCTCGAGGTTTTCACTGCAATCAAAAACGATTTGCACAAAATTTTTCTAAAAACTTTGATTTTATAATCTTTTGTAAGCATCCGCAGGTACATTTCATCATTTGCGTGAGAACAGACTGAATGTTTATAACATCTGAGGTCTAGACGATCAAGACGGTAATGAAATTTCCGATAACGTTTCATGTTTTGCGTTGTAAGATCCCGAGAATTACGATTTTTTGTACGTTTGTTATTTCGACGGAAAGATTAAACGGCGTTCACACTGGCCCTTTTACAAACTCGATTTTCCTTACGTTAGCTTTTACTCGATTAACCCTTAGTGCAGTCACGATGTTTTCAATTCGTGCAAGTTCTTCTTTACTTCGATAGGGGTACGGCCAGTTTTGGCTTTATTAATTTGCGACACACCTGAGCGAGTCAGTCGTCTCGTGCTGCCCCCAATGCCTGGTTGGTGTTAGTAGGAGAGCGGTCTCTGGCCCAATTTTTCGCGGTGTGATGGCTTAAGGGACGGCACGTACTTTGCGGAACCTCGGTGGAGGTTTTCTCGAGTTTTGTGTGGCTTTGGAAGACTAAAACTGTCGAATATTGAGGACTTGTGCCCTCAGTTCGTTATCTAGTATGTATTATAGTATGTGTATGTACGTGTGACAGCAAACTACAGTAGTTATGTTTTTTTTTTTATTAATTTCATAAAAAACACATGTCTCAGTACTGAAGATTGTTCATTTATTATCTGTTTCTTACAAATAAACTTCGTTTAATTTGTCCTTGTGTGCTCTTTTGGATACAAGAAAAGCGACATCCACTCAAAACCTCAGGTCATCCGAGTTTTCTTAGCCTCGTCCCCACTATCAAGTACAGGTATGTTTGCGACTGTTGCTCTCTCTTTCCGTGCGAAGAGTTTTGCCGTGATAAAAAAAAATTGTTACCAATTTAAAAGTTTTTGTACATGTGGACACTAGGGCACCTGACTTGGTGGCAAATATGCGCTTTTACCAACAGCTGTCCCAACGCTAGACTCTGAAGGAGGCCACTTTTCGAGGCACGTTGAGTGGCCTATTAAAAATTTCTCGGCGAAAGGAACATACAAATATTCTGAAAATTAAGATGCTGTCCTAGGAGGAAGCGATCTTTCAGGCTAAAATATTTTCACTTTTATATCACTTCCGGTTATACCGGAAATCGCCGTTAATTTTCTTATTTTAAATGGAATGTTATACATTTTATTACAAATTTCGATTCTACACATTATACTAAGTAAAAATTGATAAGGATTTCCTATACTTAAATGTAATGGTTTTCGAGATATCTTCGAATTTCTGAAAAAAATTATTTCAGTGGCTTTTAATTAAGAGAATGTATTTACGACACTTTCAAATTTCAACACTTAAGTTGCCTATCGTTTGAAAGAATAATGTTCAGCCTTTCAAATCACATCCTAGTTATCAATGGAAAATTCACAGGCTGGTCAAATATGGTGTCAAACCTTGTTCTGTTCAACTGTCCAAAACAAATGATTATTGCCAAAACTCAGTTTTCGTAAATATAACATCCTGTATATTTTTATATCGTAACATGTAGAATCAAATTCTACATCGATTAGTAGTAGCATTCCCTATACCTATTTCCATTAGTTTTCTTGTTATCTTGTTCGGTGTCCATTAAATCTCTCTTATTTTTTTATATGAAAATGGTTACAAGCCCATCTAATTCCCTGTTGCTTGACGTTGCTTTTACTAACCTAAGATTGTTTAAATCTATTTTACGATTAGTATCAAAAATATGTTAAGCAACACTGGATTTTTCAATTCTATTGTACTTTAAATGAGCTATGTGATCTATAAAACGTGTGAGTATATTTCTTTTTGTTTGCCAAATATATTTTTTAGTGCACCATTGGCAAGATATTTCATAGATTCCTGATTTCTGATTTGGTTCAGTTTTGTCTTTGGGGTTTGTTAGTAAATGTTTTAACGATATTGGCTTTATTTAAAATTTTCCTTAAAGTATTTTTTACGACATCTACTGAGTAACCATTGTGGATTGCTATATCTTTAATAAACCTATGTTCTTTGTTGTATCCTTCTTTTGAAAGTAGGAAGTTAACTAATCTATAATTTAAATAGAAAAGAAATTGCAGAGTACTTATGTATGTGATGTGAGTCATTAACAATAAATCTGTTGGTGCTTGTTTCTTTCTTATATATATCAAATTATAATTTATTTTCACTGTTTCTAATATCCAAGGCATCTTAGGAAAGGTAATTTCCCATCACCTTCTTTCTCAACCGTGAATTTAATACTAGGAAATTTAGAATTTAAAATATCTACAAAATCTTCTGTTCTGCATTTCTTGGTATTAAAAATAGCAAAAACATCATCTGCATATCTAAACCAAATTTTTGGGAAATAATTACAATTTTCTTTGAGTGAAGTTTCTAAATTACACGTAATCAGTGTCAGTGTCTTAGTCTACCGTTTGGGAGTACGCAACGCGTCCCACTGGGAAACCGGCGGCGGTGCCGAAGTCAGTCTTGATCGGCATTAAATCTATCTATCCAGGTTAGGTAGTATCTCTAATTTTTTTTTTAATATTCCAATTTATTCTGACCATTGTAATCACCAAAATTTTTAGAAAAATATGAATATCGTCAAAACAATACAATTTAGCCTGGATGTATGTGAATACAAAAGATTTAGAATTGAATTGAAATATGAATTATAATAATACATTGAGTGTTCCATTTAAAATAACAAATACAAGAGCGACATCTTATGATCGCTTTTGACCTGACATTGCAGTAGGATAGACAAATTGAAGCGGATTTGCTACTTGATAAGTCCCCCATGCAAGGCGGCCATGCTTGCTGTCAAAGCATAATGAAAGTTTAAAAAAAATTGTTGTAAATCGTTTTTGATTGCAGTGAAAACCTCGAACAGCCTCTGTACAGCTGTTTCAGCCCTGCTTAGGGCTTCGTCAGCAGAGACGTAGCTAGACATTCCCACTGCAAACAAAAACGACATGCCCAATTTATTTATATTTATTTATTTATTTATTTTGCGAATAAATTGGGCAAGTCGTTTTTGTTTGCAGTGGGAATGTCGAGCTACGTCTCTGCTGACGAAGCCCCAAGCATGGCTGAAACAGCTGTACAGAGGCTGCTCCAGGTTTTCACTGCAATCAAAAACGATTTGCAACAATTTTTTTTTTTAAATAAAGTTAGTGTCTGTTTCCCGTAGAACCAGAACTACGGCAGTATTGAATTTATATTATTTGAATGGTTCGTTGTTGATTAATACCATGATAAATATTGAACGACCTGTAAAGCAGTTTCCAATATAACCTAATGTGCCTCTCACAGCCACAAAGCATGCAATTATCTATATCTTGATATTTCATAGATTCCTGATTTCTGATTTGGTTCAGTTTTGTCTTTGGGGTTTGTTAGTAAATGTTTTAACGATATTGGCTTTATTTAAAATTTTCCTTAAAGTATTTTTTACGACATCTACTGAGTAACCATTGTGGATTGCTATATCTTTAATAAACCTATGTTCTTTGTTGTATCCTTCTTTTGAAAGTAGGAAGTTAACTAATCTATAATTTAAATAGAAAAGAAATTGCAGAGTACTTATGTATGTGATGTGAGTCATTAACAATAAATCTGTTGGTGCTTGTTTCTTTCTTATATATATCAAATTATAATTTATTTTCACTGTTTCTAATATCCAAGGCATCTTAGGAAAGGTAATTTCCCATCACCTTCTTTCTCAACCGTGAATTTAATACTAGGAAATTTAGAATTTAAAATATCTACAAAATCTTCTGTTCTGCATTTCTTGGTATTAAAAATAGCAAAAACATCATCTGCATATCTAAACCAAATTTTTGGGAAATAATTACAATTTTCTTTGAGTGAAGTTTCTAAATTACACGTAATCAGTGTCAGTGTCTTAGTCTACCGTTTGGGAGTACGCAACGCGTCCCACTGGGAAACCGGCGGCGGTGCCGAAGTCAGTCTTGATCGGCATTAAATCTATCTATCCAGGTTAGGTAGTATCTCTAATTTTTTTTTTAATATTCCAATTTATTCTGACCATTGTAATCACCAAAATTTTTAGAAAAATATGAATATCGTCAAAACAATACAATTTAGCCTGGATGTATGTGAATACAAAAGATTTAGAATTGAATTGAAATATGAATTATAATAATACATTGAGTGTTCCATTTAAAATAACAAATACAAGAGCGACATCTTATGATCGCTTTTGACCTGACATTGCAGTAGGATAGACAAATTGAAGCGGATTTGCTACTTGATAAGTCCCCCATGCAAGGCGGCCATGCTTGCTGTCAAAGCATAATGAAAGTTTAAAAAAAATTGTTGTAAATCGTTTTTGATTGCAGTGAAAACCTCGAACAGCCTCTGTACAGCTGTTTCAGCCCTGCTTAGGGCTTCGTCAGCAGAGACGTAGCTAGACATTCCCACTGCAAACAAAAACGACATGCCCAATTTATTTATATTTATTTATTTATTTATTTTGCGAATAAATTGGGCAAGTCGTTTTTGTTTGCAGTGGGAATGTCGAGCTACGTCTCTGCTGACGAAGCCCCAAGCATGGCTGAAACAGCTGTACAGAGGCTGCTCCAGGTTTTCACTGCAATCAAAAACGATTTGCAACAATTTTTTTTTTTAAATAAAGTTAGTGTCTGTTTCCCGTAGAACCAGAACTACGGCAGTATTGAATTTATATTATTTGAATGGTTCGTTGTTGATTAATACCATGATAAATATTGAACGACCTGTAAAGCAGTTTCCAATATAACCTAATGTGCCTCTCACAGCCACAAAGCATGCAATTATCTATATCTTGATATTTCATAGATTCCTGATTTCTGATTTGGTTCAGTTTTGTCTTTGGGGTTTGTTAGTAAATGTTTTAACGATATTGGCTTTATTTAAAATTTTCCTTAAAGTATTTTTTACGACATCTACTGAGTAACCATTGTGGATTGCTATATCTTTAATAAACCTATGTTCTTTGTTGTATCCTTCTTTTGAAAGTAGGAAGTTAACTAATCTATAATTTAAATAGAAAAGAAATTGCAGAGTACTTATGTATGTGATGTGAGTCATTAACAATAAATCTGTTGGTGCTTGTTTCTTTCTTATATATATCAAATTATAATTTATTTTCACTGTTTCTAATATCCAAGGCATCTTAGGAAAGGTAATTTCCCATCACCTTCTTTCTCAACCGTGAATTTAATACTAGGAAATTTAGAATTTAAAATATCTACAAAATCTTCTGTTCTGCATTTCTTGGTATTAAAAATAGCAAAAACATCATCTGCATATCTAAACCAAATTTTTGGGAAATAATTACAATTTTCTTTGAGTGAAGTTTCTAAATTACACGTAATCAGTGTCAGTGTCTTAGTCTACCGTTTGGGAGTACGCAACGCGTCCCACTGGGAAACCGGCGGCGGTGCCGAAGTCAGTCTTGATCGGCATTAAATCTATCTATCCAGGTTAGGTAGTATCTCTAATTTTTTTTTTAATATTCCAATTTATTCTGACCATTGTAATCACCAAAATTTTTAGAAAAATATGAATATCGTCAAAACAATACAATTTAGCCTGGATGTATGTGAATACAAAAGATTTAGAATTGAATTGAAATATGAATTATAATAATACATTGAGTGTTCCATTTAAAATAACAAATACAAGAGCGACATCTTATGATCGCTTTTGACCTGACATTGCAGTAGGATAGACAAATTGAAGCGGATTTGCTACTTGATAAGTCCCCCATGCAAGGCGGCCATGCTTGCTGTCAAAGCATAATGAAAGTTTAAAAAAAATTGTTGTAAATCGTTTTTGATTGCAGTGAAAACCTCGAACAGCCTCTGTACAGCTGTTTCAGCCCTGCTTAGGGCTTCGTCAGCAGAGACGTAGCTAGACATTCCCACTGCAAACAAAAACGACATGCCCAATTTATTTATATTTATTTATTTATTTATTTTGCGAATAAATTGGGCAAGTCGTTTTTGTTTGCAGTGGGAATGTCGAGCTACGTCTCTGCTGACGAAGCCCCAAGCATGGCTGAAACAGCTGTACAGAGGCTGCTCCAGGTTTTCACTGCAATCAAAAACGATTTGCAACAATTTTTTTTTTAAATAAAGTTAGTGTCTGTTTCCCGTAGAACCAGAACTACGGCAGTATTGAATTTATATTATTTGAATGGTTCGTTGTTGATTAATACCATGATAAATATTGAACGACCTGTAAAGCAGTTTCCAATATAACCTAATGTGCCTCTCACCGTGAATATACCTGTATAAACTGATCTCAATGATGTAGTGCTGAAAAATATGTTTCCCTTTAACTTCATTTGTTTACTTGTGGACACGTTACGGTTTCTTGGTATGAATATCACATAAACCGCTCGAAAACACTCGAAAATCGATTGCAATAATCCAAATAGCTACGCCGATATATAGTCGAGTATAGTCGATATGATAAATCAATAAAAAGAATATTTGTTGTGAACTAACGTGTTATATTCTTTCCGGGTACATGTAAAACAAAGACTAGATTAAAATGTGTATTTATATAAGCTCTGGTAACCCCTAGATTCGTAGAATAGTGAAATTGAGCTAGAGCAAGCGGAACATGAACATCTTAACTACTAAAAAGGGGGAGCCTCCCTATTCAACTATTTTCGTCTTTACCGTGTTAGACTAGTATAACTCCTTGCTAATTGTTGTGTTACGAACCTCTGAAGACAATCAGTATTCAGTTAAAAATAGAAAAAATTAAATTATGTCAATTTATTGTTCCCAAAATTTACAAGAGGTGTACTACATAAGAATAATATTCGCCAATTTACATAGTCATGGTAGGAGTTGCAAGCGATTCAACTTCGATTTGTTTAAATGTGCCAGCATTTGCCAACCAGAATGACCCGTTTGATCCATCTTCGATAGCTTTTATTAAAGCTTTGGCGACGACTTCGGGTCTAAAAATTATATGGGAATTAAAAAATACCTCATACAAAGTAATCACATTACTTTTGCTTGGGCCATTGATGCAGTTCCGGAAGTAATTTCTCATAATCGGGACCCAAATTCCTTCCACTAGAATCAGAAATGAGTGGGGTGTCGGTAACTCCAGGACAAATTGTCAGGACACGTACTTTAGTACGCGCATAGTGTTCTGGTACACCATATGATCTTGATAGACCGATAATTGCATGCTTTGTGGCTGCATAGACGGGGATGCACGGGAAATGCGTTAATCCTGTGATGGACGAGATGTTGACTATGATTGCCTCATCTCCGGTTTTATATTTTGGGAGGTACTTATCAAAACCAAGAATGTTACCATAAACTGTACCATTCTATACAAAAAATATATGTATTAAAAATTGAATTTCTTTTACATATCTTATACGACAATTAGTACGAGCAGGCGAACAAAAAGCCGGATCCATATCAGTAAAAATTTGCGTTGTGCGTTGTATTTTGAAATTTGGCGAAAATATCTGCGGTGCAAATTTAAATCTGGTTAAGTATTTTACCACGTAAACATTTATCTTGCGTGTTATAGTACCGAATCCACGTGTACAAGTTTGCCGGATCCATATTGGTACTACTGTGATTCGCAAATCTCTTTGAAGTTGCTGGAAAGCCAACAGCACAACGAATAGCGTACGTTGCTCGTCTCGAAATGATTTTTATGTGCATTTCTATGCAGCACACAGTCCACTCCAAGAAAAATCTCGACCAACACGCGCACATATGTGTTAAATACATGCAAATTTGTATTCATATGAACCCGGCTGAAGACACAGTGTTGGGCGATAGGTATCGATGCTTTTTGCTCCGATACCCGATATTCGATAATTGGTCTTCCAATATATCGGTGGATCGATCCAATTAAACGAAGTATCGAATGTTCAGGGTGTCTCAAAATCTCTGTCTTTAAATGAAACTATAAGTTCCTTACTGCATAAGAGTTTAATTCTCCAAGTCCGAAAATCTCAAAAATGAAAAATTGATCTACCACAAGCCAGCGCAGTCCCTTTGTTTCGAAATCTCTGCTTGGTTTGCAACCTGTTTCAGCAATTTATTCCGACAAAAGCAATAAACCGCAATAAAACTTTTTATTTACATTTAGAACAACTCGGTCAAGGTCTTATTCTATACGAATATGAATCTGACTTGTGCATAGGTTTATTTGTTTTTTCAACATGTGAACGTTTGTTTACGCGCCTATTTGTATTAGACAATAACAATTATGTTACCAACAAGAAGCTAATCTACGTTACACTTTTGCTAAAGTAATGAAACATCTTCGTACACTAGTTTTATAACTATGTTGAAAATGTTGAAATTATTTTTTTAATTGTCGCACTAATAGTTGCAGAATAAGTATTGCAAGAAGAGAAACTATTCCTACTGTAAAAACGGAAAGCAAGAATTGGGGTATGACTACGATGAAAAATTTAAAAATTAGATAGCCTCCACACACAATAATTTACGGGTTCAAAATAAGTGATTGAATAACTTCGCTAGCTCTCAGTCGAACTATTTTATTGATTATTGTTTACATTCCAACACAAAACCACGGCCAGCTGAATTGATATGTCAACAAATAAACAATAAAAAAAATTTCTATATGGTGCGAACCTTTTGGCAGTCACTGTATAAAACAGTAATAAAAACTATACTAACATATGCAAGTGAAGCATGGACCGTCAATAAAGTAATTTAAACAAGGCTAGAGGTACGGGAAAGAAAAGTACTTAGAAAGATATTGAGAGGTAAGAAATACGAAGACGGATGGATACGAAGAGCAAATGATGAGATGAAAGAACTTTTCAAGGAGATAAGGATAATAACAGGAAGGTTAAGATGAACGACTAACAGAAAGCACAATCGGTTGGAAGAAGAGTAGAAACCTACCGAAAACAAGATGGAATTTAGAAGTTGAGAAAGATATAGAAACAATAAAAGTTAAAGGATGGAAAGAAAAAGCAAAGAATAGAAAACTATGGAGGCAAACATTCAACTAAGCCACGGGCCTCCTAGGCTCGTAGAGCTAATATACATTTCCAAATCATGTTGTATTCATGTTTTTATTAAGATTGTAATTAAAAGAGATAGGCGTACATAATTCTAGTTGGCAACTCCAAGTAAAAGTTAACTAACACGAAGTAGTATATTAAGGTAGTTGCGAAAATACACTCCGCAAAAAATAAATTATGGCGTCATTTGCCTTTTTCCTCTAAACGACGTAATTTATTTTCTAGTGGTTAATAATCTTTTTTATTATTATTCATTACTTATTCTAGCCATTTCCTTTGCTTATTGTAATTAAATTTAACCCATTACTATATTAAGAAATCACTAATTTTATATCGAAGAACACAATTAGGTTAAATAATATTAATTAAAGAGAACAGTAGTAATGAGTATTTCCGCCTCTAGCTTGTGTAATAGCTTGCATCCGTCTTGGAAGGTACTCAATATCACTTAAGGTATAGTCTAGATTTAGACGGTTCCACTCTTGAGCTACTGTTACTGGGTTGTACGCAAAGAGAACCCGATATGGTCTCAAACATGCTCAATCCCATTTCGATTTGGGATTCTAGCAGGGTAGTCTAAAATCCTCATCCCGACTTCTTTAATGTTTTCTTGCACAATTCCAGTAACGACAGTTACTGGAATTGTGCCAATGATTGGTGCGTGAAGTATATGTGGTTCAGTAATCTCGCTGATGTACACAGGGTGTCCACCGAGTGCCGCGGTCTTGTCTACACTATCACTAATATCTTATAATCTCTTAAATAAAACTTCCGAAATTTTTGGTTATTACCCACCTGTTATGTGTACTTTCGAATTATGTAAAAACAGACTGGGTGTTCCATTAAAAAAAAATATAACTTTGGAATGGCTCTCAGTTACTGAACACCCTGTATAGCCAAAAATAATTTTAGAAAGTATAGCTGACTGAGCTACACCTCAGCTCGTTTGAATTTCTTTTCTATTTTGTATACTTTAGACGGTAGAGAAGACCGCGGCACTCGATGGACACCTGTACACCTATCAGCAATCACAGCACCATTATTTACAACCACTAACTGTGTATGCACCTTTAAAGATAGGATATCCCAGACCATAATGGAACCGTCGCCGAAATTTGGCGTATTTCTAAAATTGCGTGGCGCATACCACTCGCTATCTCTTCTGGACACTGGTATATGTACGTCTATCTGAATGAATTAAACAGAAATGTGATTCGTCTGTAAACAAATTTATGGCCCAGTTTAAGCATTCGAATCAACGTGCTCTCTGACAAATTGCAATCTTGGTAGGTGATGCTCCTTAGTGTTTAAGGGACCTTTATAGGGTACTCTTGGGTGATTTTCCATATCACGAAGACAATTTCTTATGGTGTGTGTGGTAATTTGGACATTCATTGCATTGTACAATTAAATTTTCAGCATTTTTGTCGTGCAATGTCGAATACGCAGGGCACTTAAACGTAAAACTTGGGCATTTAGAGGCGCTCGTTGCCCTTTTACGACCTTGTTTTTCTCTATTTCTTAATCCCCGCTTTCCCTAAACCGACTAGAATTCTTAAAATTGTCAACTGTGGTTGATGTGGCTGCATATCTTTGACTATGCTTGATCACGACTTAAACTTCTAGAATTGCAAATAGAGACTTCAATGTTCATATTTGAAAACCAATACAACAAAAATTTTCAGAATAATCGCTTGTTAAAATTATTTTAATTAATTAATTTCTCAGAACTGTAACCTATCACCATTTACAAAAACAAATCCAAATTAAGCAAATATAAAAATGTTTACCAAAAAAAAATACAAGTGATGCGATAATTTTTTTGCGGAGTGTAGTAAACAACTGTGATTATACGTATTAATTTTTACTTCGTAATTTCGTTAGACTCTTCAAGATCTTTGAATATTTTTACTTACAATGTTAATTGCAATTTGTTTTTCCCAAATAGCGTCGTTCAGGACTCCTGCGTTGTTAATAACAATGTCTAAATGTTTGAAAGTGTCTATGGCTCTTTGAAAAGCCGCTGAAATGAAATTATTTTTATAAAGAAAATAGAAAAAGAAATTCGCACCTTCAACTTCCTTTTCGATGGTAACATCTGTCTTGATAAACGTAGCGCGATTTGGACCGTATTCCTTTGCGATAAAATCCACTGCTTCTTTTCCTTTAATCGGATCTATGTCAGCGATAACCAGACCCTAAAAATTCAATTTATACCGACCAAATAAAATACATACTTTGCAGAAGTGATTTAAAATAAGTATATCTAAGTTATTATAACTGAAAGAACGGAGTCGAGCTCGCGTCATTTTCAAAACTTTTATTTGTAGGATATTGAACGAAACAAATGGTGGCAATTATTTGGAATACATAATTTATCGTAGAACAGTGTTATTACGTTTCCTAAATTCTCTCTTTCTAATTCTTAACCATTTTTCTTAGCAACAAATTGCCATATCACATGTCTTGTAACGTTAATTTTGGGACACACTGTATGTTGTTAATTCGCAGTTAGTGCCTCACACTCGACTTTGAAATATTAGTTTGATAACTTAAAGGATGTAAAATATATTGTTCAAATAACGTTTTCACCCCTCTTTAAGTTATAACTTCCTTATTATATGCTTTTGGGAAAAATATGAAGAGGTGACTTATTTCGAGATGTTCTATTCACCCTGTAAATATCGAAAACAATTCAGATCCACGGTTTATAATTTTATATTTTAGAATTGTAAATTAAAAAAATGAGTAGTATTAAAAATTTTCATCTTCAATGGGTTTGGCATATTGCCCGAGGACACACTTCAACTTTTATTTTGTATTATACTAAATAGTTAATTAACAATAGGTAGTTCTTGAAGAAATATTAATATCAGTCATCCTCCGAAGACACTGAAGTTAAAAGTTACGTTAATTTCAAAATATTGTCACCTCAAATTTTGTTTTGAATGATAGGGTTCTAAAGATCTTAATTCAATTACATAAAACGTATCAGTGGTGCACTTTTCTTTTAATTTAACTTTGATAATGAGAAATCTTCATGCCGTTACAGAATCTTTATTTATACTGGGTGTCTCATATCGTACGAAGGAGATTGAAAGGGCAGCCGTAAAATAAAACTTTTATTTCAATGCGCTTTTGACCAAAATCCAATAACAAGAAAGTTACGATAGTTTAAGTTTCTTAATTTATTCTTTAATTTACACTTATATCTTCTTAATTAATAAAACTTTTTTCGCAAGTTGCAACTTTATTATTAAGTGAACTCTAAACTTATCAAAACCACTGTTCATAAAATGTCTACGTCGACCTGTTTTTTAGTTTTGTTTTAATTCATCAGCGGTCGTCAACAAAATGAAAAGACCTTTTTAGGCATTAAAAGAAAGCAGTAACCTTTACGTAACTATTGTTTTTAAATAGCTGTTTCATGTGTAGCAGTGTTCAATTAACTCTTAGATACCTCGAATTTTAATTTGAAACGTAAAATATTACTTACAGGTAATAACTTTAGCTTGTTAATTAATTGACTAGCTTGTTAATTAATCGACTTGAAACTTTTTTATTATTGATTTTTTATTAAAAGTTTATTAAGAAAGAAGGTTTGATTTGATGTTCGCTACTCGCCCTTCCAGTTTACTCCGTATGTTATGAGTAAAGAGCGGATTCTATGCTAAATGCATATTGCATGCATATTTTGCATATTTGAGCATTTTGTTCAATTTTCGCATATTTCTTAAAAACGTGCATATATATGCATATTTGAAAGAATTTGTGTCGAAGTGAGTAAATTTTTTCCTGAATTCTTAATTCGTCAGAACATGTTGTTGCATTAATTAGGGTCTAGTTTGCACCCTTCTTGGGCTTAAGCAGGCAGAATTTTCCAAGTAGTGAATTAGGGATTTCCAAGTACTTTCTTAACGATGCGGTGGGGCGTTCATGTTTGCAATATTGTTTCATCACTTCTTCACGGATTATTAGTCGGTTATTGCTGCGAACGTTTAGTTCTTCCGTAAAAGTATTTTTGTTTGTGAGAAGTGCAATATGCCGAAAGACAATTCGAGCCTGGTTAATTCCTGGATCAGAAGCTATCCCGAGCTTGCTTACACCAATGGAAGCGTATTCTGTAAAGCCTGTAGTAAAATGGTAAGTTTTAAGTTTGTTTTCTTCCTCCTTAGGTAAATATTTGCTTGGTTCTTGAATATTGAAAGTTCAGACAGTTTAAAAAAATTCAAGTTCTTGTTGTAGATACCAACCCAACGAAAATTTTCGGTCACACAACATGTCGGGACAGAACTACACAAGTCAAAATGCAAGAAGATGAATGAATCGAAAACATTTCAATTACCCTTAGACAGTGGACCGTCGTTGATGACTTCATCTAATGAACAACAAGAATTTAATGCTGATTTATGCGAGGCGATGATTTGTGCAAACATACCTTTGAAAAAACTGCAAAATTCTATTTTTAAAAGTTTTTTGGAAAAATATACCAAGAAAAATGTTCCCGATGAAAGTACGTTAAGAAAAAATTACGAGCCTCGCATCTACAACGATACTCTAAAAGAAGTCAAGAAAATCGTAGAAAATCAATATATTTATTTTATTGTGGATGAAACTACTGATTCTTGTGGGCGTTACATTGTAAATTTGTTAATAGGGTCTTTGCGGGAAGATAAACCTAGTGAATCTTATTTAATAGCCTGTACACAGTTAGACAAAACTAATCATTTAAGTATTTTAAGATCTGTTAATGAATGTTTTATGAAATTTTTCTCACCTAATGTAGTTCCTACTGAAAAAATTTTACTTATGGTATCAGATGCTGCCCCTTACATGGTTAAAGCCGGGCAGCAATTTAAAACAATTTATAAAAATTTAGTTCACGTGAGTTGTTTAGCTCATGGATGTAACAGAGTAGCTGAACATATTAGATGTGAATTTTCTGATGTAAATCTACTAATTAGTACCATTAAAAAAATATTTGTCAAAAGTCCCCTACGAGTTCAGTTGTACAGGGAAAACTTGCCGAATGTACCTTTACCTCCCGAACCAGTGTTGACTAGGTGGGGAACTTGGTTGGAAGCGGCAATGTTTTATGCTGAACATTTTGTAGCAATTAAGGAATTGGTTGTAGAGTTTAATGCCCAAGATAGTGCCGCTAGTGCAAAGGCACAAAATATTGTAACAAAAACTTCATTGGCAAATCAACTGAACTTCATCAAAATGCATTACAGTTTTGTAATACAAACTATAAACAATTTAGAAAAACCGAAAATGTCTTTAATAGAATCCGTTAAAATTGTTAAAGAATTTAAAGAGAATATTTCAAAAGTTCCAGGTAAAATCGGCAGTTCAGTAAATAAAAAATGTTTATCCGTTTTAGATAAAAATAGCGGCTTCAAAACCCTTGAGGAAATTTACGAAATTTTGAATGGAAACTTTGAAATTGACTTAAGTGTAGAATTTTCAGCTATGAGTCACTTTAAATATGCCCCAATTACCTCCGTGGATGTTGAAAGGAGTTTTTCAATTTATAAAAATATTTTGTCAGATAAAAGGCAAAATTTCCTGGTAGAGAACTTGGAAAAACACATTGTTGGAAATTATAATCGAAGATTTTTTTAGTCGTTATAATATTTACTTAATAATGTACATACATAATATACATACTTCCTTCATATAAGCGTTTACAAATAAATGTAAATAAATTGTATAAAATATAATGTTTTTTATTTGAATAAGAATGCCCATAAAACACAGTAGACCAGTTATTGCATTATTTGAAGTGTTCGGCCTATCTTGCACATATTTCGCCATTTTTAGTGCATATATATGTGCATATTTCATCAGTTTTTAGTGCATATATATGCGCATATTTCATCAAAATTACTCGCATATAAATCCGCTCTCTAGTTATGAGCAAGGAAAAGAAATCGGGCCACTTGTTCCGCGGTCAGTACGAAAATTTAATATTCGGACTGTACTAGCTCCGCCCGCAGTATTTGGAAGGGAGTTATCTCATCTGGCTGCATGGAGCACAATATGATGTCGACTTGTAGGAGTTTTTATCGTTTTGAAATTTATTTAAAGTATGTGGTGATTTGCAGCGACTATCACATGCATTTTTATATTTTCAAAGAGAAACTTTCTTCTATTAGCTCTCTAGGATGTGCGAAAAACGTTTTGACGATTAAATACATTTAAATCGTTTAGTCGTCGAAGGAAAAACCTGAACTAACTCGCACACCTTCCCTCTCCATTCAATGACAATTAGAAGCATCACACCCGCGCAAAGGTGGAAGGAGTGAACAGTACATTCGGCGTGAAAAGCGTCCGTACTAAGTGGGCCCAATTCTTAAGTTTGGTTATGAGTAAGGCCTCGAAACTGAAGGTCCAAACTCAGAGGCGTTGTATTCCGCGCGCAGCGGAGCTCGATTTCTCGCTGCATTTCCGATAGGCACGGGGATTCTACGATCGAATTCTGCCTCTCATTAATTTTGATTTTGACGATTCTACATTTATTTGAGTGCTGAGTCTCTCCGTAAAAATTGAAGAGTTCAAAATTTACCTAGAGAAAGCGTCTCTTACAACTGTTATGTTGAGAGATCATTTTCTCGCTTTAAAAGACAAGACATTTTCACAGCAAATCGAAACGAACGAACGAACGAAAATTTTTAATATTATTTAATAATTAATTTTAATAATAATTAATAGCTAAGAAATTTTAGTATTTTCTTCCCTATTCGAATTTCGAATATCTGAGAATACTCAACAACGCCTCTGTTAAACCGGGCAATCGAACGGTTCAGATCTGTGCTACACCGGGGGTGTTACGATGCGTAATCGGCATATGGGAGACTGGACGGGCTATTTTGCTCGATGCTTTAGTTATGAGAAGAACTAAAAAAGTCCATTTTAGGCGCCTAAAAAAGGCTCGTATATGGGCAAAATAGGGACAAATAAAGTATAAATAGTCTCCAAAATATGTATGCCGGGTGTCCAAATCAAATAAATTGTTATTTTTATTATTAATTCTAAATAGCCTTTTCGAATAGTTTACTCGGAAAGAACTGATTCTCAAATATTTTTCTATAAATTACTTAAAAAATTGGTTTTGCAAATTTTCTCCAAGGCGTATTTGCTACTGGAAATACTTTACGCAAGACTACATAAAACTGATCTTGTTTTTTAAATAAATTTCTCGCAGGTGGGAAAATTTACAAATCGGGGGTGAGAGATTTTAATTTTTTATATTAAATCACTAAATTAAAACCAAGTAAAACCTATGCAGTTCGGCTTATGTATCAATGAAAACTTTTATAGAAACAAATCCATGTCCGATAGTTGTTTCATCATTTTGAATAAAAAAGTCGCAATTCTTGCTTTCAAGGGGTATCCACAAGATTCTAAAAAAATGCCGCAGTCATCATTTTTTTATGAATAATAACGGTTGTATTAATCATTTTAATTTTAATTTAGGCAAATTTAAAATTTATTCTGAAATTTTTTAAGAAAAATGCACATTATAGGCACTTTTGTCTGAAATAGGCATTTATCCCGAAATAGGCAAAAACTTTACTATTTGAACAGTAACTACATGAAACGTATTTATAATCAGGTCCTAATCAAACTAGTATTTAACAAATAGAAAAGGCGTATGCCTAAACTTCCGCAGTCTGGTTATGAGTCATTCAGTATATGAAAGAGCAGAGTCGATCTCCAAATTTATTTCTTTATTATACCATCCAATGCAATGGAAGCAAATACGATAGGCAAATGCCTCATCTGGAATTAAATATGACTGAAAAAATAGATAAAAACTCTTCCAAAAAGTACATTTAAATACATTTGTTATAGGCGGTAAAATATATTTGACAGCTATTTATGCTTTCTGTATCTCTGGAAAAAACAAATGGCTGTCAGGTTTTCGAGATTTTCAATTGTTTTCACCTTTTTTTAATGGAACATTGTTTTTTTTTTACATTATTAATATTATCTCTCAAAACAGAGTATTTCATAAATAAATCAGTTTTGACATTCGCGGGAAGAAATGTATCGTCATGATACTCTTTTTTTCACGAACACAATATGGTGCGCATTGAAACAGGAGAATAAAGAAAGTGATTAAACAGTCAGACCTGTGTGAATTGTCTTGATTAAAAATTCATTTAAATTTAGTAGTAAAATTTATTTGAATTTAGTAACTAACAATCTTTGTGTCAAATTTTGAAAGACTGATATGTTAAAATGTCAAATACCATTATTTACTAGGTAAATTATAAAATAATGTACATAGGAGAGAATATTTAGTACGTAATTTGACATCCTGAACGCGATATGCTGATAAAAAAATATAATGTTTTTTTAATTTAAGCCACTTCGTGAAATTTCAAATTAAAAAGTTTGCTATTGTAGCCTTTTTTCCGTGAACACCAAGATTCTGCTACAAAAACTTTTATAAAATAATAGGGTTTGTTTGTTAGATGATATGGGACATAATTAATTTGACATAGTGAACGCGATGCGATGATAAGAAACCTAGCATTCCATTAAAAAAAGTTGAAGATAATTGAAAATCTCGAAAACTTGTTAGTCATTTGTTTTTCTAAAGGCACCATAAAATCGAGGAGGAAATGTCCTAAAACTTTTCTAATTTAAGTTCCTTCCAAAAAATATAAATAAGAAAGTTAGCTATTGTAGCGGCATCCCATAAACAACCTGTACGTATACTATACTATAATTACCAGTGAAATCTTTGGAACTGAATTAAGTAGCTTATTAAAGAGAAAAATCTAAATCACATCATTACTTTTGTGACTCTCGTTGGTTTAGTTGAACCTGAACTCTCTAATTATTATCAATTACATTCTTTGTTAATACGTATCAATAATTTCAATTTCAAGTCAATAACACCTACTTCGAAATATTTAGCGAACAATGAGTTAAAACTTTTACAATCAGACAATAAATGTCAAGTAATAAATTTAAAAGAATACGTCTGTGACCACAACGAAAGCAGATTAATAATTGAAAATTCGTCTTGCGAAATTCTATTGCCTACTTATTCCAATAAATATGAAATTTGTGTTCAAATTGTTAAAGTTTTAAAAGAAATCAAAATTAGTAAATGATTACAACATTAAAATAACAGAAGAAACCAACTTCAAAACTAAGAAGATAGACGAGGTCAATTTCAATAACATAACAACTAGTCATACCCACTGAAGAAGTAAATAAAATTAATAACGCAAAATTCATTAAAGACCAAAACAGTATTTGGATAGTAATTACAATTGTCGTCATTCGTTTGTTATTTTTATGGAAAATTAAGTTAAGGAAGAGAAAAAATGTAATCTCAAGAAAATATTTGTCTTTGAACCACCAAGAAGATGTTTCCATCTAGGGCCGAAGGGTCTTGTATAACGATAACTATTAACGGATTAATATTAAACAATAACTATTAACGGATTAAGATTAAACAATAACTATTAACGGATGATTAAAGTTTTCTGAACGTTTATGAATTCGGCCCTTAGAGCCAATCTACATGAGCGATTTTTCCGCCGCATTAAAAACGCCGCGACTTTTATTCCGTTCGTCTAGTTTCACTAGTTTGTAAGTATAATTTCCGTTCAGACGTGCAAGCCACGTGTTTTTTTAACGCAGCGGAAAACCCGCTCATGTAGTTTGACTCTTAAAGTGATGAGAAAAGTATAATCTCTCTTTAAAAATGCAGGAACGTTTATCTCGAAGAGTAAAAGTTTATTAACTTATTTGTTTTGAAGTATCATTTGTATTATGCAATTTTCTGACACAATACTGATTGTTGTAATCTGTTATTGTTAATGTAAACATTGCAAGTATTATAATAAATTTGCGAAATACCACGTATGTTTTTCATGGCCCTAAGAAATGAAAAGAAATAGATAAGATAAACAGAAAAATTAAAATTTTGCTTACATAAACTTATGTCATCATACTACATAATAATAGTATATTATGTAACAAATCTTCTAACTACGCACGAGTAGAAAATGTAAATAAAGTGGAATACCATTTTATGCTCGATTGTACATAAATAGCTTTTAGATATTTTTTGTTTGTGAGTTAGCCAATATAAATAATGCATAGCAATGATCATCGAATAAACTTATTTCCTACCTATTTTCCCAAAAGTTCCCATTTGGACGGAAAAAATTAGTTTTTTCCAGAACTCCGTCCGTGCGAGACGTAAAAATAATCTTATACTAAAAATGAATCGGAAGTCAAGAATTAATCATAATGATAATCATATTTATTTTTGCAGCATAAGAAAAACATTTTTGCTACAACATCAGACTTTAGAAAAATTCAATCACGTCCTACAAAAGTTATTGCCTATACCGAGTTCTATATTAGCAAATTATTTCCACGCAACATACAGCATGTTCCATAAGTGAGTAGCAGAGAAGTAGCAGATAATCTAACTGCGATATTCATTGGTTTTGTAATAAATTTTAAAAAATATGTTGGATTAATTTTTTCTAAATAACTTTGAAACATTTTAGTTGGCTTTAATTTATCTTCAGTAAAAAGGTGCAGAATGTACATGTTTATTGTTCATTCCTTAGATTGCAAGTGAATTCAATTTTTGAAAACGTATCAAAATTTAAACCTACTTTAATTTTCGTATGTGTGATTTCTAATAGAGTAACAAAAAATCTAGATGCGCTACATTGTTCATTTGTTTCGTGATATTTAGCTAAGAAATAGGTTTTTATAAGATTTTTGACATATTTGCATCTGCTAATTGCGGTTAAATTTATTTTTAATTAATATTTTTATAACGTCAAATTTCTTTTTATTAGATTTTTTTTGTAAATGTGTTCTTTTTAGCCATTTACTAAAAATTAGTTAAATTACTTTTTTCTGTTTCTCTTGTGCAAATGTTTATTATATGAAATTTCACTTAAAATATGCAATACCATCCTATCAACTGAAACATTCTTCTTTTGAGTACACATACATATAATAATAATAATAGGTGTTAGAAAAAATCTTGAAACTCGACGACTTGACTTCTAGTTATCCACGGAATTTATTAATAATCAGCTGCCAAAAGGAACGTTTTTACTGTACCTAACTATTAGTTTATTATCATAAATATCATCCCTGTGAATAATAGTAAATTTTTTATGTGCGTTTGCGCAGTAACAATTGAATCTTAAAGTAAAATTTCACAAATAATTTAAATGAAAACTCCTGTATATTTTCACACATCCTAAATAGTTTTTTACGTTTCATGTCTAACATATGTAGAATATATCGTTCTACAGCTTACAGTTTTCGAGAAATTTGCATTAACAGTTACAACTTGTTAAGAACAGTAATAAAATGGTACATTCCATTAAAAAAAAAAGGATGCTTGCTTATTGCTTATAGTTGTGATAGGCAATAATTTCAGTAGATTGTATATTTATATGTTACTCTTTTCTGACGTTTCATCATTTCTGTCATGCTTCATATTATATTCTATATTCGGCAAATATAGAAAGAAACTCCGCATACAAGCAGCGTGCTTGAGCGGGAAATGCATTGAATTCAAAGCTTACAATATTTGCCAAGCACGTGCAGATTCCATTCCGTGCGAGTGAGAATAAAGCTTAAAGCTTGATTCGCTTGCACGCGGGGTTTCTTCTAACAATATTTGCCGAGCACGTACAGTACCGATTCTGCGGATTTTGCAAAGTTTAGTTTAGTATTTTACATACATACATATGCTGTGTGACAGAAATGATGAAACCTCAGAAAAGAGTTAATTTTTCATCCGAAGTGGATAAAAATTAATAGAATATGTGCGGAAAAATTACGCACTTTATGATTTGTCGCTTCATTTGTTCCTAATCCTCTTCATCTAATAATACAGCAATTTTTGTAAGGACTGACGTCAAAAACATTTTAATATTACCTTATTTTTTTATCGAAGTAATCTCTAGAAATCGAACAGAACGACTGAATCCCGTTCCATACCCGCAGCATTGTGAATGTTTGAAAAAATTTTTGCGCTTGCCGAGCATTTGCAGAAACCGTTCCGAGCCCGTGCATTGCAGGCCGCTTGCACGATAGTGAGAATAGAGTTTCAACGATATATTATCCAAGGATAGTTAACTTCTAAGATTGCTCGAACATCCGATATCGTTTCTCGGGCCCGTGTGATACGTAATGTAAGCAGTAAGCATGAAATGAAACAGTGATACACACTTCAGTATTTTTTATACTTATTTTAAAAATTATGTACTTTTAAATAAATTAATGAATTACTTAATTCCATCCAAACAATTATTGTTATAAAATACGCATTTATCTTTACATGGATACTTCGAAAAATTGCTTCTTTGGGATAAATTTTTACCGTGATGCAGAAATGTTTCGCGATATTTTCAGTGTGAACAGAACATCAAAAATATTACGTTTTTATACAGTGACCGCCAAAAAGTTCGCACAATACGGGAAAATATTTTATTATTGATTTTTTTAAAAAACTTTTTGCGCCAATAGTTTGTGCATGTTGGATAACCAACTATAAGTAGGACAATGCTGGTGAGCAACTTTTAGTATCGCTAAAAGTAGCACTTACGAAAATTAAAATTTTTTTTGAAATTTGGAATTGCTGGACATATTAGACAAAATTTTAACAGGGTTCAATAGCTATTTACTAAATGTGTGTCTTTATTGACAGACAAAATTTCCTTCGGTCTAGTATTTCGAGAAAAGGAAAATTTTCGATATTCCCAGTTTTACTCAAGATGTAAAGAAGTCAATGGGCATTTGGTAGTTACCTTTTACGAGTGATTAGCTCATGCATTTATTAAGCAGTATTTAAAACAATCAAATTTGCTTTTGGGTTTTTAACTGTTGCATGCACAAGAAAATTTGAAACTATTTGTTACGTTTCTGATATAAGGGTTTTTTTTACATAAAATTTTGTATTATTACTTTTTATTTCTTGATTACACAAATCTTCTAACTCTAACTTAGCCTAAGCAGACCGAAAATTGTAAGAATTGCTTGCATCTACTTTTTGGTTTGGACCCGTTTAAATCCGTACCTATAAAATCGACATTGGTACAAACTGTAAATACGATTTCATGGCTACTACGAAAAATATCTATTTTATAATCCTCTATGACTTTATTAGGATTATTAGGTTGTTTTTACATCTTTTTAGTGCTTTTAAGTTGACAGCGTACTGAAGATGGTAGCTTAGCTACCGAAATACGTATCTACGGATATAAAAATTATTGTGGACGGAGGTTAATTTCTATTAAAATACTGAAAGTTAGCCCTCAGAACTACTCCTTAAAAAGAAGAGAAGATCGACGATCTGACAAACTTAACAAGTTTGATAACTTAAAAGAAGATATTGGTAAAATATTATCATTCACTTTTGGGAAAAAATATACAGTGACCGTCAAAAAGTCAGCATTAAATGGGAAACGTCTTTATTTTTGATTTTTCGAAAAGAACGGAAATAATTTCTGCATGTCTGAAAACCTATTTATCCACTATATATTGAAAATTGAGTTTTCCGAAATGGGGAAAATGGTAAAGTTATTATTCCTTGGAAACTAATCAAGATTTCAATGAGATTTCTTTAACCTGTGTTAGTTTCAGCTTGATGGAAAATATCAAGGCAAGGAGTAACTTAGTTTCCTTTATTTTTGGAAAAATTGAATTTTTTAATTTTTAGAATATTTTCAAAATTCACATAGTGACATTTAATTTCAGAATTCAATTTTTTGGGGTGAAAACTTGAAAGCTTTATAATTGTTGTACGTTGTAACTGTCAGTGCAATAATCTCTAAAACAGTAAGCTTTAGACCAATACAAGTTTCATATGTTAGAATAAAAATCTATTCGAATGTGTGAAAATATACAGGGCGTTCCATTTAAATTTTTTGAGAAACTTAAACTTTAAGTTTCTCAAAACCACAATTGAATTATTTTTAATAATACAGGTAAAGTCATTACAGATTCATTTAAAGCACTTGAAATATCCAACTATTTTCTTAATAATTCTGATTATTACACTGCATCATACAAATTATTTTAGAAAACATTACCTTCAAGCCGTTTTTAAACAGTTCGATTCCGTAAGCCAGGCCAATTCCAGTAGCACCTCCTGTAATCAGTGCAATTTTGCCCGGAACGAATGGCATGTTTTCGTTGGTCGAGGTTAAAGAAAGCGTGTTCTTGTAATTAAATGTTCTGCAGGTTTACTGTCGAGGAAGGCGTATCCGCTTAATATAACTGTTGTGACGTGCATATCATTATAGATTAAAAAAAAGTTATCACATGTTTGGGTTAAGGGAAGCGTCGCGCATTCCTTAATTATTAATTAATTCAAACCAGTAAAGTTTATTCGTAGAGAACAGTTATAAAAAGAGAAGTTACAAATTTTCTATCAAAAGGTTTTAAGAAAAACACTTTAAATTGATCTCCTCTGACTGATATTCAGGGCTATTCTGCAACATTGATATGCATATCGTTTGATATGGTCTTCAAAAACTGAACAGACAGTCAGCTCTATTTTCTGAAATTATTTTTGGCTATACAGGGTGTTCAGTAACTGAGAGCCATACCAAAGTTATATTTTCTTGAATAGAACACCCAGTATATTTTTACATATTTCGAAAGTGGTTCCTTGTCATTCTTAATTTCTCATGCAAGGCGGCCATGCTGTCAAAGCATAATGAAAATTTTAAATTTTTTTGTTGCAAATTGTTCCTCTGGCAGCCTCTGTAATTGTCTAAGGTGGCCATGGAAAACAAACGAACCAGTTGACGTTAATTAATTTTCCTGTCTTCCACAGCCACATTTACAATTATTCGTTTTAAGAGAAATAACTGAAATGGATATAAGACTCTCAAAAAATATTACAGAGAAGCATATATAGGTATAACACGTATAGTAAAAATGAAAGTACTTTATTAAACGAACAATTTAATTTAACAATTATTAAAGGATGTTGTTTGCTGAACTATTTTAAGATTATCAATTTCGGCAAACTTAAATTCTAAAATGTGATTCAAAAAATTGCAAAATTAACTACTGTATTATTACGTGAAAATAGCTTATAATTTCTAAACCGGACACTGTAGAAATAGCACAAAACACCAAAGTTTCACTATCGATAATAAAATTTTAAGGTTTTGTACTATTTCTGCAGTGTCCGATTAAGAGATTAAAAACTTTTTTCATTTCAGAGCAAATTAACATATCAAGAGCATTCACGCAAAACTTGATAAAAAAAAAAACCAGTTCAAAATTATGAAATTTGAGTTAGACATGGAATTCAGAGTTTATGACTGAGTGGCAGCTTCTGGTTAGGTCTGATTCATTTAAAACTTTAAATTTCATTGAGAAAAAAATACTAAACGTTTGTGTTGTCCAGATTATGACCCAGCCTATCAATCAAAGTAAAATATCTGGAACGGTGATGCCATAAGATAATAATGTGTAGATTGCTGCGCAAAGTAAGAAGGTGAAAAAGAGGAAGTTCGCGTCACTTTTGCATTATCTCTAAGCTAGTTTTCACATTGTTTTGAGTTTACATCTGATTCTAGTATTTTTTATTTCTGAAACGTTCGATTACCGGTACAAAAATAACTGAAAGTAGTTTTGGACACAATGACATGTGCTAGCGTCACTTTTGCATCATATACAGGGTGACTCAAAATATATGTCCGACCTGTCAATCACAGGTGTATACAGGAAAAAGAAAACAAAAAATCTATATGCATAGGGGGTCTGATACCCATTTTTGAAATGAAATGAATTGCAGATTCAGATATAAATTGGTTGTTAGGCACCAATGCAGCTGTATTGCGTCACAAGAGCAATGAACTCGCGTTCGAATGTCGGACTTGGGTATGTATACGTAAGAAACGAATCATAATTTCCATTTTGGATTCAAAGGAGTTTGACTTCTGAAATGCCTCTGACAGAATTATTTCTTGTAATTTCACACTTCCATGATCTTAGTGAATACGCTCCTAACGGGTCGGATATTTTATTTTGAATCACCCTGTATAGAAAAGCTTTTAGATATAACTACAAAGCACAGTCTTAAAATTAATCTAAGTCATCACGATGTAAAAGAATTTCTGATAAACTTGTAGACGCAGGATGGCTAAACATGAATACCGGCAGGTTTTTTTTTAATTCTGCCAATCTCTGTTACAAAATAATAACCAGATGACGGATAGAAAAAAGTGTAACAGTTTACTATTGCAACGAAGCGGTGGGATGTTATAAATAGATTGTGTACACGCCTCAATATACAGGGTGTCATCAAATAATTTTCACATATTAAAACTGTAAGTTCTTCATGACTTAAGAAAGCGAATTCTGCATATCATAATTTTTTTGGTGAAAAATGTAAGAAATTAAAGCGCCACAAGAGCCCGGAGTCTTTTTGTTTAAGAAACTCTGAGCGATCGTGTGTGGATTTTTCTAAGCAATACATGACATTATAAACAAAACATAAAGTAATAAAGCGTCATCAAAATGACGGGCACTGGGTCAATAAAATCTTCGCACAGCAATTTCACACCAAAAGAAAATAAACATCCATCAAGTTTGTGGCATTACTTACTGGATTAATTAAGTTAATTTTCTGCTGACAAAAGTGTAACAATTAAAAGTTAGGAAATAAAAACATTTAAGGTAACATTCTAAAAATTAGCGTAAACAACGTACGTCGGTATTCATCGACCCTTCATTTATAGTTTGATTATTTTGTTTTGCTTACACTGTACAAATAAATGACATCGAGGAGTATCAAACAAAGAACCTATCTTTTAATTAAATTATTGTCAAATACTTGTTCATTTTACGTATTTATTTATTTATTTAGTCTTGTCGTTATTGAAGACTCTTTAGTTATTCAATAAAGAATAAAGTTTATGTTTATCTGATTCATACTAAGATCTAATTATTGTCGATTATCTAATAAAACAAATTTAATTCTATAATCAGTGAGAGCAGATTTAAAATAGTTTTCTTTAATCAAATTGCATAACGTGGGCAACCACCGGGACACTATGAATTTGATATTGTGTTTACATAAAACATCTTAGCTTTTAAAAATGTGATGAAGCACTTGACCTTAACTTGTGCTTGTTGGCTAGTTTTTTTTTGTTTAAATATTATAGACAAACAATATTATCTGAGGACGCAGTTACAATAAACATTCACTCACTCACTTTCTCGCTTCCCTGACCGCAACATGCGCTGAAGGTAAACGTCTTAGCCTCCGGGCATCGCATTCCAATTCGATAAGGACCATGCAAATTATAAGTAATCCTTTACGAGTATCTATTCAGTAAAATGGAACAATCCACTTACCGGGGCCGTTTTCCCGGCCCCATCTGCTCCAGCGGCGATTCTAGAAGCTATAGCTCCCTCATGATCATATTGGACACTGGGGAAGTCATCCTTGCACGTTGACTTCTTATCTTCGCATGCATTACCCCCCACATTCACTTGTGGATACAAAACCCTTCCCTCCCGATGGATATTAGCATACCTTGCCTCCTTGAGCATACGTTCTCAGGATCAGTTGTTGTTATCGACTGCGTAAATGTCAAGCACCACTCCGCACCGGTCCAATCATATCATCATGTCAGACCTTTCTGGATAGCTCAATGCTATCATCTGGTCAGGAATGCAATCAACCGAAATCACACTCACAATGAATGCAGAATACAGCTAATTGCTTTGCCGGTACCGCGCTCTTAATCGGCGCTGCTTGCACGCCGCGGCAAGAGCCCCGATACCGTATGCTGGTGCACGATACCATTCTCTGGTCAACGCCCCGGGTCGCATCCTGGACAATATTCTGCTACCAGAATATCTCCGCACAAAATCATGACCCTCATTGCCAATCGTGAGAATGTATCGCCCTAACACTTCTGTCAGAATATACCATCTCAGGTCATATTGTGCAAACACCCTCTAGCTAATGCCCGGCAACACACCGCGGCCACCACATATTACCAGGCCCACCCGTGGCCCCGTTTACCGACACGTTTCGCCTTCCGCGCTAGCCCCTGGGAGACTACCGTCTCTGCCGTTTCTTTGCTGCCAAGAATAAACACGCCCTCATATCATATTACCAAACTAATAACGTAAACAAATATGCTAGTGCTTCAGAGAAATCCCGAAAATGCATAAACTCTCATAAATTCTAAACTTCTAAACAGATAAAATAGCGACATCTTACTACCGCTTTTTGACCTGACATTGCAGTAGGATAGACAAATTGAAGCGGGATTTGCTCCTAATAAGTCCCCCATGCAAGGCAGCCATGCTTGCTGTCAAAGCATAATGAAAGTTTTTAGAAAAATTTTGTGCAAATCGTTTTTGATTGCAGTGAAAACCTCGAGCAGCCTCTGGACAGCTGTTTCAGCCCTGCTTGGGGCTTCTTCAGCAGAGACGTAGCTCGACGTTCCCACTGCAGACCAAAAACGACTACGTCTCTGCTGAAGAAGCCCCAAGCAGGGCTGAAACAGCTGTCCAGAGGCTGCTCGAGGTTTTCACTGCAATCAAAAACGATTTGCACAAAAATTTTTCTATAAACTTCTAAAATAAATAACTACAACATGCTGGAGTTTCATTTTATGATGTCTTTACGCATGATCGACCAGAAGTTCTCAAACAAATGTACGAACGCTCCTTTAGTAGGTCATTTTTTTTATTTTTGAGTTAGACCTTTGGTAATTGCGGCATTAATTCTCTTACATGACGAGGAATTTTCAGTATTAATACGTGAAACTAATTTGATTGCACTCGGTATTTGCTGGTGCAGCGCGTCTAACCGAAGGTGAATAATCGGTAAGCCAAAGAAATAATGCATGATTCACAATAATGTCGCGATTGACTGCGATGCTCGGACACGATGCGCACGAGAGAGTGTGCTACATAGACGTGTCGTGCTTATATGTAATTCAAATCAACTAAGTTGTTATTTCTAAATTCAAGAAAGAGCTGTTATTAGCTTCTGGAATTATATTCGCGTTTTTACCGTGACGATATTAGACTGATTGATTAAAAATCACGTATAAGCGGGCGGAACATTTAACGCTTCGATTTAGACCCCCACGTCGAGTCGGACTGCCGCTGTCTCAAACTGGTTTCAGGCAGTTCACTTTCTTGATTCCGCTGTTTGATAATAACTTACAAGGCGCCAAGGGAGATTCAGACAACCCATTCATTAAAAGTTTACGGACTTTCTCTTTGAATTACTATTTCATATTTTGCGGTTATAAGTTAGCGATAATGATCTATTAAAATACGATGAAGGTTTAGAGGTTAAAAGAAGACTCTTCTAGGTGCTTCTATTTTCAACTTGCGCGATGTCAAACTTTAACAACTGTTAACAATCTGACAAAGCAATATTTAACACTATTTCTCCTTTCCATATTGTAAGCGCAAAAGCTTGCGCAACCAAAATCGGAAACAGGGCCCCCGCGAGGCCAAAACCCGCCCGCGTGCCACTCCATACTTTGGCGCCCTCTGACGGATGAGTTGACATACAAAAACCGTCAATTATCAAGATTGTTCAAAAAAAATTAAAAACAAAAAATGTAAAAAAAAGCAAAAATTTTAAAAAATTTGAAACGGAAGATTTTTCAATTTTTTTAACTTTGTTAAAACATTTTCCTTCACTTGTTAAACATTTCCTTCATTTTTTTTCACTTTCCAAACATTTTCCTTCACTTTCTAAATATTCTGCACTTTCTAAACATTCTCCTTCACTTTCTCCTTCATTTTCTAAACATTCTCCTTCACGCGAAGCCCGCTTGTTATTAATGTTAGAAGAAAAAAAAGAAACAAAAAAACAAAAGCAAGAGGAACTTAAATTTCTGAAAACTTGAAAAGTAAAATGTAATTTGTTTTTTCTTAAATCAAACCGTAAGCAATAGCTTACGTAATATATTTTTTTACCTTCATCAAAACAGTTCAGTCTTGTAGATAATTTTTTTCGAATTTTTATCAGACAAGTAACTATTTCCCATTAATTTTTTTGCCGAAAAATCACATAACATGTGTCCAGTGGCTAAGAGGCTAATTGCCGCCCCTTGAACACGGCGCCCGCGTGCACTGCACGCTTTGCACACATGGGTACGGGGGCCCTGATCGGAAATAAAACTTTTCCAACCCGGAACAAGGAAAAATTTGCCCAAACCTACACCGATGGATACCTCCTCAGGAAATTTTTTCAGACGCACACAAATCAGGCAACAACCTCAAGTCCCAACACAACATTACATAACTTTACTACCACGATGACGGTAACGAAGCAGCAGGAATAACTGATGTAACTCAAAACGAAGAAGATCTGTATTATTATGATCAACACTACGACGATCAAGTTACCGAAGAAAGCGAAGTTACTTCAGAATACTACGAAAATCAAGAGTAAAATTTTCAGATGGACCCTCCAGTAACCGACACGGCGTAATAGAAATAAATTCGACTTCTCTGACAAAATTACCACATATAATATTACCTGAAACTAATTCAAAATTCATGATCGATAGTGGTTCAACAAAAACACTTATAAATTCAGAAATTGTGAAAAAGTTCTATGATAATTGTTCGTCAAGGTCCATTTCAAATTCAATCTGCTCACAATACTCCAGTTCACGGTTATAGCGTAACCATCCCGCTTTAAAAAATTTTTAAACGAAACCAGAAACATAAATTTTACATTTTTGATTTAACCTTAAGTACGACGGTTTAATTGGAGTTGATTTATTAAAATTATTAAACGCTTCGATTAATTTGCATTCGAAAACTTTAGTCACCCCAGAGGCTAAAATACCTATATATTTTAAAGGGGAAGAAACAAATCAATGGGAATTTAATTTTGAAATCCTCTCAATCCACTCACAAGCGAGATCAGAACAAATCGTCAAGTTACCAGTAGATAAAAATATTTCTCAAGGCATTATAAATTGTGTAAAATTTGGCAATAAAGTCGAAACTCCAACCGCTTTGGTGAACGTGAAAAATAAAGAAATAATTACCACTATAATTAACGCAAATGAAAATCCTGTTGGTATTACGTTAAAGCAACCACTTCACATCGAAGAATTTGAATGTACCGAAATTAATTATTATGAGGAAATGGAAACGGATGAAATAGGACATCCAGAATTCGACACATTGCAGAGGAAAAATTTAAAAAATTTACGTTTAGGTCATATGAACCCTAAAGAGAAAGCACAAATTAAAAAAATATGCTGCGAGTATCGAGACAATTTTTATTTCGAAGGAATACTGTTTACTTTTAATAATAAAATTAAGCAGCCTTGAAGGACGACAAGCCGATTTATACAAAGTCATACCGATATCCGCAAGTTCACCAAGAAGAAGTGAAAAAACAAATAACTTCTATGCTCTAAAAATTTGAAATTTGTTACGGTTCGATTTGAATTCACGCTTAGCTATTTATGATATTTTATTTCGATTTCAAATTCAGGACAACAGGCGTAGTCGATTTTTTTGCTTTTCCGGGTAGCATAGCGATATAAACAGTCGAAAATAACACGCTCACCAACGAAGGCTGTCATTTACGTTCAGCGTTTTATTTGCTGAAGATTTTCGCGATTGAAGGTCACTCAATGTGTTGAGGATTTCTATTTTCGTTGTTGATGAATCTCTGGATAATATAGTTCCAGCATTGAATGGATTTGTAACGTGTTATCGACTCAGACCACCCGTGTTCCTGTCAACTTTGCCTTGTGTCTCGTCCTGTATTTTTTTTATCTGCCCTAGAACATCGAAAGGGGTAAGTTTCTGTTCGATTAGAGTAATTTTTCGTTCTGCATTTCGCTGATGTTGCATTTTAATCCAATAGCAAAAACCGTGGGGAATGCAACCCGAAACCTGATGAATCTGAGAGTTTTGTCTGATCCGGACCCTAGTTGGCGTGGTCACCCTCGATTTCGAGAGCCTCTTCCTACTTCTTGATTGCTGCTGGAGGTTCAGAAGTCCCGTGTGGAGCCTACCGAATCAAATGAATCACTCGAGAGCCGTAGCTGATTTAAGAACACTCAGAACGTAGGATTGGTGGAAGTCGAGTGATGTGAGAGTTTTCTTACTTTTCTTTGCGCCTTTTTGGCGGTATTCTCCATTATTGATCCCGGTTTGTCATTTGAACTCTCGAGATTTTGATTAAGACCTGCATTACCGTACCATTTTACTTTGCCGTCTTACGTAACGTTTTGTAAATGTTCTTGTAAACCGTAGAAGAGATCTCTCGTCGGTAATTACGCGTTTTCTGCGCAGTGTATAAATCACTCATATATTTAACGATAAATTTCTTTTTATGATTCGTGCGGTTTGACAAGGCTGTCACTGTATCTGCTTATGAGGTGACAGACGTACACATGTAGATTTGTGCTACAAATAAACGTAGGTACAAATTTCGTATAAGTACATTTCTTATTTCGTCCTATAAGTTAAACTTTATACGGGCTTCTGTCAATTTAGATTATGCGTGCGGGTCTAGTTCTGTGGGAATTTTGACGTTTAATAACGTGTGCAGTCCTAGCGGTACCACGTATTTTACCAACCTACTTGGGTAAATCTTTGCTAGGTGGCGCCCTTATTACATCTAGATATCGAGCTACCGACAATCATATTGAAACCCACCCCGTCTCCACTGAGTAGGGCATAACCCCAAGTAAAGCTGGGGACACATGTACACGATTTCCGATATCCGATACACTGAATCGTATATGTATTTTCATGAGGAAAATTGTCATGATACACATATACCCGAACTTCGGAGAAAATCTGTCCGTTTGTTAGGGACAAATTTAGAGACATTTCGTTAAAATGTTAGTTATTTTTGAGCTTAGTAGTTGTAGAAGTGTAAACCAAATCATAACATTCATAACCCTAACACACATAATGGATGACGAAAGCCAAGAATCATTAGTTGTACGTAATGGATATAATTTTTTTCTGTATAGTAAATAGTAATTAATAATTTTGATAGGTTGAAGTCTACCAGGAGGAGCAAGACGAAAATGTTGAAAATCTGTCGGTAGAAGAATTACTGATTAGTCTGGTGCAGGTAAGACCGGCTTTATGGGACTCTCGTCTTTCACTACAACAACGAAATAAGTCAGTAAGAGATAAATTATGGCTAGAAATATATAAAGAATTTGGAGGACAGAAACAATTTTCAATAGAATTTTTAATGAAAAAGTGGCGTAATTTGAGGGACACATACGTACAACTCAAGAGCGAATATGAAGCATACGTACCTTCTGGATCGGCGTCCAAAAAAAAAAAGAAAAAGTGGGAATTTTATGTTCAGATATTCCAGATTCATTGTCATCAGTGTCAAGTGTGTCACAAAGTAATAGTGAAAGAAAGAGAAAATTGAATACTATACAAAATGCAACTGATGTCGCCATTGTGGAAGCGCTTCAAAGAATCAATGCGCCTCCACCAGTACCCTTGCCAGTTCCTGTACAAAGCAATACCAACGCAATTTGTGACAGAATATCTGAAATACTAAATATTATGCCACAACGAGAACGAATAGTATTAGAAATTAGATTACTGCAAACTGTATATGATGCTGCAAAAGAGTATATGTAATAATAAAATAAATAAAACAGTCGTTTATTATTTTTATAATATTCAATTATTTTTTTACTGGAAAATGATTTACTTTGAGGAAATAAAATAATAATTTAAACAAGTATTAATTTTTATTTATTCCATTGAAATAAAATAGCACCTTCACATAGGAAATAAGAAGTTAATTGTTCTCTCAACAAACTGGCATTATGTGCATACATGTTACTACTACTACGTTTTATTTCAGACAAGCTATTAACAGATTCTGCATTACGCCATTCACCATCTATAATGACTCCATTGTTATCTTCACGATCAATGGTAACTGGAGAAAAGTATCGCCTATGTTCTCTGTTTACATTTGATTCTCTAATCATTAGCCAATTGTGAAGGCAAACTGCTGCTTTAATAATGTTTTCAGTAGTCTCTATGCTTGCTACAATGGGTTTTCTAAAAATTCGCCATCTTGCAGAAAAAATTCCAAAAGTGTTTTCGATTACTCGACGGGCTCTGCATAATCTGGAATATTGATTTTTAGTTACATATTCAGTATTGTGACTGCCATAATCATAACAGGCAAAAGTAAATAATTTAATAGTGTTTTTGACTGCTTTTAAACACTATCATAACATTTCCATCCCTTATTATTACAAGAGGTTAAAGTAAGTTGAGAATATTTAGAGTGCTCTGGTGCGGTCAATCAAAAATGCTATAAGTTACTCTTTTATTTGAATACTGTATTACCTTTAAAATGAACACTTAATCTCGTTACTTTGTACCTGCATCAAATTACCTGTAATTAAAAATCCTTTTATTCTGTGGTAAAAGACGTCCTGGACATACATTTCGATCCAGTTTGTAGGGATCAAGCAAGGGTGATTAAAAAGATTTTCGTTACCTACATTGCAGTGCAAGTTTCCGTTCATCCAACTGCGAAAATTCACATTCAAGCGTTATTGTTTAATTAAAAAGTTCCACGTTGCGAAATAAAAAAAAATAGAAACAAATGCCGGTGCAGTTGCAGAAACGTAAAAGTGCGCGACACCGAGCGAAATTTTTATCCCGTGATTGTACGCAGCACCGCATACTTGCAATTTTTCCAGCGAAAGATAACGGGCGCGCGTCGTAATTCAACATATGATATCGCAGAGCTAGGCAACCGGCCTTATGCGTGAGGTTTTCGCGTTGCGCGGTTTTATGTTTTACGGGAAATTGCGAAAAAACATACTTTCCCAAGGAAAACGGCTAGATTAATTACGTCTGCAGTGCACCTGAGTTAAATTATACCTATTTGTACCATATAGAGTAACAATTACCGTTGCAATTTATTATCAATTTCTGCGCGTGCAATTTCATTTTTGGCGCGTAGAGTCCGTGCATCGTTCGACATTCCGTCGAATTACTGAAAATTCTAAGGGAGAACAACTTTTTGGACTCCATATCCTTAAAGCACAATGTTCACCCTATTCACGTTTCCGCGTTGTTTATTAAGAAAGTTATCCGTGTTTACGTTAACACGTGGGGCTTACGGGAGTTTTCGATTTTGCTAAATAAAAGAAAATTCTAGACAGGAACAACTTTTCGGGCTCCACATCGCCAATGCACTTATGTTGTGGCACAGACAACAACTAAAGCAGACCTGTCAGCCCTGTAAAAATTTTACACCAGATTTATGTATTAAAATTTTACCGCGAGATGGCATACACTTAGTTGGTTGTACTTCGGAAATTAATTTTGAGCCTAGTGCAACCGAGAACTAAGACCGGAGGACTTAAAAGTATCTTCCTCCTCTTCTGCGCGGATGTTTTAAAATTGAGATAATCTATGATTGCGATTGAGAATATGCCCACTAGAGTCTAGCCACTATCAGATCCGAAGGCGCCACGAAAATTGCCGAGCGAAAGATGGTATTTTCATTCATATTGAATTATGTAATTATTTTCCTCAGTGATTCAAAAGTACATACATACATTAAAGAATTATTTAAAATGAATATAAAAATATTTGAAGTACTAAATACCTGGTTTCTGAAATTGAAGGTGTTCTTTTACTAAGATTATAGCGTTGGGATGTTGAAAAACACAAAGAAAAATACTGGAGGCGTTGCTAGAAATAAAAGAAATCAATCGTTCTTGTGTTGATTAGTAATCTCTTCAAACTAAATATGAAACAAATAAATATAACATTGACGCAAAACGAACGAGCAAGCTACAAAAAAAATAAACTAATAATAAATAAGAATATTGTGCATATTATTATTACTGTGTACTGTGTTGAAAAATTCGTTTGCCAAATTTCTAAGGTGAGACCAAATGACAACAAAATAAGTCACTTTCATTTAACCTGGGGTTTGAAATTAATTATTGCATAAGACTGTAAAAGCCAAAAAAGTAATATTTCCAAATCAAACAAGAAATTAACAAGCGAATAATGAAATTTTGAACGCACACAACATTAATTAGTATTGTTGTCAGATGTGTGTAAAAGTAATCATTAGCTGCTTTCTTTCGCTTAAAAGTTTGAATCGTGTTTCGAATAGTTTGGACCTGAAATTCATAGTTGTTGCAATAAAACGCCTGACTTGAATTTTTGATTGACAGTTTATTTGTAAATAACAATAATTCAATCAAAACAAGTTTTAAAAATAGAGAGATTCGTAGAAAAGAACGTCTGTTTTTGAATCAAAACACGTTTGGATCACGACTTTGTGAGCGAAAGAAAGCACCTGTTATCGACCCTAGGGAAGATCGGGTGTTGTTGTACACACTTTAATGGGATGGGAAATTTTTAGTTAAGCTGCCAAATTTTATGGCAAGCATTAATAAACATTTTAAAACATTACATTTGATATAAAAAATGAACAAGGCTAAAGAACATAAGATTCTGTCTTAAGATGAGGCAAAATATTTCCCACATAAAATAAATTTAAAGTCGACATTTTGAAGTTTTCTGACACTTAAACGTCGCAAACGTCAAATGCACATTTATGACTTTGTTATAAGAAAAATTTTGTGCAAATCGTTCTTGATTGCAGTGAAAACCTCGAGCAGCCTCTGGACAGTTGTTTCAGCCCTGCTTGGGGCTTATTCAGCAGAGACGTAGCTCGACATTCCCATTGCAGACCAAAAACGACTTGCCCAATTTATTCGCAATTGCGATGTAAGAATGATGAACAGATAGAATAGCGACATCTTACTATCGCTTTTTGACCTGACATTGCAGTAGGATAGACAAATTGAAGCGGGATTTGCTCCTAATAAGTTCCCCATGCAAGGCGGCCATGCTTGCTGTCAAAGCATAATGAAAGTTTTTAGAAAAATTTTGTGCAAATCGTCAGGTCAAAAAGCGATAGTAAGATGTCGCTATTTTATCTGTTCATCATACTTTGTTATAATTATTAAATTATTTTTATTGAAAGGAATAACGTCATGGAGCACGAAATTACATTATAAAGCTTCGCAAGCCAGGATCAGAATAAATTTGTCAAACAGGGCAAGTAATTTTTACGTTACATTATAGCATTACTCTTTGTGCCACAACAACCAAAGAAGAAAGAAGACTAAAGAAGTTTGAGTAAGGAAAGTTAAGAAAACGATTTTTTTATTTTGTATCTACCGTGTAAAATTTCAAACTACTTTACCCTTAATTAAGATTTAGCCGTAATTAAATCATTTGTAGAATTAGTACTGTCTACCAATACCGCCAGAAAACTAGACCTGAGCCAATCTGAGCAAAGAAACACAACTTTACTGAGCATATACGCGAAACTGTCAAAGAAGCTGAAATCTGTCAAAAATGACGTCACGGATATACATCCGTTTCCGGTTTTTTGGCGAAGTGGCGTCAACGCAGAAACACTTGAACTAACAAATTGCCCAGGCCGTATAGGGACGTCGTCTCGTGAAATCTAGTAGGTCGTGAATAAAACAATCATATGTCGTTTATGTCTAATGATGTAATAAGGTTAGATGGAGTCTAGCGTCATTTTGAATAAGTTTTAACATTACAGAGAGAAAGATAATATGACCATTCCCGAAGAGTAACAAAGATCAGAAATGGCCGATACCACGTGGTTTGGGGCAAATGAAAGCTTAGTTCAGATGCATCCGGATACGCAAAAAACTAGCCAATCAAAAACTAATCGCAATAAATATTTTGCATATTCGGAATCACAGGGGTTTATGTCTATTGCCGTAGTTTTAAACGCAATTATAATTCCCCCCAGGTCGCTGGGATGGCAGTGATGGTACTGTATTTACAGTAAGCTGTAATCTTTAGCATATTTTTAAATTATCATGGTTACCTTTTATTGATTTTGAAAAGTTTGGAATCGGTTGTCAGAAGCCAAAGTATCAATTCGATTTCTTATTTAATTAAACGTTTAAATTTCGTTTGCGGCCATCCCAGGCGAACGAACAGGATAATTTGTGATAAAAATAAGGTAAGAGAGAATGCTAAGCGAAGAGTGCACTTTTTCGGCTATCACGGCCGCGCGGCCTTATTCAGCGCCGGAGCGAAAAACGATCCGAGCAAACGTGGTCGTAATTTATAGAAAGAAAATCACAAATTGTCCGTTTATTCTTCTGGAATAGCCCAGGGGAATAGCCCTAAAGTTTTTGGTTTGCAGTGAGAATGTTGAGCTACGTCTCTGCTGATGAAGCCCCAAACAGAGCTGAAACAGCTGTACAAAGGCTGCTGGAGGTTTTCACTGCAATCAAAAACGATTTGCAAGAAAATTTTTTAAAACTTTCATTATGCTTTGATAGCAAGCATGGCCGCCTTGCATGGGGGACTTAGGAGCAAATCCGCTTTAGTTTGTCTATCCTACTGCAATATCAGGTCAAAAAATGTAGGATGTCGCTGTTTTATCTGTTCAATACTTAAACCGTTAACGCAGAAATATTTTTAAATTACGCGCCTTTTTTATTTTAATTCCCCCCAGGCCGAGCGAGGCGCGCATTTTGTTGCTCCACATCTAAAACGTTGGCTTTGACAACTAATATATCTTTTATCTATGATTCGGAATGCATCTGAACTAAGCTTAATGCGTTTGCAAACACCGTTGCCATGGCGAGTAAGCGGTAGCGAATTGTCAAAATGAAGGCTGCGGTAAGTGAACGGTCGAAGTGGTCAGACCAAATCACGTGATCACTTTTTTCAATTGCTGATTGGTCAGAGGGTTTAGTCGGACCGTTCAATTGACCATTTTGTGCAATTTGACCACTCATTTAACTCGGCCTTAATGAACTTCGTAATTTATAGTTCATATTTCAATTTTAAATTAGACTATCTATTTTTACAATTTGCACATGCGTGTAACACGAAATATATTCAATATTTTAAGTAATTTTAAAATGCGTCTACCCTCTCTGTGGATGGATACATTTACAACTTTTTGTCGCATATTTATGCAATTATCAGCGAAACAAGTAGGTATTCTCCATTTTATTAACGCGATTATTGAAATATTATAATAAAAAATAATTAAGAAACCTGCTTATCTTTTTAGAGTAAAATAGTCACTCACATAAAACTAAAAATCTAATAAAATGACATTCAAAATCAATTTAAAACATCCCGTAAAAACTAGAAGCTAAATCAATGAATGTTAAATAATAAACAAAAACTTGATAAGTCACTTTATATAACTTAAAATCGAGAAAACGACCCCACAAAATCCAAAAAAACTGGCTAACTAAACGCGCAGACAACGAATGTTTTCACATTTTGCCCCGACTCAGCTGATCGAGGCTAGCTTTCTCTCTCTCTGATGTTCGTCGCGATACCTCTCACTCTACATCCCATCCACCCCATACCACAGATCATTGTTTATGTCACGCCTCTCACATGTAGATTATGCAGAAGGATGTTTTTAAGTTCTAACTTCTATGTAATTGCAACTCAATTTAAATTTCCTTCAGCGATGATTCTCGTTCTCAGGTTGCGAATGTCGAGATGTGTGAAATGTAATGTTTACAAATACTACAAAAATACAGTGACCGTGCCTATTCGGAACAAGTCGTCATTGCTTGGCGGAAATTGAACTGTAATGGTGGGTTGTGTAGACCAGAAGAATAAAAGACCTATTGGCTACTTCACAGACTTACTGTATCTACAACTGACGCCAGTGACACCTAGTTTAGTTGTAGACAATTTTCGATTTGATGGGGTGCATAAAAGTGCATATAGGTGGAACGTCTGCTTTAGTTGTTGTCTGTAGTTGTGGTCTATTAGATTTAGTTCACCTGAACTGTAGTGCTATTGCCCAGTAGAGAAAATAAAAAGAACGGTGTATGGCGTGTAGCATACGGGGGGGAAACCGCGTGCATTACGGTGTGTAACGTTCGTGCCTTGTGTACAATTATTGTTATTGAATTTAACAATAAACTTTGATCAAGTAATAAATCCTATTTATTAAAAGATTACTGAAACATAACATGGTTGACTGGGTTACATTGTGAGGATGTAACACTTGTATTTATCTAAGCACCTGTGCAATTGCAGAAGTTTGCGTTGCGGAATAAAAGAGTAAATTTGTTTACGAGTTGGCAGGTTTTATGACATCTGCCATGGACGTAGGCGTTCACTGTCGTGAATGCAATTCGATTTTTATGTTGTTTTCGATGTTTCTGTGTTACTGTATAGACTCTCTGATGTCCCAACGTTGATTTTATACCTCGTGGGTGCATTATTTCATTAAATACAAGTGAAAATGTAAAGAAAACGAAACGCGTTTCCTTACTCCCCACCCCTTTCTGCACTTTCCCGCCGTTTCTTGATGGGAGAGCAATAAAAAGACCTGCTGGAGGGGAAACTCTGCTGAGTTCAGTGTCCTAAATTCTGTCTGCTTTCTTGGCAATTTAACTTATTTATCTGTTTGATTTTTGTAGATGCGGTTTGTGTATTATTAAATTGATTAGAATTTTCAACTCGGCAAATTTTGAAATAAATTAATAATATTAATAACTACTCTTCAGTTTTAGATTACTTACTGAATTCTAGGATGGAAAGGTATAGTACACAGTTTTACTTAATAAAGAGAAAAAAGTACCCAGAACTAAATTAAAACTCATTTTTTTTTTAATTAATTGACAGATCTATACCCTGTTTAAAGAGTCCAGAAAACTACAAACTATGTCATTTAAATTTTCAAAGTCTCTAGTAACATTAGACAAACTTCGAACCATAAATACATATCATTGCCTTATATTGAACCATTACACAATACATTTAAATACATTTTCAAAAAATATAATTTAATTTTAGCCAGTAAATCTGTGAATAATTTAAATTTAATTTTTTCGAATTTAAAAACCAAAATACAGTAGTAGGAATAGGCCAATTCTGGAACCTCCTCCGACCTTGACCAATAAAATTCAAGGTCAAGGTCGGAGGAGGTTTCAGAATCGGCCTATTCCTGACGTGACCCCCACCATGAGCTTCAAGGTCAAAGTCATGACCTTGCGGTGACCTTGAAATGACCGTGAGGTGACCTTGGGATGACCTTGAGGCGACCTTGAAATGACTGAGGTGACCTCGTAACGGACCTTGAAGCGCAGTGACTCAAATGTAATTGTTTTGAAATAACCCTGACGCAACCTGTTATTGAATATGTACCTATTTAAGGAGGTGTTTATTTGATACCCGCAGACGACGGATGACCCTCAGATTGAGTTTACCAACTTATTGAACGTAGTGAACGTGATAGTGCTTATTAGAATTATAAAACATGTTTGATTGCAATCAGTGTGGCAAACAATTTACGCGAATCGATAATATGAATCGTCATTTGCGTATGTCATGCCAGGGAAAACGTTTGAAATTAGATGAAATTGCCGGACAGTCCAAAGTTGTTGACCAGGTGAACGCTATGAAATGTGATGTGTGTGAAATATACGTCAGCAGAAAATGTTTCTCAGCACATTTGCGTAGTAATTCACATAAAAGTAATGCTTTTGTGGTCGTCGATAACGGTGTGGAGAAGATAGCTGGTGCATTCGGAGACAAAATCGTAACGTACCGTATAACAGAACCTTACAATTATGTTGATGTCGAGGACTTTATGTAAAATATTCAAGAAAAAGTATTAACTTTGGTTCAAAGTATATTAGACATCCATAAAGCATTAAAGTGGAATGTGGAAATTTTCGGAGTCTATTTCTTAGATTCTAAAGAAAGTTCTGAGATAAAATCTTTTAACACCAAGAATAAAATAACTTGTTTTGGAATTGATATATAAAATATATATCGTGGTTTTGTAAACGAAATACATGTAAAAATGGAATTTCAGGAGCGAGATTCAGGTAAAAAAATAATAGGTGCAATCGTTTAGGATAAAACTTAAAGTTGCAAATATTGTTACAGGATGGACTTTGTGCAGAATTTTATATATGGAAGTCAACATTAATAAATACAATCCACTGAAAGCATCCAGCTTCATGCCATTACCGTCCTCAATAAGTGCGAAGAAAGCTGTCATAAATGTTAGAAATAACGACAACGCTTGCTTTGCCTGGACGATAACGTTAGCGTTGTGTCAACCGACAGGTCTTCTTCAGAGGATGTCTTCGTATCCCCATTATAACACAGTAGCGGATTTCACTGACCTAGAATTTCCACTGAAAGTTTGTGACGTGAAGAAATTTGAAAGCAAGAACAATATTTCTATAAATGTCTACGGACTCGGTTCCCATTATAATGGTAAGGTTACGGTTGATGAAGTTGTAGGACCGTTACATTTTACTAAAAATAGAAAAAATATTCATATAAATTTATTATTAATTGATGACAACAACGGAAATACTCACTATTGTTGGATTAAAAATTTATCACGTTTAGTGTCAAAACAGACTTCACATAACGGTCACGAGAAATATATTTGTGAAGGATGTTTAGTGTATTTTCCATTTATTGAAAAATTGCAACGGCACAAGAGGGAAGACTGTAAAGTTATCAAAACAGTTTTACCATCGACAGAGTGAAAAATAAATAAGTATGGTGAATCTTTGCCAGAGAATATATTACAATTGGAAAATTTTGAAAAACAGTTAAAACTTCCTTGTGTTATATATGCCGATTTCGAAGTATTGCTAAAACCACTGGACAGAGTAGAACCAAATCCAGATAAATCTTTCATTGTTAAGTGTTATGAAAACGAACCTCATTCATTTGCATATTACATTAAGTGCAGTTTCAATGGTAATTTGTCAATGTTAAAGTTATATCGCGGAGAGAATGCCGCCACTGAGTTTATAAAATGATTAGAAAAAGATATTAAAGAAATATACGATAAATATTTAAGTAAAATTGAGCCGAAGACTGATTTAACACGAGAAGAGAAAGAGGCATACGACCGTGCAACAATGTGTCATATTTGTGAAAAACCAATATTCGATGCTAAGGTGCGTGATCACGAACATTTATCGGGAGCGTTTAGAGGTGCTGCTCATTCATTCACACGTGGGGGATAAGACAGACTGTAAAGGTAAAAAGCGTAAAGTATATTTCAAAATAAGATTTGTAGATTCTTTTCGTTTCATGCAATCGTCTTTAGAGAAATTAAGCTCATACTTGGAAGATCGACAATGTAGGGAAATTAGAAAATATTTTAACGATGAGGAGATGTTTAAATTAATACGTCAAAAACGAATTTTCCCGTATTGTTTTATTGACTCACTCATGAAATTAGATTTTCCCACTTTACCTTCTAAGACAGAGCTTTATGATGTGCTGTATGATGAACACGTAAGTGATGAAGATTATGAGAGAGCACAACGCGTTTGGAATGTATTTAACTGTAAAACTATGGGTGATTACAGTGATGTATACGTAACTTCTGATGTTTTACTGTTGGCAGACGTATTTGAAAATTTCAGAGACCTTTGTATTGATAATTACAAACTACATCCTTGCCATTTTTCACCGCTCCAGGATTAAGTTGGGATGCAATGTTAAGAATGACAAAAATGAAATTAGAGCTACTGCAAGATGTTGATATGCTACATTTTTTTAGAATGGGTATACGCGGTAGAGTGAGTATGTGCACTAAAAGAATCGAAAACGCTAATAATAAATTTGTGCATGGTTTTGACTCTAAGAAGGCAACTAAATGTTTACTATATCTTGATGCTACAAATCTGTACGGTCACGCAATGTGTTCCAAATTTCCGCGGGGAGAATTTACTTGGTTGTGTACAGAAGAGATTAACAATCTTAACATTTTAGAGTTAGAAGAAAATTCAGATTTCGGGTACATATTCGAAGTAGATTTGGAATACCCGACTCATTTACATGACAACCACAACGAATTACCATTTTGTCCGGAAAACATAATTCCACCAAATTCGAAATATGGTAAACTTATTGCAAATCTGTACAACAAAAGGAAATACATAATTCTTTATTTAGATCTGAAACAATGTTTGGAAAATGAACAGACAAAATAGCGACATCTTACGATCGCTTTTTGACCTGACATTGCAGTAGGATAGACAAATTGAAGCGGGATTTGCTCCTAATAAGTCCCCCATGCAAGGCGGCCATGCTTGCTGTCAAGGCTGCTCGAGATTTTCACTGCAATCAATAACGATTTGCACAAAATTTTTCTAAATGTTTGGAAAATGGTTTAATATTGAACCAAATTCATAGGGCAATTAAATTTAAGCAATCTCGTTAACTAAAAATATACATAGACTTTAATTCACAAAAACGAGCTGAAGCTAAATACAAATTCGAAATTTTTTTTTACAAATTATTGAATAAAAGTATTTTCGGTAAAACTATGGAAAATGTTGAGAATCGCGTCGACATTAAATTGGCCACCAGCTGGGAAACCTATAATCGAAGACCGGGAGGAGCTGAATCATTGATAGCTAAACCAAACTATAAATCGAATAAAATTTTTAGTGATCACCTGGCCGCAATAGAATTATCCAAAGTACAAGTAAATTTAATAAACCTTTATACGTAGGGTTTTGTGTTTTGGAAATATCAAAAACAGTAATGTACGATTTTTATTACAATTTTATAAAGCGAAAATATAACAATAGAGCAGCTTTATTATATACTGATACGGATAGTTTAATACTGACCGGTAATACTGACAATGTATACGATGACATAAAGCAAAATTTAGATAAATTTGATACTTCAAATTACCCACCGAATAATATACATGAAATGCCTCGAACTGAATCAGCAGTTATTGGACGATTTAAAGACGAATACGCAGGACAGATTATCGAATCTTTTATCGGAACCGGTGCGAAAGCCTACTGTGTAAAGCTTATTTCAAAATGTACTCAGAAAGCAAAAGGTGTTAAAAAATACGTTATAGATAAATACTTATCTGTAGATGACTACAAAGAAATCATTGAACGAGATGGTTTTATTTTTAAAGAGATGTACATGTTTCATTCGGATTTTCATACGGTGTATACAGAGTTGAAAAATAAAATTGCCTTATCATCGAAAGACGATAAACTTTATATTTTGGATGACCAAATTTATACTCTGGCTTCGGGTCACCATAAAATTGCTGATATAGAAAGAGATAAAAGAACTAAAGAACTAATTGAAAAATTGGAAAAAGAATTAGAAAATAAATAAAGTATGTTTTATTTATAAGTTCTGTTAGAAAGTAAATAAATTAATTTGTAAAATTCATTTATTGTGTATTGTGAGTATTGTATGTTTACAGTTGTAGTTAATAAATATTTATTATAAAACATTGCGTTTTGGTATCCATGAATCATGTTTAGAACTCAATCCTAAATAACTTACAAGCTTTTTTCTCAATTCATTAATTAAATATTAATTAAATTAATATTAGAGTATGTGCTATAGTGATTAATTCTATATTTCTTCATTAAATTTTGGAACTCTGCATTGTAAAATTCCTTTCCGTTATCTGTTTGTATATTTTTAGGTACAGAATTTCTACCTTCAGTTAAAATCGATTGAAAAGCTTTGGTTACTTCTTTACCTGTCTTCTTTTTTAATGGTATTCCCCAAGCATACTTGGAAAATGCATTGATCACTGTCAGAATGTATTTGTATCCTTTGTTTATCTTGGAATAAGGCAGCATTTCAATTAAGTCTGCTTGGAAGAGATCAACTCATTAACAACATCACGTTTCACATTAGAAGATAGATTAGACATTTTCAGTTAGAACTCGTTTTCTTACGATGAATTTAACAAATAATGGAACTGCACAAACTGAAGATGTGCAAGTAAACGAGATTTGATCTCCCACATTCAACGTTCTTCCAATTAAAGTATCAGTACAATTTATAGCGTTGATGGATACTGTAATCTTGACAATAGTAGGTTGATGAATAAATACTTTTTTAACAACGCAAGTTTCTTGGATCGTATACGTCGTTCGGTGACCTCTATTTGAAAGCAAATATACACTTTCGGCGTTAAGCTCTTGACTCTGAAAGTCTAATAATGTTTCGTAAAGTAATGGTGTAGCAGCAATGTGTTTGAAAACTGTGTGTTTATGAACGTGTCTTCGAAACTTATCAATAGTCATTGTGAATCAATCAACAACTATGTGAAACTGAAATGTGTGCTCGCTTGCACTCCACTAAGGGCTGGTTTTTCAATCACAAGTTAACTTTAGCCTTCAGTTTATTGGCATGGAAACAATTGTCTTTGTGTTCTTCTCAAAACCCCGAAATGGTATAAAAATCCAGAGCGGAGTCTGTGTGTGGAATCTTGGAGATAATTTTTTTTTCTTGTGTGAAACTTATAGGATGTTTGGTGCGGGTGGTGGGAGGGGGGGGCATGACGTCATCACAGGTATGGGAAGAGATGTTCTCTGATGACAAGTGGAGTCTGGTATCTTGGAGATGTTTTTTCTTTCTTCTTACGTGAAGAGATGAGGCCTCTAAGCGTCTGTGACCTTGGTGTTCTGGAAATTTTCCATATACAAACGGTAGCATGATGTCGTAAGATGCCTGTTGTTGTCGTAATTGTATGAGAAATGACGTCATATAATATCTGCTATGAATAGATTTTTCCATGTAATTCATCCTGTAATAGTAATAAAGTTAGAGAATTGTACTGAAACTTGAAACATTTACATTATAAAATGCTTATCAGTTAAAAAAAAAACGTGAAAACAATGTTGCAAATGATTTCTCGAGATTAAAGATTGTCCGAACTTAGCCTAATTTAGAAAAGTTTGCGTTTAGCGTTCACCTCCACAAATTAATAATTTGTATTTTTTTTAGCATATGAAAATTAGTCCAGGCATAAGAACGAAGCGAGAAGATAATTTGGCAAAAGAGAGAACACAGAACTTTTTTTTATTCTTCAACCCAAAAAGCTTTGAATCGTATATTTTCGGTCTAGTGCAATCAAGTAATTCCAGTAAATCAGTTCTTTCATAAGAAAAAAAAAACCAAAAACTTTTTTTTATAATAATAATAGGATTGTTTTATACTTTTTTTTAGTTTGAGTTAGATTATACTAAGTTTCGTTAGCATCACGTTCATCAAAAAAAAAAAAAAAAAAAACAATTCGAATGAGATCTTGATTAAACTCTGTGCAATAATTGTAAGCATCGATGTTGGGATTAAACGCGGGTAGCTCTAGTAAAATATAAAAGAAAATTCCTTGTGTTAAACTTCAAATTTGAGTTGAGAGCAACATTAGGGAAAAAATAATTATATAAAATACAAATCCATATATACAACAAATTTACTTATTTACGAAGACGAGCACAACCTTAAAGCTCCATAGTCTGTGGACAACTGAATGATGAGTCATCACTTATGAACGAAGATTTAAATTCCAATTTGTAATTAATTTACCACGATCATAATAAATAATACATGTACAGATTATAAAATTAGTTGTGGCATTACAAAAAAAGAAAAAGAAAAGAAAGAGGTCATTTACCTGCAAAGACAGGATTCAACGTGTTTGAAAAAAAGTAACTGTTTTTTAAAAAAAACGTTTTAATTAATTTTTTTAAAATAGGCAGAAGTTTATTATTTTCTGAAGAAATAAAAATAAGTCAAATTCGTTGAGTTGAATGAACTCTTGAAATAAGAAATCCGACAAATATAAAATTATATTTTCGCAAATTTTAAACCAATTAGCAGAACCTTACTTCATAAAACCAAAATGCGCAAAATTTAACGCTAGCGAATAACAGGAACTAAAAAAAAAATAAAAAATACTGCTTCGTGAATTTATAATTGCAAACCGTGACTCTTATTGATAATTTTACATTAGTTTCAGGTTCAAAACTATTTATTTGGTTATTCACCTTTTAAGAAGATTTATTCTTCTGCATTTAGGATGATTCGACCTAAGCACAGCAGTCTTTGAAAATGTTCTGCAAAAGATGAATATTATTAAATAAGAATTGGAATTTCATTTTCGTACTTTAAATGCTTCAGATATTCATTTTGAGGCATTTTTGTGTAATTTTATTTTGAAAAAAGAATTAGACACTTGAAAAACAAGATAAAAAAAATCTATTTGATTATAAGGAAACATTGATATTACAAGAAGCTGTAATAAGAATTCTTTTTTCTTCCGTAATTTAAAATAGCCAACTCGAACGACCCTCGGTCAATCACACTTTTAAATCGACAGGTCAGCAAGATGCTGACTTTACATATGTTTAGTTTCTTGGGTATAAAATACATTTATTTCTAACGGAACGCCCTATACATTGTTACATATTTGGATAGATTTCTCTAGGTTTCCATATACCTTAGAGGTTTTAGAGACATGCATAATTAAAACGGAAAATTGTCAGATACAGAATTTTTCAAGATGTCAAAAAATTTATTCTGCATTTAGGACGATTCATAGCAGTATTTGAAAATGTTCTGGGAAAAGATGGATATTATTAAATAGGATTTGGAATTTTATTTTCATACTTTAAGTACTTCAGATATTATATTACTTAAGCATATAAGAAAATGATTTTCATTTTTGATTTCATAAACTGTGTAAGATTACTATTACTGCGTTTGCAATTAATGTGTTTTTCATCTTCATTCATAAATCTATAGCGAAACGTTGAGTGTTTTCCCTTCATTTTTCTGTCCGGTTTGAGATTAAAGAACTTTGTACTTACAATTTTCATCGGACAAGAACAAACTTCAATTTTAAATTATTTGGTTAAGTGTTACTAATTAGCACCTTTCTAACATTTATTCAATGATAGCATTCATGCATATTTACATCAAACATTATCTTATTAGTTCCGTACATACTAATTCGTTTGTAATTGCACCCTTTTCTGAAACCACCTTATTAAAAAATCTTTTAATATTTGTTTTTATATCCCCTTCCAACGTACTTTAACCCGGAATCATATCAACGTAAAAGGATTTATAATTTATTTCTTTTAAAACCTCTAAACGATATGAAATAATATCACACAATTTCCACAATTCTATTAAACCCTTATAAGATATATACAGGGAAGGGCAAAAGTATGGAACCGGCTTAATATTCCTAAAACTGTTTGACATAATTAGTTGAAATTTGCTGTGTGATTCAGAGTTAATAGGACCTACATTACCAATTTGTTTCAATTGTTTATCTGTTCTTGTTTCTGAGATCCAATGCCTACTTGATTTTTTTTAAATGACAACTGCTGATTTTCTTCCTCTGTTTAATATTTCGTTTAATTCTTTAAACGACCACATAAAAATATTTATCAATTGCATAAGAAAATTTTCAAGGAAATAATGTTTGAAGGAAAAAGTTAGAAAAAATGGTTTACGCTGATATTTGGTATTTGTTTTCATGTTTTTAAGGCAATTTTTATTAAAATTTTCTCTAGGGCTGTTTTAAAAATAGCCCATAATCTTGTGGCCTTCCAGTTTTTTTGTTAAAACGAGAATTTTTGTCGAATTTTTCCTAATTTTTTCATTCAAACGCTTTCTTCCCGAAAATTTTATGTAATAGAAATATTTTTATGTGGTCGTTTAAAGAATTAAACAAGCTATTAAATAAAGGAAAAAAATCAGCAGGTTGTCATTAAAAAAAAAATCAATTAGGCGTTGGATTTCAGAGACAAAAGCAGAGAAACAATTGAAATAAATTGGTAATGTAGGTCCAATTGACTCTGAATCACACACCAAATTTCAAACAGATATGTCAAACAGTTTTCGAAATATTCCATTCTTTTGTCCTTCCCCATATTTGAATATAAATATTTTTATGTAGTCGTTTAGATAATTAAACGAGCTATTAAATACAGGAAAGAAATCAGCAGGTTGTTATTTAAAAAAAATCAAGTAGGCATTGGATCTCAGAAACAAGAGCAGATAAACAGTTAAGACAAATTGGTAAAGTAGGTCTTATTGACTATAAATGACATACCAAATTTCAAACAGATACGTCAAACAGTTTTCGAAATATTAAGCCGGTTCCATACTTTTGCCCTACCCTGTATAATGTTTCCACATTTCGTTCTAATTTTAAAATTTTTGTTCCTTCAATACGCTCTAAGGCAACTTTATTGAATTGATTTTTAATAATAATAATAATAATAATAATAATATTGTTTATTATCAAATATCACATACACATAGATCAAATGATATTGATAAACGTCAAAATAAAATAGAGAGGGTATACAGATAGCATGAATGTTATACGAGAAAATCATCGACGGAGTAACAGCACTTCTGGAACAAAATTAGTTTCAACTCTCGTTTGAAAGTGCTGATTTTAGGTGCATTTTTAACATGCTCCGGGAGGGTGTTAAAAAATTTACATCCATTAAAGAAAACACCTTTTTGATATAAAGCAGTAGAGTGAGAGAAGGGTCTAAGATTTGATTTAAACCTAGTGTGATAGGTATGATTGGCATTATTTGGTGTGAAAAACTCCGAATATTTATAAACAAAACAGCACAACTCAAAAATATAGATAGAAGGTACTGTTAAAATGCGATGGGTTTTAAATGCTTCCTTACAGGAATCACGCCGTTTAAGGCCAGCAATTATACGTATTGCGTATTTTTGTGTAGTAAAAACCCTGCTACAATCACCGCTTAATCCCCAGTGAATAATACCAAATCTCAACTGACTATGAAAATTAGCAAAATATAAAGTACGTATAATTACAGTGCTGAGAAACAAGTCTTAATGTAAAGCACGAACTGTTTAGTTTAGAGCAGAGTGAGCTTATGTGGGGAGACCATTGCAGATGAGAGTCTAAAGTCAACCCTAGTAGTTTATTATTACTAACGATTGGAATGTCCGTCCCCTGTAAATTTACTAAATTGACATCAAAATTCTCTAATATTTCTAAATAGGATCACTGACGTTTTATCGCGATTAATAGACAATTTGTTCTTGAGCATCCACACTTCAATGATATCATAGATCATTTTGGCAGATTTTTCGACATCTATAAAGTTATCACGCGATATCAATACATTTGTATCATCGGCATAACAAACTAAGGTACAATCACTATTTCGCAGAAAAAAACGAGATCATTAATAAATGTAATAAATAAGGTTGGTCCCAAGATAGACCCCTGCGGTACACCAAATACAATATCAGTAGGTTTCGAATGATTATTATTAATTACTACTGTCTGCGTTCTGCCTGTTAAATAAGAGGAAAGAAGATTTAGGGTGTTTCCCCTGATGCCGTAGCATCTTAGTTTCTCTAGTAAGAGCTTGTGATTAACACAGTCAAATGCCTTAGAAAGATCTATGAAAAGACCAAGTGCAGAATTCTTTTGATCTATGGCGCTAACAATTTTGTCGATAAATTGAAATAATGCGGAATCTATATCTTTATTTTTTGTAAAGCCATGCTGGAAGGGAAGAAAAGTCTCATTTGCTTTCAAGAAGTTAATTAATCTGTTATTTAAAATATATTCAAACAATTTTGAAAACGAGGATAAAATACTAATTGGTCTGTAATTAGAAAATATATTTGAGTTACCCTTCTTATACAGTGGTTTAATCAAAGCTGTTTTTAAACGGCAGGGAAAAATGCCAGTTTGAAAAGATAGATTTATAATATAAGTTATAGGATTTATAATGAAATGTTTACTATGTTTAAGGAGAATACTCGATATTTCGTCGACACTAGACGAGTACGAGTTTTTTAATTTAGTGATGGTTTCTAAAACTTCACTTTCAACAACTGGAAATAAAAAGATCGACCGATTCTGCATGGGAATATTAGCTGACAAGAAATCGTAATCAATGGAATCATCGGTGCTACATAGGGTACTTTCAACCACAGATGCAAAATGTTCACAAAATTTATTTGCTACGATATTGTCAGGCAGTACTGAGCCGTCCTCTTTGATGATAATATTACTTTTCATCTTTTTTTGTTTGCCTGTAACACTTTCAATTACACTCCACATAGCTTTGCTCTTATTATCCGTTTTAGAGATAACACTATCAAAGCAGTTGCATTTAGACTTATTTAACAAATTTTTATATTCGATATTGTTACTTTTCCGAAGCCGCTTGAAATCCGGATTATTAGTAGTCATATCATTCACTAGCGTAAGAGTATTTTTTAGGTGTTTTATTTCTGGTGTAATCCACTTTGCCGTACAATTGTTTTTTATGCGAATTTTCTTAAATGGAAACGATATTTCGAAATAATGTAAAAATATAGAGAGGAAACTTTCAAAGGCAGAGTTCGGACAGTTTTGACTAAAACTTCTAACCATTTTTCACGAGATAGGTATAAAGAGAATTCATTCAAGCTTTCATCACTGAAGATTCTTCGAATATTTGCAGTCTCATGATTAAGAACATGCTTAGAATCAAAAACCAAGTATTGCGCAAAATGATCTGACAATTGTGACTTAATTACACCCTGAGACGCCTTCAATAGATAAATCAGATATGCTGCTGAGGTTTCGGCAAGAGATTGAAGTTTTACTATATATCGCTACTCCGCCATGTTTTTTATTTAAACGGCAATAAAAAGCAGATAAACAGTAATTATAGAGGGCTATATTGATAATACCATCATTCGTTTGCCAGTGTTCGCTAAGAAGTAAAAAATCAGGTTTTTCCTCACCTAGAAAGACCTCCAGTGACGAGATTTTATTCGAAAGACATTGAATGTTTTGGTGTAAAACTTTTATTTGCGAGCCCTGGATATCCTTCTTGTACGAAAAGACTGCTTCACACTTAGTTTGATTGGAGAAATCGTCCACATTTGAAGTGGCTGCAGTAATCGACTCTTTCGGGACAGATGAGCGTACTGCAGATGGAAGTTCGATTTGTTGAGCTTCACTTGTGCGTTGAGAGACACTTTTGTCAGCACAGTTGGAGTAGAAATTAGTGTTGGCGAAATATTCAGTACCACATTTTTTTTGATACTTCGAACATATAATATTAGATATATAATTAATAAGAGTGAGTTTCCCACGTTTCTTAAAATGTAAACCATGGTTCGTAAAGTCCGATTTATTGACTAGTGCGTTAGTACTAATATATATATAGACGATGGACACGAAAGAATTATTTCACCATACAATTGTAAATTAAAATCAAAGATAAAATTATTTAGTACAGGTCTATTGTGCCAGTAGGGCACCGCCAGAAAAATTGTCTGAAATCGGTTGCATATGTGTAGCACATTTTTTAAAGTTGCCGACACTAAACTGGATCCTTTGAGAGCATTATTAGTACCCGCACAGATAATAACAAAATCATTATGAGAAAAGTCTTTTGTAAGATTACCAATGTCAGATGTAACCTGTTCAAAAGTCGCATTTGGTTTGAAAATGCTACATATATCAAATTTATCACCAGGAAGTAATTGTCGAAGCATTTCTGCCCAGGAGCGACCGTGACTGTCCGCAAGAAACAGAATTTGAGTTTTTTTGACACATCATTCAGTGAATTCTTCCTGGTGTTGAAAGCACAATCGTTATATTTGTCAGATTTTAACAAATTGTTTGTATTATCTGCGATGCTTTTCACCGTTGTATGATATTTAATCGTAGATTTTCTAAGGCTGGATAACGCAGCTTCCAGTGCGCATATTTTACGTTCTAACAATTTTATTTGATTAACGAGTCTAAAGAATCTTTTATTTTTAACCACATTATTACTATTCTGTTTGACGTTAATGTTTATCAGTTGCTTTTTGTTACCTTCACAGGACTGACCTCGTTTTTGAAGTTCGTTTTTCAGTTCACGTATATTTAAGCGGTCAATATTTAGCGAAGACATACCGGACAAGAGTCAAAAATCACAAAGGTACCGAGGAGAAACACTTTACACAGTAGCACACTCACGTTAGTCACATTCACAGAAAAAAAAATACAGATTAAAATTTTAATAAAAACCATGAAAAAGCCTCAATTTTGTCACGAGCTCGAAAACGTGTTCTGAAGCGAGCTGAGCTGAAGCCTTTATTATGGGATAAATATTTTTCTTCTCCGTAAAATATGTCTTCAGGGTGTAGTTTTGTATGATAAATTGTTTCCACTCTTCTTCATTAAAAGATATATTCTGTCTCTTAGTACCCATAATACGTATAACAGGATCAAAAAATGTTTCAACGCATAATCCTACGCTAACTCATTTCGTGCGATTTTTGTTTAAGAAATACACACTTTGTGTTAATAATGGTAGTTGTTCAATCTCTACCATTTCCCTCGCTTCGGATATTTCTGAACATGCATTCTCGTTTATCTCTCAGTGACGAAAATCTTCGTCCATGAAAAAGGGTTGTGAAAATATTTCAAATAATTCGTTTTGAGTTGAAGGTTTTTGCGAATCTTCTTCATTCAGATTTTTTACATCTTGTGTCTCCTCATGTTTTTCTACTTCTGGAACTTCGAAGTTCAAGTTTGTTGATTTTTTGTTAGGCAGTGCAACATAATCATCATTTGCAGGTGAGTCTTTGAGTGAAAAATACTTCTGTTTGTCTAGTGGCCACTATTAATACAATGAAAACAAACGATATAAAAAATTGTACACAATACCAAAATACACTTTTCTTACTCCTACATACTGCACTACCAAACTGTAGATTCTATTAGTACAAGTATTTCAACACCGAACTTCTTTAGTTGTAAGGTTCACGGTTATACGCCAACTGAATTTATCCATAAACTCACACTCTTATGTAGCGACAGCTCAATTAAAAAATTACATAAGTTTACCTCCTCATCGTTTTTGAAACCTTCCGTATCTTTACGCCGATTCTGGAACCTCTTCAATGAGGACAAATGATTGGAAAATTGTCACTAGCACTAAATTAGGTCAAGGTTAAACTTACGAATAGGCCGATTCTGAGACCTCCTCCGACCTTGACAGAATTTTAGGATCTTGCAGAAAGACAGTCTAATTCAGCTCCGGCAACCACCTCCTCTAACCTTGAAATTATATGTAGAATTAGGGTCAAGGTCCTTCTCTGTCCGTGACCTAATGAATAAGTCGATTCTGGGACCTCCTCTGACCTTGTCCCAATTATTCATTAGGTCAAGGTCAGAGGAGGTTCCAGAATCGGCTTATTCCCTCTACTTACGTGGCGCACACGAAGCGCCACGTAGCTTGTTGCCAGACTGAACGCAGGCATTAGGTATGTTCGTTTGTCACACGTTTGCTGCACTAGTGTACACTCGGACTATTTGTGTCTCGTTCTAACCTCATACATTAATACGAGATGAAAATACTTTGAGTTCAAACTAGAGCAGCAAACGTGTGACAAATGAACAGACCCAAATTGTTGTAAGTTGCAACATTTGATAATATTAAATTTCACGCCAGAATTAGTATTATTCACATATTTCATCTTCCCTACAAAACATTTCTAATTTCAACATTCTCCTCACTTTCTATTATTTTTCCCTATGAAAAGCAAAATTTCCCCCAGGTTGGTAACAAAGTACACTTGCTTGCAATAAAATCTCGTACATCTTCAAAATCAAGTAGCCGAGTTTTTCCTTATTTTTTTTTTTTTGTAAATAGGTATTTTGAGAATTTTGTCACGTTTCCAAACGTACAGGTTAGGAACTGAGATTGAAATGATTACTATTTTATCTGGTATGTGTCAGACAATATGATTTGTTCAGTCAATGTTACGCCATTTCAAATATTTAACAGCACATAAATGTAATTTAATCGAAATAGAATTGTCGATTGCTTATGTTCTGCTATTTATATATGTTGGAGCGATTTTTTTTTGTATCATTTGGGTCAAAACAGTAATAACATTAAACAAGGCCTACCTCGTCCTGATAAGCATTCGTTCGATGGTTAGTTCCTTCTAGTCCTCTCTTTCTCCTTCACCTCGCCTCGTTCATCGCGCATACGGTGCGTTGTGAGAAACGGGTACACATACAACAAATAATGCGACTTACATCGGATGTCCCAAAATACAACAAATACTACTCACCGGGCCCCGTTGAATCCAGCGGCGAATCTAGAAGCTGCAGCTCCCTCATAATGATATTGGACACTGGAGAAGCCATCCTCGCACGTTGACTTCTTATCTTCGCATGCATTAACCCCCACATTCACCTGTGGATACAAAACCAACCCCTCCCGATGGATATTAGCATACCTTGCCTCCCGAGCATACGTTCTCAGGATCAGTTGATGCACCGACTGCGTGAGTGTCAAGCACCACTCCGTACCAGTCCAATAACATCATCATGTCAGACCTTTCTGGATAGCTCAATGTCATCACCTGGTCAGGAATGCAATCAATCGAATTCCCACTCACAATGAATGCAGAATACAGTTAATTGCTTTGCCGGTACCGTGCTCTTCATCGGCGCTGCTTGCACGCCGCGGCAAGAGCCCCGATACCGTATGCTGGTGCACGGTAGCCAGAGCATACCATCTCAGGTGATATTCTGCAGACACCCTATGAACTAGATCATGCCCGGCAACGCACCGCGGCCATCCTGTATATCACCAGGCCCAACCGTGGCCCCGTTTACCGACACGTTTCTCACATCGCATTCACTCGAAGACTGCCGTCTCCATCCTCTTAATATTTCACGTTCCCTCGGCCAGCTTTATCGTCAAAACATAAACAAACATCCCCTGATATACAGATATTTATTAAATGCTTTACGTTACAAGTTAACTCATTTCATTGAAATAATTTTGGCTACAACATATATATTTTTTTTAAGTACAAAGTTTTTTAATCTCAAACCGGACAGAAAAATGAAGAGAACACACTCAACGTTTCGCTATAGATTTATAGCTTCGTCAGGAGTGAAAAAAAGTAAATAAACGTTTTTTGTTTATTTAAAAGTAAATAAACGTTTTTTGTTTATTAACTTTTTTTCACTCCTGACGAAGCTATAAATCTATAGCGAAACGTTGAGTGTGTTCTCTTCATTTTTCTGTCCGGTTTGAGATTAAAAAACTTTGTACTTACAATTTTCATCGGACAAGAACAAACTTCAATAATTTTTTTAATACTTGACAAGACTCTTCAAAGTTGAATTTGTAATTTTCGACGTGTTGGTGACAAGAGTATTGGAAAATTTGTTAAAACATGGACTCCCTTGCGGTTTATATTGAATTTACTCTTAATTTAATTATCCGAATCGTGAATCGATCTTTTTGACATCTATCTCCAACCATCTTTTCTATCTGCAAATTTCTCTTCTTCCCGCATATTATTTTTTTATTTAACCTATAATCAATCGCTACTACCATAGATAAAACTCTATAGAATGTAAACTCCCTAATACGGAAGTGATTCCATGCGTGCGCGATCTCTTGTGGCCATGAAGAACTCCTGGCGGGAAAATTCAAAAGGGGTTTGAATTTTACCGCCGAAAAACTTAAGGATGTATTGTTGTGAAAAACTTCATTCCGACGAACATTCGCTGTTTTTGCGTCGCGATGAGTCGAAAACTGGTCAAGACGCAAAAATCGCTAATATTCGTCAGAACAAAGTGTTTCACAACAGCACATATATAAATGTGGCAAAATAAGATACAATCAATAACATAAGAACATATGTTTTCAGATATTTATTTATTTGAAATATACCCAAAGTGTGTTTATAAAAGTTACCTTAAGTACTGGGTAATGATTGTTAATTTTTCGTTAATAATTATTATCATCATTGAAATAATTATAAATAAGTAATTGCAAATTGGTATAAAGTTAACTAAATTTAAGTCATGATTGACCATACAGTTATATTTATTATATTATACTTATTTTTAAGAAATGGTTAAATTTTACTAATGTTGATGAATTTGGCCCGTACTTTCACTTAATATATGAAGACAACAGATTCATATTCCAAAGGTGTCTTTGACTTGCATTTTTCTTCATTTGATTATATTTTCAGTTTAAATTAAATACCAGTTCAGATGTGTTCTGGTACGGCATTTCAATTTAATGAATCTTGAGACACTAAAATCGATTCCTCCAAATTGAATTCTTGGCTTCTGGTTGGAACTGCATGTCTCGGATTTTTTTCTGCTGCCGACGTTTCATTCTTCATTGCAAAAGAACTACCTCGGGGCTGCTGATGGTGGTGGTGCTGTTGCCGCTGCTTCTCGTTAGTCGTTGAGACCGGATTCTACACATTGTGTCGATAATCCTTCACTTCCATGCCGCAGACGTTTCTTCAAATTCTGCGGAATTTCCTTGGTGGCTTGAAATTTTGTAATTAGGTAAAGTTGTAAAGGGTTGTGCTGAAATCTATGCATACTGCGTTATAATTTTCAGGCACGGCATTATTAAACTTACCTCTCATTGACGAAATTTTCTTAAGTTCGACACTATGCCATAAGTATAACATTTATTGAATTAACACAGCTTCTTAGTTAATGTTATGTTCACAAATTTTGTTACCACCGGCTACAGTTTCCTATTGATGTCGCTAGCGCCATCCCGTAGCCATGAAGAACTAATCCGACATGATGGAATCAGGTCGGGCTATTCAAGTTTACGTACCCTGGAGCAGTATGTACCGGTTAATCTATTCTCTCACTCTTACTTGCATTAAACGCATTCATTCTATCTTACTTTTCTACCCTGATCCATGTACCGCTCCAATTATCGTAAACGCCTAACATGACACCAACAATCAGTGTAGTATTGTTAAATTAACGGTAATTTATTTCTAATGTTACCTTACTGGTAATGGTACCGTAACATAACCGATTACAGCTCAGTTGGCGACATCTCGCGCCGGAGTTACCAACTTTAACTAAAAAGGTGATACTTATTCAATTTTCTGATTAATTGATATCGGATACTCATTACTAGACTGCGGAAGTTTAGGTACTAAAAAAGTCTATTTTAAGCGCCTAAAAAAGGCTTCGTATGTGTGCAGAATAGGCACAAATAAAGTATAAATAGTCTCCAAAATATTTATACCTGGTGTCCAAATCAAGTAAATTATTATCTTTATTATTAATACTGAATAGCCTTTTCGAATAGTCGACTCAGAAAGAATCGATTGTCGAATATTTTCCCATAAATTATTTTAAAAAAAATGGTTTTCCAAATTTTTTCCAAGGCGTATTTGCTGCTGGAAATACTTTACCCGCAAGACTACATAAAACTGATTTTGTTTGTTAGATTAACTTTACAAATCGGGGTGAAAGAGATTTTAATTTTTTTTATATTAAATCACTAAATTAAAACCAAGTAAAACCTACGCAGTTCAGCTTATATATCAATGTAAACTTTTATAGAAACAAAGGTGCCGGATGTCCGATAGTTGTTTCATCATTTTGAATAAAAAAGCCCCAATTCTTGCCTTCAAGGGATATCCACAAGATTATTAAAAATTGCCGCAGTCATCATTTTTTAATGAGTAACGTAATAAAGTAATAACGGTTGTATTAATCATTTTAATTTTAATTTATGCAAATTTAAAATTTATTCTGAGAATTTTTAAGAAAAAGGCACATTATAGGCATTTTTGTCTAAAATAGGTATTTATCCATAAATAGGCAAAAATAGGCATTATAAAACTTTACCATTTGAACAGTAATTACATGAAACGTATTTATAACCAGGTCCTATGAAAGCAGTGTTTAACAAATAAAAAAGACAAATGACTAAACTTCCGCTGTCTGCTCATTACGTTTTTGTCTTTTATTAAAAAATAAGGTTTCTAATACTTTTAATATTATGTATTTCCACTAAATAATTTTATGTCTGTAAAATAAATAATATTTTTGGTTATGAAGTATTTGTTTTCTTCTTTTAGTATTTACGTTTTTCATAACTAACTAAAAATGTTCCATGGCATTTTGTTTCATTGGTTTACTTGTATTTTGCAAGTGTGCATCTAAAAATTACATTATGTTGACAACAGAGGTAACAAACGGTAACAAATTGTTGTTACCTTACTGGAAATATTGGAAATTTACCGTAAGGTAACATGGTAGAATATTATCTAATATTACCCACTCACAACACTAAATCAGTGACAACGTGATGGCAACGCTAATCAAGGTTGCAAATTAGTGCTGCCAGAGGTGGTAATTTGTCACCAGATCTGGAGTTTTTTGTTATTCTTTTAAAGAATCAGGATTTTCTGGCTCTTTTCCACAAAATATAAATAAAAAGAAGCAATTTACATCATTAAAGTAATTTTCAGTTTTAGTGATAAGTGAGATGTTGTCTCTTTGCGATATTGGATATCGAGCATCTGTCTAACGCCAACTCAAAGACTTAACACTGTTGCTAATGTTCGAGCGAGAATAAAAATATTAATTTAATGCGACAAGAAAAAATCGCTGGATTAGTAAAAACATTAATTTTATTGAAAAATAAAACAAAATGAAATGAAATATTCATTGAATATTGCACTGTTTCAACCTTAACGTAAGCAAACCTGACTATAATAAATGCAAAAAATGGTTGTGAGACATTAGGTACACACATACATATTTACAGTGTTGTTAAAGATAGATTTCTAATAGTATCTAGATACAGATGCAGAAACTTTCACAAATATGTATGTAGATGCAGGCAGATACAGATACTTTTTCCGGTAAATATCCAGATACAGATACAGATACAAAAAAAAGTATCTGCAGTTTATGAAGATACTTGCAAGTGTAAAATTCAATAACCTATGCAGCAGTGGAAGTACGGTATTATTTGCGATCCAAATCGACTTTTTTGTGAAAATTGACGAAGTTTTCGTATGAATATGTGAATAATGTACACACTAAAATCTGTGATTATTTTCACAATTTTTTTCAGCAGTATGTCTTTAAAATATAAAGTTATCAACAGAAATGACTCTACTTCCGCATCAGACAAGTTAAATGTCAATTGAATCTAGGATCCTTAGTTGCAACCTTGTTGTAGCTAAGAGAGCGTTCCCATAATCAAGAAAAGTTGATGAAATCAACAATACAATTTTGATTTTCCCCTTTTGTCAATTATCTTTCCCAATTTTTAAAATAATTTTAAAGTTTTTGAACTATCAAATCGCATTTTAAATAGAACAGTCATTTGACAAACTGGAAAACATAATTAACAAGAGGGGAAAATCAAAAGAAAGAGACTGTAAAATCGGAGGTTGCATTTCCGCCAAGGTCTGCTGTTTTTTATGGAAGTTCAAAATGTATCTTAGTATCTCAAATAAATAGATACACTGTAATTGTATCTATATGTAGATACAGTTACATTTTTTAGTAGTATCTGAGATATGTATCTAGATACTCAAAAAGTATTTAGATACTGCATATTTATTACCACCACAGCAATTATTGCAGCAAGAAATTTTAAATATGTAGGAAATAATTTAATTTAAAAGGCAGTGACAAAGTACTCCTCAACTCCCCTTCATCATTTTCAACAAGAACATAGATAAAAAATATATTAGATGTCAAAGCCAACGTTATATGTATGGAGTAACAAAATGCGCGCCTCACGCGGCCCGTGCTCGGATCGTTTTTCGCTCCGGCGCACAGTGGTCTAGAATGAATATTTAGTCCGAAATAATTCGAGAAATTAAGGCCCAGTTTTACAATGACGGTTTAACTTTGAGCTGAAGCTTAAATCTAAGGGTTTAAGCCTCAGCTTAAAGTTGAGCCCCATTTGTAAAACTGGACCTTAGTCTTCATATATCACATAAATGAAAATAATTCTGTTAATAAACATCACAAAGAATATGAAAAAATATAGGTTTGCATAAATATTTTTTAATTCTGAATAAGCGATTGTCAAACTTATTAATTTATTAAATCGTCATTCGTGTTGTCATCAGTCGTCTTTGAAAGATCTTGCTTTATAAAGTTGTCTATGTTTATTTCTATGTTGTGTTAAATTTTTTGCAATGATAATCTTATACTGAATATGTAATACATTTGTTACTATTCTGTCTTTAATGTAAATATTTTTTTGGCTTGCCAAATTGCTTGCGTGTCAAATAAAAATAATTTCAGAAATGAAGTGGATCCACAAAAAAAGGCAGATGTTTGCAGATGTGGAAATGTACTTTTTTAAGATCAATGTATATTCAAAATTCATTATTAAAAAAAAAACAAAGTGCAACTGTGCGCAACTTTCTTATTTTTAATTTTTTTTTGAGGTGTACTACAACTGTTAAGCACATGGACTTGCTAAAAAAAATATATTGGAAGAGATCTGAACTCTTTTATTAACTGAAACAAATATTATTAAATTAAATAAAAATCTTAACTTACATTCCTCAACTACAAGCCTCGGAACCCCCGCTCTGCAATTAAAACTAGGGTTTCCCCTATTAAATTATTTTAAATCTATGTATATTTGTATATACATTCATGAAAATATTATTTGATCAGAACACGAGTTGTTGATACACTGCTCGTGTTTTGTATTCTTTTTGTATTGTTTTCTTTTTTTAGGGGGGGGGGGGGATAGAAACACCCTAATAAATACCTACTCTATATGTATTTATACTATTTACTGCAGCAATTACCTGTCAACACCTGGACAACATCAGATAAAAACAGGAATAATATGTTATTGCGAAACCAGTGGTTTTAAAATGTGTGACTGCTAAGAAAAGTTGGGAAACACTGTTTTAGAGTATAAAATTATTTGTTTACCACTGTATGCTTTACATTTCTTGAAAATTTGTTTTATTACGAAAAAGAGCTATTTCAATAGAATTCATCATTATTTCGCGCTAAAACTGCAATCTGGACCACTGTGCGGCGCCTAATAAGGCCGTGCGATCGTGGTAACCGAAAAGGTGCACTTTTCGCTTATCATTTTTCTTACCTTATTTTTATCACAAATTGTCCTGTTTGTTCACCTGGAATAGTAGCAAACGAAATTTAAACGTTTAATTAAAGAAGAAATCGAATTAATACTTTGGCTTCTGACAACCGATTTCAAACTTATCAAAGTCAATATAAGGTAACCATGGTAACTTAAAAAATATGCCAAGAATTATAGATTACTGTAAATACAGTGCCATCACTGCCATCCCAGCGGCCTGGGGTCAATTATAATTACTATGGTAGCAGATATAACATCTATGAACAAGAATTCCAAATGACAGAACCAGTACTCTGCTGCATCTGCTTCAGGTCTATGCTTTTATTCCTTAAAGCTGTGATTCTAAATGTACTCGATGTCTACAGATACTAATCTCTTGCCTGCCTGAAGTCGTAAGTACATACTTTCACGGAAGTCCACTCATCCACAGTATACACATCTATTAATAAGGACAGCTTCGGCTTTTTGCTTATACGATTTCTGAGGACGCATGTCTGAAAACGAGCGGTCCTTCCTTAAATAGTCGAGGGTGGCGCAACGGTCAATGGTTGATTTTTCAATAGTCGCGTTCAGGTAACCACAGGAGCTGAGTCACTAAATTCAACATAGCTATTGAATAGAAATGCTTTTGGAGTGCCAAGCTTGAGCAGCTAGTATTCTCACATTAACCCTTTAAGAACACGAATTGTTAACTTTCAATATGCTGAATCTGCATCAGGGTCTGCATTCAGGCTCGGTGATCACCTGAACATGGCCAAAAAGCGGACGTTCAGCCAGAATTCCGGCACACATTCAATATGGCCGTCAATTACCGATCAGCTGTTTTGGTGGATAAGTAACCATTAGATTATCTTATCGGATTTCATCATATTTCGACTATTTTGAGCTCACATATAATTTTTCTAATAAAACAAGCTTTTGTTTTTTAAAATAAGAAGTATATCTTACGAAATAAATAAGTTTTTCAAGTAGCGACATCTGGTAGCATTAGAATGACTGCCCGCCTACTTGGGTTCGGAAATTTGTAGTGTGAACTTCAAAGGTGCCGACAGAAGCTGTCCCTATTGATTGATGTCTATACCACAGTCTATACTGTGACCCAACCACATGACTAATTAGGTTTAATTTGGAGGAGGGAAGCGAGAACTGATTCATATGCGTAACCTGCAGCAGCAAGTAAAACCAAGAATCATCAAAAGCTTTAGATGTAGAAAGTTTGGAACAAGATTTAATATAAGATACAAGAGGATTAAATCTAATGCAAATGCAAATACAGTTCATCGATGGTGAGACTGAAGTAAATAATATAAAAAGTGATTCTTTTTCAAATGTCAGAAGTTCGGATTAAGAGAAAGCTGGCCAAGCTGTCTTTTGATGAGGGCCCTCAACTCTTAAGTAAATCATCACAGAATACAGAATCGCTTTTTTGGTGCGCGAGTGCCACTCCACTTTCAATTCCTGTTCGAATCTTCTACAGCACAAGAAGTACCATCTCGAGAAATGAACGCACATTGGCAGCCTCAACGGAAAGGGTTTCATCACAAAGGGCGACTTAAACGTGCACTGGAAACACCACTTAAATAAGCGTGAATACAAGTGCGATGTTTGCGCCAAGCGATTCAATACGCACAAAGGCATATGCACGCATAAGCACACGAACCTGAAAGCTTGGAGTTACACGTGCGATTATTGCGATAAAAGGTTCCTGATCAAGTCGAACTTGGACTTGCACTTGCAGAGACACATTGGAAATAAGTCATTCGCTTGTCACCTGTGCGAAAAGAGATTCGTCGAGAAGGTTGTCTTGCCAAAACATATTAAGTCACACTCGAACATGCATGCCTTCAATTGCAGCAAGTGCGATAAGCGGTACAAAGGCAGGAAGATCATGGAGACTCAGTTGAAGAAGGTGCATGACGTCGGAGATGCGAAGGTGCCTATGAGGATTAAAAAATATTTTTGCATGCTGTGCTCAAGTCGTATTTCACCAAGAATAAACTGACGAGGGACATGTGTTCACATACAGAGTTGAAGCTGTTTTGCTGCGAAATTTGACAGAAAAAGTTTTCAGACAAGTTGTACGTTAAGCAACATTTAAAAACAGTGCATGATGCTATTGTGAATGCAGATAAAACAGATGATTAAATTCTATTTTCTCAGCAAAGAAAATTTTCTTAAAAGCAAGTTTAGTATGAAGGCCTTTTTGTTTTTCAGCGTGAAAAACGGCTCACTTGGAACGTATCTTGCAGCGTCGGTGAAATGAATGGGGCACGCGATGTCTAAATTCAAGACATTTTCCTCCTTGGCTGGTACCCTACAAACAGGCATTAGAGTCAACGGCTTAAATTGTGGAAAAGGAAAAAGAACTCGTACCTTTCTGCTTCCGTGCAGTTAGTTTCCCTGAAACAGACGACTTGCACGACGTTAAAAAATATTGCCCCGATGGTATTGCCAGTTTCCGTGCCTGTGTTGCGAAGGCAGTCTTGAAATCGTCTGTCACAATCACAGTGAGACCTAAGAAGCCCCCTGACTTGAAACACCTTGTGTTCAAACTCTTCATCAAAAAATGGCTTACCGTGTAAACAGCGAGTCATTGCAAATATCACCGCGGCATTCCCCCGCTTCTAAATAATTGAAGCAGTTGTCGTGTTCACGACAGCACTTGTCTTCTTCAGAATGGACACCGAGTTGAGAGAAATCGAATGCTTTCGTGCCTACATTGATTATTTCTGCGATTACTAAAAGAAAAAAAAAGTGTTGTAACTTTACCTTGACCGCACCACAGAGTGCCCGGGTAAATAAAACCGTAACTCTTCCTGCTGCTGCAAGGGCCTTCCATTTTTAACAGAGCGTCAGAGTCGACGACAGAAACCCGCTTTGGAAACTTCTGCAGCAACTTGGTTATTTCATCGCTGAAACTCTGCGGTTGTTCAAACTTATTTTGGGGCTTTGGTGCAGGCATACTTACATATCCGTGTGCACCTGACAGTACGGTTCATTTCTGGAAAATTCTATGACTTTCGATGTTGTCCGGTCAGTTACAAACACTGAGCTTTCGCTCAGCCTGAGACTTACTGCACATATCAGAACGAGCTTTACACAATTCTGAAAAATCCATTTTTTTTTAATTACATAATCTCGTTAGTGTTCTAAAATCCTCCAAGGTTTTTATTATGTACACACAGAGATAAATAGAACAGAATGACCTTCGTCATCCTTATTTATTTATTTATAATTATTATGTGCTTGTTACAATATTTCTTGTTTCTTCCTCACCTTGCTTTTGCAATAAGTTAATAATTGAAGATGCGATTAAGTAAAAAATAAATAATCCAAAGGTGAAAGCGCTCTTAGAAATGTTTATTTCTACTTACGTTCATCGTCGACACGAGATTTTAAATCTGCAAACTAAACAAACCGCAGTGTTAAATTCAAATTTGGGTAAACACAAGAAATTTATCAGAAGGCAAACAGTAATAGCCGCCTAGTCCATTTAAATACGAAATTTTTCTTTGTAGCTTCGTTGATGATGATGAATAAGTAAATACAGGTGAATTACTTGTAATAAATTCGTGTTAATTTTTAAATTAAGAAAATCAGTATTTTTGAATTTCACCTGGTGGGTATGCAACCCTAAGTACACATCTACTTGTATTTAGCGTGGTATTAGCATCCCTGATGGGACAGTTCTTTCTTTTAGTTGATTGTATACAGGGGGCTGCACTGACAAGCTCAATATAATTTTGAAATAATGAAATATTGGCCCTCCTTTGGGCCTTCCTCTTATTTTATAAAAAGAAAACGCGCTTGGCCAATTTTCAGAGTAGAAAAGTCTCAATATTTCGTGTATTTTAAAATATCGTAAAGAAAAATCTAAATATTGAAGAAACTAATAACAACAGATATACAAACCTACATCATTGAAACGAGAATTAAATAGCGCATCTATTAATGATAAAAGTTATATGGCATTCCATTAAAAAAAATTGTTATCGAAGTATTCTGAAGTTTATTAATTTTTTTGTAAGAACTTATGTTTGTGGGATTTTTTTGACGGTGTAACTGAAAAAGTGTTTCTAGATATATTACTTTTTTATTATCCATTCTGTAAGTAAACCCGTGGTGTATGTGACTAATTTCAAAACTTTAGAGACCATTTCAAAACTTGTTCCATTCCCGCACTCTTCTGTCGTAATTTATAATTACATTACCTATCTATCTAGCGGTTAGTAAAGTCCGACCACTTTGATCAGAATTGCCGTTGACTTAACGCAACCATTGTAAGAGCGATATTTTTTTTCCTAAAGTTGAATAACGCGAAAACCGTTAGATTAGACACTATACAGGCCATTTTTCGAGTGCGTCTATGGGGACTTCGCTTATCTTAAGAGATACACAGTTGGTTAAATTAGGGCATTTTCCTGCTGAATAATAATTTCAAAAGATATTTGAAATATCTTCAATGGTTTTGAGAATTTCACAAAAAAACAAAAATTTTTGATTTTCGTTTTTAATTTTTTCACCGTAAACTAATCGTACTAGGTATTTCTAACGAAGACATTATTCAGACACTTTTTTAAAAGAATACGAATATGGCATCTCTTTTCAATAATTTTCAAGATAGCGGAGAAACACCGGCAATTTATTTTTTTCTTATGGACGCCATTGGATTTTAATATTTTCATTTCATTTTGAAACTTATTTGACATATAGGGAGTGTAAAACTTCAATAAAACATGCTCTGTTTCAAATGACTTTCAAAGAAAATATGCCGTATTTGGTATCGACGTACTCAGAAAAAATGTTCTGTTGAACACATAAGGTTCTATTTAAAAAAAAATGAGCTACAACCTAATGAAAATTTCAAACGCTCCAAAAATGTTAAAAATCGAAATGCAATCAAGGGAGTCTTTTTCTCGAAACTCTTGATTTCATTAGATCGAAAAAATGCGTTTCATAACCTAGATCGAAAATTTTTTTTCTTCATTGTTATGGAAACCAAAATTACCAATTGATACGTATTTGGACTCGTAATGATCCGTAGATTTCAAATATGTAAAAATATATAGGGTGTTCTATTTAAAATAAGAAATTTGATATCACTTCCGACGAACTCGAAAGTCTTGTGACGGCTGGCAGTATGTCAGAAAATTCCATTTCCATATCTGCTGCGAATTTATTTTAAGGTGCTGTTCATATGCACTTTGCATTAGTTTGGCTGTCTGTGATCACAATAATTTTAAAATTGCCGTTTTTAAAGTAATCACTTCACTATCTGTCATCTAACTTAATTAATTCGCGCCTTTAACCCTCCAAAAATTTTCGAACTCCTTTCAAACCGAGCTTCCAGCGCGGTTCAAACCAGCTTCAAATATTTTGAACCAGTTAAGTGTGTGACATCACCGTGGTAACACTGTTGAAATTAAAACTATTTGAAATGTTTCAAACCATGTATCACAAAAAACGCCTTGGATTTTAATTTCGGCAAGGCGGGACAACCCAATCCAACAAACAAAATAACTGCTTTTAAAGAGTGCTGTAAAAAAGTTTGTACTCGCACGTATTCGTTACTTTAGATTCGGTACCAGTTACAAAGTATTCGTTACTCGTTACCAGGCCCTTATAAGTCATATGGCCTTCAACCTTCAGCCAGAATTTTAGTTCGTATTCCAATCAACAGAGGGCCAAAAGTAGTTAATATAGACTGGAATGCCGGAAAATATGTAATTCTTCCGCCAACTATAAATTTTATTTTTGTATGACTTGGCGTCTGTCACAGATTAGAAGCTCAATTCTATTAAAAGTGATCTGATCCATTGATACGTTGTCTTAGAAGCATTTAGAAGTTGACTGAAAACGTTAAATTGAAGTTGTTCAGTCATCCTTAGAAAATGTGGTTGTAGAAAGACATGATGCGGTATCCAGAAATTGTACTTAACGATAAACGGTACCCATGTGGTAGTAGTGAATCGTAATTAAATCTTTCTGTACGTTTCTGAAGAAGACTAGTCCCGGCTTTGGGTAGAAATCGAGGAAGAGACAACATAAATTTCACAACTGACAAAGTTTAGTCCATCGCAAAGAATTTTGTTGATATTGCGTTCTGGTATCTGTAGGCGGAAGAATTATTTTTGACTGACGCAATACCGAATGTCAGAAGAAAGAACATCAACTTTTTAGTCAGAAAACATTCAGAAGACAACAATTTCGAAGTACAAAAATTGAAGCAGTTCAACAAGCAATTTAATGGAATGTTTGGTGTGTAATGTCTTTTAAACAGAAACATGATTAAAGCCTTAAACCCTTTATATTTTTGTAGTTTTTTACACGGAAAGACATTTCATAAATAACCAGGTAAGTCAAAAGTGTCATTTTGACTTGCTAAGTTATTCATGGATACCTCAGATTGAAAGCAAATAATATTAAATCATATGTGTAGTAGGCAACCCGCTCAACAAGGTTAGTTTTTATTCCAATCACAAGAGAGCGCAGAAACTTGTCTGAATTTCTCAGCCTTCTCGATTCCAGTATATAAAGTAATTAGTCTATGCTCGTTACTTTCGTTACTATAGTATAATTAAATAATCAGATAACATGCCTGAATAAAATTTTCAACTTAAAATCGTAATACCTAATAAGATTACTTTTATTATAATTTAGTTTATTAAAAAATACTCAAAATACAATTGCTACTTATTAAAAATGCATACATAAGCCGTGGACGGTGCGTACAATGTTCTTACAAGTATAGACAGTTGATAAACAATCTATTAAAAACATAAGCAACTTATAACTGAAATTACTAAATCACCAACTGATCGGGAGCTCGCACTCTTTCGTATCGAAACTTGAGCGAAATCGTACGCTATGGTCATACGAGTAATGAAATATTTTGACAAGTAACGAATTGGTACTTCGAGTCTCATGTTATATACCCGTTACTCAGTAACGAATATATACGGTTTGTATGTATGTCTGTACGGTACTTCGAGTCTCATATTATATACCCGTTACTCGGTAACGGATGCATACGGTTTGCAACAGCACTAAAAAAACCAACGGTACAGATGTCTGGTGGGTCGATCACAAATTCAAAATAGATTGCAGAGTGAGGAGAGGAAAACGACATTTTGTACAGAAATTAGAGCAAAATATTAGCTATTGAACATTAAACTATTGCAAAATAAATTGACAACATGCTTACCAAAACAGGACACAGAAATAAACTATATTATCCGATTTGTTTGGCATTTAATTAATTTTTATAATAACCGCAATCAGTTAATTAAATTTGATAAGCAATAAATTTCAAATTACTAATATAACAAAATATACATAAAATTTGAAATTGTTAACCCTGACCAAAACCAAACTAATTTTTTCTATCTTTTATAATTCAGTCTACAACACACATTTAATTTTTTCTGCATACTGGAAAAGATTCTTTCCACAAAGCGGGACATTTTGAAACTCTGCAGGACGCGGGACAAATCGTTAAAAATCGGAACTGTCCCTTCAAAATCGGGAGGTATAATTTACCTTTAGTTTACCTTAACTGTAAAACGTTTTTATTTATGGCTTTCTGCGGAAAAATACTTATAATACGCATTTTGTGTATGTATACGTAAAAACTGAATCATAATTTCCATTTTGGATTCAAAGGAGATTGATTTTTGAAATGCCTCTGATAGATTAATTTCTTGCAATTTCGCACTTGCATGACCTTTAATGAATACTCTGCTAACGGGACGGACACTTATTTTGAATCACCCTGTCTTTGGTTATCAATCATAACAAACTATTGGCGCAATAATTATTTTTAACTATAAAAATTTTTCCCAGAATGTCGATCACTGTATCATTGCAGTGGTTATTATTATTTTATTTTTGTATTTCGTTTTTATGGAATAAAACGGACGTACACAATTTGAATAAAGAAAACAAAGCCATTAATATTTGAAGTGTTTCTATTATAATCTATTATAATCTCTAAACAGTAAGCAGTTCACCTTAAAGTTAATTTTAAGTTAAGGTGACCAACCGTACTGTTTTATCCAGGACAGAACTCTTTTTTGGCAACACTGTCCTGAGTAATTCGTTATATTACAAAACCCAGTAAACGTACTGGTTTTTAAGAAGTGGCCTGGGAAGGGCTGTTCCGGCTTCTATCACAAACCAGCAGAACAATATATTTGCCATTTACCTGAATGCAGTACTTTTTTCTGATTTCTGTCTGGCAAAGTTCGGACCGCGCAAGCGCAATGCCAATGGGCAGTATTCTCATCTCATGATTAGAGTCGAAACCAAAATTAACAATTGATACGTATTCGGACTCGTAATGAGCCGTAGATTTTAAATATGTAAAAATATATAGGGTGTTCCATTTAAAATAAGAAAGTTGATATCACTTCCGGCGAAACCGGATGTCCTATGACGACTATCAGTATGTAGAAAGATTCCATTTTTTGTTTAGTTTATCGTCTCCAAAATTCAGGTTAATCGATTAATAAATAAAGATTCTATGGCGCGGGACACCCGGTATATTCTGTAACACACACAACACATCATTTCTTGATCATTGTTGACCATCGCATCATTTCATCATTTCAACGTTCGATCGCAACATATAACGTTACATAACACAATTTTTTTAACATATCAAGTCGCGTTCGGTTATTTTACATTACTTTAGTTTTACCTTGTTTCGTATATATTACTGTCGTGGGAGATCTAGTGCAGTGTTAATTTGCTTTTTATTTGTGTAATAAATAGTAATTTTAAGACTGCGTGATTTTCATTAAAACTGTCACCAAATAATTAAAAGTAAACCTATACGGCCTTACAACCCGTGGGTGGTGAAACAGTGCCGACATCTCTAAGCAAGAGAAGTTCGTCACCGACAGTGTTTTGCAAGCGTACCCCGTCAGATATAAATTTGCCACCTGGTAAGTTTCTTTCAATTTATTTAATCGAATTAAGCAAATTTGGTACAGGTAATAGAACTGCCGAAGACACAGATGAGTTACCTAAAATCGTTAGTATTTCTGCACTTCCATCTACATCAACTACATCACTCGGGCGCTTCGAAAGCGCTACCCCCACTCTTATTTGTTTCGGGAAAACGAGAATTCATTCATAGAGAAGCGCGCGGCAAATAAATACTTAATAAATTGAGCGATCGCAGTTGTAACGCCTAATACGGTGGGGGTACTCTTCCCCGCTAGTGGTCCTCCCTGATCTACATCAAAACAACGTGTGTTTTGCAAGGCTACTCGCTCAGATATCTATGCAAGAGCCCATTTAAAAAAGCGACCGGGGTGTCAAGTCTCATTGAGTTCCTCCCCCTTTCCTCTCGAGGACCAGCTTTTGACTAAAGGTGTGAAGCATCACAACGTTTCATGGTCCTTTAGGTTAAGGCAAGCTTTATCTGACGCATAAATGAGTAGTTGAATAGTTAAAAATTATCCTAATCATTTACTTGCGGAAAATATTTAAATATCAAGTTTAATTGATCAAACTATAAACGACAAATAAAATGTGTTATCTTGCGTATAAAATTTCGTGTTCCATTTGCGAGGTGCGTGCTATTCAGAGCAGCACCGAATAGTCCCAAGTTCTGTGTTTCACGGGCATCACGCTCCCAAATGAAAAACAGCTTAAATCGGTCACTTAAGAACAGTTCATTTTGAACTGACCTGAACTAATCTGCGTTGCAAATAAAAGACAACTATAATCAGGAACATAATTCAACAGGTGGTTTTTTGAATTTTGAAACAGACAGTAGCTATTTAGAGACTTTAACGAAATGGGTTTGGTGTTATCACACGAATCATAAATGACGACAATATTAAAGAGATCCTTAAACTATTTAAGAAAATTAATAATCATTTGCAAAAATGAACGATTTCAAAAATCGAATTCAATCGGTAATTCAAGTATCTGCAAGATTGACGTCAAAGTCGCTGCCATTTTGTAACATTTGTTGACGTCAAACGTTACATCCGTACGCGAACGCGTACAATAAAAATAATAAAGAACAATGAGTCGAAAGGACAGCCGCTGTTAAAACCCGTGTTGCTCATCTCGATAAAGGAAAATGATGTGGCTCAGACTGGCAATAATTTTTGTGATACTCGAACTGTATGAATCTCACACCATCCGCAGTAGCAGCAACGTAAACGAAGACTTCGCCAAGCAGTCCAGATACCACGACTACAATGAACTCACAGTATTATTTAAGAAGCTCGAACGCGACTATCCGAAACTGGCCAAGCTGCACAGCATCGGCAAGTCCGTGCGAAACAGAGACCTGTGGGCCATCGAGATAAACAGCAATATCGGAAACAGGAGCTTGCTGACACCGATGTTCAAGTATGTTGCGAACATGCACGGAGATGAAGCCGTCGGTAGAGAGCTCATGATTTATTTGGCCCAGTATCTTCTGTTTAATTACGGTGTGGATAACCGAGTTACTAATTTAGTTGACACGGTTGATATTTATTTGATGCCCTCGATGAACCCCGACGGCTATGAAAACTCACAGGTGAGTTGTCAGCTTCTCGTCAAGGTTAATGCTAATTGCGCATTTTTTTCTCTTGGAAAATTCCAGGAGGGTTTATGTGAATCCAAGAGGCATTACATCGGTCGGGAAAATGAGAACGAAAAGGATTTAAACAGAGACTTTCCAGATCAATTCGAGTCCAAGCGGATGAGTAAGAATGATTTGCCTGTGTTTTATGTTGACGCTGAGGTTTCTTAATTAATGCAGGCTCGCTTCTGTCTGGTCGTCAGCCTGAAACCATCGCCATAATGACTTGGATTGTGTCGAGGCCGTTCGTTTTATCTGGGAATTTACACGGTGGGGCCGTCGTCGCAAGCTATCCATTTGATAATTCCAAGTGAGCAACTTTTAGTTTATGTTTTACTTATTACAATAACATTTATGCGCTGTAATTAGTAGCGGGGTTTCATGTTGCAATGAAAGCCTAACCCCAGACAATGCTGTTTTTAAAAAACTGGCCCTGACTTACGCCCAGCACCACCCGATTATGAAGGACGGCAGTGGATGCCCACGTGATCATTTCGATAAAGGAATAACCAACGGGGCTTACTGGTACGAGCTGTCAGGTACGTGATCTTATACAGGGTGCTCCCAAGCTCCGTAAAAGTTCCTTAAACACCCCATTTTGTCTTAATTTTTAAATTCTACACTAAGTTCTGCGTTAAATTCATTTGAGTCATTTTCACATATCTTGATGTGAGTTAATTTTTTTTTTGAAAATTCCCAGGTGCAAGGGAATCTGGGACACTTGTGCCGCGCACTTTGCGCCACCGATACATTTGCGCCATTCTAAGAAAATGTGCTCAAAATTCGCACAGATAAAAACTTTGAACATTTGCGCCTCGGTTTTGGAAAATTATCTTTTTCTTGCATAGACGAAAATTTATCTAGAAACTTGTGCCATGAGAAAATTTAACTGAAAACTTATTTCTTGTTTTCTTATTTTTTTTTGTATTATCCCCGATTTCTTAACTTCCAGGTAAAATTATTTGCCAGGTATTATCCTTGGAAACCGTTGTATCCATAATAGTTTCCGAGGATACTACCTGGCAGATAAATTTATCCGTAGGTGAAGAAATCGGGCCTTAAACCAAGTAAGATATATCTATAACATAACATAAAGGTAACTCTTACATTGTATATGGGGTGTTTCTAAATTCCGTGGACATGACTTAACCACGGATTCCTGGGCTCAAAATAAGACGATTTAACCAAACTTATCTACTGTGTGTCCCAGATTGAGTAGACTACCATGGGTAACTTTCTTATTAGCGAAGATAGAGATTTGATATTTGCAATATTTCGAATAGTTCCGATATTATCGCAGAAAAACTGAAAATCGCTATTTTCTTTAATGGCTAATAACTTCGTAATTATAAGAAATATGAAAAACGTTTTTTCTTCCTAATGCGCTGTGGTAACCCTAGCGGTTTACTACAACTAAAATCACCTCTAAATATGGTTTACTTTCTTGTGGGCCTCCATACCAAATTTCACCCAAATCGGTTCAGTCGATTGTTATAAGAAAAATTAATTTTTCCTTCAAGAGCTTTGAAGAAGAATACCACCTTAACGGGACCGTTATGGATATAGATAAGTTTGGTTAAATCGTCTTATTTTGAGCCCAGGAATCTGTGGTTAAGCCAAGTCCACGGAATTTAGAGACAACCTGTATATTTACATTTGCAAAAGTCCAGGGCTCTTTATTTAAGTTTCTGTAAATATAAAAAATACTTTTTTGTATCATTCGCTGTATTCTCTGATCTAACTTAATGTATCATATGTCCAACTAAATTTTTGATAAAGGTAGGCCATGGAAGTGTAAACGAATGTCGTAACCTACAACACCAAGCAGTTGTTAATTCATAAACCGCAAGCAAATAAATAAACTGCTTTAGTAATCTAGATAAACGTTGGCTTACATTTATCAAAAATTTATTTGGACAATTGACAAAAAGTTGAGATTGGCAATTTTTGCTTATAACTTGAAAAACAAAAGAAAATAACCAATTTCTATGTACACAATTGAGATCGAAGCTTGGAGCCTAGTTTTTTCTGTTTCTGTTCTAGTTACAGAGATGCCCATGAGAGACATAAAATTTGGATTAAGCTTGACAGTGAAAGTTTCTTGGAAATTTTAATAAAAACTACCATAATTCTAATTCCACTCAATGTAGCATGAATTGTTTAGTGAGAGCATGACATTTAAAGAACGTAAACTCTTAAAGGAGACTGGTGGAAGGGTGCCGTAAGAGTTAGCGAGCATGCGCTCTCGCTCTCTGCTTCATAGTAGGAAGAATATTTAACATTTTGCAAGATATAGGGCCGAATATTCACTTAATACTTCATTGTTGAGATAATTTTGTTATTATATTAGCATTGTTTTTATTTAGAATAACAATTTAATTTAATTTTCTATTAATATTGAATTATTTTTATTTTATTTGAGCATTGTAACGTTATTTAAAATGAAACTGTTATTCTTAATAAAAGCAATGCTAATATAATTAAATATAAACTCGAGAAAGAAATATTAAGCGAATAGTTGGCCCTATATCTTTCCAAATGTTTGTTACGCTTCCTAATACGATGAATTGAAGACTGCGGGAGTTATTCACGAAACACAATAAGCGTCTGCAACAGTTTGCAATTTGCAAATACAGACAACTTAATTCATTAAACTCTCAGCCAAATGAGAGCATTATTAGTGTAACCATGGCAACAAGTAAACACTGATAAGATAATTCTTACAAACGGATTTGCAAAGTGTCGTTACCGGTTTGTAAATTGGATTTGATCTTGAGGTCCTGCAACGACATTTGTATGATATAGAAATAGGCCCTATTCTAATTAATTTTATTTTAAAAATATTTTATTTAATAATTTTCACGCAAATTAACACTAGCAAATCTGGTAAGTGTTAATTTGAGTGAAAATTTTTATACATACGTACAAAAATAGTTTTTAAAGAAAATTAAACAGAATTTGGCACGACGTACGGTTTTATAGTAAAAGGTTTGATTGAAAACAATGTGACAAGAAGAAAAGACTTTTGAAAGTTATTAATGTTACGTCGTCCTTTCCAGTCTGATTTGCAAGAACTGTTTTGACCGTGTAGTTACCATGACAACGTCACTGCATTGCAAAGGATTTGCAATTTACAGCGTCGTCGGTAGCGACTAGTCCTGTTTCGTAAATGACCCCCTGAGCATTCATGGTCAACTTCCAGGACTCCCTTCCACCTGTCTCCTGTACAGCTTTCCGTTCTTTAGTGATAATACACCGCTAAATAATAAAACATGAAAATAATTTTATATCTCAAGAAATAGTCATTTCCACATTTGTTAAATTTACAATTCAAAAGGCATTGCTATTAATTAAAATATTTTTTTTGACAAAAACATTTCGATGAATATAATAATGCTGCGACAGAGGCGCAAATGTAAAATTGTCAATGACATTACTTGATTGTTCCCCGTAAATTTAATCTGAGGGGCGCAAATGTGTCGAGGGTGCAAATATCCTGACACTAACACATTTGATTGAACTTTCTTCCTATAACATTTTGTAATATCTTTAACAATACAAACCGAGATATCTGCTGTGACAACTAAAATCAAACAGACTGTATAAAAAAATCGAGTCGATACCATACCTGGAATAGCAAGAGAGTTATGGAGCTTTTACGGAGTTCTGGGATACCTGTATTTGCGGATGTCAGGTTTAATTTTTTCTAAAAAAATTAGTTACAAATCGATGTAGGATGTCGCTGTTTAAGCAATTCTTGATTTTTCTGTTGTGTTAGGCGGAATGCAAGATTTTAACTACCTTCATTCCAACTGCTTCGAAGTCACCTTCGAGCTGACGTGCTGCAAATATCCCCGCGCTGGTACGCTATCTCGCGAGTGGGAAATGAACAAAGAGCCCCTGCTTTTGTTCATCGAGGCCTCAAATTGGGGGGTTAAAGGACTCGTCCTGAATGAACAAGGCGAGCCAATTCTAGATGCAGACCTGGTCGTCGAGGGCATCAATCATAACGTCACCACTTCAAATCGGGGCGAATACTGGAGGCTGCTCGTGCCTGGGAAATACCTGATGTACGCAGCGGCGTACGGGTATATTTTTTGATTGTTTAAATCTAAGGATGAAATGTTAATAATATTCTTCTTAGATATGAACCGGCAGAAGCGACGAGTGTGACGGTGACAGAAGGCAGAACGGCTTTGCAGAACTTCGTTCTAAAGAGGAAGACGCGATCGCCAGGTACTTGGAATCAAGAGGAGATTTGGTTGTGGTCGAAATAGGACTTATAAAGCACGAACGTATTACAGTACAAAAAACCATTTAGAATCTCTGTGGACCATTGAATAATTCCCCCCACCCCCAACCTGTCTTTCCTTCATAGACACATAACGTATGGTATGAACACAGTATGAGTGAATGGCAAAGTATGATTTTGTTGCACATACTGGGGGCGTTCGCTTTTAATATATTTTTTTAAATACAATCGACTGCTTTGATCTTCTGGGTGTGGCTGTTTTTTCGGAAGAACAAAGAAGTTGAACCTTTCTAAGAAAAACAAAAAAGAAAATAAAATACATATGTATCGTTTTCGTTAGCTCTCTCTGAAACATCATCGTGACAATTAATTGTTCTTAATGAATGTGAATTTTATATTGTGTATTTTACGTATATAGCAATAAGCAGACTGTCAAAATAAATGTATAATAAAACTGGTGAGACTCGACATGTGTATTTTATTTTTCGCTCGCTTCACACGCACCTTACAATTTCTTTCCGCTTTCGAGCACTCTCGCACTGAAAACTAAAAAAGCTATGGTTGGTATGAGGCTGTGTACACACTAACAACTCGTGGATTAACAACACTAATAACAAAAAAAAGGAGTGATGTGACGTTGATGAATTAATCACTACTACCATATACTACACAGAACAGACTGCACTCATTTGCTTTCTTTGGAGGAGGATTACACTGCGTGCTTTTATGCTTTCCAAAATTAGCGAAAGGACCGAGAGCAAATCCCATCATCAACAGACTTCTTTCTTGGTTTGTAGGGGAGGATTATGCAAAGGTAAAGAATGTCACAGGCGAAGTTTTCGATGACTATGGTTTCATGATCGACCCTAAAAGCGAATTTAAGCATCACAATTACTCGGACATGGAGCGATTTCTCGCGGAATTTAACGCAACCTATCCGAATCTCACGAATTTGAAGAGCGTCGGCAAGTCCGTGAAGGGAAAGGAACTGTACGTGTTCACCATAAGCAGTACACCGTTTGAACATGTTGCAGGTAATTATTATTTTTTATGAATAGCAGGGTTGGTAGAGCTGGACTGTATATTGGAAGGTTGCCTTGATCAACGGAGGGGACAGAGGCAAGGATACTTAACACTATAGGATTGCTCGATCCCTATACCACAATACAACCTACCGCCAGCAACCGCTCGTCAAACGAATTCGTTTAATGTAAGCTCGCCCAGACCGCTGTTGTGACGTCACCATCGGTCCATATTCAAATACAGCGCCTAATATTTAAACGTGAAATGCCGACTCCGACTAAAGTAAAAGGAGAAAATGTTCTTTATAATAACTTTCCCAAAGGAAATTACGTAGTTTCTGCAACTATACCGAAGGAATGCATTCACCATTGTAAAAAAATTATAAAAAAGGAACGGACTGTGCCAATTAAAATCATGAAAAACTTTTTGTAAATTAAGAACAAAAATTAGAATTAATTTCCAAAATACTCAAAACAGAACTAAACATTTAAAATTAAAATTTCTACGCATCCTAAACAGTCAAAACGGCAGAAACTAAGTAAAATTGTTAAATAAAAATATATTACTCCTACTATTTGTTTAAATTTTCACGCTTTGTTTTATGGAAACGTTAAATAATTGAAGCACTATCTTGTCGGATGAAAATTATAACAATATATAATTATTTTGTAGCGAACATTTGCGCTATGGGTTTTGCAGCTTAATTTATAAATTAAACGTTAAAGTTTTTAAGAAAAATTGTGCAAAAAGCGATCGGAAGATGCTATTTTATCTGTTCGTTAAAGTTTTTATTACAAAATTCATAATTATTTTTGTTCGGACATTTCCAAGAAAAACCAATTAAATACGTGATTCGGAAAATCTCCCGATATTTTCAGAATGAATAGAACATTTACAACTTTATATATTTTTTTTCCCCAAAAGTGAATAATAAAATTTTGCTAATATCTTCTGGATCCTTTAAGTTATCAAACTAATATTTTAAATGTAAGTAAAAGCTATCTATAACTGCTCATAAACAACATATCTGTCAGTTCTCTGTTCCCCCTTCCTTTTAAGGGATAGTTTCGAGGGGTAACTTTGAGTATTTTATCCCTAACTTTTCATTTTTCACATATTTCATCAATAATTTGTGAAGGAAATATTCTTTGGCATAAAAGAAGCTCTCTTATTGCATTTCCATAAACCAAATCGTTTTCGAGTAACTGAGGTTTAAATGTTAGAATACATCTCGTACGCAATGTTAACACACTACAACATAGCTAATTTCTTATTTTTAACTTTTTGAAAAAGATTTCTATAAAAAGGTGACCTTTTTTTTGTTGTTCTTTTCACCCTAAAAATATCGGGACACATTTCTGAATCCCGCAGAAGCATTTTTTCGAAGTATCCGTGCAAGGATAAATACGTCTTTTATAATAATTTTTGAATGAAATTAAATAATTCATTAACTTGTTTAAAATAATATAATTTTTAAAGTAAGTGTCCTAGAAAAATCGCTTGGACCGTTGATTATATCACGCGGTACACGGGCCCGGCAGACGATATCGGGCGATTGAGCAATCCTATATGTCAACTGTCCTTGGGACAGAAGGTGCATATCTCGTTACGTCACGTCACGTGATAAATTCCATTGGGCATATTAACCAGGTTTTTGCGTTTTTGCGTTATTTGATCAATAGGACCGTAGACTGATTCCATGTTTAGTGAATTAGATGAAGCTTTAGGAAATAGATTAAAACTCGTCCTATTTATTTCACTGTGACGGACAGAAGTTTCGCGTGACGTCATGACTTACTTTTGCGGGGAGGAAATTTATCAACCTTGATGAATAGCTAAAACAGCCATATCCTATGATCACTTTTTTGACCTAACATTGCATAAGCACGGCCAGCTGAATCGTGGATGGAGCATAGCCTATACTAGTAATGCATAATACGCGGGACCGGTTTTGCTGCTGAAGAAACCCTGCAACGACCTTTTACAACCCATTTTAAACTATGCGCCTTTGTACCTTGTACTATTTTGCACAAGCAGCGTGAATAACAGCAGTGGAGGGAGTACTTCCTCCACGATAGTAGCTGTTCTGCAACGACTTTTTACAACCCTGGTAGAAAAGGCGGGATAACCGTAAATTTGACTGTACTATCTCTCCAGTTAATATTCCCTCCACGAGTTGAAATGATATGATGTCATATACGGCCAGTCCAAAGAGCATTAAAAAATGTTTTGGAAAAAATGAAAAGCGTGTGTCAAATGGTGCCCTCAAATTCAAAACTAGTGTCAAAATTACTGTCATCTTGAAATTTTTGGTTATAAGAAATGTCAACTCGTCTTGATATTTAAGTTGTCAAAATACGTATCAGTGTCGTAACCATTGTAACACATAATTAATGAGTATGAGAGGGCACTGGTTGACACGCTTCATGGCTTGCTTTACTGGACCACATTTTTGGACGAATTGGACTGGCCGTATATGACATCAATTTAGCTAGCCGTGGCACAGAGATGGGCATTTTTAGTCGAATTAATGACTAATGGCTAAATTAGACATTAGTCGTGAGATACGTGACTAATGACTAAATTAATCATTAATCTTGACTGGTGACTAATGACTAAATTAGTCATCAGTCATGACTAATTTAATTAATCTGTGCAGTGCAAGGCTGCTTAACGTATTTTCGGATTTTCCTTCAATTTTCGTCACAAGATTGTTGCTTGAAGAATACATAAATGATTTCTTAAGTACAGAAGATCCAAGGTGTTTACAGGGTTCGGAACGAGCTACATTGATATTAAAAAATTACTGTCTTTGCAAATAGTTCATAAAAGTTAAAATTTAATGATTTAGGGGCCAGTTTAGTGACATTTCATTTCATTTAAAAATACTCAGTTCAGTACTCGAGTAACTCGAGTACTGAACTTTTGACACTCGAGTACAATGCTCGAGTACTGGAATCGAATATTTTCTTATTCGATTACCGGTATCGAGTATTTTCTCGATTCAGTGACTCGAGTAAGATAATACTCGATTCCATCTGTCATTTGTCATCCGTAAGTATCAGTTCATAATTACAGCCACCCAACAAAATTCTTAGCATTATTAAATTTACGTCAAAAAAGTGTCCACTTTTTTTGGCAGCGACAGTCGCTACTGTGCACAGTACTATTAAAAGCCAGTATTATATAGTCTAGTTCAGGCATGGGCATAAAATACGAGAAGAGCGAGGACATAGTATCCCCCACTATTCTATAGGCGTCAATGAAATGTCGTTAACAATGAGTCAGCCTGCTAGCCGATCGTGTACCAACAGAAGTTATAAAACGTGTGGCTCTCGTGAAATACAAACATGAACCAAAATTATGAACTTAAGTATCTGTGTTTTATAAACAGTACAGGTAATGCAGAATTTATTATTTGTGGTAAACCGTTGAGCGTAAAACGATATAATATTGCTCGTCACTACAACATTTTCCATAAAGAATATTGAACACATAAAATAGCGACATCTTACTATCGCTTTTTGACCTGACATTGTAGTAGGAGAGACAAATTGAAGCGGGATTTGCTCCTAATAAGTCCCCCATGCAAGGCGGCCATGCTTGCTGTCAAAGCATAATGAAAGTTTTTAGAAAAATTTTGTGCAAATCGTTTTTGATTGCAGTGAAAATTGGGCAAGTCGTTTTTGGTCTGCAGTGGGATATATATATTTACATAATTTTTACGTTTTTGAAGCAAGGTACACTTTAAGACAAATATTTTTAGAAAAATTTTGTGCAAATCGTTTTTGATTGCAGCGAGAACCTCGAGCAGCTTCTGGACAGCTGTTTCAGCCCTGCTTGGGGCTTCTTCAGCAGAAACGTAGCTCGACATTCCCGCTGCAGACCAAAAACGACTTGCCCAATTTATTCGCGGGACTCATTAGGAGCAAATCCCGCTTCAATTTGTCTATCCTACTGCAATGTTAGGTCAAAAAGCGATAGTAAGATGTCGCTATTTTATATATTCACAAATATTTTTATTCATAACTAATATGCATTTACTCTAAACTGTCTCTGTTAATGACATTTGAAAGAATGAATTTCACAAAAGTCCTGTAAATATTATTTTATAGCTGCCTAAATGTTTTTTTTTTTTCATATTTAATTTACATGTTCAGTCAATTGAGCAGGCAGAATATAAGACGGCTATGAATTATTCAAATGAAATTACTAAGAGGCGTTTTCATAAAACGACTTTAATTTCAAATCACATTATTATACACAAAAAACAATAAGTAGGTAGGTATTTGTTAAACAAGACGGTACAATTGTGTGATCATAATCCCAGTAACTAGTGTGGATTGTTGTCAAATTATTGAAAATTGTTATTTTATTTACCTTTGCTGTTAAAATTCCGTATTATCGACTGTTTTGCGTTGGACAAGGAAACTTTAACGTTTGCTACTGAAAAAAGGTAGTTTTACATTTTAATAATTTAATTCAAATCCTATTATTAAAACAGCCCTCAAATTCTGTTTAAGTCAGTAGGACTAAGCCATATAAAGAAATATCTTCTGTAATAGTTATTTACGTGTCAAGCTTTGTAAATAAATCTTTACGGGCGAGCTGGAGTTTGTAATCCAGTGAGCCCAGTAAAGATTATTTGCAAAGCGTGTCGCGTACAAACTTTTATTTTCAGCTTCACACGGCGATTTTTAATTATTTTACTTTATTTGTTTTATGAAAACTTTTTTTTTATAGAAGGCATTGTTTCTAGCTAGATGTAGTCGTGGTGATGTAAACAATCTGCTCTCTACAAGCCCGCAAAACTTTTACAGGCCTGTTCTTTTAATTTGCCGTTTACTTGGTTACTATAAATAACAAAATTTACCTATAAAATGTCATTTACTAAGAAGGTGGAAATAAAGTAAAATTAATTCATTAACGGGAACAGAGAGATTTTAACAGGGTATTTAAATACATATTAATTATTTATAACAATTATAAAAGGTAGCTGCATCAGAAACGGACAAAATATGCAAACATAATACTTTTCGGTAAATAATGAAGGAATAATTAATCTTTCTTATTTTTTCCAATTATAAATTTTAGTACTTTCCGTCCTAAAAATATTAAATATTGAAATTAAATTAAGATTTAGTACCTAAAATTTTGAGAATATTCTAAACATTGAAAAATTCAATTTTAACGGAATATTAAAAAATCTCGTTGAAACTAACTTACGTTAAAAAAATCTCGTTGAAATCTAAATTAATTTCGAATAAAATCATTCAGTGTATTTGTTAGGAGTTAAAAAGGTTTTTAGACAAGTAGAAAATTACCGTAAAAAGTTTCTTCAAAAAATCAAAAATAAAGATTTTTCTCATTTGATGCCGACTTTTTGGCTGTCACTATAGGTGCAATGCGTGGTAGCCACTATTTGTACTAATGACGATTTCATAAGTTGTACATACAGATATTAAACTGGCCCAAAATAATAAATTCGGTCTGCTTATGCCAGATTGGGATTACTAGAATAATGTCAAGAAATTAAGTGATGAGAAAAAATGTTATAAAGAAAACGCCTTGCGAAAAATTATGTCAAATTTTCTCGTACATATAAGAGAACCCAAGAGCAAATTTTATTTGTTTAAATATTTCTTATAGATATAAATGAATAAACTAACCACTTGCAAGAGCTAAATACCAAACGCCCAATTACCGCTTCGCAAAACTAGAAAATGAAAAATCGTTTGTCCATTTTGTTAGAGGAACAAGCGACACATTTTGTAAGAACTTATTGGAACCATATTACTAATTTTTTTTTAATTTTCGAATTTTAAATAGGTACCATTTTGAGCCACACTAAAAACTGCTCACTGGTTCTGTCCTGTTTATATTTGGTTATCGAACGTACAGAAAACACAAACACGTACAAGTTTTTTAAACTGTAAAAAATTTTCCCAAATGGTGTAACTTTTTACCGGTCACTGTATACAATTAAAATAAAGAAAACAAAACCTTTAATACTTGAAACAGTTTCTAAACAGTAAAAGTTTACCATAAATGAAACAATAGCGAATAGTATTGAAATGAAATCCAAGTCTAGTTAAAATGCCTTTAAGGCTGCGAACTTTCAGTGCATTTGCAGTGCTTTACAACTTCTCATTATTTTCAAAAACTATTAAAGTTTTTATTACAAATTTTGCGCAAATGTAAAAACAACATTATAATGAATGCCGTGTTATATTCACAAAACGCATATATTTTTTTTAAATGAGACAAAAATGGTAGTAAAAAGACGTAAAATACGCCCAAGTTAAATAATTTTTATTTCAACTTTGCATGAATATCCCTGAATGTAAAACATGTAACGGCATACAATACGATTCTGTGTACTACATTCTAACTGAAAAGCTACAATTTGTTTGTTTCCTTGATTTGTTGGAAGTTAACATGACTTCAAAAGAGTAAAAATGTAAACATCATGGTAAATATGACTGCTCGCGGCTTCGGGGTTTCTCGAGATCACATGCAAGGGATTGTCTTTCGAATGTAAGTATCACCCAGTTTACCTATAGAGTAGGGTTGCGTTCAAAAACTGTAACGAAAGAGCACTTTGTGCGTTTAAAACGAAAAGAAAAATATACAAAATCACTTACACGAAAGAGAAACATTGAGAGAAAGAATGTTACCCAAAGCGCGCTTTTTTCAGTTTCTGAACGAGCCCCCAGGTCAGAGAATTTTAGGCATAACGAAAATACCCCAGCCTTAAAATGTAAAATAAAAATAAGCCCCGCACAGTGGTCCAGAATGCAATTCTAGCGCGACAAAATGAAAAAAATTGAAACATTTGAATAAACATCAAAATAAAAAAAATATTTTTATTAATGTTCTTCCATGTTTATTTTATTTGTTTCGCAAGCTTTTCTTTTATTGACGCTTCTGTAGCGCTGTCAAATCACGCATGAACATCAAATGTGATTGAAAATTTAATAAGTTAAACATAAGTCTGACAATATATTAGAAGGTTTTATTGGGTAAGTTTGGTGAGATCTTGTTACTTTACTTTTTCTTATATAATTCCATTTATGATCAATCGGATGTGAAGGTTTATTTATATATTTTTTTAAATTCAAATAAGAGTATATTAAATACCTGCATTTTAAACTTTCAAAGACAAGAACTAAAAAAGAAATGAAATGAGATGTTTTTGGGAGTTATTTAATTGTAGTTAGTAGTTTAATTTAAAATAATTTTGTCCAACTAAGTGCTATTTTTGGCTACTTTGTAAGATTTCTTCAAAATTTGCTCTTGATTTGGCTCTGAATATGAGTAAATATGAGACTGTCTTAAGCAGTGTGTCCTTGGTTTGAGTTGACAAGAGGAAAGACATATTTTATAGAATTCTATTTGCCTAGAAATCTCTAGAAAAACTAAAACTTTTTTAGATTTCCTTAAAAAGGATTAGAATTTAAAAGAATGCGGTATTAGCAGAAATATGTGAAAATATGATTTTAGTGAAATAATTCAAATTCCTAGATCAATTTAAGATTTTTCAAAACAATTCGAATTTTATGTTAATAAACTAAATTAATAGTTTTTATTTAATTACTTTTTAGTGCATATAGAGTGTGAGCCAATACTCCGTATTCCATAAATAATGTGTTTGTTAATGCAGATTTTTAAAATCTGTTTTTGCTATTACTTACAATATACATATATGTATGATTTAAAAATTAGTTAAGTGCACAGGGTGTTTCGTATAATATAAAATTTATATACCAAATTAGTGTGGAAAATACCAAAACATTTTTTACTCTTAAACGCGAATCGAAATAAACTATAATGTACAGGATATTCTATTGGCCGTGTCACACGAAACAATTCAATTGTAACTAATTTTAAATCATGTACTATGGCCGCCAAAAAAATCTGGGACAACTCTCTACATGCATTTTTCACTTATTTTATTAGTTTGAATGCAGCTTTAAGCCATTTAGCTTGTTATTTGGAGCTTGTTTCTATGGTAATGTAAAAACACGTCGTTATATTTACAGTAGGACATACTGCATGTCCCAGATTTCTTTGGCGGGCCTATACCTATATACCTATACCACATGCATGTAAGTAAAAATGAAAACAGAATTTAAAAATAAAAAGACTCCGAACTATTAGATCACTTCTATTGACTGCAATAGGACAAATATGAAAATCTTATTATTACTATTTTAGTGCATTCTTACAAACTCTTTTGAACTTCTTTCTTTTTAATAGCAGTGCAGGTTTCTGAGGATTATTACCTAATTTTAGGGCGATTTTATTACCACACAAGAAAACCTAAACTTTTCTGTAGGGTGTTAATAAAAAAAACCTGGACAACGTTTGGCAGGTGACAGTAGAAATCAAAATAAGAAAAAAAATTCTAATAAACCCATGTCCATTACTCAATACAGGTGTCCACGTTATGTTCACTTTCTAGATTTTTACTTTTATGTAAAATTCGGGATCGATAAATTAAATAAATTTAATATATAATAATTTTTCGACACAACGCCAGCCACCCCACCACTTTCGGTGAAACTTATTTTTTCAAATGGAACATTTTACCACCTAATGACAATTTCATGTGCTGTAAAAATGTTAAAAAACAAACTGCAATAATAGGAGCGGCTTCCTCGATTTATTTGTTCGCATTAGAACAAAAATACACGATTTATAGTTTTGGAAATTAAAAAAAAAAAAACAAAAAAAAATTTTCGTTGTCATGAAAACCAAAATTACTAAGTGATACATATTCGAACGCACAATGATCTGCAGATTTCAAATATGTAAAAATATACAGGCCGTTACATTTAAAATAAGAAAGTTGATATCATTTCCGGTGAAACCGGTGAAGTCGTACGGCGTCCTGTGCTACGTAGGAAAATTCAACTTTTCTATTGAGTATTGAATATGGGTTTATTAGAATTGTTTTCTTGTCCTCATCTCTACTATCACCTGCCAAACGTTGTACAGGTTTTTTATTAACACTCTGCAGAGAAATTTAGGTTTTCTTGTAAGGTAACATAATCGCTCTAAAGTTGGGCAAACATCCTTATAGAAGTAATTGTATTGATACTTCATACGATTTCTAAAGAGAATGTAGACTGTTTTGTTATTTTCATCATTTTGGAAACTTAGATATAAAAAAATAATTTTGTCGCGCTAAAATTCCATTCTGGACCACTTCTGTAGCATCTCCGATTGCTTTCGATAGAAGGCAGCAGTTTGCAACTATTAATTATACAATTTCGAAATTTATTTAAATGTTATGGTTCTGATTAAGTTTCTATTGCTGTAGATCGTTATGAAATTAGTTGTTCTATTTGGAAAAGTTAATTTTAAGTTGAAAATTGACTTCCATCAGGAATAAAAATTATTAGAAAATATTAAAAATGACTCCCAAATTCCTTATTAAAAAACAAAACGAAAGTGTTAAAACTATTTGATGATCAGATCAGTAATTTTAGCGTAATTCTTGAACTACGAAAGTTGCATAATGATGTCGACTGGAATGGGCTCTTAATTGTCAACTAGAGCTGAGTCTTGTAAGCACCGATCACCCCAGTTAGAGATGGCCGAGTCCGTGTAAATTTTTGGGTAACTGTCCCCTTCACAAAAATCGCAACTTTCCTTCTCAACTTTCAGATGTCGCTCTAAAAATTTAATTTATTTACTAAAGCGCGGAATATTTAAATTGGTAAATTTAAGAAAACGTGGGATATTCGAATTTGCTGTTAAATAGTTACGTGATATAATTTAACACGTACGCATTTTGAGAAATATGGAAATAAATAAAAAAAATTAATGATTTTTTATTCACTTTACCATAATTATCCAAAATTCAAGTACAATGTTAAATGTAAATATATTTCCACAAAACATAGCTAAATATGCGCAATATGCAAACAGAAAATCATCCTTTCAAAAAAAGATGTATTAAAAAAATAAAGAAATGAGGCACTTACATAGTATACATCACCGGGTTACGTATACGACTGACCAGAGTTGGGCAAATTGTATTCATGAGTATGAGTACTGATTACGAGTACTATATAATCATACTCTTAATATGAGTAAATTCTATGTAATCAGTAATCATACAAAGTGAGAATGAGATCTATAATAAGTAATACTGCATACTTGGAAATGTACTTAAAGTTACTTGCAGTACTTCTAGAAATTTGTAGTACAATAAAATATTTCCAGTTCACTCCTGACAAAGCATATTTTTTTAACTCCTGACGAAGCTATCAATCGATAGCGAAAGTTGTGCAGACGATCAAACATGACCCATTTTTTGCATAAAATTAAAAATGACTCGGTAAATACCACAAGTAAGTAAGTATAATGTTATATCATTTTTATCGTCTCTTCAAGGTCTAACCGAAACTGCAATAAAATGTATAGTGTCCCATTTAAAAAATAATAAGTTAGGTTTGTAACTTATTAAATGAACAACCTGTATATTTGAAAATAATTTTACGTTATGCGCAATGACAACCTACATAACTTTTGTTAAAACCTTTTCTTGATAAAATGAATTTAAAGGGGCATTTTTGGACTTTTCCAGAGGTTTGGGACACCCTGTACAAGGTGATTACGCGAGAATTCCTACCCCCTTTAACTTTTTTATTTTTAACACTTCATACAAAACTTAAAGGGAACAATTCAAACTTTCACTATGTGCTCATGGAAAAACAATTGATGGTCGGATAAATGACATATAAACTAAACTTAGTTTTTTTTTTTTTAATGGAACAACCTGTGTATTATTACGTATTTCGACTCTAAATTAAATTCTAATGGCACAACATATTTAATAAAACTAATAAAGCAATTGATAAAAAAAAAATGATAAAATAATTCCTGCTTAATTTTTTTATTTTTGATTTTAGAAAGAAAAAAAGATAAAAGAAGTAGAATTTATTTCAATACTGTTGTAGATATTCACAAAAAACAGTTGAGTGTCGGATACCCAAAAAAAATAAACGAAGTTTTGGTTTTAAATAAAATAACATTGAATAAAATTTTACCATTAACATATTAAATCGATTTAGATATTTTCTAAAAATTAACGTTTATGCTAGAAACCAAAAATAATTCGGAGAAATTGAACTTTAAAAAATGACTTAAAATTTAACGTAAAACGTACAGTGACCGGCAGAAAGTTGGCTACGTATGGGAAAATTTTTTATTATTGATTTCTCAGAAAAATTGTTTGTTTCTGAAAGCTCCTGCATCTTTCCAAACTCAAGATATATCAAAATTTGAAAATCTCGTATCATATACCGAGGAAATCGAAATATTTGAAATCGACATAAGAGTAAAGTAATTTTATTTTCCACGGTACGTGGAAATTTTATTTGGAAAAGTTACTCAGAATGATCATGAGATCTCAAATATGAAATCATTGATACCTATGATGGAAAAAAATAATTTGGCTACAAAAAATTATTGTTACAGCCGTCACGCGCAAACAGATCTAATTTTAGCATCAGTACGCCACCTTGCGTCACAGAACATGACTGGAGACCACTCGATCATTCTAGTATGTTGGAGCAACAGAGGGCTCTGCTATATAAGCCGTACGATCCGTCAGGAATGATAGTTATGAAGTTAGCGAGCGAAGGATTCGTACTTCGAATAAATAGAAAGTACATTTTGTAAAAGTGTTAGTTGACAGACAAGCTCATTACAATTGTGTTGTTAACTGTGTAAAGCGACAGCTTTAAATTAAAGTGTTCTGAAATTTAACGACTATAATTTGTGAACCCCAAATTCGTAACAAATTGGTGTCAGAAGCGGAAATTTCAAGAATGAAGCTGTGCGAGTTAAAAGTGAAAGAGCTGTGTGAGGAATTGGAAGAAAGAGGCCTGGAAAATTCGGGAAAGAAAAGCGTCTTACAAGAACGACTGTGAAAGGCTCTTATAGATGAAGGTAAAGACCCGGAAACATTTGAATTTCAAATTGAAGACGCGGCCGCTCTACTGAAAGAAGTGAAAAAATATGAAATTAGAAATGCAGGTGCAAGTGAAAGAAAATATAAAAGAGCAAACGCAAGAAGTGAGAAAACAAATGGAAAGTGACAGAGCTGCGCGAGGAATTAAAAGAAAGAGGCCTGGAAAATTCGGGAAAGCGGCTTACAAGAACGGCTGAAACAAGCTCTTGTAGATGAAGATAAAGACCGGGAGACATTTATTGAAATATAAATTTGAAATTGAAGACGCAGCAGCTCTACTGAAAGAAGTGAAAGAAAATATGTAATTACAAATGCAGGAAGTGAAAGAAAATATGAAATTAGAAATGCAGGAAGTGAAAGAAAATATAAAAGAGCAAACGCAAGAAGTGAGAAAACAAATGGAAAGTTTAGATATGAAAATGGAAACTTACAGTTTAAAAACCGATCTGAATATAGAAAACATGAAGATGCAAATCGACGAAAGGATCGAAGATCTTAAAACCGAATGTGACGAGAAAATTGAAGGCGTACGAAATCAGTTTGATAGTACAATTAAGGACATGAAATTTGAATTCGACGATAAACTTAATGAGAAATTTGGTGGAATAAAAATTCAGTTCCGAGATAAATTTGAAGACTTAGCGAAACACCTGCATAAAGTGGGACTAGGTCGTTCGATTACACCAACGTCTGCGTCGTCAAATCAGAAACTGAAACCATCTAAATTTGAAGGCGACTTACCATGGTCTACTTTCATCCGACAGTTTAAAATTGCTGCTGATGTGAATGGCTGGAATGACTGCGACAGAGCTGCAGCACTCGTTTTGGCTCTGCGAGGTCCAGTATTGAGTGCATTACAGTCCATTCCCGAGGAAGTACAGAACAACTTTGATCAACTGGAAAACTTGGAAATGCGTTTTGGTGATGCACAGATGAAGCAACTCCATACCATCCAAATGAAAACTCGTACCCAGAAAAATGGGGAGTCACTTCCAGATTTTGAACTCGACATTGAGAGATTGGTACACATGGCATATGGAGATTTCTTACCTGAACCAGTTTTTCATCGTTTGGCCATCCAAGCATTCATCGACGGCATTAGAAATCAGGAAATGCAACAAGTATTACGATTGGGTAACTTCTCCAAATGCACAGTCGTACTGGCCCATGCACTGGAATTCGAAGCGACCAAGCAAGCATCTCCAAGCCTACGGGTACGGGTAGGAGAAGTAAAAGTTGATGATGACAGTGCACTGACAGAAAACTGACACTGACTTGAAACATTAAAGCAGCTGGAAGAGAAGGTGACCAGTCCCAGGCGAATCATAACTTGTTGGAATTGTGGCAAGTCAGGTCATGTGAGTTCCAATTGCCGTCGCAAACGGGCGCGCCAAGACGATGACAGTGAGCATTTAAACTAAAACCAATCAGCAAGAAGGGTCGAATGCTAACTGACTCTACGGATAGCCCCAAGATTGTCTCCATTTCCAGGATAAGGAACAATGAAAATAGTTTGATAGCAGACGGCAAAATTGGTGAGAGATCTTCCCAATTCACAATTGATACCGGAGCAAAAACGGCTTGGTTGTAGAATTTAAAAAATAAAGTTCTACGAATTGGATCTGAAGAAATACCTCTCCACGTTCCTGGAAATTTATCTTCTGTGTTAAAAGTAATATTGGAAGAAAGTGTAAACATTCCACCCTTAATCGATAAGTTAATTCTGGCGAAGTTGGAAGGCAAGCTTGGCAGCTATCCTGCCGGAATCATAGAGCCAACTGAGATCAGCAGCGCCAAGAAAGGAATTTTACTGGCTGGGACTCTGGTGAAGATCCAAGAAACAATTCCTATTCGTCTTGCAAATGTCAACAGTTACCCAGTGACCATACTCAGCGGAACAGTGGTGGGCAAATGTGAAGCAATTGCTTCTGTGAACCACATTCAAATAAACGATGCATCCGCTCGGCATCAGTCTGACACTCTACCACCAGTACTAGACAAATTGCTGGAAGAGGTATCAACATCGTTAACACCTGTAAGAATCCAGATTCTTAGGATAATTATTTTCATAATTTAGTATGCTTATTTAATTCGGATATATTATTAAATTAGAATTCGTATTATGACTCATGAAGAATACAAAACACGTGCAGCGTTATGCAACGAAAGCATTCGTCAAGCTTGCGATGTATGTACCGAGAAATTAGATCAAGGGCATTCATATCGCTGGAACATCGGCGATAAAAGAAATAATTATGTAAGGAGGATGAATCATGCAGAAGAGCCTTGATCGAATCTTGATGCTAGAAAAATTAGAATTAGCCATCAAGGTTTATCTCATTACCAAAGCTGACGTAGACCAAAAGGAGGTCATCTGATCCCAATAAATAGGTAGCTTTTCAGATCACAAGGGGAGTTCGATAAGACAATTGCCCGAGAGGGTTTGTCACGACAGTTGGCATGAACTCCTGTCATCTAGAAAAGTGCTTCTTCGATTCCAAATGTAATTTAGTTTGTGCGTCACGAGTCATAAAGTTTTAAATTCTTTTTTTTTAATCAGTCAATTTTCCAAATTTATTTTAATTTAAAAGTGTACCTAAGAAGCATCCATGATCGGCGAGGGTGAGTTTAAATAACAGAGATCTAACAAATGTTCTTACTAGATATAAACTGATTTTTGTTAATCTTTCCTTCTCTCTTTCATGCTGTAGCTTTAATTTTATGTTAATTGTCAAATTTTACTTATTAATTTAACTCACATATTATTTCGTTTGTAATTACTTTTGTTTGAATATACTTTGTAATTTAAAGTTTGGATTTGTTTATTTAAATGATAATAAGAAATGACTTTTAAGAAAACATAAAAAGAGATAAGGAGTGAACAGTTTTCGACAATTCCAAAAACAAATATTAGTAGACACCATTCGAGCTATTCGGGGAAAACGATTTGGAAATCGATTTCTGGCTTTCCATGCTAAAACCAGGGCGCTACTAACAAAGAAATCGAAATTCAATATTGTACGGATAGCTAAAAGAATTGGGGACAAAAGGGGATGAAAAGCCAGTTTCCAACCTCCGTCCGACGTGCGCGTTTCTACACACCCATGGAAACAGAAGACATAGGAGAACTGTTTCGAAAATACAAAAGAATCTTCGCCTTTACCGATGAAAACTTAACCCGGACGGACATTATTCAGCACAGAATAAACACTGGCGATTCGAATCCAATTCGTCAACCCGCACGAAGACTGCCACTGGCGAGGAGAGAAGAGACTGACAAGTTAATCAAGAAGATGCAGGGCCAAGGAATTATTGAACCATCGCAAAGTCCATGGGCATCTCCTGTTGTACTTGTAACTAAAAAGGATGGCAGCACGCGTTTCTGTGTGGATTACAGGCGATTAAATGATATCACGTAAAAGGACAGCTATCCTCGGATTGATGACACAATTGACACCTTATCCGGTGCGAGATGGTTCTCTACTGTGGACTTCAAAAGTGGGTATTGGCAAGTTGGAATGCATCCCGAAGATAAGGAAAAGATAGCCTTCACTGTAGGTACTGGTCTATGGCAGTTCAAGGTGATGCCTTTTGGTTTATGCAACGCCCCAGCCACTTTTGAGCGACTCATGGAATTGGTATTGCGTGGACTTAGCTGGAAGACTTGCCTCGTATACTTAGATGATGTGATTGTAGTTGGAAGAACCTTCAAAAAACACCTTGCATATCTGAGGAACATTTTCCAAAGAATTGAAGAGGCGAAGCTAAAATTAAATCCGGCCAAATGCAAGTTTTTCCAGAAGAAAGTGAATTACCTTGGGCATGTCATCTCTGAAGCACGAGTTGCGACCGACCCGGATAAGATTTCAGCTGTTAAGAACTGGCCACCACCGAAGAATGTGCACGAATTAAGAAGTTTCTTGGGGCTCTGCACCTATTACAGACGATTCGTCGGGGACTTTGCAAAGGCAGCGAAACCTCAACATGCACTGACCGAAGAAAAAAAACACATTTTTCTGGAGTAGGGACTGCCAAGAAGCATTTGACAATCTGAAGGATCTTTTGGTGACTGCTCCTATATTGTCTTATCCAAGATCAGTGGGCAAGTTTATTATTGATAGTGATGCTAGCAACTACGGGATTGGAGGCCTACTGTCTCAAGTGCAAGACGGGCAAGAACGTGTTATTGGTTACTTCAGTAAAGTTTTGTCGAAAGCTGAAAGGAACTACGGTGTAACCAGAAAGGAGCTTCTTGCCATGGTGAAGACAACAGAACATTTTCACAAGTATCTTTATGGCCGACAGTTTCGTCTTCGAACAGACCATGCAGCATTGAAGTGGTTGCTTCAGTTTAAGAACGTAGAAGGCCAGCTTGCGAGATGGATAGAAAGATTACAGGAGTATGATTTTACAATCGAACATCGTCCAGGTTCATAATAATGCGGACGCACTCTCCAGAAGACCTTGTCCTGAGGACTGTCGGCACTGCTCAAAAGCAGAAAATAAAGAATGAATAATTCCCATCAGAAGAACTGGCGTCGTAGTAGACAGGTGGCAAATCGAGACCATTAGGAAGGAACAGCGAGAAGATGCTGAAATAAGAACCATAATAATTGAATGGAAGGAAAGACAGCAACGTCCTACCTGGGCAGAGATATCGGGGAAGAATCCAGTGTTTAAAACCTATTGGGCACAATGGGATTCTCTGGAGTTGAAGAGTGGGTTGCTAATGAGAAAATGGGAAACACCTAATGGGAGTGAGATGAAGGACCAACTCATGCTTCCGAGAGTAAGGGTCACTGAGGTCCTGGAGGAAATTCATGACGGTACGGTGGACAATTGGGCATCAACAAGACACTGTCGAAAGTACGAGAAAGGTTCTACTGGGCGAAATGTAGAACTGATGTGGAAAATTGGTGTGCCAGGTGTAATACATATGCTGCAGTATCCGGACCCGCGAAGAAGACTCGCGGAAAATTACACCCTTACAACGTTGGAACACCATTCGAGAGGATTGCCATTAACATAGCCGGCCCATTTCCAGAAACCAACCATGGAAACAAATACATTACGGTAGTGACTGATTATTTCACCAAATGACCAGAAGGTTATGCTTTGTCAAACCAAGAGTCAGTAACCGTTGTGAATACCTTGATAGAGAATTGGATAACAAGATTTGGAATACCCATGGAGATCCATTCCGACCAAGGCAGGAACTTTGAAGGACACATTTTCCAGGAATTAACCAGGTTACTAGGCATTTTCAAAACGCGAACAACTCTCTTGCACCCACAGTCAGAAGGAATGTTTGCACGTTTCAATAGGACTTTGGAGAGACATCTGGAAGAACCAACGGGACTGGGACGAACATCTTCCCCTTTTCCTGATGGCGCACCGTTCTGCAGAGCATGACACTACTAAACGAACTCCATACAGTGTCTTATTCGGAAGAGAAATGCGTCTGCCTTGTGACTTAAAATTTCGGCGACCAGAAACTCGACTGGAACTAAGTGAATACTCGCGAGAACTCGAACTCCGTTTAATGAACACTCACGAATACGAACATATAAAATAGCGACACCTTACTATCGCTTTTTGACCTAACATTGCAGTAGGATAAAAACTCACGAATACGTTCGTCGTAACATCAGTTTGGCGACAGAAAAATGAAGACCCGCTACGATCGACGAGCCAATGAAACAAGATTCCAAGAAGGGGACCAGGTGTGGCTGTATAACCCCAGAAGGACTCGTGGTCTGTACCCCAAACTACGGGCGCCTTGGGATGGACCCTATCAAATAATTAAGAGGATCAATGATGTGGTCTATAGGATACAGAAGCCACCTCGTGGGAAAATGAAAGTGATCCACATCGACCGTTTGGTTCCGTACTCTGTTCGGGACGAACAGAACTAAGAGGGGGGCAGTGTTACAGCCGTCACGCGCAAACAGATTTATTTTTAGCATCAGTACGCCACCTTACGTCACAGAACATGACTGGAGACTACTCGATCATTCTAGTATATTGGAGCAACAGAGGGCTCTGCTATATAAGCCGATACGAAAAGGAGTGATAGTTATGAAGTTAGCGAGCGAAGGATTCGTACCTCGAATAAATAGAAAATACATTTTGTAAAAGTGTTATTTGATAGACAAGCTCATTACAATTGTGTTGTTAATTGTTGTAAGTAGCAGCTTATAATTAAAGTGTTCTGAAATTTAACGACTCTAATTTGTGAACCCCAAATTCGTAACAATATTTTTGAAAGCAGTTTTCGCCGTTTTGTTAATAAATCTTCAATCTACAAAGTGACCAACGCGTTTTCGAAAATATGAACTGGAAGTATAGGTATTTAATTTTACTGTAAAATTCAGCTACGATTTTTAAATGTTAATTATTTTTTTTCTAATTAACGACTAATCGTAGCGAAATTTAATTGGTCACTTTGTAGTTTTAGTCTTTAGATATGTGGTGTCAAAAAATTAAATAACTTGATTAAGATCTTTAATTGTTTGTGCAGTAGGCTCTTGGTGAAACATTTTGAATAAATTGCAATAAAAGAACACTTGTATTTAACTGTTTCTCAATTTTATAAAAATCAAATTTTAAACACTGTTAAAATAGAGATGGTTGCTGCAATTGTGAAACAGTTAAATAATACAAGTGTTCTTTTATTGCAATTTTATTGCAAATTGATTAAGAACTAAGCCCTCTACGACTTCGCGCGTTTTAATGGTTTTCGTGTATGGCATTATTCAGTGGGATTCCTCTTAAGGTGAATAGTAATTAATAATTATACACAACAGTACACAACAGAATATAGATATACAGGATTCCTGGATATTCCTTTGAGGTCGTGTTAGTAGAGCTTATTTGCAATTGATTTGACCATATTATGCATTATACAAAATGCAATAGTTGATGAGATATTTTAATTTTTGTGTTTTCCTTAGAGCTTATTTGCAATTGATTTGACCATATTATGCATTATACAAAATGAAACAGTTAATGAGATATTTTAATTTTTGTGTTTTCCTTAGAAATACGCCAACTACTAACATTTATTTAACATTAATTTATATTAAATTTTATTAAATTCTTTATGGTATTATTGACTTTTTTATAGTTTGCTTATAAAATAATTTTCTATGAACTTTTTGATTCATTCGGAAAACTATTGCTTTTACTTTCAGCTTAGTATTGTTAATCTTCTTTTGTTTTCTCGCGCCTTTCTATCGTTTCTCTTTTGTTTCTAATTTCTTGCAGGTTAATTTGTTTTTTTTTGTTCTGCTTTTTGATGCAGCACATCGACGATATTTATTTGTTTTCGTTTCTTATTATTCGTATATCTTTATTCTTTCCCTGATTTTTTCTTTGGCTATATTTTTCAAAAAATCTGGCAACCCTGCATTAGAACGTTAACCGTCCAGTTTGCATTGCAATTTAGAACAGAGATGACTTCTAAAAGGAAACACTTTACTTTATCGATAAATAAACGAAAAGATTGAGCTTATTGAGAGTTTAGAAGCGGATTTATACAGTTAATTTTTTATTTGAAAATAAAGTGAACTTTTTATTGTGGGAATAGGAAAATGGATAGTTTCTGTCTTTTGTTCGATAATCTGAACATTTCGAAAATCCGAATCATACACTGTAATTATTAGTTCGAATTAAAGGGGTCTTACAGTACCAAATTATTCCCTTCTTTTATCAATGGTTTGCAATGGTAATAAAAATATACATTTACGGCCCTTGAAAACTGGTACACTGAGAATTGACATCAACGTCAAAAATTGGTAATTTTGTAATGCGTAAATCAAACCTTCATCTATCATCTTGATATCAGTGTCAAAAGCAGGAAAGCAGGATTTAGGGCGATTTGAGTGCCGTTTAGAACCTTCAGATTTAGGATCAGTTTACACCGCCGGAACATTGTATTTGTCAAAGTGTACAAGTTTTCAAAGGTCGCAACTGTACATAGCCGAAAAAAATTTCATTAAAAAAGTAACATTTTTTTATGTAATTCAGACCCAACGATGTTGGCTGGAATGACTTCAAATTGAAATAAAAATAAAGAAAAAAAAATTAAAAACGTAAGTTGAACTCACCTTTTATCAGCGGCGCGTAACCAACTGCATTTTCCGATTTGAAATAATTAATTATTTTCGTGGTAAGACGCGAACCTATTCGCCTAACCGCAAAGGGAAGGATCTGGTGAGGCGAGGAAATAATCGCGTCTCATGGTGTTGAGGTGTTGAAAAAGAATCGCATTTAAATATCGAATTTTCTCCGATAACGGGCCTGGATTTCCTCAAGGTTGGTGAAGTAAATTACCGAAAACTGGTTCCAATTGCTGGTAGGTTTCGCCATGGCCCGAAAGTTTCACACGCACGCACGCCAGATAACGATGTCGAATTTCCCCGCCTGAAATGACCAAAAATTATTAGCGACAAAAATTCGGACAAAAAAAGAGGAAATTAAATTTTGTGCTGTTGTGAGGACGACGGATTCTTAAACTGAAAAATATTGCAAATGCACTGAATATTCTAACACGTTTCTGCAAGAATAACAGTATGAATACATCAAAAAGCTGTACACGAAAAAGAGAGAAGCCAAATTCTAATGAAAAAAAAATCCATGTAATCAGAAACTTAAAAAATATAATTTTAAAAAACGGAAGACTATAGTAACCAATGACCTAGAAAAGCAAAAAGAATATACCCAAGAAAATAAGAAAGATATTACAAGAACATAAAATAGAAAATATGAAATTATTAAAATCAAAGAAAGTAGTACAATAAATAGAAGATCAGAAAGAAAAAAGTTGCAAATAAATTAAATATATATTTTTTTTGTAAAATAAAATAAAACATAGCTGACACAACAGAAGTAGAAAACGTAAATACACTTTTAAATGAAAAGACATTTTTTTTCTTTATTCATGTGTTGAACAGTAGAATTGCAAACATTTTAAAAGCCAATAGTTCACCGAGATGCGATGAACTTACGTCTTTGGATATAAAAATACAAGAAAATACTTAATACCAATTATTGTAAATGTACTGAATAAAGCATTCGAAATAGCAGGGTTCCCACTCACCAGGAAAATCGGTGAAAATCAGGGACTTGGGAAAAGGTTCACAATGTCAATTGAAAAAGTCAAGGAATTTGCTTGTTTTGAAAATTGTTTTAAGTATTCTAAAAATTAGGAGATTCGCATAACCTATGTGTGAATTATGAAAAAATTCATTAGGTTTTTAACAAAAAGAATTATCTGGTCTTCAACATGGGAAACTATACAAGCGTCTGTGTTAAATGGGTTGTCTACACTAATAAGACTTTCTTCTTTGAAAGATTTAATTTATTACTTTTTAAACAAATAGGCGTGTTATTAAAATTAATTACTCGTGAATTTTTAAGGTAATTCAATAAGTTTCTCCACAATACACGTGATAATAAAAAAATAAATAAATTACTAATAATTTTTCAATTTCTGTTCTGAAATCGGGGAAAAAGTGTTTAAAAATTAGGAAAGTTGTCAGTCAGTCAGCGAAAACAAATTGGGAACAGGAAATTTTCCAGAAGAATTAAAAAGGGCGAAAGTGATTCCATCTTTTAAAAAAGGCAGTAAACTACAAGAAAAAGAAAGAATTGAATTTGTTGTAAATCAGTATGGATATAGGAAACATTAATATACAGGCAGCAGTAACAGATTTAATGGAACTTATTAATTTTTATTATATATTTATTTCAGAATATTAAAAAAAATATTTTCCTCTATGTCTTCAGTAGGGCTGGGTCGATGTATCGATACGCCAGCCTTATCGATACACATTGTCAGCTGTATCGACGTATCGAATATTGATTCGTATCGATACAGAAAACATAAAGTTATTTGTTACACAATTTCCCGTATCACCCATTTCTAGTCTTCAGCACTTAAGTTGTTTTCTGGAGGTTTTTACTTTTTTCTGTTTCTCTAATACCTCAATTTTCGAGTTTATAAATTAGTACGCCATGATTGACGTTCTTTAAAGCTTTAAAGAACGTCAATCATGGCGTACTAATTTATAAATAAATAATAAATTATATAATAAATTTATAAAGGGAATTTGCCTGTTTTAATGCAAAATTCACTGCAGAACTGGAAGTTTGAATGCAAATTTGTTTATTAATTTTTGAATTTTGAAAAAGTTTATCACGTTAACAAAAAGTTATTCTTGGAGTCTTCATACAGACAACCATACAAACGACTGTGTTAACTGGGCTACCTACACTAAAACTTCTTGTCATGTCATTTTACTATTTTTAAGACGCATAGACAACTTAACAATATTAATTAATTAACAATATTAAGTGCTTATGACTTTTTAAAAGTAATTATGAAATCGGGAAAAAGTTGTTTTAACATGTAAAAATAAAAAAAAACTTGCTAAATAGCAGTCAATAGTGAAAGTAAAACCTGGAAAAATTGGGAAATATTTCGATGAAAATAAAGTGGGAACTCTGTTCGTTGATGTTAATTTACCTGCTTATTTACCTTGAGGCGTAAGACTGTGGGGCTAAGCTGATTAATTGTTTCCATTCCTTTCTATCCTGTGCTAGTCTTGTATATCCCTTTCTTGAGCGGTCTTCTTCACTTCCTCTTGCCATGATTTTCTAGGTCTTCCTCTTCGATTGATCCCCTGTACTCGAACTTCAAACACTTGTTTTGTTAGCCTTTCTTCCGTCATCCTATGTATATGCCCTAATCATTCTAATTGTCTATCTTGAATTCTTGTCACTTCCGGTTTTATTTGGAACTTATTCCTGAATACTTCGTTCCTGATTCTGTCGCTTCTTGTTTTCCCGTCTATTTTCTTTAGGAATCTCATCTCTGTTGCGTTTATTCTACTCTTATCCTTGTTCGTGAGAGTCCATCTTTCACTACCATGTATTAGTGTGGGAATTACCACTTTTTTGACTACTTCTATTTTTATATCGGTCGTTCTCTTTTTTTTTCAAAAATGGTGTTCTTAACCCGTTATACATTCTTCCGACTAGCTATTTTATTATTTAATTCTTTTTCCATTTTTCCGTTGCCTTGTATTACTGTTCCTAGGTATTTAAATTCCTCGACTTGTTCTATTTTCTGTCGTACGTCTTATTCCTTTGTCCTATTAACATCTTTTTCGTCTTGTCTATGTTTATTCTCATGAAATAGATTCTGTAACTGGGCTGCAGTAAAAAAGTTGAAAGGAGTAATACTCTTTGAGCTTTCGGAAAATTTATTTCCTTTATCAACGTTTCTATATAACAATTTTTTTTATAATTAATAATTAGTAATAAGAAAAAATTTCACATGTTTGCTTACTCGTTAATGAGTAGTACACAAAGTTAAACGAGTTATAAGAATATATGTATTTCATTATGATTAAGTTTTAAAATTAATTCTGAACTTACATTTTTGACAGCTAATTATATGCGAAATTTTGAAAATTGAATCACGATAGAAAAAATTGTCACTTTTTTATTACAAAAAATGTGACACATTTCAATAAAAACTCGTTGACTCAAAATTGGTTCAATATCTAAAATTTTTGCATCTTCAAAATTAATAATGAAGACCATAAGATTAATTTTGAAGATGCAAAAATTTTAGATATTGAACCAATTTTGAGTAAACGACTTTTTATTGAAATATGAAACATTTCTTGTAATAAAAAAAGTATTAATAAAAGAACTGATATTGAGAAGCTAAGGTTCAGTTTTACAATTGCAGCTCAACTTTGTTGTTAAACAACAACAAACTATCAACTATCAACCTCAGCTCAAAGTTGAACCCAATTTGTAAAACTGGACCTTAGTTGAATTTATAATATCTGTTTTTTTAATTTTTTTACAATCAAGTAGGTCGTGATTTGATTTTATTAGGTTGGCTATTAAAGTTAAATTAAATATATTTAATTTCATGTCATTATAACATACGGCAAAATGTAACACTTCAAGTCAGAGAGATCAACCGGTGTCATCAAGTCTCACCTTTAAGAAGTCTACAAGTCAATTTGTTATGTAAATAATTAATTATTTTATGTCAATTTGGTGAAAATTGTAAGACGCGAAATGAAAATTGCTATAGAAGAAGCAGAAAATCTCGAGCAGCGATCGTAGGATGTCGCTGTTTTATCTGTACATATTATTATTATTTGATATTTATGCAAAAAGAAGAATTTATTCAAATTCGATCTCTAATTAAAAGATGAAAAGTTTGTAATGTTATGTACTCTTTTAAAAATAATGTATGTATTTTGATAATAATTTAAGGGGCGGATTCCTTGATTGGTTGTTACCGTAGCAACAACATTTAACACCCTTTTAAATTTAACGGTTTTGTTACAGAATAGACCTCTAAATAATTTAAGGCAGAGTTTGTTTTATTTAGGACCTACGGTAGCGGTGTTTTAAATAATTTTCAAAGAAAGTATTTGGTGTCGACGTACTAAGAAAAACATTCCCAATAAAAATTAAAATCAAATACACCCCAAAGAAGTAATTTTTTCAAATTATTTGATCGCATTAGAACTAAAATACATGACTCGTGGCTTTCAAGAGTGGAAAACAAAAATTCCAAATATGTAAAAATATGTAGGGTGTTCCATTTAAAATAACAAAGTTGATATTACTTCCGATGAAACCGAAAATCCAGTAGTAGTATATGTCTGAAAATTCAAATTAAATTTTTGTTTAATTTATCGTTTTCAAATTTCAAACAAACCTTAAAATTCTAGAAGGGCGAATATGTGGCCTTGGGACACACGGTAGAAATTCAACGAAGACAAATGAAACGATAACTTTATAAATAGTTTAAACAGCGACATCCTACGATCGCTTTTTGACCTAACATTGCATTAGGATTGACAAATTCGAGCTAGTTTGTAACATAATAACTAGAACATCGAGGAAAATAGCCCGTCCAGTCTCCCAGATGTCGATTATGCATCGTAACACCCCCACTGTAGCGCAGATCTGAATCGTTCGATTGCCCGATTTAACAGAGACGTGCGTTGTTGAGTATTCTCAGGTATTCGAAATTCGAATAGGGAAGAAAATACTAAAATTTCTCAGCTATGAATTGTTATTAAAATTAATTATTAAATAACGTTACAAATTTTCGTTCGTTCGTTCGTTTCGATTTGCCATGAGAATGTATTGTCTTTTAAAGCGAGAAAATGATCTCTCAATATAATAGGTTGTGACAGACGCTTTCTGTAAGTAAATTTTGGACTCTTCAATATTTACGGAGAGACTGAGCAATCAAATAAATGTCGAATCGTCAAAATCAAAATTAATGAGACGCAGAATTCGATCGTAGAATCCCTGTGCCTACCGGAAATGCAGCGAGAAATCGAGCCCCGCCGCGCGCGGAATACAACGCCTCTGAGTTTGGACCCTCAGATTCGAGGCCTTAATAATAACTCATCCCGTAACCCGTAGTATGAACAGGAAGCGGAGGACCCAGTATGTTTCAAAACTTAGCGAAATAATAAAAAATTAAATATTGAAAAGGTATTTTAAAATTTTGCAAATAAGTATTTTTCTAGTGATCAGTAATAATTATGAACTGATTATTATCAATCTAATTCAATTCAAATTTAGTTCAAATCAGAGCTACAGTGTAGCCATCACGTCATCATCAGCTCAGCCACACATTGTCTGTAGTTATTAAAACAATTGATATGGGAATAAATTAAAGTTTAAAATTAATCTGTGAGTGAAATACCGGCCCTAATAAGTAGCTTCTGGTTACATAGTATTACGTTCCAAAAATAAGACATTTAATCAAAAGTGTTCTTTTTTAGCTTAAAATAACAAGAAATGAATTTAAAACATTAGCAAACAAAACATGTTTAAAACGTTTTGTTTAAAAAATGTTTTTAATTCGATGTTTTAAACACTATGTTTTAAACAGTTTGTTTTAAACTTTCCGACCCTGGTTTCAGGCCGTCCGTTGTTTCAAAGTTTCTTGACTCTTTCTTTGTTTGTCCTTACTATGTTCTTTGTTATATCACTTCAATTGTTTCTCCGTCGACTCCATATTTTTACTCTAAGTGTTCTTTCACTTTTGTTTCTATTATCCTGGCGAGAATTTGAGGGTGATGTTAATTTAAAAGTAAAAGAAAAGAAGTATAGCAGTAAATTATAATCTCAATAGCTAAACATGAAGAGTCAGGAAAATATATATGTATATTTTTTTAATAATTACAAATAATTGGTATTTAAACTTTAATCAGATTGAATTATAATTGGAAGTAGCACTCAAAGTTTCAGTCAGGAGTAACTATAAATCTGTTTCTGTGTCCGGTTAAAGTTAAAAAAAACGTATATTTACAATTTTCATTGATCAAGAGTCGACTTCACCTAATAATTACAGGCAAACCCGAATTCAAATACATTGCTAACATGCACGGAAACGAAGTCGTCGGCAGAGAAATGCTTCTGCTTCTCATCAAATACCTATGCGAGAACTATGGCTCGAACGACAGAATCACCAAGCTTCTCAACACGACAAGAATCCACATCATGCCCAGCATGAACCCCGATGGATACGAAATCGCCAAAGAAGGTACCTTCACCGCTTTATCTCCCCTTTAAAATAAAAGCCTAATGATACGAATATGCCGAAGATGTTTCACTGTTCACCCTCGATGTTTTGTCGCGCTCAATAGGTCGATATAAAACAAACGCATAGACGTTATATCGACCTATAGTATATGTCGAAGATCCGCGCTACTATTCATCTTTGATATGCACGGTTCTATTTAAAATTGTACGTTTGTTTTACATCAAGGTGATATCGCGGTATCGAGCGCGACCTAATAAACATCGAGGGTGAACAGCGAGGCATCTTAGGCATGTTCGTACCCTTATAGTGCATTCGATTGGGGTGCACTCAGTGTATTTTCATCTCGTTTTATTCCATGAGATTAAAACGAGATGAAGGTACACTCAGTGTACCTAGTGCGCTATTATTACTAAACTTGCTGTCACAGGTGACAAAGATGGTTCGCTGGGAAGAAGCAACGCGCACGACATCGACTTGAACAGAAACTTTCCTGACCAATATATAGTAAACAAAGTAAGTTACACTCAGTCAAATTACCCTTAGATTGGAGATTTAATCTTGCAGTACAATCGGATAACCGAACCGGAAACTAAAGCGGTAATGAATTGGATACTCTCCGAATCCTTCGTTCTATCAGCGAATCTGCACAACGGGGCAATGGTGGCCAACTATCCGTTTGATGATTCGTCTTCACCTCTGACGTTGCAGGAGAACCTTTCGCCGGATGACAAGGTTTTCAAGTATTTGGCCCACACTTACTCAAATGTAAGTAAAGTACATATTTCTGTCGCGGTTTCAAAATCTATAAAACAATTAATTATTTTAGACTAGGGTTGTAAAGTTTAGGTCTGGTTTCTGGAACCGACTAATGGGTCGATTAGTTTAACTTAGTAAGTGTCACATTCGTTAAACCAATTGACCAAAAATCGGGGCTAAAACAGTCGTACCGTCTGTTTTAAACTCATTTTCTGTCATTTTAAGCGACATTTTGTTTTAAACTTTACAACGTTGGCTTAAAATATTTTTTTACAGATTTTGAAAAAACCTAAAAAAAAAACTTCTCATAAGTGGTTTGTATTGCCAACCGTGTGTTTCAATCTTGTGTCAACTATAAATATAGGGTGACTTTTTTCGATGTTTAGCAACGGGATCTTGGAAATTAGCAGAGTTAGAGAGACGGTTAAATGGGGAAAGATTTGTAGTTTTAGGCGGATCCGGATATTTGAGCGCGGCCATCAGTGCGCGGCCAAATGGGCACCGCTTCTAGGGCGCGAAGACGCTACGGCACGAGTCCGTTACGACGCGAGTCCGCTACGGCGCGAGTTTATTTAGAAACTCATTGTTGTCAATCATCCCCTGATTACGTAGGTACACTCGTTCGCAATAAAATCACGAACACATTCAAAATCAAGTGGCAGAGTTTTTCTTCGTAAATGGGTATTTTGAGAATTTTGTTTGTTATTGTTGACTGATCGTCAATAATCCCCAGGTACATTCCAGAAACTCATTATCGTTAAACTGTTTGTTATTGTCGACGGATCGTCAAACATCCCCTGATTATGTAGGTACATTCCAAAATGGCATTATCGTTAAGCTATTTGTTATGGTCGACTTATCGTCAATCATCCCCGTAGGTACATTCCGCAATCTCATTATTGTTAAACTGTGAAACCTTCTGTGATTGGTTGAATGGTAATTTGTAATGCACAGATTTTATTATAAAAAGAATATACTTCGATAGAGAGCTCATTTCTGCACACATTCGCACTCATGGTTGTTGTATTTTGAGTTCTTTTTTGTGATCAGTTATTTTGAGTGATTGTGAAAAATGGAAGTGTTTTCTCGAAAAGGAAAAAGCAAATTTCATAACAACGGATACTGTTACGTTTTCGATAGGCTTAGTGCCTGTGGAACAAAAGAATTTTGGCGATGCGAACAAAAGAACAGTGGTTGCAAACGTCGTATTCATACATCAGAAGGTATGATTGTTAAAGAAATTCACAATCATTCCCATGACAGCAATACAGCAAAAGTGGAGGCCGATATTGCCCGTGGTAAAATGAAAATCCGTGCTGGTGAAACTATGGAGCAAACATGCCAAATTATTAACAGTTGTCTCAATGAGGCGAATTTGTCTCAGGCTGCCCAAGCAGATTTACCTAATCAACTCGCTTTAAAGAAGATGGTGCACAGGAAGAGGAATCAAATCAATGCTGCACCTCCAGCTCCGTTGCGGGTTGAAGATTTAATTTTTCCCGAAGAATTTAAAACATTTGTAGCAAATGGCACAACAGACAACTTTCTGTTAGCAGATAGCGGACCAGAAGCGGAGAGAATTTTAATATTTGGCAGAGAAAGAAACATTCATGAGATCTTGGCACCATCAAAGCATTGGTACGTCGATGGAACCTTTTCTACGGCACCACAATTTTTCCACCAAATATATGTGCTAATGGCAGAAAGGTTTGGCGGAGTTCATCCTGCGGCCTGCGCACTACTACCAAATAAACAAGCTGTCACCTACACAAGGATGATTAATTTCCTTAAAAATATGGGACCTTTAAACCCAGAAAAAATTTCGTGCGATTTTGAGTTGGCCGCCATTAATGCTTTTAAGGATGCATTTCCAAATGCCGAAATTCTGGGGTGCTTGTTCCATCTAACGAAAAACTTAAGAAAACATTTGGCTGAACTTCATTTATTAGGCCGATACAATAACGATGCAGATTTTGCGCTGCAAGCGCATATGATAACATCCTTGGCATTTGTACCCATAGGAGACTTGGATACCGCAATTGATGACTTATCACATATATTACCTGCAGAATTGGAGCCATTACTGCAATGGTTCGAAGATTATTATGTAGGACGTCCGAATCGTCGTGGCAATGGGAGAAGACCCGCAATTTTTAAACCAGAGATGTGGTCGGTTTACAATCGTGTTCTGTATAACATAGACAGAACAAATAATCATGCCGAAGCGGCACACAGGCGCTTACAGACAGAACTCAGCATGAATCACCCAGCAAGTTGGAAGCTCATTGATAGCTTGAAAATGATTCAGCGAGGGAGGGACATGTTTTTTGAGCAATTAGTTGCTGGTAATGAATCTCCAGCAAAAAAGAACAAGTACCTGCTGGCTGACTCAAGGATCAAGAAACTTATAGAAGACTATAATAACAGGAATTCTGTAGAATTTCTACGTGGAATTTCTCACAATTATGAAATGAACCCATAATTATTTTGTATTGTTATGTATGTATAATATATTCCTGATTTTATCGTATTATTTTAATTAAATAAAGATTATCATAGGAACACATTATTCTGTTTTCATTTTCATTTGAACAATTTCGGCGCACTAGTGTCTTCGCGCCCTACTGTTTTTCGCGCCTTAGCGTCGCGCGTCCAACCGGCTGCGCTCTATCGGCCGCGGCCTACTGGTCGCGCCCTATTGTCCATAACCGAGTTTTAGGTGGTCAGTTTAATGCAGCTTTTGTTTCTTACTTAAAGTTCATGGCTATTTCGAAAAAACTGATTTTTTATAATTTCGTTAAATGCACATAGCTGGGTAATTCTCAATTTTAAAGAAAAGTTGTAAAGGCGAAAGTTGTACAGAATTATGTTCTTAATTAAATAGTTGAACTAAATTTTCGATGTAATTTCCCATTTTTGAGTTATGACATAAACATCGGTTTCTTAAAAATAGAAAGTGCCGAACCCCCGTCGTTTTTTTTTAATAAACATATCGAATGATACATTGTTGGAAAGGTAAAAAAATTCCATTTTTTTTCAATCATGGCCTACTAGGGTTCCCATTTAAAATATCCGATGTTTATGTTATAACTCAAAAATGGGAAATTACATGGAAAATTTAGTCAGACTATTTATTTAAAAACTTAATTCTGTACAATTTTCGACTTCACAACGACTCTAAAATCAAGAATAACCGAGCTATACTTTAAGTAAGAAACAAAAGCTGCATTAAACTGACCACCTAAAACTATAAATCTTTCTCCATTTAACCGTCTCGCTAGCTCTACTAGTTTCCAAGATCCATTGAAAAAAACTCAGTCTGTATATAGACACGCAAACGCATGGAGCAGGCCTTTGTACGCTCTAGTCCCTTACGAAGAAGTCTAGTCCCTTACCAAGAAGTGGTGCTTCATTTGTTTCCATTCTACATCCTCAGCGCGGCAGCTAGGAACTTGAAAAAAGTGAAGGAAAATGTTTTATAAAAGTGAAGGAAAATTTTTTTTTAATTTTTTTTTTGTTTTTTCCATTTTTTATTTTTTAAAATTTTTTAAATTAATTTCAATAGTTGATCGTTTTCGCGTGCACCAATTTATCTGTCAGAGGGTGTCAAAATATGGAGTGGGACGTGGGCGCCTTTTGGTCTCGCAGGGGCGCTGCTAATGTCTCGCCAACTAGGAACTGAAGATACAGAAAAAAGTTTCAACATATATTTTTTTTATTCTAAAAGTCTACAACATAAAGTTATTTTCTTATACTCAGGTTGAGTTAAAACACTAGTGCTGGATGGGATCTTTTATTTCAAATGGCATACCCTATACATGGTGTTCAATTTGAAACTCTTTATTTTAAAAAAAATTAGCAAAGATTCGATCGATTGCTTTTATAATATTTAAATTATCACTTTAGTTCCCTTTTGTTGTTTTCTTCTTTTCTTCGAACTTTCGATTAAAAATTCGACAACGCTCTTGTTTCTATTTGTCTTAGTGTTAGAATATCTTTATTTTCATCCTATCTTCATCATCAGTCGTTTTTGGTTTCTTAATTTCTCATTTTACTTTATTTAATTCAATTTTTTTTAATAAAATCAATTTGATAGTCCTTTAATTTCTTTTTGGATTTTATTGGATTGACATGATTTTATTTTTTAATGGTCACTTGATCGTCTTGTGATTTTGTTTGTCTTTTACTCGATTTCTTATTAAATTAAGAGAGAATAAATTCGAATTTGAAATTTATTTTACATTTTAATCCCGTCGATTGATCGCCTTTGTTTTCTCTTTTATTGAATTTGACTTTATTTTATTTTTTAATTAATTTTATATTAACTTAACTTATCCCCTTTTTTCTATAAAATTTACAACAGTCCAGGCACGTCTTCTTTTTTGACCAAAAAATGTATCAAGATTACAATGGGATGATAGAATAGATAGAACAGATAGAAACCAATTTTTTACCTAAAATGCAAACACTCACGAAATGGCCATATCACGGCATTATTGCAGCGAATTTTGAAATACAAAAAGTCAGTTTCTTGCTGAAGAGGACACAAATAGGGGCGAAAGAGCTGTACAGCAGATGCTCAGGAGGTCCATGACTGCAATCTAAACTGACTTGCAACCAATGTTTTTTAATATTTACAGATCGATGATCATTTTTTGTATTTGTTTTATTCGGTTTGACTGTATTCTATTTTAATTTTAATTATCAATTGATCTTTTTTTCTCGTTCTATTTGAATTAACTTTTAACCTAAATAAACGCAGAACTGCCACTTAACTAGGAACTATTAGGAAAAATTCGTGTCCCGTTTTCTATGTTCATCACTGTACATACAATGTTTAATTCAAATTTATTTTATATTATTCGTAAATATTCTATTTTTAATAAACTATTCAGATAAGCTTCGCTTAGATAAAAATTCATAACTAAAACCTCCTAAACAATAGGGACATCGACAACTCCAAGTCTTCATCGACCTCCAAGGGGTCAGTTCCCGTTGGGAATCTCTCTTTTAGAGTTAACGCAAGAAATCGTCACCAATTAATGACGTTTTTAATTCGTACCGTTACAACTTTAATATGACGGTCTTTGCTAACGACTTTTTGTCGTCATTTCTAGGTGATAAAACACCAATTATTAATAAGTAAATATTTTATTTCAGTTACTAACTGGCGTTTAAAGGTTTGTTCAAACCACAGCATTTGAACGGTTCGGAATGGCTCAAAGCAATCATTCAGATATTTTGTTAAATGTTCGTATCGTAAAATAACTGAATGATTACTTTGAACTATCCCAGCTAGCAGAGTGACGTCATTTTTACGTTATTTATACGTACTGTATACGTCATATGGCTTAAACATGATGTCAATATGACGACACCTTAATAACGCCGTAAAAGTGATGTCATTATCACGTCAATATAGTGATAAAATGTTACTACGTTTATTTTTGAAAATTATTGGTTTAAAAACATTTTTCGGACTAAACAAAAAGTGTAAATAAATACTTTGAACATTCCTAAAGTCAATCATACCAAAATTGATATTAGAATTGTTAAATTAAGGAAATGAATAACATGTAAATAGCTGTGAATGTAAACGCGCAATTTTTGCACTTGGTATAAGGTCACTAAATCAACAAACTTGCGTGTTCACGTAACGCCAATACATTCCGAGATTCTTGTGTAACAAAGAAAACAAATACAAATGTCGCAAGAGCAATAAGAAAATCAACACTTTTAGGGAATTCTAGGATGGTAATAGTTTACGGCCGACTGTCTAGTCAAAAATGTATGTTATTCTCCGCAGCCATAGTGAAATGCCATTTGTGAAACGTCACTTTGATTAGCAAGCTTTCCACTGTGTTTTTTTATCCCTAGACAAGATTATTGTGCGACAAGGATAGATAAAAAAAAATCACTAATATCGCTACCTGAACACGAAGTGTATGGATTTAAAATCTTAACTTGGTAGCTAATGCAGCATGCAGCACCTTAACGAACTTTACCGAAAATTTTGAAACGAACCACGAGATCATCTCAAACTAGTAAGATCTAGATCTAGTAAGTTATTAAAAAGAAATAACTTTTGTGAAAAAGTTGAAGTGATTAAGACACGTAGCTCAGACGTCTTTTAGATGTTAGAATGGCGACATATTAGTGACAAAGATGACGTCATTACAACGCCCTTTTCACATCACTCTGCTAAATGGGAATCTGTACTGTTTAAATAAACTTTTAAGCACGACCTACTAGATTTCACGAGACGATGTCTCAAGATGGCCTGGGCAATTTTCTAGTTCAAGTATTTCTCCGTTGGCGCCACTTACCTAAGAAACCGGAAACGGATGTATATCCGCAACGTCTTTTTTGACTGATGTAAACTTTTGCGTTTTTTGACAGTTTCGCGTATATGCTCAGTAAAGTTGTGTTTCTTTGCTCAGGTATCTTTTTCTAGCAGTATCGGTAGACAATACTAATTCTACATTATTGAATTACCGCCGAATCTTAATTTACAGGAAAGTATATTAGTTTGAATTTTACACGGTAGGTACAATATATAAAAGTATCGCTTTCTTAACTTTCCTTACTCCAATTGCTTCTTTAGTCTTCTTTCTTCTCTCTTTCTTGCAGCACAAAGAGGAACTCTGTAATGTAACGTCACTTATGCTTGGTTTATACAGTCACTAAAACTAAAACTAAAAATTAACTAAAACTAAAATTAAAACTGTGCAAAAGTTTCCGTTTATGCAAGCAAAAATTACGCATGCTCGTTGCACACCTAGCTGTGAAAATTCCGTGGAGGGCATATTAACTGGAGAAGAAGCACAGTCAAATTTACGGTCATCCTGCCTTTTCCACTAAGAATTGAAATAAACGAATTCTTAATTTTTAGTGAAGTTGTATAAACCGCTTCGTATCAGTACGGCCTTTTATTTTCTTAGTTGATAGTTATTAATATTTAGTTATTAGTTTTAGTGACTGTATAAACCACACTTTAGTAATTCTTTAAAAAATTACCAGTCCGGTTTGACAAATATCGCTAAAACGCCAATCACACTTTGTTTAATTCTAATCTCGGCTTGCGAAGCTTTGTAACGTAATTTCGTGCTCAAATACATATAATTTACTAATTATTATACTATTATCATAACAAAATGGTTTTAAACATAAGGTACTCGATCTCTGTCTAAAGACGCAGATACTGCCATCATATGTTTTTGACACGCGACAGTGGGTATTTGACCTTGAACAAATGAGTTGTCAAAAATGACAAACTGAAATATTTTGTGTAAATCAAGACGAAAAATAACGCAAAATAGTTTCAATTTCCATTTTATTGAGGCAAAGTATAAATTTATAAGAAAACTAAACGATTACGAGGCGATATGACATAATAAATGGGAAAGTTCTGCCTAAAAAGTATCTTTTTTTTCAGGTATTACCTACGGTTTCTTGGACTGGGTCTTAAACCTCATGTTTATCCTAAATGCTTATGGAATTCTCTAAATCCAATTATTTTCCAAGTCCCATTATCTGGAACCTAATAGCTTACCCATGGAACTTAATGGAAAATTACAATCAGTCCACAATTTTTAATTTCAAAGTTGACAGCTAAATTTCTGAAACTTCTGTTTATATGGTCAACTGTTTAAAGATTTATGCCTTGAAATAGTTTCGGGACTTAAGTAAATTTAATATTTTACCTGGAAAGCTTCTAATATACTCACGTATGCTTTTTGGTTACTTTTTAAGTTTATTGTGTCATATTCGTACCGTTAACGTCTAGATTTATTGTAAAATTATTCCTTGTTTATTGTAAACTTATTCTTGTCATTAATAAAATTAAAATTAAATTATAATGATTTGCGTTATATTTCCGTCTGATTTACATAAAATATTCAGTTTGTCATTTTTGACAACCCTTTTATTCAAGGTCAAATATTCAATGTCAAGTGTCAAAAACATGATGGCAGTACCTGTGTCCTTAGGGTACGTTTCATTTGCGCGCTTATTCGCTTTGAGCGCTTGTAAGCATTGCTTAACCTGTTCTTTTTGGCTTTGCAAACGCTCACAAAGCGCTAGGTGACGATATGGAAACGTCATTGTGACGTCATAGCCTGTACTCACAATCGCTTCTTCCATCGAGGTAGGGCAGCGAAAGCGTGAGCGCTTATGCCACAAATGGAACGTATGAGGGAATCAGCTGATCATCCTCACAGAGGTAGCAGTCTAGTAGCGGTAAGTTATAAATGTTGCGTTGCAGCTATTTATGTTTGGTTTAATTCCACTAATGAAGTTAATTTTCATGGTTTTAATAGAAAATGATTTTATGCGGCAGATTTAAAAAAAAACTGTACTTTATTTCTCACATACTATATTTTTGTTTCAAAATACTGATAAGCAGATATGTTAGGTGCCCATATATTCTAATGATCCTGTCTTGTATATCCATTATTGATCAAATGCTATAAAACTTAAAGTGGCAAAGGTCTGCCTAAAATTTTAATTTTCTGCAAGCAAAAGGTTTGCAAAATTTACTTTTTAAATATTGCTGTTATTTATTTTTCTGTAAAATTTAACTATGTATAATTTAAATGGCGTTATATTCTAATGATCCTGTCTTGTATATCCGTTATTGATCAAATGATATAAAACTTAAACTGGCACAGGTTTGAAAAATTTACTTTTGAAATATTGCTGTCATTCATTTTTTTGTGAAATTTAACTATGTATATTTTAAAAGGCGTTGGTCTTTAGGAAGATAATTAATTGTAGTACTGCAGCATCGCACAAGTTGTGAAGGTTATGAATTTATTGTGCACACAACAGCCAAAAGAAACACGTTTGCTTATAACGCCTGATGCGACTAAGCGCCAAAGGAAACAGCTGAAAATAGCGCTTGTAAGCGTAAGCGCTTGAAGCGTGTGAGCGCACAAACGAAACGCACCCTTAGACAGAGATCGAGTGCCTTACCTTATTTGAGTAACCAGCGCCAAAACGGAAAAAAATCGCACTAAATGAACAAATTGCGCAGGCCAGATAAGAGAGTCTGTCTTGTGAAATCTAGTATGTCTTGCTTTTAAGAAACGTTATCAATCGACGTTCAAGAAACATTTATAAAACGTCATTAAAATGACGAGAAGGAAACGTCATCAACCAAGGTGTATGAAACGTCATTAAACGGCGTTAAGGAAACCGACATTTATAGAACGTCTTTAAGTGACGTCATTTTACCTGCGAATTATACACGTCAGGCATTATTTTCACGTCTTGATAAATGTGACGTGATAAATACGTCTTTTTGTTATCTGGGATTATTTATACCTAACTTTAATCTTTCTTGAGATATTTAATTTTCATAAAAAATCTACCGTTTGAATTTTATTTTATTTATTCTTAATTTATTTATTTTAACTCTATAAGGAACAGACTTTTTGATAGAAATCTAGTTACTTACACTTAAGCTTATTATTATTATTATTTTGAAATCCCAATTTGAATTATTTCTATTTTTTTTTAATAGAAAATATTGCAAAAACTTGCAAAACATGTGTTTAGAAATTGTTATTAGCTGTTCGCTTTCTTTTTAGATTCAGAGTAGGCATTTTGACGACATTATAATAAAAAATATATTTGTTTTAACTTACTTTTTACTTTAATTATGCCACCGTAGTCCACGTTGTCTACCTTTCGGCAACACAGTCAGTACCGCTGAAGTGACATTGTCATTGTCATGTCAGATTTTGACTTCCTTCAAAATACCTGCACGTAACTTAACGAAAAAACAGCGTAGCCTTCTAGAATCTAAAGAAAAAGGTGAACAGCTAATAGTTAAATAGACTTTTATCCGTAACTCATTTCGCAGTACAATTACAGTGGCGGCTCGTGATGATTTACTACGGGTAGGCAACAACTGCAAAAGGGAAATTTTCCAAATTTAAACAGTAGATTTACAAAGCTCTTCCTCAGCTTTCCAACGCCGTTTACAAATAAACAATTAAAGAACGCATTCTTGAGTTACAATAAAAATTCAAAAGTCACGCATTTTTTGTTTGCTCAATTAACTATACGTCTCTTTCTCCCCTCGCCATCACGCTTGTAATTTTTGGTTTAAATTTAAGCGTGGGATTCACCGAGCTTTTTCTCAGCTTTACAAGGCCTTTTCCTTTACGGAAAAACAAACGACGAACGGTTCTTGAGTTATAATCAAAATTCGCCACGTTTTTTATTTACTTAGTTAACTGAACGTCTCTCTCTCACCTCGCGATCGCGCTAGTAATTTTGAATTAACTTTAAACGGAGAATTCACAGAGCTTTTTCTCAGCTTTCCAACGCTGTTTACAAAAAAAAACAATCGACGAACGAGTCCTTGACTTACAATCAAAATTCAAAAGCGACACGTTTTTTATTTGCTCAATTAACTGAACGTCTCTCCCTCTCCTCGCGATCGCGCTTGTAATAGGGTACATGAACATTTTTTAAAGATTTTATATGAAAGTAGGTAAAAATACGATAATTTAGATATATTTCTTTTTTTTTTCATAAATGAATATTAAAGCCGTAAAAAATTAAAGAAATTTGAATTGACTATATTCCCGCCAAAACGCACATTCTGACCGTGTGATGTCAATAGTTGTCTTTTATTTGCAACCCAGATTAGTTCAGGTCAGTTCAGTTTAACCCAAAGTGAACTGATCTTAAGTGATCGATTTAATAGTAAATAAAACATGCAAGATGTGCTTGATGTATTTTAATCTTCAGATGAAGATATTAATTTTGCATCACTTTACAGTGAGTTAAGCAAAAATAAAAGGTTGTTTAGACGAGTAATGTAATTTGACAAACAGTTGAAATAACATCCCCTCTACAAGTGAACCAACTGATCCAAACTGATCTAGAATTTCCGAGGTGTAGTATCAGCAAGGCGGGGAGTGTTTTGGATCACTTTGGGTTAGATCATGTAGCCAAATAAAACAGGCAAATTTTTGAATAAGTGATCCAGGGTAAAACTGAACTGATCTGACGTGCAAATAAAAGACAACTATTAGTTGTCTTTTATTTGCACGTCGGATCAGTTCACTTTTACCCTAGATACATGATCTAACCCAAAGTGATCCAAAACACTCCCCGCCTTGCTGATACTACACCTCGGAAATTCTAGATCAGTTTGGATCAGTTGGCTCACTTGTAGAGGGGATGTGATTTCAACTGTTTGTCAAATTACATTACTCGTCCAAATAACCTTTTGTTTTTGCTTAACTCGCTGTAAAGTGATGCAAAAATAATATCTTCATCAGAAGATTAAAATGCACCAATCGCATCTCGCATGTTTTATTTACTATTAAATCGGTCATTTAAGATCAGTTCACTTTGAGTTAAACTGAACTGACCTGAACTAATCTGCCTTGCAAATAAAAGACAACTATTGTTTATATGTTGTCAAATCGTAATAAGTGAATATCAATACGAATACATAAAACTTATTACAATATATAGTAAAACATATTATCAGTACTGTGCTGTGCTATAATGTAAAAATACCTGTGCAAGAACTCCGAATAAATTATTTATAAGCGTTTCACAAAATTTAGTGTTACCAGCCTTACTTCTCAACGGCGAAAAGTTCACGTTTCAACCACAAATTTCTCACCAACAAAGTTAAAAAATGTAATAATTTCTTTAAGATATTCATTTCGTAATTGTTGCTTAAATTAAAACTACATTTTTCAACACATATTAAGAGCAAACATTCAAACTATTTCACAAGGGTCTGCATACAACATAAACGTCAAGGATAATATATGAACACTGACGTCACAACGAATGGGAGGCCTTTCGAAACCACGTGATTTATACTTGAATATTTTCGATATTATTTATTAATTTAAGAAAATAATAAATAGAAACAGCGTACAAATTTGGTGTTTTGTTTTGGTGTTTTGTTTTGGTGTTATTGACTATAGTCTCGATTAGAGAGCTTTAATTAATAATTTTATATTATTGTCATGTACCCTATTTTTTAATCCAATTTAAGCGTGGAATTTACAGAGTTTTTCTCAGCTTTCCAACGCCTTTTACCAAAAAACAATCGACGAATCGACAACTTCAAGAGGGAAAGTAGGTGCACTTTGCCAAATAAATTTGCTTTTCAGAGCTATCCCGACGAGGAACCGGAACGTGCGCAACTTCAACAGGCACTGCCCACCTTGCCCACCACGACGAGCCGCTACTGTATAATTAATAATAAATAATTTTTCTTTCGTATTTGAAATAATTAAAGTGTTTTAATTTTTTTTATTAAACGTGATTAATTTGGTGGTCAATTTTGAATAAAAAAATCTGTTTAAATTTTAAACAGGTAAATGTTGTCTTTAAAAAAAGACTTTTTCCCAACCCTGTTTTAGGCCCACAGAACCATGCACTTGGGTCAATCTTGCCCCATGTTCCCCACCGAACATTTCGATGGGGGAATAACAAACGGGGCCAAGTGGTACACAGTAACCGGGGGCATGCAGGACTGGAATTACTTGGTGGCCGGTTGCATGGAGCTCACGCTCGAAATCGGTTGCACTAAATACCCCTACGCGGCAGAGCTACCCCAGTATTGGTTGGATAACCGGGACGCCTTACTCACGTACATGGAACAAGTATGGCCGCCGATTTAATTTTTGCCAATTGTGAATGCGAGGGGTTTTTATTTCAGGTGCACAAGGGGGTTCACGGGTTTATTTTCAGCACGATTGGGCATGCGATAACCCACGCTGAGGTGGTGGTGGAAGGGATTAAACATGCGGTCCGCTCTGCCAAAAATGGGGATTACTGGCGCATTTTACTGCCGGGGAAGTACAACGTTACGATCACAGCGCACGGGTTGGTAATAGTTATTTACGTGTAAAGCTTTGTAAATTAATCTTTACGGGGGAGCCTAGTAAAGACTAATGGCAAAGCGTGTCGCGTACAAATTTTTATTTGCACCTTCATATCGCGATCTTTAATTAATTTTATTTTTTCTTATGTTTTTTATCGAAGGCTTTTTCTAGCTAGACGAAGTCATGGTGATGTAACCAGACAATCCGCTTTCTACAAGCCTGTAAAATTTTACAGGTCTTTTATACAAGCCCGTAAAATATTACAGGTCTGTTCCCGTAATTTGCCGTTTACTTGGGTACAGTGAACAACAAAATGTCAAATCTCATTTACTAAGAAGGTGGAAATAAATAAATAGAAACAACTAAACTACAGCAAATTTTAATTACAATTAAAAAAATGTTAGATATGAGGGTTTCACTCAGGAAATAACAGTGCCTGAGAGTGGTTCCGTGCAACAGAACTTCACCTTGATGCGAGATGACCCCATGCACTGGGCCAGCGCCTACGATTTTGGAATTACAGAAAATCACTACAAGCCGAAATACCACACGGATGGGCAGCTGTACTCGATGCTGGCTGAATTCGAGAATAAATACCCCGGCGTTGCTCAATTCGAGGGGGCAGACGATTACATCTCGATGGTAATCCACTACCTCAAAATCAGCCACGAGGTTTGTACAAACCCCCTTCCCCCTTCATCCTTTCGCAATTCAATTGGCGCTCAGCAGCTGAGTGTCCTTGAACGCGCCAATATTTGAATCTGTGCACAGGTTGAAGCCTCGGATGAAACCAAGTACCACGTGGCCTTGATGGGCAATCTGTTCGCGACGCAGCCTATCGGAAGAGAACTCACGATTAACTTTGCCAGACACTTGCTCGAAGCGCACAAGTACGATGATCCAACCGTGGTTGCGATCCTCAACAACACCATTATCCACATAATCCCGGTGATCGACACGAGATTCGAAAGCATCTGGGGGGATTATCCCAAGCAAATGCCTGGAAATAACAGGCCGGACACCTACGCGTGCAACAACATCTCGGCTGATTTTAAACAAGTTGGCGATCAAATTTTGACCATTGGAAACCGAATGAACGGCAACGAGCCCAGCCAAATAATCAACGCGTTCAAGCACATGTTGCTCGACGAGCAGTTCGATTTGGTTTTGAATTTGGAGGGAGGCGGAAATGGAATGATGTAAGTGTTGCTTTCTGAAAGCAAAAGGAAATTGCGCCAAATCTTCAATCAAAAGTAAAAATACAAAAAAGTACACTATTGCAGTTTCCTGTAATTTTTCTTTCTTGAAAATGGTACTGGTTTAAAACGACCTCGCAAGTGATATTTAAAACTTTCATGCTGTATTTTCACACTTCCATCATGCGGCATCCGGGATCATGAATTCATCAAATTTCTGAACGTTGAAACATTCACAAATTTTAAATCAACCAATCACGAATAGAATTCCGAATGCCGCATCCCGTTTACTGGAGGTATGAAACTCACAATTTTTGACAAGCTCAAAACTTTTGTAAAATCTGTGAAGTCGGATTTAAACAGTGGCATTTTGAAGAAAGAAAAATTACAGAAAACTGTAACCATCTACTATTTCGTACTTTCGACCGTAGATGAACGGATGACGGCAAAGAATTTTTTGTTGTAGATATCCGAAGCCGAAACTAAATGATGACATCGATATTTACAAGAAGTTTGCTGAGGCTTATGAAAAGGATGCCAGTCTCCAGAGCGCTTGCCCCGGCAACGTTTTGGGCACCGATGACATCATCACCGACTACATTTTTAACGAATATGAAACGCCGATGTACACAGCGAAAGTCAGCTGTTGCGAATATCCCGCGGTCGAGAGCATCCCCTACATTTGGAGGGAAGTTCTGAAGCCGATAATGAATTTCCTTGGGATTGTTAAAACAGGTATTTTTTTTTAATAAGTAGAGAGTCCACAGCAAAACGTAGAAGTCTCTTAAGTCACGAAGAAAAGTTACTTTCAAGTTATACCTGTGAATTATTTAAAATATGAAACAGTAATTAATTTGTTAATTATCATATTTTTCAAAATTATCCTGCAGTTTGCGGAGGAAAAATAAAATCAAATAAAATAAACCCATCCGCTAACATCAGCGATTGCTACGCCGCGCGGCGCCCTGCATGATGCAACAGTAATAGCCCAAATACGTTATTTTAGTCAAGTCACCAATTTTCAACCTTCGTATTTTTCTATTCAAGAAAATCTAAGGTCACTAAATCAACACACTTTCGTGTTCAGGTAACGCCATCCCATTCCCATTCTGAGTTTATTGTATAATAAAGACAACAAATACAAATGTCACAAGAGCAACAAGAAATCAACACTTTTAGTGAATTCTCTTTATTATGATGGTAATAGTTTACGGCCGACTGTCAAATTAAAAATATATTAGGTTATGTTATTCTCGCAATAATAAATTGCCATTTGTGAAACGCCAGTTTGAATAACAAACTTTCGACTGTGTTTTTTATCCCTAGATAAGTTTATTGTGCGCCAAGGATAGATAGAAAAATCACGGAGTGTCTGACATCTAGCGGAAGTTTCGTGAAGGTTCCTATAATAAGTAAAACATTGAAATGACATTGGGTTAACCTATAAAAAACATTGCCTCGCGGGGGTCTTGATGCCAATAGTTAAAAAGATCTAAAGAATTGATTAATCCATGTCACTGCACTTTTTTTAAATGTTTTATATTTATTTATTTTTTTCTTTCTTTCATTTTTTGTTTCTTTTAATTTTTTGATAATTAACAATTTTTTGCATGCCCCCAACTCATTTGGGGGCTGGCGGCAGCTAGGAACTTGAAAAAAGCGAAGAAAATTGTTTCAGGAAAGTGAATAAAAATATTTAAAAAGTGAAGGAAAATGTTTAGAAGAAATGGAAAAACCCATTTCAATTTTCTTTTTCATTGTTTCCTTTATTTTGTTGATAATTTTGATGATTGTTTTTGCATGCCCCAACTCATGTACCTGAGGTCACCAAGATATGGAGTAGCACACGGACGGCTTTTGGCATCGCGGGGGCCCTGTTGCCAATAGTTAAAAAGACTAAAGAATTAATTGAAATTAATCTCCGCCCAGAATAATTTTATATCCGTAGATACGTATTTCGGCAGGTAAGCTGCCATCTTCAGAACGCTACCAACATAAAAGCACTTAAAAAGATCTAACAACAACCTAATCATCCTAATAAAATCATAAAAATATAAAAACTAACAATCTAATCATTCTAAAAAATATATATGTCTAAATGTAAGTAAATATAAATTAATATGTATATATCTAAAATTGACCGTCAGAAAAACCTTACAAATAAGAGTAAACCAAACAACACGGAAATACGGAAAAAATTGTCCAAAGACCCGAAAAAATTTCAAAAATTCAAACTTTTCCGTATTTCCGTATGATATTCTGTAGATGAGATATTGTATTGAGTACCTATAAAAATTCGCGACGAAATGTTAATAAATAAACAAACTATAAGAGCTCAAAATAGAGCAATTTTTTACACATTATCATTAATATCTTACGAACTCTTAAATAGAATTAGAAATTTTTGGTTATTACCTACTCGTAATGCATACTTTCGAGACATGTACAAATATATTGGGTGTTTCATTAAAAAAATATAACTATAAATTTTTTAGAAATTTTTCAGAAAATGGATATTTTCTTGAAAACTACTGAACGTTGACTGAAATAACTGATACTACTTATAGTTTATATGTTTGCCTACGACGTGGTCTATTTTATTTCTTCTGATTTGCTGTGATTATTTCTTAAAATAATATTTTCAGTTGGAGTGTATGACATCGACTGATTTATTTCTTTATTTTAAAATAATTTACACTTCCATTACAGTTTAAAAATAAATCACGTCGTAGCTTATGCTTTGTAGAACGTATTACATCCGTTTTCAAGTCAAACTAATGCCTAAATTTTGAAAAAAATATGGAAATTCTTTCCTCCTACATGGGAAGGAATTTCTGCCATTTTGAAATGAATCGTCCCTTAAGGCTAGGCTGGCCATGCGATACCTCGCAGTGGTATGTTTCAAAAACGAAAGATGTCTCTGAGATCGAGGACAGATGGTTTACAACCTGGGCAGAGTTTAATAGCTCTGACTGCATAGACGGTGAACGATTTCGGTATACGGTATGTCCGTCTACCATTAGGACATAGGGATTAACATAGGAAAGCAGAAATTAATTTATATTATCTTCCTGAATAAATCGAATTTCAAGGTTGCAGTCGGAGAGACTTGAGCATTTGAAGTATTTTGATATTAAATGTATGATACTTTAACTATTAATTACTTAAAAATAATGAAGAAAGGAAATAATATTTATTTTGTACGCGTAATAGTATGATCAAGAACGAGAAATAAGCCATGTGTGTGTGGCCAGGCAGTTAGCGGCGAAGTTGCTATGATTTTTTTTCGTTTTTTGTTATTGAGAGGTTACACGTTTAAATCCGAAGCAGAAAATATATTTCTTTAAATTTTTTAACGTCATATTTTTCGAATTAAATAAAATATGTGATAAAAAGAAAGAAGAAACTTATTCCGAGGCATTGTTACAAAGAAATTCAAGCTTTAAAAAAATTAAGAAAAAAATCGTGATCTGGGATTGACACCGCAACCTGACAGTTACGTAATTCGATCAAACTCGACACTACCCACTTGACCACGAGAATCATTTACAACTTTGATTAAAACACATTGTTAAGGCCAAGTGAAAAAATTTAATTGTTTTTTTCTTAATTTACAAAAAAATAACAGCCAAAATCCAGCAAATTTGGTGTTAAAATGTTTTAAATTTTATGGCCTTTCTGACCATGTACATTTGCTTGCAATAAAATCTCGTACATCTTCAAAATCAAGTAGCCCAGTTTTTCCTTATTTTTTTTTTGTAAATAGGTATTTTGAGAATTTTGTCACGTTTCCAAACGTACAGGTTAGGAACTGAGATTGAAATGATTGCTATTTTACCTGGTATGAGTCGGACAGTATGTTGTTCCATAAATATTACGCCATTCCAAATATTTAACAGCCCATAAATGTAATTTAATCGAAATAGAATTATCGATTGCTTATGTTCTGCTATTAATATAATGTTATTAACACTTGACAAGACTCTTCAAAGCTGAATTTGTAATTTTCGACGTGTTTGTGATAAGAGTATTTAAAATTTTATTAAAACATGGAATCCCTTGCGGTTTATATTGGATTTTCTCTTAATTCAGAAGGGCATTATCCGAATCGTGAATCGATATTTTTGGACATCACCCTCTATCTTTTCTATTTGCAAATTTTTCTTCTTCCCACATATTATTTGTGCATCATAGTATTATTATTTAAGCTATAATCATTGGCTACTACTGAGAATCACAATTCGTCTTCTAACTTACTCGTTTTCTGTCAGTCTGAATTTTAATTGTTTGACACTGACAAATTAAATCTCTTAATACAAGGAAAAGCAGGTGTACACGATTTTTTTGCAAGCCACAGTATATCCTATGTACTAGGAATACCGATACCCGATAAGTTTACTACCCGGGTACCCGTTATTGATACCCAGGTAGTTACCCGTTACCCGATAAGTACCCGGGTATCCGATAAGTACCCGATATCCTACAACTACTTGGCTATCCGATAAGTATCGACTAACAATTTAAAAAAAACCAGTATAGAATTGTGGCGAGCCACTCAGCACTACGTCAGACTGAAGGCGTCAAGAAGTCGGTTCGCTGTTATGCGTCATCGGCCGTCACGCCACCGGGGCCTACATCGAACAGACTAGACTTTTCCAGCGTGGAGAATTCGAGACGGCCGCAAAGGATATAAAATCGGCCAAAGTTGACTCACCAGTGAGTCGAATTCTAACAGCGATCGTCGAAGTTAGATTTTAGTGTGTAAATAAATTGTTACAAATAAATTAGTTCGTAAGCAGTATTAAATTACGGTTAAGTTTTTACTGAGTGTTTTATTCGTTTAAATAAATAAGTTTAAACCCTAGAAACGTAACAGTGGTGTCGGTGTGCGGGTTTGTGCAAATAAATAAACAATTTAAAGTAAATTAAATTTAATCAGATTATTAAATAAGTACAATATAGGAAAAAAACAATGGCTACGAGAAAAGTGTTGTTGAAAGACTTAAAAGTGGCCGAATTAAAAACCGAATTGGAAGAACGAGAGTTAGAAACCTGTGGCTTGAAAGGCGCACTTCAACAGCGTCTCCGATGCGATTTGTTGACAGCTGGTGAAGATCCAGAGACGTTCCTTTTCGAAATTTCGTGTGGTCCCGCCGATTTTAATAAAATCTTCAAAGATGAATTTCGAGAACAATCCAGAAATATGGATGAGAAGTTTCAAGAACAGTCTGGAAATTTAGAGAAAAAGCTTCTAGAACAATCTGGAAATTTAGGGAAAGAGCTTCTAGAACAATATGGAAATTTCAAGGACGAACTTCGAGAACAATCCAGAAATTTGGACGAGAAGTTTCAAGAACAGTCTGGAAATTTAGAGAAGCTTCGAGAAGAATCCAGAAATTTAGAGGAAAAGCTTCTAGAACAATCGGGAAATTTCAAGGACGAACTTCGAGAACAATCCAGAAATTTAGAAGAGAAGCTTCTAGAACAATCTGGAAATTTCAAGGACGAACTTCGAGAACAATCTGTAAACTTCAAAGACGAGTTGCAAACTAAATTGATGGAACAATCCAGAAATTTACAGGAGAAGCTTCTAGAACAATCTGGAAATTTCGACAAATTACAGAATAAATTGTTGGAACAATCTAGAGACTTAGATGAGAAATTTCGAGAGCACTCCAGAAATTTTGACGAGAAATTTCTAGAACAAACAAAAGGACTCGAAGATCAACTAGTGGCACAGATATCGGAAGAAACAAGGAACCTGCAAGAAAATGTAGAATAAATAATATTCCAGCAGGATAACAAGATCAAAAATCTGGAACAAATCGTGGCGGGGTTGCGAGTGTTCGGGGATCAGCCACCAGTAGAAACACTAGAAAATAATGAAACCCGAATTGTGGAAGGACCAACAGAAAATTCGAAATTGAAAATAAAACCACCAACGTTCGATGGAAACTCTTCGTGGCCCAACTACTTCAAACAGTTCGAAGCAGCAGCAAAGGCGAACAGATGGACGGCCAGCGAAAAAGCCACTTCGTTAATTGTGGCCTTGAGAGGGGACGCTATCGATGTGCTACAGACGATGCCGCCAGAGGAACAAGAAGACTTCGACAAGCTAGTGAATAGGATGGAAATGCGTTACGGACAGGCCCATCTGACCGAGGTATACCATGTGCAGTTGAGGAATCGCTGTCAGAAATCCGGGGAAAGTCTTCAGGAATTCGAAGCGGACGTAGCGCGTCTGTCCCAGTTGGCATATCCCACAGCTCCTGTTGAATTCCTCAAATGTTTGACGGTGCAGACCTTCATAGATGGAATCCGTGACCCAGACAACCAGCAGGCATTGAGAATGACCCATCCGAAGACGTCCAAGAACGCATTGGCTTATGCCTTGGAATTTGAAGCGGCGAGACGAGTTTCAAGAGGGCATGTCAAGGTGCGAGCGGCTATGGACTTCCAAGAGGAAGAAGAGGAAGAATCCGCTAACGCAAAGGTGGGATCTGCTATAAAGGAGCGACCCAGGGAGTATGCCACCGCCGAGGATGTTCGCCGCATTGTGGAACAGGTCTTCAAGCAGAAGAAGCCGCTGGTGTGTTGGAAATGCCAGGAGGAAGGACATGTTCGCAGGCGATGTCCAAAGCCCAGACAGGATACAAGGAAGCCACAGTTAAACTAAGCCGGGTCGGTGCAGAGGGGAAAACATCGACCCGTATTCAAAGGCCCCCAAAGACGAAATCCAAACAAGTAATATCCCTACGGCAGTTAACCAGCAGTGTCTTCGTGGATGTTACCATTGATGACATTCCTCACACCATGTTATTGGATACGGGTGCGACGAAGACCATCCTAAGACCCGACGTCATTAAGTCATCTGGACGCACCGAGCCGACCAAGTGGAGACTGAAAACTGCAACTGGAACATCAGCAACTGTCCACGGTGAAGTAGAGGTTATCATCACCATTGGTTTAACTCCAATAAAACACCGTGCACTGGTGGCAGACATAGAGGACGAGGCAATTTTGGGCATGGACGTCATGTGTGCCCACGGGTTTCAATTGGACTTAAAGCGTGGCGTGATGGCGGTCAATAATAAGGAGTTGGTTCTACATCAACGAAGAGACGTGTCCGCTCGAGTAGTCCTCGCTGAAGACGTTGTATTACCCAGCAGGACTGAGGTTATCGTCGACGCAAAACAACCGTGTTTTTCAAGATGGGCAAGTCATTATGGTTGAACCTAATACTGATGATCAGAAGATTGGAAGAGGAGTCCTCGTTGGGAAAATGTTGTTGACGGCGAAGAAGGAAGTACCTGTCCGCCTGATGAACGTCAATTGTTTTTCCGTCAATATTGAGAAAGGAACCATCTTGGGAAGCTGCACCATGGTGTCCTCCATCTCCCGCCAACTTGAAACAAACGTGCCAGAAGCGAAAGTCCCAATGAAGTTATGGGAAATGGTTATGTCAACAGCCCAGGAATTGACTCCAGACCAGAAGACAAAAGCAAAGAATCTGATCGGCCGTTATCAAGATGTATTCGAAGTAGAAAATGGATCCAAAGGAAGAACTGATGTCGTGAAACACAAAATAGAGACTGGAGAAGAAAGACCTATCCGTCAAGCTCCAAGGCGATTACCGTTGGCGAAGCGTGAGGAAGCGGAACGCATTATTCGTGAGATGGAAAAGGATAATGTAATAGAACCATCAAGCAGCCCGTGGGCGTCACCAGTAGTGCTTGTGAAGAAAAAGGATGGGTCCACCAGGTTCTGTGTAGACTACCGGTTACTCAACAATGTCACCAAGAAGGACAGCTATCCCCTGCCACGGATTGATGATACCCTGGACACCCTGGCCGGCTCAAAGATCTTCTCAACTTTGGACTTAAAGAGTGGATATTGGCAAGTGGAGCTGGCACCTGAAGATCGAGAAAAGACGGCGTTTTCCATTGGTATGGGTCTGTGGCAGTTCACAGTGATGCCATTCGGGTTATGTAATGCCCCAGCGACATTCGAGAGGTTAATGGAGACGGTTCTGAAAGGTCTGTCCTGGACACCGTGCATGGTGTACCTTGACGACATAATTGTCGTGGGAAAGACGTTCGACGACCACCTAAGGAACCTGGAAGGAGTGTTCCAGCGGCTTCGCGGAGCTGGACTAAAGCTTAGCCTCAAGAAGTGTCACCTGTTCCAGAAGGAAGTGAATTACCTGGGGCACATTGTTAATGGAAATGGAATCGCCGTGGACCCTGTGAAGATTCAGGTGGTGAAAGACTGGCCAACTCCCAGAAATAAACACCAAATAAGGAGTTTGTGCACTTACTATCGGCGCTACGTTCCTGGATTTGCAGACATTGCTAAGCCGTTGACAAAACTCACTGAAGAAGGTCGTCCATTTGAATGGGACCAACAGTGTCAAATTGGCTTTGAACAACTAAATCAGTACTTGATTAGTGCTCCTATTCTGAGTTATCATGTCCCGGAAGGCAAATTCGTCGTGGACACAGATGCTAGCAACGTTGGGATCGGTGGCGTACTCTCCCAGATACAAGAGGGGCAAGAGAAGGTGATCGGCTACTTCAGTAAAGTCTTATCAAAGCCGGAACGAAACTATTGCGTCACAAGAAGGGAATTGCTAGCCGTCGTAAAAACGATAGAACACTTCTACAAGTACTTGTATGGTAGACGCTTCCTGCTGAGGACCGACCATGCCGCTCTAAAATGGCTTCTCCGTTTCAAGAACCCAGAAGAGCAAGTTGCACGATGGATCGAACGACTTCAGGAGTACGATTTTGAAATTCAGCATCGGGCAGGAACTAGCCATCGAAATACCGATGCTTTGTCGAGAAGACCCTGTGCCGAAGACTGTAAGCACTGTAGCCGTTTGGACGAGAAAGTAGCCACGACTGCGAGGACAGCCATTCTTGACGACAAATGGTAAGGCGAAGAACTGCGAAGAGACCAGGAGAACGACCCGGATTTGAAATTAGTGCTAGAATGGAAAAGCAGAGACGCGAGGCCTACCTGGGAAGAGGTAGCACCATGTGCACCGTCCGTAAAATCATACTGGGCGCAGTGGGACTCCATAGTGTTGGATCGTGGTCTTCTGAGAGGAAGCATAGAGAATCAGGAAGGCATGAAACAGAAGACACAGTTACTAATCCCCAAGAATAGGGTGCCAGAAGTTCTGAGGGAACTTCACGATGGAACTTCGGGAGGGCATCTGGGAGTTAAGAAGGCTATGAAGAAGGTGCGCGAAAGATTTTACTGGATGAACTGCAAGGAAGACGTGAAGGATTGGTGCAGAAAGTGTGCAGTCTGCGCAGCCAGTAACGGTCCCCACAGGCGGGGCAAGGCCCCCATGAGACAGTACAACGTTGGAAGTCCTTTTGAGAGAGTTGCCATCGATGTAGCCGGCCCGTTTCCAGAAACGAATGGTGGAAACAAGTACATCGTCGTGGTAATGGACTACTTTAGTAAGTGGGTTGAAGCTTACACCCTACCTAACCAAGAGGCAGTCACTATTGCGGAAGTCCTTGTCAGGGAATGGATCAGTCGGTATGGTGCACCTATGGAACTGCATTCAGACCAAGGAAGGAACTTTGAGTCGGCATTGTTCAAGAACGTGTGTACTCTGCTCGACGTACGAAAAACTAGAACAACTGCACTCCACCCACTGTCGGACGGAATGGTGGAAAGGTTAAATAGAACCATCAACCGACATTTGTCTAAGGTCGTTTCCGATCATCAGAGGGACTGGGACACGTACATTCCCCTGTTTCTAATGGCATACCTCTCGTCCGTTCATGAGACAACAGGGGAGACTCCAGCGAAAGTGGTATTCGGGCGAGAGCCGAGACTGCCCTGCGACCTGAAGTTTGGTGTGAAGCCTGGCGAAGTCTCTGCCGACGAAGATTACGTGAGCAAATTACGCAGGAAAATGGACGACATCCACAACCAAGTGCGTCACAATATACAGACGGTCAGCGATCGGATGAAGGAGCACTATGACATCAACGCTCAAAACGGGGAATACCAACCTGGAGCACTGGTCTGGCTTTACAACCCCCAAAGATGTCGAGGCCTGTCCCCAAAACTGCAGACCTCTTGGGAATGTCCTTACAAAGTGATGAAACGGATCAACGACGTCGTTTACCGCATCAAGAAGGTCCCCCATGGCAAACCCAAAGTAATCCACTTCAACCGGATAGCCCCTTACCATGGAGAAGCAAATGAAGGGATAGTACAAAGGGCGCAAGTTTCCGAAGTGAACTTCGAAACCTTCATGTCTCATCACGCTGAGTAAGGCACGGTTTGGAGTGACCACGGAGAAGCAACAAGATCTCTTTAAAGTGCCACTGGGATACAGTCTCGTCCACTGCGTAGCAGAAGACCTGAAAATGACCAAAGGAATCGCTCAGGTGTTTAGAAAGAAATGTGGCCAAATCGAGGAGCTCCGAAGACAGCATCCTGTGGTAGGCAAGAGTCTGCAGGTCATCGATTCAACGGCAGATCGGAGGCGCCACGTGCATTATTTAGTCACTAAGAAGACATCAAGCGGTAAACCTGATTATCAAAGTATGTGGAGAGCCCTATGTAGCCTGAGGAGACAGCTAACAGAGAACCACCAGATGAAGTTAGCCATCGCCAAATTGGGCTGCGGATTGGACGGACTGGACTGGAGAATAATTCGAAGCATGCTGGAAGTCATCTTCCACAGAACGGGAATTGAAGTCCTAGTCTGCAGCCACCACCCACAGGCAATAGTCAGCAACAGCAAAACCGTGGACTGCTACTTCTTCCAGACGGGAAGTTGCAAGAATGGGCCAGCATGTAGATTCCGACACCCTCCTTCAAGACTATCACCAGGAACATTTCGAGACGAAACGTTTTTAAGAAGGGGGCAGTGTGGCGAGCCACTCAGCACTACGTCAGACTGAAGGCGTCAAGAAGTCGGTTCGCTGTTATGCGTCATCGGCCGTCACGCCACCGGGGCCTACATCGAACAGACTAGACTTTTCCAGCGTGGAGAATTCGAGACGGCCGCAAAGGATATAAAATCGGCCAAAGTTGACTCACCAGTGAGTCGAATTCTAACAGCGATCGTCGAAGTTAGATTTTTAGTGTGTAAATAAATTGTTACAAATAAATTAGTTTGTAAGCGTTATTAAATTACGATTAAGTTTTTACCGAGTGTTTTATTCGTTTAAATAAATAAATTAAAACCCTAGAAACGTAACAGAATTATCTGAAATAATTGATGCTCATTCGAGCAAAATGTTAATGTAGGTCACATCAGGCAAAATGAAACGAAGACTACTTGGTTGTTCGACAATTTCGGAATATCGGGTAACGGGTAATTATCGGGTAGTTATCGGGTAACGGGTATTCAAAAAGAGGAACCGGTTCCATCTAAATAAACGGGTACCCGTCGTCATCCCTACTATGTACGCATATAAATTTATTCAGGCAGATAATGTAAAGCGATTTCTGTTCCTCCATGTTAATCGCTGTCCTAATATCAGACGGACATTCGGTATATTTTCTCGTCCACTGTGCAAAGGATACCATTGAAAACATAACTAGGATAAGTCATGTTTAGCTGTGTAAAACTGTTACCTACCAACAATTTAAAACCTATTCGTATTCTCCGTAAAATTATTTCAGATGCGATACGTGTTTCGTAAAATATTTGTAATTTTATTAGCATATATGTATGACTTTAAATTCCTTGGACATGGGTTAACCACAGATTCCTGACCTCAGAATACGACGATTTAACCGAACTTATCTATATCTACAACCGCTTCGTTGAGCCCGTATTCTTCTTCAAAATTCTTGAAGAGAAAGTTAATTTTTCTTATAGCAAAGGAACGCCTAAACCGATTTGGATGATATTTGGTATGAGGTCCTACAATAAAATAAGTCACAATTATAGGTGGTTTTAGTTAATTGCCGTGAACTGCTGGCGTGAAAAAACAGGGTTGCTACAACATATATTTTACTATAACTTTTTCGAAGTTAGAAAGTCAGCTTTAGTTAATAAATTTTTAAAAAGAAGCATTCCATAGGATTTTTTTTTGTGTCTTTGATATTTAAAATCTAATTGGCTCCAGCAATTTTTATTGAAAACAGGTACTTTATTGCCTTTTACGTGCTTATTTAATTTATTTTAAAAATTTTTCAAAAAGAGATTCATTTGTAACCTAAAAGGCATTTGTTTTTCTGTGTACGTAGAATCTGTTGATTTAAAATTCTAGATTAAATAGTTAAAGGTTACTAATAAAAAACTCTTCCTGTAAATAAATTAGTTATACACCTAGAAGGCACTACCCGTTTTCAATAAGTAACTCTGCAGCCATTTAGATTTTCTTATTTTGTGCCTAAATGATAAAGTAGTTAAGATTTATTCCCGGAAAAATGAATAACAATACCGACAAAGAGTGAGTTTTCTTGTTATAAACATTTTAAAATCAAAGTTGAAGCCTTTGTTACTTATGTTGTACTGTTTGTTACTTATGTTGTACTGTTTTACTATAGAAATAAACGCCAAAAGCGTAATGTAAAAACGTGCGGACGGATGTTAAAAACCCACTTTTCATCCTATTTTATCCCTTAATTCTTTTAATAGACCAGTACAAAGTTAGATCTCGATTTTCTTAGTTAGTAGTGTTTCTGGTTTGCGGTAAAAAAGCCAGAAATCGTTTTTTTTTTCAATTCGTTTTCCATGGTTGTTCGAATCACGTTTACGTGTATTTTCAGAATTGTCGAAAATGTTTCGCCTTTTTCTCTCTCCCTTTCTTTCTCTCTAATTTTACTTTCCTTGGATTTCACGGTGACAACTTTACTTACAAGAATATTTCAATAAAAAAAACTTTTTACTTACATTTCTCATCGGACAAGAAACAACTTCATTTTTGCGAATATATAAAAATGCCCAAATTTTAAAATGAAAAAAAAAATGTTAATTTTCCTAACCTCAAAAAAATTACAGTAAGATACGTGTTGTGGAGAACTAAGCAGCGGATAGATTCGTCGATATTTTTAAGGCGATACATTTTTTAAACAATCGTGCGGACACGTCGATTTCGCCTAATTTTTTACCCCTTCCAGACACTATTTTTAATACTACAAGGTGTTTACAAAAAGCTGGGCAAGTGTTTATTTAATTTTTTTAATACTCCAATTAAACAAAACTGACGGGTCCGAGCTTTTTCTTTTTAAATTAATCATCTTGAAGATATCGAATTTATTTGTTCCACGCTGGATAATTAATTGATCAACTTATTCTTTCTTTTATTCGATTTCATTTAATTTATTTTTATTTTATCAATTTATCTCACTTGTAATTTTTCTAATAAAACAAGCTTTTGTTTTTTAAAATAAGAAGTATATCTTACGAAATAAATAAGTTTTTCAAGTAGCGACATCTGGTAGCATTATAATGACTGCCCGCCTACTTGGGTTTGGAAAATTGTGTAGTATGAACTTGAAAGGTGCCGACAGAAGCTGTCCCTACTGATTGATGTCTATACTGTGCTAGTGTGATAAACAGTGTTGCCACAACATGTATCTTACTATAACTTTTTTGATGTTAGGAAGATAATTTTAGTTAATAAATTTTTAGGAAGAAACCCTCGATAGGAAACTTTTTCGTGCCTTGTATCTTTTGATATTTCTTACGGTTTAGTAGTGCTGTGAGTCGGTAATATTACCACGTTACCTTACGGTAAATTTCCAACGTTACCGGTAAGGTAACATTCATTTGTTACCGTTAGTTACCGTTTGTTACCTCTGTTGTCAAGTCGAGTTACACATTTGCAAAACACATGTAAACATGAAACAAACGGCCATGAAATATTTTCAGTTAGTTAGGAAAAACATAAATACTAAAAGAAGAAAATAAATACTTGATAGCCTAAAAATCAGAAAATTGAATAAACATTATCTTTTTAGTTAAAGCGCAATTGATAACTTCGGCGCGAGATGTCGCCACCTGAGTTGTAATCGGTAATATTACGGTAACATTACCGGTAAGGTAACATTAAAAATAAATAACCGGTAATTAAACAACACTACGGTGTAGTCACAAAATAAAAAAATGTAAGTGACTGCAACATTTTTTATTGTAAAGCGGTATACTTTACTGCCTTTTAACTGCAAAATTTATTTATTTTGAGAAAAAGCTATTAATTAGTAAACTGTATTAGGCATTTGTTTTTCTGTGTACAGGCTGCTAACTAAATTCTAAATTTTGGATAAAGGACATTTTAGTATTTTAGATTTCTTTTTCTTTTCTGACTAAACCGTGAGAGATAGCAAAATTGACAAAGATACATAAAAGATTATTAATGAATAACTCTTTCCGAAAATAAATTAGTTATACACCTAGAAGGCACTAGAGCATACCCATTTTCAATAAGTAACTCTGCAGCCATTTAGACTTTCTTATTTTGTAACTAAACCGTAAGAAATATCAAAAGCTACAAAGACACGAAAAAGTTTCCTATCGAGTGATTCTTTCTAAAAATTTATTTACTAAAGTTACCTACCTAACCTCAAAAAAGTTATAGCAACATATGTATTGTGGCAACCCTGTTTCTCACACTAGCGGTTAACTGCAAGTAGCTAAAGCCACTTGTAAATGTTACTTACCTCCTTGTGGAACTACATACCAAATTTCATCTGACTCGGTTCGGGCGTTCCTTTGTTATAAGAAAAATTAACTTTCTCTTCAAGAACTTTAAAGAAGAATACCGGCTTAACGAGACCATTATGGATATAGATAAGTTTGGTTAAATCATCTTCTTTTAAGCCCAGGAATCTGTGGTTAAGCCATGTCCACGGAACTTAGAGACAGCCTGTATACATATCTTTATTAGATTGTTGTTAATTTTTACATTTTTATGATTTTATTAGGATGATTAGGTTGTTTTTAGGTCTTTTTAAGTGCTTTTAAGTTGGTAGCGTACTGAAGATGGCAGCTTAGCTGCCGAAATACGTATCTATGGATATAAAATTGTTGTGGGCGGAGATTAATTTCAATTATTTCTTAAACCACAGTCTCCTTTACTATTTTAGTCTAAAGAATTGATTAATTCATGTCACTGCACTTTGTTTAAATATTTTATATTTAATTTTTTTTTTGTTTTTTTTCCATTTTTTGTTTCTTTTATTTTTTTTATAATGAATGTTTGCACTCCGAGCCCTCAAATGAGTAAGGGCTTCATTATCAAAAAAAAAAATTAAAAGAAACAAAAAATGGAAAAAAAACAAAAAAAAATTAAATATAAAATATTTAAACAAAGTGCAGTGACATGAATTAATCAATTCTTTAGTCTAAAATAGTAAAGGAGACTGTGGTTTAAGAAATAATTGAAATGAATCTCCACCCACGGTCTCACGGCAGCTAGGAACTTGAAAAAAAATCTAAGGAAAATGTTTAAAAAAGTGAAGGAAAATATTTAGAAAAAGTTGAGGAACTTTTCCGTATAAATTTCTTTTTTCATTATTTTTATTTCTTTTAATTTTGGTGGTGGTTTTGATAATTTACCGTTTTTGCATGCCACAACTCATTTGCAGGCCCAGCTAGGAACTTGAAAAGAAAAGCGAAGAAAAATGTTTAAAAAAGCGAAAGAAAATGATTAAAAAAGTGAAAAATTTGAAACACTTTCATTAATTTTTTTTTTTTCATTTTTTAATTTAATATAATTTTGTTGATAATTTTGATAATTGATCGTTTTTGCATACCCCAACTCATCTGTCGGACTACACCAAAATATGGAGTGGTACGCAGGCGCTTTTGGCATCGAGGGGGCCCTGTTGTCAATAGTTAAAATTGTGTTTAAAAAAGCGAAGGAAAATGTTTAGAAAAGTAAAGGAAAATGTTTAGAAAAGTTTTTAGAAAAGTTTCATATTTTTATTTCAGTTTAATTTTGTTTATAATTTACCGTTTCTGCATTCCCAACTTATCTGTCGGAGGGCGCCAAAATATGGAGTGGCACACCACACTTTTTTAATATTGTATATTTAGTTTTTTATAATTTAGCCAACTTTAAAATTTGATACAAATTATGCGTATATCTCGAAATGATGATACGTTGTGTTCAAGGTGTGCAAGGCTTCGTTTTCGACGAAGAAAAGACCCCCATGAAAAACGCGACTGTCAGCATCAGTGGGATCGACAGGATCTACGAAGTGACCAAAATCTTAGCCTTCTTCAAGATTATACTGCCCGCTGGAAATTACGTGCTCGAAGTCAACTGTCACAATTATAAACCGGAGTTGATCAACGTAATGGTGGTCCAAAATCAAATCGTCGAAGTGAGCATCGTGCTGAAGAAGCCGCAGCGCCACGGTGAAAAAGTCAACAATTCGTCTTCCACCGAGAGCGTTAAGGAGGGCGAGATAATTAAAGTCGAAGACGCCTTCAGTGGAATTCAAGGTGATTATATCTACTATTTACCCGTAATGTTAAAACAAAATAAGATTACTCTGAAAAATAAAAAAAAAAATTCCAGGGTACATCTTGGATAAGTTGAATCACCCGATTCCTCATGCAAAGGTGCACATTGTTGAAAGCAACGTAACGTTCACTGCAAACGATGATGGCAAGTACAGGTCTGCGTTGCCCCCGGGGAAGTACACGGTTGAAGTAACGGCGGGCAGCTATTTTCCGACGGTTAAATACATCGACGTGAACAATGTGCCCAACGTACCGAAAGTCGTCGTTTTTACCTTAATGAAGGACAATCATGTCTGGGGCCTTCCCCGACTAGCTTTCGTTATTCTAATGGGTACCAAATCAACACGAGTTTGGACAAGCAAATTCAAAAATCTGTTTTAGGTTTAGCACTGTTGTCTGTGATAGGTTTGGTGATGCTTTGCTGCATGGGCTGTAAGGGTAAGAAAGAGTACGGCTTGTTAACGACGTACGAGGAGTACGAAGATCTCAAAAACAACGGGCTGTTTGAAGACAGCACGATAACAGGTAGATGTGTTGTGGTTATTATTTATTTTATTTTATTATTATTTTTTTATAATTTGCAGACTATCAAAAGCCTCTGATCAAACCGTACTTCGATGACGACGACGATGACGAAAAAGAGTCATTCCTTTCGTCGTCGGAGGATGAAATAGTCCTGTTGCAATCCAGCAAGTATGAGAAATCTCCAGTGGTTCACAGCACGAACTACTAGATACTAGATTCCTAATTTTTTTACCGACGCGACATTCCGGGATAACTTTTATTGGTTGATTTTATTTTCTTTAGTTTACACGATGTTCTAATACCTTTTATAAATAAATTTTAATTTATTCGTTTATGCGTGTTTTAACTTACAGTACTGCCGGCAGCTTAGTCGTGACGGGCATGAGCGTTTACTTAATCGTGAAAATAAATGAGTGCCACCTAATCTTGACCGGAGACGAGGAGAGGATAAAAGGAAATAACAATTTATGCAATAATTTAATGAACGTTATTATTAATAAAAATCAAAAACCAAAATATTGACCAGTTTGTCAGTAGTAAATTCAAACCAAAATACAAATGGCGGATCCGTCAGTGGCTTTACACAATCGGAAATTGCTATTTACGAAATTAAAATGCGTTCGTGGTGTTAGGCTGCCCAAACATTCATGAAGCAAAAACGCTTTAAAGCAAAACGTTTTTGACTAATCTTGTTAGAACGTGCTTTTTCAATGCTTTAAATAGGACCAAGCACACACTGGTAGAGCAAAACATAAAGCAGTTTAAAGCACGCCAAAACAATTGCAGTCAAAACGTTTTCATTTAAAGCGTTTTTCTGTAAAGCACGTTAAAGCGATTGCAGTCAAAACGTTTTTACTTAAAGCGTTTCGATCTGTGAATGTGTTTATAACGTGAAACTAAATATTACGCAACAAAAAAAAAAAATATTTCTGCTGAAGTAGACGTTTTTTCGTCCTAAACTATTTCGTTTTTCTTTAGCAGAGAGAGACGCCTGTATTTTCTTTCGATGAAACAAGAGAAAAGAGAAGAAAATGCAACGGACAAAGCGCAGTACGGGTTCCATAGGTTTTCAGAGTATTTTTTAACCCTTTCTTTTCTTTTATTACTCATCTCTTCTTTTGCACACATTTGCAAAAACTGCCACAGACTCACCGCCCGAAGTCGTTGTAACAACTAATTATAATAGCGAGTTTAATAAAAAAACGAAATTAATTATGGCAGCGAGCAAAGATAACACATTTTTCTGAAAATCGTAAGATTTATCTGTACGATTTAGTTTAATCATCAAGAAGAGGTAAATTGAGTCATACGGAACATTTTTTTTATCTCTTCGATATTACGTCGCATTGCTTTGTAATGCAGTAAAACGTTTTGCCCGAAAACATTTTGCTTGAAAGCGTTTCGCTTGAAAACATTTTGCTTCATCATTGTGTGACTAACCGAAATGTTTTGCATTGCATCAAAACGTTTTGCTTTAAAACGTTTTTGCTTCATGAACGTGTGGGCAGCCTTAATCGCCCAAAATATATCACCTCTCTCTCGTTTGTCAACCCAAACCGAGAGTTCAGTGCATTTGACCCGCTCCAGAGAAGTGAGTGGGCCTGCGCCAATCGGTAACTTACCGCGCACACCAGTCAGGTCGGTGCCCTTGCGAAAACGAGATGGACAATCGGAATTACGTAACGGTATCCATCAGTGGAGACGGCGTGGGAAAACTCTAGAGATGTTACGAAAAAGAGCGCCACCCAGCGGTGGTTACGCAACTCAAATGTGACCAGGAATAGATGGCCGGGAAGGTGTGTTCTTAGATGTTCTCGTCAAGGACCCGCTTCCTCAACAGCGTATCCTAAAAGGCAATGAAGAAACCTCCCTTCTTAAGGATAGACAAACTCAAAATTATTAAAATGATACCCCAAAAATGAACAGAATTCGTTATGGTCAAGAAACAGTTTATTCACCCAGGTAATCGTCCAATAAAATCCGCAAAACAAAACAAACACCCAGAAGGAGTACTCGGCCGCTTTCTTAATTGAAAAAGTCAAAAAAACAAAGCCCAAAACAGGGCAAACGTTGCTTCTGCGACTCTGGCGTCTGCGCAAAATAGAATAACCTGTAGGAAATTTTAACATCCGCAAAAGCGCAAAATAAACAAAACGCGTGCAGGGCGAGAACGCGGAAAATGTTTAACCCGGCCTTAGTCGTTAGGTTGAATGGCGTCATCATTGGTTGCGCGTGAGAGTTGCGCTCACACATCAAATTTACCTCTCTTTCCTAATATTTTTTACATATGAACTTACAAAGTGAAAATCGTAACAATATTTATTACTTTAGTTATTTTTTGTTATAAAGTAACGTAAAATAAGCAGTTAATCAACTATTTTATTTATTTAAAAAATAAGACCAAATGCAGTGAGTTAACAACGAATAAAGGTTTTCATCTAGAATATTTAGATATAAGGTGATATAAGAAGTAATAAAACACATTAAATAACTTCTAAATAACTAATAAATTAATGCACCGCGCTGCAAGGAAGTTATTATTGATACTTTAGTAATAAATATTTGAAATACTTCAAACGCAAACCTACGATTATTGTTAATTACACTGTATATAGTTTTTATTCTTTCCTCTTGCAGTGGAAGAACTTTTTTCTAAAATAAATATGTATTGACTAAAGAGTGAGGTTATAGTTTTTATAATTTTTGAAATAAAAGGCGCTCTATCCCAATTTCTTAACTCTTGATGTTTGCTAAGTATTATTTTTAAAGAACACAAACTTTTTTTTGCAAAAAAGTATTACAATGTAAAGACAATTTAAAAAAGAAAGAAACCCTCTGCGAAATTGACAGCACTACGATTGGTCGCATGATGAGAGAAAGTCTCACATCGACCGACACAATGTAAATCAAAGGGATGTTTTAAGAAAAGCAGTTAACGAATTTGATTGGGACCTAGATTACAAAAGATAAGAAGGTTGTAAAAACGATTAGATGTAGTTTCAGACCTGAAATATAACCGGAAAACCGAAATAATAATAAGTGACAAAATCTTGATTGTTTCCACATCGCCCTATGTAAAAATAAAAAAATAGAAGTTTGGGTCAAAAAGTCAAATCAACCGTAATGTGTGATAACATTGTTAGAATCGGAGAAAAAAAAATCTTTGTTGAGAAATATGAAAATCCAATATGGCGCCCATAAGAAAAAAAAACTAACCTAACCCCAAAAAAGTTATAGCAAGATTATGTATTGTGGCAATCCTGTTTCTCACACTAGCGGTTAACTGCAAGTAGCTAAAGCCACTTGTAAATGTTACTTACCTTCTTGTGCGCAACCACATACCACATTTCATATGACTCGGTTCGGGCGTTCCTTTGTTATAAGAAAAATTAACTTTCTCTTCAAGAACTTTAAAGAAGAATACCGGCTTAACGAGACCATTATGGATATAGATAAGTTTGGTTAAATCATCTTCTTTTGAGCCCAGGAATCTGTGGTTAAGCTATGTCCACGGAATTTAGAGACAGCCTTTATACATATCTTTTAGGATGATTAGATTGTTGTTAGTTTAACATTTTTATGATTTTATTAGGATGATTAGGTTGTTTTTAGATCTTTTTAGTGCTTTTAAGTTGGTAGCGTACTGAAGATGGCAGCTTAGCTGCCGAAATACATATCTACGGATATAAAAATTATTGTGGGCGGAGATTAATTTCAATTATCTCTTAAACCACAGTCTCCTTTACTATTTTAGTGTTATTTGATAGACAAGTGTTGCAGCTCATCACTATTGTGTTTTTAATTGTGTTCTGAAATTTAACGACTATAACTTGTGAACAACCCCCCAATTTCGTAACAATATTTTGGTGATTGTTTGATGCAAACTTTTAATTTCTGTCCTCGGCTCCGGTCAAGATGTGGCACACATTTATTTTCTGCTATTAACTGCTGTGTTACGTTTTTTTTGTGTTGATGGAGCGTCATTGTCACACGACTTAGGCCCAGTTTTACAATGACGGTTTAACTTTGAGCCGAAGCTCAAATCCTTCACAACAATTGTTGAAATAATCGTTGCTAAGGGTTTAAACCTCAGCTCAAAGTTGAACCTCATTTGTAAAACTGGACCTTAGGGTTTCTATCGGTAGATTGCGGGCGACCTTCCGTTTTGATGCAGTTTGCGACGCGCTTGGGTGTGCGCGAACATTAGGTATATTCGTTTTAGAAATACTGGGTTTGCCACAATAGCGTCATCGTCAAGTAGCTGATGCCCATCTAGGTCAAGTTATGGTTGCATCAGAAACTGATCTAAAACGAATAGTTTGTGATGGGCAAGTTGTACCCAGAGAAAAGAAAAATGTTAAATCAACATAATTTTCGTTTGGGTACGTTCAATGCATTCATTTATTTAAAAAAAAAGCCATTATGTATTCTATTCAAGTAAAAAAAATTTTGAAACAACAAGAAACTGCCTGAATTAATGTAAAGTGTGCATCATTATAATAAATAAATGCATCGACTGTATTCAAACAAAGATTTTTCTGTGTGATGAACACCGACCTTGCTGAAAAATAATTAAATTAAGGTTAAGTGAACAATACTTTGGTGCTGACGCAACTGAACCCTACTCTGGAGTAGGTGCACATTGCGTCAACACCAGCGCTGCCGCAGTGGCAATTAAAACGAATTTGTAAATGTCAAATACCGCATGCCGAAAATCTAAAACGAATACACATTTCGTTGACGCAGGTGACTTGCGGCACCCTAAGTCATCTAAAACGAATGTACCTATTGTTTCCGCGTCACTTGGTTGCATATGCTGACACGAGGTGGGCGGTCGATTTTGTTTACTGTGATAAAAGTCTGGGTCTGCCCCCGTTTTCGGGTTCTGCCACCTCGCGTGTATTTTCCCCATTTGCTCTTGGGGCCGCTGCACAGTGTAACACTTTAGCTATTTAGCAGGAATTAATTAGATTTTGCAACTTTTCCAGGAAGCCAAAATCAGATGTAATTTGAAAACAAAAATGTCTGTTACAATTAAAATAACAATTTTTTTTCTAAAAAAGAAAAATTGCTCTTACAGTTGGCTAAAAGGTAATAAATTGAGTTACTTACGGTTTTGATATATAAACGAAGTTGGTCATGAAATTCATATAATTTTAGTTATTGATTTCAGTAACTATTCTTTCGATAACTTTTTTTTAACTGTACGAGCTTTTTCTGCATCGTTTTGAGATGAGGTCGCATATTTTAATTCATGAATTAGAGTTCTCCTTTATCCATAAAAATAAATTTACTGTAGTATTTTTATCAGAAATAGCTAATTGTCATTTTCAATTTAACATTTAGTACAATATATTGTTACGTTTCTAGGGTTTAAATTTATTTATTTAAACGAATAAAACACTAGGTAAAAACTTAACCGTAATTTAATAACGCTTACAAACTAATTTATTTGTAACAATTTATTTACACACTAAAATCTAACTTCGACGATCGCTGTTAGAATTCGACTGACTCCTGAGTCAACTCCGGCCGATTTTATATCCTTTGCTGCCGTCTCGAATTTACCAAGCCGGAAAATTCGAGTTTGTTCGATGGTGGCGTGACGGCCAATGACGCATAACGAACCGACTTCTTGACGCCTTCAGTTTGACGTAGTAAGCCGGGTGGCGCGCCACAATATCAATTGTATATCAAATTACTTTTAGTTTTCTCTTGAAGTTTTATTCAATATCTGTTTAACGTCTACAAAAACTTTTGCTAAATTTTGGTAATTTTGAATATTTTTGAAAATTTATAGCAACGCCTCTGGTAATTACCCATCGTGATACTTTCGATATATGGATCACGAAGCGGAAAGGCGAAAAAATAAGTGCCGTAATTGAATTTATTTTGCAATAAATGAAAGTTACTACACTGGCAGATGAAAAAAAAGCGTGGAGAGATTATTCCTGAAGTTTTAGAAATATTGGAGGATCCTTCAGATTATTTAAGTTTTCAAAGCTCTAAGGATTATTTAACAAACTCTGATGATTCTGATTCTGATTAAAATTATTTCTCAATGTTCTTAATGTTTTACCTTTAATTTATTTTATATTATTGTTTTATCAGAATCATAATTTGCTTCTGCAATGATTCTGATTTTAATTAGAAATTATTATTTGTCTGTGTTCTTAAAGTTCTAGCTTTGAAACAAATAATTTTTAACCAGAATCAGAATCATCAGAGTTCTGATGATTCTGTTTTTAATTAAACATTGTCTGCCAATGTTCTTAATGTTCTAGCTTCGAATTAAACAATAATAATTTTATTTATCACAATGTTATTTATTTTATCATTTCATTTTATTATCAGGGTAAATAACTAAATAAGAAGGTGTCAGACACGTGTAGCAATCAATTATTAAATTATTATTCAAATACAAATTTTTAAATCCGTGATAAAAATACACTTTGCTGTTTAAAAACAATAATAATAAGAGCGCGTGGCGGCTTCTAAACAATTGAAAATCGGGAACATAGGAATTCTATGAATTTCAATCCTTAAAATTTAATGCAACTTTTCTTAAAATCTTTTGCTCTGTGCTCTATTTTCCAAAATAAGTTCTTTTAAAATATTATGCCGTGTCTTGCCCGTTATTGTTAATTTTTCATAACATGCAGGCATTAAGTATTTTGAAAAAATATATCAAAACACGTTCACTGTTTTGTGATTTATTGCTAATAACCCTTAAAACCATTATCTTCCTATAAATTTTATTCATTAAATTAATTCCAGCTACACAACAAAAATTACACACTGTGCGCTGTTGCGGATCTGTTGACATGTGAATCTTTGGGGCTCGTCGGTTCGCCAACGAGCACTTGGTACAGGGCCTATTTCCTACCCCTACATGTGAGGAAACCGTCTTAAACTTATGAGTCCGACGTCGCATTCCATCTCCGTTTTTTAGTGTCGTTGATGCTTTGATAACAACCCAAACGCCCGAGGGGAGAAGACTCGTTATCTGCCGTCCTGTAAACATCGCAATCAAGGTACGCTGTGGCGAGTGGAATTTTCCCACCACGTAAGCCTTTCCAATTTCTTTTCCTTTTCGTTTAACTCCTGGCTTTGGCGTTATGAGGAACGTCGCGTCGGTACGTGGTTGACCTGTCCTCCCACTTCTCGGCGCGGCTTTTGAATTTTTGTGGTTTTTTAATTTATTCTTTTTGATCGTTCCTTTTACACGTTTTTATTTTGTTTGTCTACCTTGTTCAGAAATTTTTAGTTTGTGGGTCCTTCAGAGCAGTAGTTTTATTTGTAAATAATTTTAACCTGGCATTGGTCGCTATATGAGAGTTTCTCTCACAAAATTTATTTTCTTTAATTATTTCGGTTTTCCGGTTATATTTCAGGTCTGAAACTACATCTAATCGTTTTTACAACCTTCTTATCTTTTGTAATCTCGGTCCCAATCAAATTCGTTAACTGCTTTTCTTAAAACATCCCTTTGATTTACATTGTGTCGGTCGATGTGAGACTTTCTCTCGGTTAGTAGAGAGTAGAGACAGCAGCAGTGTACGGAGCAATAAAGCTGCAAATGAATTCCTCAACACAAACTTTGGGCGAAAACACACACAAAAATTCACCAACGCGAAACGTGCTGTTACGTCGAGAGATGCAGTGTAAATTGAGTTCTGAAATCGCTCCGAGAGGGCGGGTGGAAAAGAGACGGGGTAAGAGAAAAAGAAGAGGTGAAATGCAACCACCAACCGCTACAGAATCTTACGTCAACGAGAACCAATGGGCTTAAATACCGAGGGTCAATTTCTATATGGAACGCAGACGCTGATGTTGAAATATGGTGCAATAATGCGTAATTCTAAAATTGCTAAATAAAGAATTTATTCGACCGAAAATTAACTTTCAAATCCCAATTTTCCCTTATCGTAATTTTTACAGGAAAACTTATAGCACTGGGGAATCACTTTGAAAGCAAATCGACGAAACGGAAAGAGTTAGCTGGGGCGGTCTGTCAAAATATTCCACGGTAAACAATATACAGCGTCTTTCGGGGTCGAGCAGAAATTGAACGGTAACATCATATTTAGTTAAAGTAATGAAATGTACGCTTTGGATGTAGCTTTTGAGATTCAGTGTCCTTCTGTAATAAAACAGCTCCAATATCATTTTTACTGGCATCTACACGTAAATCAGTCTCTGCAGTTGGACTGTAGTGGCCTAAAATAGGAGCACTTAATTTGCCTTTTAGAGTATCGAAAGCTTTTTTCTATCGTGTACCCCATTCAAATTTTGAGTTTACTCCGACAATATTATACAATGGAGAGGCAATCGTAAAAAAAAATTTAATAAAACGTCTAAAAAAGTGACGTAATCCGAGAAAACTCTGTACCTCTTTTACTTTTGTTGGTGTGGGGAAGTTTCGCACTGCTTGAATTTTCGTATCATCGTGTAGTATACCTTCTGGTGAAATTTTGAAACCCAAGATTCTGAGTTCTTGCATTCCGAAGTAGCACTTTGACGGTTTAAGAGTGAGTCCAGCTTTTCTTACCCAATTAAACACTTTTTGCAGTCGCTCCAAGTGTTCTTCAATTGTTTGGCTGACTATAATTATATCGTCCAAATATATTGCTACCTCCTTCCATTTTAATTTTAAATGTTCCTACCGAATGTGTAGGTGTAGCTCAATTGTCTGTGTACCCAAAAACGATAGTAACGGTATTCGACTCTGTTGTGATTACAGTGTTGAACCGAAACGTACGTAGAGCTGATTATTCTATTCCAAAAGTGGATTAGCTAGACATGGGGCAAAAATATTTTCAAAATTGACGATTATTTTTCGCACATGTTTTCTGATCTTTTTACCGGAATTTCAGGCGTTTTAACGCATGTAGATTGATGTATTGATTTTTGCCGAAAACTTAGAGCAACATGATGAAATTTTATCCAAAGTCTTAAATAAATAAAAGAAGACGGAATTACCTAAAATAAAACAAATTTTCAATGGGAACGAGTAGTATATATCTTTTTTAGGACATAAAATTTTCGATAAAAGTATTGATATACTTCTTGAACTAGTAGACGCAATCAATAATTTTCCGGAACCAGTTTTTGGGGCTTGTTAACTTTGCTGGTAAATTTATCCCGCACAAGTCATAAATTTTAGAGCCTCTTAATTCTCCTTTTGTGGTCAGATCTCAAAAAATTACTTTCAAAAAACTTTTGTAAAAATCGCCTACTCTTGCTTACTTTGATTACACAAAGAAAATTATTATTCAGGCCGATGCGTCTAGTTATGAAACGGGAGGCATACTTATGCAAGAAAAAAATCATGAAAGAGAAGTAGTAGCTTACACTTCAAAAACATTGACTCCTAATGAAGTAAAGTACAGTCAAATTGAAAAAGAAACTTTTACCCTAGTTATTGCGGCAGAAAAATTTAAAGAATATATAAGAGGTACTACAGTGACTCTAGAAACGGATTATAAACCTTTGGTCCAAATTCTTCAAACGAAACCACTTCACGAATTAAGTCCCGAATTAACAGATTTAGGCTTAGGTTAATGAGGTTCAATTACGAAGTTGTTTACGTTCCCGGAAAGCAAGTAGTTATTGCGGACTCGCTTTCACGTAGTCCTTTGAAAAAACAAATAGATGACAATTTAGAGTTAGAAAAATATCTCAGATTTATAGTTAAAAATCTCCCAGCAACAGATGAAAAATGAGAGCAGATTCGTAAAGAACAAGATTTAGATTTTATTTGCAAAAAGCTTAAAGAATATTGCTTAGAAAAATGGCCGGACCGTAATATGTTGCCCGAAGATTTAAGACCATATTATCAGTTAAGAGATAATTTTTCTTATCTTTTACTTTATAACTTTCGATTCGTAATACCCCAATTAGAAATATTGTCAAAATACATGAAGGCCACCTAGGGATAAATAAATATAGATTGAGAGCGCAACAATCAGTTTGGTGGTACGGATTAAGTTCACTGTTGAAAAATGTAGTTGAATGCTGTTAGAAATGTACAGAAAAACGTGTTAACCGTAAACAGTAATTCGTAAGAGTTGAATTTCCTAGAAGACCGTGGCAAAAAATCGCATTAGATTTATTTAAACAAAAAAATTGGTTTTTAATTGCTACTGACTATTACACTGTTTTTTTTTTTTGGAAATTATAAAACTTGATTTGATGAAAGAATTAGATATAGTCGCGAAATGTAAAGAACTGTCAGCTCGTTACGGCATACCAGAAATTATGCCTCTCGAATATGGGAAGGAATAAAGAGAAACAAGCAAATAACTATAACAAGAGGCATCGATCTAAGAACTTATCTAAGTTAAAATTGAATGACGTTGTATGGATTATAGATTTACGAAGTAACGGTTCTATTGTTAACGTTTGCGCGGAACCAAATTTTTACAAAGTGTTGACTGATAATGGAATTGTCAGAAGGAACCGGTGGAATTTGGTACCAGCACCTCTTAAGAAATCCAACGAGGATGTTTATGATACTTTAGAAGTGCCTGCGACATCAATGCAGAGAGATATAAATGTAAATGTAGACAATAATGAGGAAAAATCTAGACCTCTGAGAAATAGAAAACCGTCTGCATGGATGAAAGATTATGTTAATAGAATTGTTTTGTATTACCTATTTTTATTACCTTTAATTTAATATAAAAGAAGGGGATCTTGTGGAACGCAGCTAGAGAAACAATGACGACCCGAAAATACGGTGTCGTGGTTACACTCATTATTTTTTGTACGCCCTAAAACTCACTCCCAATGCAGTAGGCATTAGATGTGTAAGTAAATATCTCTTCTAGAAGTATTTTGATATGTGTCTGCTAAACGAAATTTCATTTTGACAGAAGAGAGAAAGAAAAACGTATTCCCCCTCCAAGACTTGCTAGGGTGAAGCAAGTTTATGTTAACAGTCGTATAGTTAATGTGATTACTTCACCGTTATCACATTTCCTGAATTACCACCATTCTTGTTCAACGTTGCCAAATCTGTTCGATTATCCTTACAGAGCCCTTTCAATTTCAGTAATTTGGTTTAATTAAAAAAATCTATAATTTTCAAATTAATTTCTTCAAGTATCTACGTTTTATTGTTTATTAACAAACGGACTCATCATAAACATTTCAACTTATTCAAAACGTAATCCACTTTTTCCTCCGTTCCTAATTTCTGGAATTCGTTCCAGAAAACCTAGAACAAAATACTCGCTAAAATTTTTGCCCGCACAGGACTAGTGATGCGACGAATCAAGTAGACTCGCTATCACACTCGATTCTCAAAGATACTCATTGTACTCGAGTAACTAATTCTGTGAACCCGAGTCAGCGGTACTCGAGTACGATACAAGTACTCGAGTATCGACTTTAGAATTTGTAGACTCGTCATGAGACTCGAGTCCCAAAGGTATTCATTCTACTCGAGTAACTATTGCAGTGACACCGAGTCAGTGAAACTCGAGTCAACTCGAATTCGATTCAAATAACTCGAGTACCGACTTTAACTAGAATTAAATAGCGCTGCAACGAATCGAGTAGACTCGATGTCAGACTGGATTTTATAGAATTCTCTTTATAGAGCCTCCTCGTTAGTGGGTAACGTGTGAATGAGTACTGAGTTTAGAATTGAGATTATGCGTGTAGGCATAAGCGCTAGCGTTTGACAAATTTAATTCGTTTTAAGAGCACTATGCTTTTGCTAAAGCAGTCGACTGCCGCAAAAACTTAATGTGACAGACAGACGCTTGATATCGGGGCGGCTTGGCTGCGGTCATTGTTTTTTTTTTTATATTTTATGAAAAAAATTACCTAAAAAAGTCCTAAAACTTCAAAGGGAGTACAGTTTTTTGTAACTGAAAAGGCTGTTAAATATTGTTAAATAAAAACTGAAGACTCATACTCATTTAATGAATAATTTGTGGCTCTATATTCTACATTTTGTTTTCTTTTAAAGAAAAGAATTTTAATTCAACTAAACATGCAATTACATAGTAAATATGTTTTTCTTTTTTTTTACACAGTGTCTGCACACTTTATTATGAGACATATCAAATAATATTACATAGTTACAAAATTTTAAATTTATCTGAACCGTCAGAATATATTAAAAAGAAAAAAAGCAAAAACTTAATGTGACAGACAGACGCTTGATATCGGGGCGGCTTGGCTGCGGTCATTGTTTTTTTTTTTATATTTTATGAAAAAAATTACCTAAAAAAGTCCTAAAACTTCAAAGGGAGTACAGTTTTTTGTAACTGAAAAGGCTGTTAAATATTGTTAAATAAAAACTGAAGACTCATACTCATTTAATGAATAATTTGTGGCTCTATATTCTACATTTTGTTTTCTTTTAAAGAAAAGAATTTTAATTCAACTAAACATGCAATTACATAGTAAATATGTTTTTCTTTTTTTTTACACAGTGTCTGCACACTTTATTATGAGACATATCAAATAATATTACATAGTTACAAAATTTTAAATTTATCTGAACCGTCAGAATATATTAAAAAGAAAAAAAAAGTGACGATCGGAAATCTAGCAAAATATAGAATGAACTTTCAATATACAGTTGAAAGCAAAAAAAGTTTCCTGTAATTATTCTTCCTCAAAATGCTATAGATTAAAGCCAAATTCACATATTTTACCACAGCTTTAAACTTATTAATTTTGAAAGCTTTTAAATTTTTTAAAGTTATCTATGAAGTCGTCTTTACCATTTTCAGAAAGAACAATTATAGGAAACTGCAATTTGTCTACTTTTTTTGCTTTCAACAGTAAAGTTCGTCATGTATGGAATACCCATTCTTTGGGCTGTAATAAATTCTGATCTAAGATACTGTGGCGCGCCACCCGGCTTACTACGTCAAACTGAAGGCGTCAAGAAGTCGGTTCGTTATGCGTCATTGGCCGTCACGTCACCATCGAACAAACTCCAAGCTGGAAAATTCGAGACGGCAGCAAGGATATAAAATCGACCGGAGTGGACTCAGGAGTCAGTCGAATTCTAACAGCGATCGTCGAAGTTAGATTTTAATGTGTAAACAAATTGTTACAAATAAATTAGTTTGTAAACATTAATAAATTACGGTTAAGTTTTTACAGAGTGTTTTGTTCGTTTAAATAAATAAATTTAAACCCTAGAATCGTAACAGTGGTGTCAGGTGTGGGGTACCTATGGAACTGCATTCTGACCAAGGAAGGAACTTTGAATCGGCCTTGTTCAAGAACGTGTGTACTCTGCTCGGCGTACGAAAAACTAGAACAACTGCACTCCACCCACAGTCAGACGGAATGGTGGAAAGGTTCAACAGAACCATCAACCGACATTTATCCAAGGTCGTATCCGATCATCAGAGAGACTGGGACACGGTACATTCCCCTGTTCCTAATGGCATACCGCTCATCCGTTCATGAGACAACAGGGGAGACTCCGGCGAAAGTGGTATTCGGGCGAGAGGCGAGACTGCCCTGCGACCTGAAGTTTGGTGTGAAGCCTGGCGAAGTCTCTGCCGACGAAGATTACGTGAGCAAATTACGCAGGAAAATGGACGACATCCACAACCAAGTGCGTCACAATATACAGACGGCCAGCGATCGAATGAAGGACACTAACTCGAATTTCCAGTAAGGGAGATTCAGGCAACCCATTCATTAAAAGTTTACGGACTTCCTCTTTGAATTTCTATTTCATATTTTGCGGTTATAAGTTAGCGATAATAATATATTAAAATATAATATTTCCAACTTTCGGACACTTCCGCTTGTGTCGGAAGCTGCTGTCAACTTTCTTATTTTAAACGGAATACCTCATTTTTATTGCATTTCTGAAATTTTCTTGAAATTCTAAAAATATTTTGTGTAACGTTAGCCGTTTAAGAGATATTTCCATTTTTTAAAGAAAGTTCAAGGTTGCAGTACCTTGTTTATGATGCTGCCATCTTTGTGTAACAAAAACCATAATTTCAATTTTTGGCCTGTAGTAGGCTAAGCTCATAAGCTTTCAGGTCATACATAATTTGACACAAAATCGTTTACGGGCTGGTTGAAAAGTAACTTCTATTCGAACTGATTTCAACTATCGAAAAGTCATGTTTTTTAAATAGAACACCCAGTTTTTTTTATACTATAAGAATCAAAATTAAATGTTCTCTCGAACTGTATTCCCTATACCCATCTCTTACCTTTCTCTTTCTATTCATGATTTTCTCTTTGACACGTCAATTTTTTCACTTTTCAGTATTATTCCTGAATAGTGTGCTATGAAAATTTAACAAACTGAGATTTTTTAAATTAATTTCTGATTGTAATTTCAATTTGATTTTAAAAACCGACAAATACTATTTAAATACACATCTATCATCAGAACTTTTTGTTAAATACGCCGCATGTATTATTAAGTCTTGGTATGACTTTTTAAACATTTACAAGGAGAAATTTACACTTACAATATAAAATTTTATGTAAACTAATAAATAAATCAGAAATTATAAAAATAATACACAAATTGTTGGTTATAATATTGGCTCTAAGTTGTCCTCGGCTATTATTTATTAGTAATAACTTTCTATTGCATCTAAGTAATAACGCATTTTCCTCGATATAACAATTTTTTTTTATTAACTTCTTGAATTGTCGATTTTTTTATCATCATATACCTTTAATATGTCTGTGTTTGATTATTCATTTTTTGGTTCTTCGTAGCGATTAAATTGTTTTTTTTTTTTTTTAATTCAAAAATTACAATTTTTCTGGTTTTCATAGCCCACTATTTAAAAATAATACCGAAAAACGGAAAAAAATTACGTGTTAAAAAGAAATCATCGATAACGAGTGAACTATATATTTTTCAACGTGTATAGCGAGCAAAAAGAATTACATGAATTTATACATGTAAAATTGAAAACAAAGAGCAAGTTCTATTTATCAAGACGTGAAATTTTAGTAAATTCTAGTGACTTTGTTTGTTGCTGTTGGCTCAGATGAATGAAGAACGACTTCAGCTAGTTTATGGGCGTATATGTTTATAAATAATTTTAGCTTCTAGACAGTTTAATCAGTGATGACCACGTGCTCTCCGTTTGGATGACACCCTTGATAACATAATCCAACATTCCCAGCTGCTGGAAGAAAATAACTTGAAGTTAGAAGCATTAATGAGTTACCATCTTCACCAACATTAACATTCTAAATTACTATTTAACAGAACATCTTTTTATTAAAATAATTGAAACGTGTATTGCAAATTACAATTCATGAATTTATACACACATGTTTGCATGAATTTTTATGTGAAATTATTGGAACATGTATTGCCGGCTTAAGAGATAGGTATAAGGAATGCTAATACAGGACGAAAGCACATTTAATCCTGAGTCACATGGTATAAAAATATACTAGGCGTTCCATTTAAAAAACATGACTTTTCGACAGTTGAAATTAGTTCGAAAAGAAGTTACTTTTCAACCAGCCTGTAAGCAATCAAGTGCAAAACTGGACATGATCTGAAAGAATGTTACTGTAGCCTACTACAGTCCAAAAATGGACATCATGGTTTTTGTTGCACAAAGATGGCAGTATCATAACCAAGGTTCCGCAAGTCTGATATATTTTTAAAAAATGAAAATATCTCGGAAACGGTTAATTTTTCTTGTATCACATGTTGCACAAAATATTTTTAGAATTTTATGAAGATTTCAAAAATGAATTAAGAAAAAATCTTTATTTTGAGCTTCTACAGCTGCCCTTTTAATCTCCTCCGTGCGTTATAAAATAAATTAATAAAAATAAATCAAACCCTGACCATTTCAAGCTCAAATATCATGAAACCAAATATAGGCAAACTACAAACTGTTGCAATTAGGAATCTTTCTTAATTCCAAAAAATATGTTGCGAGTTCCATTTCAAATAATAAAATTGATACTCCCTTGTTGGTTTAAATTGAATGCTTCTACGGCCGTCATCAAATACGTCATTACGATTTCTTCAACTGCCGTCATTTCGCCCTTCATTGTAGAAGAAGCTCCTCCGGACTGCTATTGTTGGCTGCAGCTTTTTCCTAGTCGTTAAAACTGACGGGAAGTAGTAGAACACCATCAGCAGCTCTGAGGAATTTCTTTCTGCAATGAAGAGCAAAACGTCGGCGTAGGAAATATCTTGATCCGGTTTCAAACGGAATCAGTCATTTTGGGCTTCCCAAAGGCACTTATTTAATTTTTTCTTAATAAATTCTGGATTAAAACAAATCCCTAAAACTTACATTTTACATATTTTGATATACGTATCTAAAATAGAGTGTTGATACCGTTAAAAATGTAAACAAAAACACTGCACCTTTAATCTATCGATTCTACTAGCAGTAAAAAAGTAAAGTCATGAGTACTCATATTTCCGGATTCAGTTAAATGTTCGAAACTTTTAATGGGGACTCGAGTCAAAACTCATATTTTTTATAAAAAAAAGTTCAAGTTTATTATATTCTTTAAAACGGCGACTCAAGTTCAATTCGAGTACTCGAGTACTTCTGATCTGAACTCGAGTTAATTGACTCGACTTGACTCGATTCTTTAAAACGGCGACTTTCAGTCAAGTACTCGAGTCTTTTGATCTGGACTCGAGTCTCTTGACTCCAGTCAAGACTCGATTCTTTTATAAAAGTATTCGAGTCGACTCGATTCTTAAAAACAGCGACTCGTCGCATCACTACACAGCACGACCTGTAATCTCTTTCATACCAAAATCGGTTCGTATCCGATCTTCCTGAGCTGGCGCTCCTTCATCGCGGTCGCTCCGAGAAGCCTGAAGTTATTCCTGAGCGTCATATTCCACCCCACCACGACGACTGCGTACCACGTGAAGTCCTCCACATTGCAGGGCCTCATAATGTCACCCAGAGTGTAATTCTCAAAGCCCTCTGGTTCCACGAACTGCTTCGTCTTTTTATCTCTGCATAGGATGATATCTGCAAATCAGTTAAGTAGATGCTTGGCAGATAAGGGGGAAGTACCTCGCGCACCTGGTTTCGGAAATTGTGGCAGAACGTGCTCGAGATAGGAGTATTTTTTGCCTCCAGTGATGACTTGTACGGTGTTCAAGACGTCTAAGATTAACTTGTTGACAGATGAGATCCTTTTTTTCTGGTGGCTTTTGTTTTGCACTGGTGCAAAGTCAGTCAGCCATTTCGCTGCTTTGTAAAGCTTGGCATGGTCTAGGCGGTTACCCTTGTATTCCGGGCAGTCGATTTCGATGGTACGATCAATTAGGAAGAGTTCTCTTGGCAATTGTTTGCTTGATTTACCTAGAAAAAAAAGAAGCAGACTGTTAAGGCCAAAAGCATGTGAATCGTTTTTTTTTTTTTTAATTCAGGATAATAATAACAGAGATAACAACGAGATGTGCAAGTAGATTGAAGAATTTTTTCGGTTTTTAAACTTTGTAGTTATCTCTTTTCTATTTGACAAGGGAACATATACGTGTCTTTATTCAATTTAATAAAAGGTGAACGCAGATGGCGGCACCTTTCAAAGCAAATGTCACTACATTATTTAGTGATTATTTATTTAGTTATAACCACGTTGTAATCGTGTTTCTTTCCTGTTTTTAATTGGTTTTATTTTAATTCCTTTGTAAATTTACGTTTAGATAGGGTAAATTAAGTATGTAATGAATAGCTTATTTATAATCACGTTTGTGTCAATGGCTTCAAGAGTATTTTGTTTGGTGTGCGGATGCACAGAGTCGGAAGTGGAGGTGATGCATTATTTTCCATCAAATCTCGAAAAGTATGTTTGATATTTCAGTAATCTAATACAAATTATACTAATGAATTCTTTTAGATCAAGTACTTGGCAGGAGAGCTTGAAAATGAAATTTTGTGGAGACTCTCTGAGAAATTATGGAATTTGTTCTCGTCATTTTGCCAAGCATCATTACATCGGTTGTAGACTTCGACCTAATGCTGTACCAAACTTTTTCCATGTACTAAGTTGACAAGTTCACGGGGAGATTACTCTGTAAATACACCTTTAAATCACACATGTGGTTATGTTAACGTTCCAGGTAAATAATTTTAGTAAATTTTATCAACTAAAATTTGTGTGCTGTTGTACTATGACTTGAATATACATCTTCTTATACAGGGTCACTAAAAAGTATGAATACAGCTAAATATTTTCAGAACGGTTTATCAGAAATCGTTGAAATTTGGCGCAGTTAGAATTCCTATTAAAATATCTTCTTTTACAGTTTAATGTGTTATTTTTATAATTATTACTAACTTTTACTTAATGTTTGGTTAATGTACAAGTTGCAAAGGACTATCGATAGATAAAGACAATATTTCCAAGGCAAACTAAATGTTACACTTTTCAAATTAGTTCGATTTTTTTTTTTTGAGGTTTTAATACAAATAAAGATGGGCATGTGTTACATCACTGAATTCAGAAAAAAAATGCTTTTTTCAAATATACCCTCTGTGCCATTTAAACAAAATCATGTTAGCCCTGCATCTAAAAAATAAAGGATGGTATAAAATTGAAAAACTCAGATAATAGAACTTAAACATTTCTACCTGTATGTCAAATTTCAACGAGCTCTGATAAACCGTTTTGAAAATATTTTATTATTTATATTATCAGTGTGGTCCCAGTCTTTTCACCTTCAGTTAACTTTATCTGACGGTTTATTATGATCGTAACAATTGTGATCACAATCGTTACTGTGGGAATTAATGACCAGATAAAGTTAATTGGAGATTAAAAAAATCGGACCTTAGGCTGTTAATCTGACATCTGGCTTACATCTATCAATTCTATATTTTAGAAATACTAACAGTGCAAGATTCAAGCAGTACTTGTATTGTACCTGAGACATCTCACAACGCACTCTCTAGAATCCACATCCCATTGGAAGAAGTCGAGTCATTGGTTTCTACTCCGTGTAAAGGGACATCAAGAAAGAGGCATTCAAATCTAATGGAAAGTACACCAGAGAACATTTTTTATTAGAAACAATTCGTAAGAGGGAGGAACACATTAGGAAATTAAGAAGCCTATGTACACATCGAGGACATTTATGACATAAAAGCATTACAAGATTTAACAGATACCAATATTGTAAAAACTTTGTTTAGCGGTATGTCAGATGTAACAGCCGATTTTTTAATATCACAAATTTGTTGTGCTAACCGTGAGCCTAAGGGCAGAAGATGGACCAGTGAAGAAAAAATTATTGCTCTGGCTATTTTCAAACGATCTCCTAAACGTTATTCATTTTTGAGAAAATGTAGAAGAACCATGTAGAAGAACTGTTCTTGCCTTGTTAGAAAAGGTTGTATTTTCTCCAGGGATTAACATTAACATCTTCAAGCACATAAACCAAACATTAAGCTTTTCTAAAGATCGATTGTGTGTAATGGCATTTAATGAAATAGACATTAAAGAAAATGTTTGTTTTGATCGAGGTCCGGATAGAATTGTTAGATATGAAGATTTTTGAAGCAATGAACATCATGTTAAATTAGCAAATAAAGCATTGGTGTTTATGTGCCAAGGTTTGGCCAGAAAGTGGAAACAACCTATAGCATATTACTTTTGTAATAATACATGTAATCTCAGTAATATAATATCTTGCCTTAAAGAGGCATTAAATGCAGCAATTAACATTGGAGGACTTGAAGTTGTAGCAACTGTTTGTGATATGGGCACCGGAAATGTGAAGGCATTGAAAGAATTAAACAGCTCTTTTGAGAAACCGTATGTGGAATTTCAAGGCAAAAAGGTGTATACGTTATATGATCCACCACATTTATTAAAGTGTACCACCTCGTTATTTAGGAAATATAATGTAGACTTACCTGTTTCAATCAGTGGCAATGAACAAATAATGGAAGCAAAATTTAGCGACATTATAGAAGCTCATAAAATTGATAAGAAATCACCACTGATATTTAGGGCAATGCACAAAATTAGGGATATGCATTTGGCTCCTATTATGGGATTTGCCATGAAACTTTGTTTAGCAGCTCAAATCATGAGCAGAACTGTAGCTGCATTTTTATATACTTTGCAGTCCAGAGGTAATACTGATAACTTTCTTTTGTATTAATTATGTTTAAAAATGTTAGTAATTACAGGTGAAATTGAACAGAGAAGTATTGCCACAGCTACGTTTGTTTATCAAGTTGACGAACTATTTGATAGCTTTAATGGGAGCCAACAAAAAACAGGGGCCAAAGAATTAAAATGTGCCATAACAGAAGATTCACTTCATCTTCAGTATTGGGAAAAAACCATTGAAGTAGTGAATAATTGGAATTTTAAAAGAATAACAAAAACTGGAAAAGTAAAAGAAGAAAAACCGCCATCACAAATGGGATGGATGACATCCATGAAGGCAATGATGAATGTGTGGCACTATGTGCATAAAAAAGGATTGATGCTGTTACGGCCTCGATCTCTCAATCAAGACTGCTTAGAAAATTTATTTGGCGCTGTAAGGTCAGGCTGTGGGAGTGGAGACAACCCCACAGCTTTTCAATTTACAGCTAGCCTAAAGACTCAGATATTAAATGGTCTAAGTGCTCAAAAATTTAATGGCAATTGTGAGCCTGATGAACACAATCTCTTAACAGATTTAAAAGAATTTTTAAATATGGAGGAAAGTCCAAGACAAGAAGTATTACCTTTATTATCATCTTCCCATCTGTCCCATGCAACTCATGAACTCATTGGTAATATAGCAGATATGCGAAATCTGGGGAAACAGAAATATTATCAGTAAGCTATGTAAGTGGTTATATTGCAGCAACAATTTTGAAAAAGTTCGAATGTGTCACTTGCAAGGGATTACTGACTTCTAACTCCAATCAACCACACAATTTGTATATTGTATTGAAAGAGTGGTCATATACAAACAGTTTAACATATCCTTCAAGGAATTTAGTTATATTTATTGGCGCTTGTGTGACAGAAATGGAAAACTTTATTCCATTGTTGGAGGAAAACCAGGTATAACACAGGCAGCAATGGAACACTTGAAAATAACTAATATCCACATCTCCTCTGCGATCAACATCTCTATGTTATTGAATATATTTTGTCGGCACTTTGTAAAATTGCAATGCCATGGTGGTGCAAACGGAAAAACCGAGAAATAAAAGATTCCAAGAGTACCAAAAAGGAAGTGAAAAAAATGTTACATAAATGAGTCACTTACGTAACATTTTTTCAGTTTCACTGCTTAAATATGGATTTATAAACTTTGCACCGTCGTTGCAGTTCGCTGTTGCAGCTGGCATTCAATGATAAAATACTGGAAATGCCTAGAATCGTTTATAAACTCAGTTGCTGCTGCTGTTCGTAGTTTATAAACGATCCTTGGCGTTTGCAATAATTTTATCTTTGAACGCCAGCTGCAACAGCGAACTGCAACGTCGGTGCAGTTTATAAATCCACCTTCAAGGTGGATTTTATTGGGTTGTAAATATTTACTATTTTTTATACATTGCTTATATATAAAAATTTAGTTTATTAGTTCAATAACATTTCAGTTGTTCATTACTTATTTCTGGAATATATGTAAAATAATTTTTGAAATACATATATCTTAATTATTTTTTAAGTTAAATAAATTTGATCTTGTAATTATTGTCTTTATAAATATTTCGTTTATTGCTCATTTTGTTATGTAACAACTTTTAAGTTTAAGTACTCGTGTACTTATAAATTAACTTATTAAATTGGAAATGTTTCAGTTGTTCATTTCTCATTCATTCTTGTCAGGTAAGATGAATTTTAGAAAAAGAAAATATTTTTTAATTAATTGCTTTATATTTACTGTTTGAATCACAAGAATAGTGAAGGAGACAGTGGATATAAAACAGTTGTGGAAGAATATCATTTTTTAATTGTTTGAATCAAATTTTTATATCTATGGCCGCAAAGAAAATTTTCATTCATAGATATTTCTTAAAATATATTCTACATTAATTTTATAATGGAACATTAAAGTATGAAACATTACATATTTTAAAAAAGAGCGGCAAAATTGAACTGCGACATCAGCATCACCTTTCACAACAAAAAATACGGAATATTTCATTAAAGAAAAGTGTTAAGCATTAAATAATCATTTATTTTTGTAATTAATAACTAGCTGTTAAACTGAATTTTTAGTGTAAAACAAATTGTAAGCGATTTAATTATTCATGTGATGAATTTAAATAAATTCTTAAAATCACGTGTGGCTAGTGTTTCTGTTCGAGGCTGCTGTTAAAATAATTTAGTGCCCACTTGGACCATCTGACAGGAACAGCGAGTTCTAGGATACCAAGAGGCGCCACTAAACAAAAAGTTTACATATGAAGATATTATGAGAACGCGATGCGTAATTGTTTTTTTGGTATCGCCGCTGTAATTGTGGGTTCATTATTGCTGATGATTTGAACAATTTCGTACCTTAATAATAATGTAGTTATTGTACGTATACAGTGTTTCCCAAAAGTAACGGATAAATTCTATGAAATGGTTTAAGAAAAAGAAGAATTCTCAGGTCGATTTATATTTTTAAATCATCATTTGAGTGTGTAATTTTTTCAACCCTCCTTCTCTCAACCCCTAAGCTATAACAACCCCAACTTTAAAAATTCAAACAGCAAAGTACCCCTTGTGATACCTCGTTAAATAGCATTTTTAATGCTGAAAATTTGTTAAAACTTGCGGTTTATATTGGATTTTCTCTTAATTCAGAAGGGCATTATTCGAATCGCGAATAGATATTTTTAGACATCTATCTCCAACCAACTTTTCTATTTGCAAATTTTTCTTCTTCCCACACATTATTTGTGCATCATAGTATTTTTATTTAAGCTATAATCATTCGCGGCTACTGAGAATGACTGGGAAACACTATATAATGGAAACTGATCATCCTATACAGACTGTTCAAAAATAACTCGGCACTATTACAAACTTTTTTATTATTAAAGTTACAGATACGATTAAATTAGCAAACTAGTAGCATCTTTCGTCCTGATTGCAACAATGCATTCAAAAAAAAACTGAACATCGCGTTTATGAAATAAAGGGAAAATAACACTTTCTTTAAATATAACACCCTGTATATTGTTTGACCAATCGATAGAGAATAAAATTCAGAATTAAAATTGTTCTTTATCATTTTATCGGAAATTAATAAATAAAGAAGATAGAAGAGATGGTTATGTTTCAAGAACAGAACATTTGAACACAGTGTATGTATATGAAAACATTATTTTTTGTTTATTTGTTTATTATAAAAGGTGTTTTTGTTTGAGTTTTGTAAACATCTTTTAAAAACAAGAATTTTTATAAGATGCATTTTCTGGCCCAGAACATGCATCTTATGAAAATTCCTTTTATTTGCATTTCTTTTTGTGTTCTGGGCCAGAAAATGCATCTTATGAAAATTCTTGTTATTAAAAGATTTTTACAAAACTCACTCAGAAACACCTTTTATAATAAACAAATAAACCAAAATAAATGTTTTCAAATATATACACGGTTTTGAAATGTTTTGTTGTTGGAACACAGTCATCTTAATGAATTTGTAAAAAATCAAAATATCTTCTTAATTTATTAATTTCCGATAAAATGATAGAAAGCAATTTTAATTCAGAATTTTATTCTCTATCGATTGGTCAAATAATATACAGCTGTTCCATTTAAAAGAAAGTGTTCTATTCTTTTTATTTCGTAAACGTGTTGTTCATTTTTTTGTTTGTATACATCGTTGCAATCAGCGCAAAAAATACTACTAGTTTGCTAATTTAACCGGATCTGTAACTTTAATAATAAAAAAGTTAGCAATGGTGCCGAGTTATTTTTGAACAGTCTATATACAGTGACCGCTAAAAAGTTCGCACCATATGGGAAATTTTCTTATTATTGATTTGTTGTGTGGCTAAAAATAGCACTTATTTAGGGTATGAAAATTAGAAAAAAATTGTAATTTGGAATTGTTGGGCAAACTAGACAAAATTTTAGTAGGATTCGATAAGTATTTACAAAATGTGTTTCTTGGTTGCCAAAGAAAATTCTCTTCGGCCTAATACTTCAGAAAAAAAGAAGATTTCCGATTTTCTCAGTTTTGCTCAAAATGTGAAGCAGTTAATGGATATGTCAGTTAACTCTTCCGAGTGGTTAGCTTATTCATTTGTTTATAAAAAATATTCAATAGAATAAAATTTGCTCTTGTGTTCTTACCTGTTGCTTGCACAAGAAAATTTGAAACGATTTTTCACGTTTCTGTGGCAGGTCTTTTTTACATAAGATATCGTGTTACTGTTTTTCATTTCTTCATAATACATTTCTCATATAACCCCAAATTTAGAATAAGCAGATCGAACATTGCAAGAATTACTTCTACTTTTTGGTTTAGACCCGTTTAAATCCGTACTTATAAAATCAATCTTCAGGCGTGGATTTGATCCCCACCGCTACCGCATGTTCTATGTGAGAGATTGAATTTTCATCTGTCGGTTATTGTTCGGTTAAATTTCTTTAAAACTGGTGTTTCTGCATTTCCCTGGTTCTTAAGGCAAACAAGGTAAACATATAGTAAATCGGTCGCAGTCACGGTTAATGATCATAATTACCAACCATGACAACTCTGCGACACACCAGAAACCTTGGAGCTAAGGTGGTATTAAATAAAAGTATGCATACGGTTTTTTATGTTACAGATCACATAAATGTAAATTCTTAACAGACTAAAAAGTACAAACAGTCTCAATACAGATTTTTAAATTAAAATGATCTAAATTATACACAAAATATTCCACTGGAAGATGGAATAAATGCTGATTTATGAATCTACGATCTTGACATTTTACTGTGTGTAGCACATACTGAACCCTATACCATTGTAGAGCTAAATTAACCGAGTAAAATAAACATCGGAGTTATAAATCACCCTGTGTAAAATGACAGGAATATGTTCGAGATGGAAATTGTTTTCTGTTCCATAGAGGCTATGTAATGTTACTGTAAAATTTAAATGCCGAATTTTAATAAACATCTACTCTGTAAAACATCAAATACTAGAGTAAAGTCGGCATATATGGAACAGACCGGTTAATATGAAATACCCGGTATTTTTGAAATAAGAAGCGCCATCTGTTAAACGATTCTGGCATTAACATGAGTTTCGGTATTGTAAGTCACTACTACAGAGTTTCTTAGCAGGTAAGACTGCATAACTTTACAGTACATGATTTTGTGAATTTATCGTTTTGGAAATTTTCGCACGGTACCAGAAAAATGTATTTTGGCGTATTTTTTAAAATAAAAGTGTTTTCTTTACACCAAAGTTAGTTTGTTATAGTGTAGATTAATACAACAGTTGATATTTTACCTTATTAATTCAAAGTGTTACAAATTACTCTTATTTCATATCACCTAACTGACTATTCCATATTACCCGCCATTTTAAATCATATCATGAAAATGCATTTTTTTAATTTGTTACAGAATTTTCCCAAAAAATATGTATTTCTTAAATTTATTATAAGCAACAGCTGGAAAACAACAAAGTATTTTTAATTAAAATATCTGAGTATTTGGTATCTTAGTTCAGAATTTATGATGGCCCAAAGAATGGGTATTCCATATATGCCGACTTTACTCTACCATTTTTTTACATTAAAATGTCAATATCTCAGAAACTATTAGGTTTAGGATATAATATCCTTATAATAAATTTATCTACTCTTAAAGACGAATCGAAATAAACCATAATATATAGTATGCTCCGTTTAAAAAAAACATACCTTTGGTCTGGCGCAGCCACACGGAATACTCTGTATAATTGTAACTAATTTTAAATAATGCATCTATACCATACCGGCGTGAAGTTAGCAATAGATTTCCAGAATTGTAAAATTTTATGATTGAACCAAACTGTTAAATTAATATTAAAACGTAAAGTACAGTAGATGTTCATCAATATTAACACCGTTTAGGAAATTTATAGCCCTTTTTTCGAAAAATCGCAATTTTTCTATATGTTGCGTAGAATTGTTAATAAATCGATATCCTGGTATTTATTTGTAAAATTTTTAACGTCAACTACCTAGCAATAGACATTTTGTTAGAGAGAGCGCTCGCGGTGGGCCGCGTGAATTTGTAAACGCCCGGAAAAATCGATCTTTTATTTTATTCAAAATTTTAATTTAATTTGATTACTGCGAGTGGAATTTAATCTCTTTTATTTTAAATTAAATTTTCTCAGCCAATAATGATTTGCACAGTACTGTAGTCATAACAATAATAATTAAGATCGCATTACTCGCAGAAACCGTGAGACTATATTCCCTCCTTGCCCGCCGTGCCAAATTATTGTTGAAAGCTTGTTAAAGTTGCCCCCCGATTTAGGCAACCTTGGTAACGCCTGTAAGATAAGCGAAGTGGACATTCTTAAGATAAGCATGCAGACTCCGTGGCAAGAGCGAGTGAAAAATAAAATCAGTATCCACCGGGAGGATCCATCGCAAGGCTCCAAAATGTTACCCTCCTACCCGTTCAATCATGCGGTTGTTTTTACCATAGCAGTTTAATCCCCTAGAAACCCCATCAGGGAAATATGAGTGAGGGTGTGTGTTGGTACACGCGGAGAACACCAGCCTTGGGGCCCAGATTTCAATCGAGGAACACTCAGGCATCCCAAAAGCCTCTGTTACTGTGTTTCGCCTCTGAATAAGGTATTGTATTTGTTATTTTGTGTCATGTCATTTTCTTTTCAAAATTCCTTTAAACCAATTTTTACTTCCTATATTTACATTTTTCTTTGTACTTGTTTTCTTTGTTTGTATCAATTTAAGTCAGTGCTCAATAAATCCATTGTAGCACATGAGGGATTTTATTTATTTGTACAGTTTCTGAGCCAAGAGCCCTTTAAAGCCTTCGAAAGAGTTAAAAAGAGTTATTAATTAATCAGGTAAAGCACGCTACCTGCTTGAATAGTAAAGTACAGATAAGGAGTGGATTGTTCTTATTTTTTCTATTTCCCAAAGAAAAACTAACTTATAGTAATAGAACGCTCATGTTTACAAATTTAAGATTTAATAAAAAATAAACTGAGAGGGGTTTCATCGCAGTTTTTTTTATATGTTGCGTAGAATTGTTAATAAATCGATATCCTGGTATTTATTTGCAAAATTTTTCAAGTCAACTACCCAGCAATAAACATTTTGTTAGAGACCGCGCGCGGTGGGTCGCGTGAATTTAAGATTTAATAAAAAAATAAACTAAGAGGGGTTCCATCGCAGTTTTTTTATATGTTGCGTAGAATTGTTAATAAATTAATACTCTGATATTTACTTTGAAGAAATTTCACGTCAGTCATATACGTAAGGGATGTTTTTTGAGGCGTAATTACCGTTGTTTTCTATAAGTATTTTTCGAAAAAGGGCTATAAATTCCTTAAACGGTGTTAATATTGATGCACATCTACTGTAATTTACGTTTTAATATTAATTTAACAGTTTGGTTCAATCATAAAATTTTACAATTCTATTGCTGGAAATCTATTGCTAATTTCACGCCAGTCTATACCATAGGTAAGTAATAGCGAAAACGGATTTTAAAAATCTGCATTAATATAGGCGCTATCTACTGGAATACGCACTATTGGCCCAGCCTCTATAAGTATATCGGTGACCTTTTCAGACAGTTTTTTTCGGTATCTGCAAATGAATGCTATTTTGACAACGAGTCAGGGAAGATGAAACTCTAAATTTGAGGGTACTCAAAAATTGAATATCATCAACCATATTATTTACTACCTTATATAAATAATGTTGCTGCAGATTGAGGGTACACAATTGTAAATTTGCAGAAGTTCTTTATATGAAGTATATACTTAGGGAACGTTTTTGTGTCTAGCAGATATTCTAATTTTAGATATCTAAACTGTGCACGTTCAACTAATAGTTCATATTTTAAATAGAATGGCTTACAAATTACCGAATCATATTCCAATTTAGACCGTTTCATTCACGAAAACAGCACGTCTAAAAGTTTGGTTGATTCAAAATCTTTGCAATCTTAATGCCTCAAGTACCTTAGTTTCTACGGGTGTATTAAAGGTAAGTTTGCCGTCAAAAATAACTCCTAGATCTTTCAGTAATGAGACCCTTTCTAAGGAAATATTACTCATTTAATAATTAAATATTATAGGGTTTGTGACTCTATGATAGGTTATAATTTTACATTTATTAAAATTAAACAGTAATCTAGAGTTAGCAGAATAACTTACCAAATTTTGCAAATCCGTTTGCAACAATGACGGACAAGCAATCATAAAATACAAGTTTCAGTTTGCAACTTAAAATTTCATTGAAATGGCATTGTAAAAGTGACAAGTGAAAAGTGACAAGTGTACAAAAAAAATGTCGTTTTATACTTACCAAACACTTCTTCGATGAAACTACCATCCAACATTTCACTTTCCAACTCGTGTATGTGAATATCCTTCATAATTAAATACGAGAGAGCGTTGCATACGCACTTGGGATATTTCACCCTCTCTGGTAAACGTTCAGCGCTGAGCAACTGCTTACTGAACAGTTCGAATATATCAGGCTGAGTTTTCGGATCGAAATCGAACATGCTAAACACAAGCAGAAGGCGCTCGATGTCCTTGAGTCGGATGGTATCTACGGTCTCCGTATTATCGACTAGTTTCTGGGCGATCAGAGACAGAGACTTCTCGTGGCAGATTAGCGTAGTGGTCCCCAACAAGGCGATATGCAGGCAACTGAAATTTGACAGTCGGGGAATTTGCGGCGACAAACATTCCATCAGGTCGAAAATTTGTTCGGTCAGGTGAATGGGGCTGGAGAAACGAACGATCTGGAATTAGCAGCGAGATCCTCAAGTTAAAATCAGGGCCTCCGGCCGTCTTTTTAGATCTGTAAATCAAATCAAGCGGCCCCTCCCCGTCAAAGCCAGAGCAGGGTTGCCAGATTCCGCCTACATTTTAAACATATTTGGCAATGATTTAGGCTACTTTTGTTGTTATTTAATTAATTTCAATACATATTTAATATTGTTACGAATTTGGGGGTTCACAAATTATTGTCGTTAAATTTCATCACACTTTAATTACAAAACTAAAAATACAATACTAATGACCTTGAACCTTGTCTGTCACATAACACTTCTAGAGAATGCATTTTCAACTATTCAAGGTATGAACACATCAATCTAGAAAGCTATGAATCACATTTTTTGGATCTAATGCGATCAAGTGTTTCGAAAAAATCACTCCTTTGATGGTATTTTGATTTTTAACATTTTTACAGTATTTGAAATTTTCATTAGCTCTTAACTCATTTTTTTCGACAGAACCTCATATATTTCTTAGCTTAGTTCAACTGAACATTTTATTCTGAGTACGCTGATACCAAATACGTCATATTTTCTTTGAAAGTCATTTGAAATAAAGGGAGTGTAAAACTTCAATAAAATATGCTCTGTTTTAAATTATTTTCAAAGAAAATATGACGTATTTGGTATCAGCGTATTCAGAAAAAAATGTTCAGTTGAACTAAGCTAAGAAACATATGAGGTTCTATCGAAAAAATGAGTTAAGAGCTAATGAAAATTTCAAATACTGTAAAAATGTTAAAAATCAAAATACCATCAAAGGAGTGATTTTTTCGAAACACTTGATCGCATTAGATCGAAAAAAATGCGATTCATAGCTTTCTAGATTGAAAAATAAAAAAGTTTTTTTTTTCGTTGTCATGGAAACCAAAATTAACAATGATAGGTATTCGGACTCGTAATGCTCCGTAGATTTTAAATATGTAAAAATATATTGGGTGTTCCATTTAAAATAAGAAAGTTGACATTACTTCCGGCGAAACCGGAAGTCCTATGACGACTATCAGTATATAGAAAAATTCCATTTTTTGTTTAGTTTATCGTCTCCAAAATTCAGGTTAATTGATTAATAAATAAAGATTCTATAAGGGTGAGCACATGGCGCGGGACACCCGGTATACAATTGCAATTACGAATAAATTGGACAAGTCGTTTTTGTTTGCAGTAGAAATTTCGAGCTACGTCTCTGCTGAAGAAGCCCCAAGCAGGGCTGAAACAGCTGTACAGAGGCTGCTCGAGGTTTTCATTATGCTTTGACAGCAAGCATGGCCGCCTTGCATGGGGGGCTTATTAGGAGCAAATCCCGCTTCAATTTGTCTATCCTACTGCAATGTCAGGTCAAAAAGCCAAAAAGAAAGTAAGATGTTGCTATTTTATCTGTTCATTATTTTTATTATTTATTCTAAATAGCCTTTTCGAATAGTTGACTCAGAAAGAACTGATTGTCAAATATTTTTCTATTTATTAAATTATTAAAAAAAATGGTTTTCCAAATTTTTTCCAAGGTCTATTTGCTGCTGGAAATACTTTACACGCAAGACTACATAAAACTGATCTTGTTTGTTAGATTAAGTTTACAAATCGGGGTGAAAGAGATTTTAATTTTTTTTATATTAAATCAATGAAAACTTTTATAGAAACAAAGATGCCGATGTCCGATAGTTGTTTCATCACTTTGAATAAAAAAGCCCCGATTCTTGCCTTCAAGGGATATCCATAATATTATGAAAAATTGCCGCAGTCATCATTTTTTATAAATAATAACTATTGTACTAATCATTTTAATTTAAATTTATGCAAATTTAAAATTTATTCTGAGAACTCTTAAGAAAAAGGCACTTTATAGGCACTTTTGTTTGAAATAGGCATTTATCCACAAATAGGCAAAAATAGGCATTATAAAACTTTACTTGAAGTTTGTTCTTGTCCGATGAAAATAGTAAGTACAAAGTTTTTTTAATCTCAAACCGGACAAAAAAATTAAGGGAACACATTCAACGTTTCGCTATAGATTTATAGCTTCGTCAGGACGAAGATATAAATCTATAGCGAAACGTTGAGTGTGTTCCCTTCATTTTTCTGTCCGCTTTGAGATTAAAAAAACTTTGTACTTAATAAAACTTTACCATTTGAACAGTAACTACATGAAACGTATTTATAACTAGGTCCTGTCAAACTAGTGTTTAACAAATAGAAAAGGCAAATGCCTGAGCTTCCGCAGTCTGCTCATAATTCAACCAAAAATTAAAAGAATACAATAATTTTGGCATTAGTTTTGAACATTTTTGAATGCTCTTTGGATTGGGCCGTATTTGACACATCAATTCAGCTGACCGTGGGCTTGCTTTGCTGGAACACATTTATGGGCGAATTTCACTATCGTATTCCGGGTGTTTGAAAATAGCTAGTACAAAAAAAAATTGGAAGTCGGTGTTTGCTACATGAAATTATCGGAAAAAAATCTAATAAAAGTCCTTTAGTGTTCGAGATAAAAATTCCTAAAAATTTGACCAAAATTGTTGTTGCGCCAATGAATTAAGGAAACGAGCTCTCACAACAGTCATAACTTGGTACATTGTTATTACCAAAATGAATGCCGCTTACACAAATAATGAGTTTACAGAAATTTTTTTTACAGAAAATAAAATAAAAATAAAAAAATTAAAAATGTTTTTGAATCTCTTACGATCTCCAGATGCCAGTTTTTCTTGTACTAGTAATTTCCCACCCTGTCTAACATACCAATTCAGCTGACCGTGATTGCACAGGCCGCATAAGAGACTTCGTTTCGTGAAATATAGAAGGACATGGGACAATAATAGTCAAAAGCAAAAAATATTAAGGCAATTACAGTTTCCTGTAATTTTTCTTTCTCCGAAACGATACTGTTTAAATACGGCTGACTGAAAAATTTTGAAAGTTTTCAGATTTGACCATGACCTGCCACATTAACATCCACTAACGTGTACGTATACGTATGACCATTCCAATTCGCTTAAAATTCGAGTCCGAGAAACTAGGCCATGAGGTCCTCCCCTCAGCGCTACCTATTAAAGATGCTTCAAAACTACTGACAGTAACGTTTGGCATTTTTGAATTTTGAAAACTTTGTTATTGGATAATTAATTTAAAACCTAAAGATGGGGAAAGCTTGTTTAACATGGAAAGGTAAAAATCATTCTTATATCAAAATTTCATTAATCCAGACAGACAATATAAAAATATATTTGGCACTTATTTTATAGAAATAAATCATGGAAATGTGTTCCAATTCTGAAGTAAATTTGACAAAACTGTTCCGTTCATATACGCACACCTGCCTGTACTCAAAAGCTACAAAAATGTTATTGTACTTACTTCTACAGTTTGCTTTATGTAATTTCACGAACTAATAACTTCATATTAATTATTCACTAAAATTCGGATGCCACGAAGACGATTTTATGAATTATTAGATCGTTACTGCTTTCGTACTTAAAAAGTTTATGAATAGATAAAACAGCGACAACCTACGATCGTTTTTTGACCTAACACTGCAGTACCAATTTATTCGCAAATGCATTTGCGAATAAATTGGTCAAGTCGTTTTTGGTTTGCAGTGGAAATTTCGTGCTATGTCTCTGCTGACGAAGCCCCAAGCAGGGCTGAAACAGCTGTACAGAGGCTGCTTGATGTTTTCACTGCAATCAAAAACGATTTGCAACAAATTTTTTTAAAAAGTTTATTAAGACCCGGTCTTTTCATCTATCATTAACTTTAACCTTTGATTAATTCCTATAGAAACAATTGTCTCTATAGTTTTAACTATGAGAATAAATTAACGATTAAGTTAATGAGAGATGAAAAGACTGGCCCTAAATGTCAGATTAAAAATGACAACTGCAGTTACTTAAGTACCGGTGGGGGGCTCTGACTGGAGGACCTATCAAAAATTTCTAAAAATCGAATTGGAGAGGCCATGCGTACACGTCAGTGTATGTTATGATTGGACAAGTTCCAAACTTCTGTAAAATCTGCGAAGTCATATTTAAACAGTAGGTACCATTTTGCCAAAAGAAAAATTACAAGAGACTCTACCTAATTGTCTACTACTTTCTGTTTTTGTGCGTAACATGTTATTGGACTTTAGTAGAAAAAACTGGCCCTTTTGGCTACATTTTATCAACAACTTGACGACATTGCCTGCAAAAATCTGGCAACCCTGAGCCTGAGAACAATTATTACTTTCAAAATGGCCGTCAGAGAAATGTCATGTATTGTATCACACTCTTTTTTGACTGTGTCCATCATACACGTTAAAATTGATTGCAACTTAATCTTGGTTTCCGTCTTAAAAAACCCCATCGCGGCAATGCCCATTTCGTCCACGGACATTTCATTAATCTTCTTTTCCAGGGCGTTCTCGTACTCGAATTCGATGGGTCTCTTCCTGCACACATTCATCAAGAAGAGCGCATGCACCAGCTGGTCTTTCGTGAGGCGCTCTGGCTTCCTACTTAGCTTTTCAAGGACCTCATAAATATAATCGCATATCCTGCCTGCAACACAAACACAAAAGCTGCAACTCCTAACAACATCAACAACAACCAAGTCTATAACTATACCTAAATTTAATTTGTACCAAAGATCAGCAAAGGTTAACAATGTATCCACATCCCACTCTTGCATTTTCCAGCAGCAGATGTCATCAAGGGCGCTCCAGATGTCGTGAAAGTTGTGACTCTTGAAGCTCTCTGCCTGGGGAAACTGTGCAATGCAGTTGAGGAGACTCACCAGCTCTGCCGTTGATAAATACTCGACTTTCTCTAATAATCCATCGACCAACTTATCGAATCTCTGGTCTGCTAAATCGATGTCATTGGGTTTGCAGTAGGTGAGGGCCGTCTGAAAGGCCCGGGTAATCTCGCCCGTTGGCGCAGACCTCCAGTCTCGGTCGAGGAACTTGTCGAAATCTGTGTTAACCTCGACGTCCGTCTTTAATATAGTAATGGGGGGCATCTGCCTCAGTGTCAGTACATCGTACGCGAATTGATTTTCCGTGTCGATGAAAAGTTTGGCGTTTTTAAAGCTGCTGGTACACAGCTTCGAATGTTGCATGTTTTTGAGGTTATGTACCGCGAGTTTGTTTTGACATAACTGCCGATGCGTGTGGAATTGAACTTGATTTTGGATAATTCTGGCGATTTGTTTGAACATATTTGAGAAATGTTTACAAATTCTTAAATATAATTTGATGTTCACACGCTCCGTTTCGAATTTGCCGAATCCAGGCAGCCAACTGCGTTTTACTTTGTGTTGCCAGCTAGCCAAAGATAAAGGATCTAGGAAGATGTGATACTGTGGTGATACTTATAAAAAAATGGGACGAAGTTTAGTTCGCAAAAGTGGCTCCACCTGGATTTTGGGCACGGCAAATACGCGAGTTTTGAATAAATACTAATACTACTAATACTAATAATAGTTTTGAATAAATACTTATTTCAAAAGTTATAATAAATGACTTTATTGTGCAGATCATAAAAACATACAAATAAATACTGTATGGTACTGTATGGTGACATAAACCCCCGGAACCTGGTGGTTATATTATGAACATCAGATCGAAAACGTATTTTATTGTACAAATATGGCGGACTTTTGTACAATATAATTTTGTGAAATAGATTTAAAGTTTGAAGTTCTCTCCGGTTTTTCATGTTCAGCCAGTTTATTTCCTTGAGTTTATGAGAAATATAATCATATTTTCTGATTCCATAAATTAACCTTAAACAGGAATTTTGTATTTTCTGAGTACGGTATATAGTTATGGAATCCAAGGCTGTATGATATACTGGAGTGCAATAAGTAAATTGGGAAAGGACAAATGCTTCACATAAGCGTCTTTTTATGTCCCTGTTTAAGACAGATCTAAAAGGAAAAATTTTCTTTAAAAAAAGATAAACATTACTAATGTTTTTCGCGATCTGACTGTGGTACCGGAAACTATTGTCCATTATTAAGAGCCCGTTTCAGTCGTCATCATTATACCACTTTCCTAGTTCAAGAATTACGCTAAAACTACTGATCTGATCATCGAATAGTTTTAACGTTTTCGTTTTGTTTTTTAATAAGGAATTTCGGAAAGTCATTTTTAATATTTTCTAATAATTTTTATAATTTTTATTACTTATAGAAATCGATTTTCAACTTAAAATTAACTTTCCGAGATAAAGCAACTAATTTTATGAAGATCTGCAGCAACAGAAACTTAATCAAGGCATAATACAACAACATAATATTTAAATAAAACATGAATTACGAAATTTTATAATTAGTAGTTGCAAACTGCTGCCCTCTATCGAAAGCAATCGGAGATGCCCCAGAAGGCGGGGCTTATTTTTATTTTACATTTTACGGCTGGGGAATTTCCGGTATGCCTAAAATTCTCTAACCTGGGGGCTCGTTCAGAAACTGAAAAAAAGCGCACTTTGGGTAACATTCTTTCTGTCAATAGGTACATTCGTTTTAGATGACTTAGGTTGCCGCAAGTCACCTGCGTCAACGAAATGTGTATTCGTTTTAGATTTTCGGCATGCGGTATTTGACATTGGCATATTCGTTTTAATTGCCACTGCGGCAGTGCTGGTGTTGACGCTACGTGCACCTACTCCAGAGTAGGGTTTAGTTGCGTCAACACCAAAGTATTGTTTACTTAACCTTAATTTAATTATTTTTCAGCAAGGTCGGTGTTCATCACACAGAAAAATCTTTGTTTGAATACAGTCGATGCATTTATTTATTTGAATGATGCACACTTTACATTAATTCAAGCAGTTTCTTGTTGATTCAAACATTTCTTTTACTTGAGTAGAATACATAATGGCTTTTCTTTTAAATAAATTAATGCATTGATCGTACCCAAACGAAAATTATGTTGATTTAACATTTTTCTTTTCTCTGGGTACAACTTGCCCATCACAAACTATTCGTTTTAGATCAATTTCTGATGCAACCATAACTTGACCTAGATGGGCATCAGCTACTTGACAATGACGCTATTGTGGCAAACCCAGCATTTCTAAAACGAATATACCTAATGTTTCTCTCTCTTGTAAGTGATTTTGCATATTTTTCTTTTCGTATTAAACGCCCAAAGTGCTCTTTCGTTACAGTTTTTGAACGCAACAGTATTGTATAAGTAAACTGAGTGGTACTTATATTTGAAAGACAATCTTTTGCATGTGATCTCGAGAAAACCGGAAGGCGCGAGCAGTCATATTTACCACGATGTTTATATTTTTACTCTTTTGAAGTCATGTTAACTTCCAATAAATTAAGGAAACAAACAAATATTCAGTAGCGTTGTTTTCTTTATTTTAATTGTATACAATGAACGGCAAAAAGTTACACCATTTGGGAAAATTTTTTGCAGTTTAAAATATTTGTGCCAATAGTTGTGTGTTTTGTGTATGTTCGATAACCAAATATAAACAGGACAGAAACAGTGAGCCGCTTTTAGTGTGGCTCAAAAAGGTACCTATTTAAAATTCGAAAAAAAAATAATAATAATATGGAAAAATTTTGTGCAAATCGTTCTTGATTGCAGTGAAAACCTCGAGCAGCCTCTGGACAGCTGTTTCAGCCCTGCTTGGGGCTTCTTCAGCAGGTCAAAAAGCGATAGTAAGATGTCGCTATTTTATCTGTTCATCATTCTTACATCGCAATTGCGAATAAATTGGGCAAGTCGTTTTTGGTCTGCAGTGGGAATGTCGAGCTACGTCTCTGCTGAAGAAGCCCCAAGCAGGGCTGAAACAGCTGTCCAGAGGCTGCTCGAGGTTTTCACTGCAATCAAGAACGATTTGCACAAAATTTTTCTAAAACTTTCATTATGCTTTGACAGCAAGCATGGCCGCCTTGCATGGGGGACTTATTAGGAGCAAATTCCGCTTCAATTTGTCTATCCTACTGCAATTTCAGGTCAAAAAGCGATAGTAAGATGTCGCTATTTTATCTGTTAATAATAATATGGTTCCAATAGGTTTTTACAAAAGGCGTTTACGATAATTGGAGCGGTACATATCGGTTAATCTATTGCCTCACTCTTACTTGCATTAAACGCATTCATTTTTTCTTACTTTTCTACCCCGATCCATAGAGCTCTCCAATTATCGTAAACGCCTAAAATGTGTCGCTTGCTCCTCTAACAAAATGGACAAGATTTTTCATTTTCTAGTTAGAAGCGGCAATTGGGCGTTTGGTATTTATCTCTTGCAAGTGATTAGTTTATTCATTTATTCAGCTATAAGAGAATGTTTTTTATATTCATAAGAAATATTTAAACAAATAAAATTTGCTCTTGGGTTCTGTTACATGCACGAGAAAATTTGAGACAATTTTTCACAAGGCGTTTTCTTTATAACATTTTGTCTCATCACTTAATTTCCTGATAACATTTTTCTAGCAATCCCAATCTGGCATAAGCAGACCGAATTTTTTATTTTGGGCCAGTTTAATATCTGTACAACTTATGAAATCGACATTAGTACAAATAGTGGCTACCACGTATTGCACCTACAGTGATCGCCAAAATGTCGGCATCAAATGGGAAAAATCTTTATTTTTGATTTTTTGAGGAAACTTTTTAAGGCAATAATTTCTACTTGTCTGAAAACCTTTTTAACGCCTAACAGATATACCGAGTGATTTTATTCGAAATTAATCTATATTTCAACGGGATTTTTTAACGTAAGTTAGTTTCAACTTATTTTTTTAATATTCCGTTAAAATTGAATTTTTCAACTTTTAGAATATTCTAAAAATTTCAGGTACTAAATCTTAATTTCAATATTTAATATTTTTAGGGCGGAAACTACCAAAATTTATAATTTGAAAAAATAAGAAAGATTAAGTATTGCTTCATTATTTACCGAAAAGTATTATTTTTGCATATTTTTTCCGTTTCTGATGCAAGGTGCCTTTTATAATTATTATAAATAATTAATATATATTTAAATATCTCTCTATTCCCGTTAATGAATTAATTTCGCAATGACCTTGTAAATGTTACTTTGCGGAAGATATTTCTTTATATGGCTTAGTCCTACTGACTTAAACAGAATTTGAGGGCTTTTTTAATAATAGGATTTGAATTAAATTATAAAAATGTAAAACTACTTTTTTTCAGTAGCAAACGTTAAAGTTTGCTTTGTCCAACTCAAAACAGTCGATAAAACAGAATTTTAACCGCAAAAGTAAATAAAATAATAATTTTTAACAATTTAACAACAATCCACACTAATTACTGGAATCATGATCACACAATTATACCGTCTTGTTTAACAAGTAACTACCTACTTATTGTTTTTTTGTTGTGTATTGTAATGTGGTTTGAAATTAAAGTCGTTTTATGAAAATGCCTCTTAGTAATTTCATTTGAATAATTCATAGCCGCCTTATATTCTCCCTGATTAATTGACTAAACAGGTAAATTAAATATGGAAAAAAAAAACATTTAGGCAGCTATAAAATATTTTCTACAGAATTTTTGTGAAATTCATTCATTCAAATGTCATTAACAGGGACAGATTAGAGTTTTTAGATGTCATTTAAATGCATATTAGTTAGGAATAAAAATATTTTTCTTAAACTGTACCTTGCTTCTAAAACGTAAAAATTATGTAAATATATATATATATTATTTTTGCTGAATAATAAAATATCTGAAGCAACAATTAATATTCTTCATTATTTAGTAATTGCTCCACGTCCCATTACTCTTAATTTCCTCTTAACAAAACTACCATGTCTTTGTCGGATTAAATTAAATTTATTTAACTTAGAAAGAAGATAAAAGACCGGATTTAAACATGTTTATTTATCAAATTAACTATTATGTTTCGTTTCATTTTCGAATACATATTTCTCCCTCTCTGTAATAAATTTTAAACTTTTGCGGTAAAACTCAAGGTAAAGCCGTTGGTAAAACTGCAAAAATTCTGAAAATCGTACGATTTTCAACGATAGCACACGATGAATCTATTTCGCGTGATTTGGCTCCACCTTGTAGCCCCGCCTTCTGTGTGTTACGTCCTGCACCCTTGCCCCGCGAGAGATTGTTAAGTGATTGTCAAACGACCCCTTAAACCCAGATTCGTGACTTTTGTTTCAAACGGAATCTTAACGCCATTAATACAAATCTGAATGATATTTGAGAGATTATCACATGATTTCTTTTTACCAAAAAAGATGACTTTAGATTTATTTGGATTAGGTTTCAGAGAATGATCCTGAGTAATCGAAAACAAAGCCCCAAGATCTGTGTTGATTTTCAGAGTGGCAGCCTTCCAGTCAGCAGGTTCAAAGGAGTAGTACAGCTGAGTGTCGTCCGCGTAGACATGAGCAGTACAATGTTTTAGTGCAGACAGAAATTTAAATGTATAACAACAAAATAAGATAGGTCCAATAATAGAGCCTTGTGGTACTCCTTGTAAAACCGCTAAAGGAGAGGAACGTCGGTTACCAATAATAACAGTTTGTTTACGTTCAAAGAGATATGACTTGATTAAATTAGCAGCATTATCACTTAAGCCAACATGCAATAAAATTGAATGTAGTATGTCATGCCGTACTGTATCGAATGCCCTGCTGAAATCTAATAAGGTAAGTACCGTGATAAGTCCTTTGTCAGTCGCTTGAAATATATCAGTATGTGCAAATCGTTTTTGATTGCAGTGAGAACCTCGAGCAGCCTCTGGACAGCTGTTTCAGCCCTGCTTGGGGCTTCTTCAGCAGAAAGACATTCCTCGACATTCCCACTGCAGACCAAAAACGACTTGCCCAATTTATTCGCAAATGCGATGTAAGAATGATGAACATATAAAATAGCGACATCTTACTATCGCTTTTTGACCTAACATTGCAGTAGGATAGACAAATTGAAGCGGGATTTGCTCCTAATGAGTCCCCCATGCAAGGCGGCCATGCTTGCTGTCAAAGCATAATGAAAGATTTTAGAAAAATTTTCATTATGCTTTGACAGCAAGCATGGCCGCCTTGCATGGGGGACTCATTAGGAGCAAATCCCGCTTCAATTTGTCTATCCTACTGCAATGTTCGGCATAAACATATTGTTTTCTCTGTTCCTTTCCCTTTTTTTAAAAGTATCACAGTTATTGCGTACATTTTAATATGAATAAAATATTTTTACCTGTGTCCGGGCCAGGCACGATGACAGTTTTTCGGTGCAGTAACAGGAGTCAAACTTTGTCCGTGCAACGATACCCAATACAAATTTTACACTAACAGATGTACAGCAAATTATGAAAACAAACTAAACATGAAATGCACTAAAAGCATTTTTACAAATGCATATCAGAAACGGTGGAAATATTCCGACTAGGGGACCTATTCTTGACAAGTGCGTTTTTGAATGCGCATGCGCATTCGTTAAAAATGCGAACGTGTGTATTCTTGACCGTTCGATTTTCCAAAACGTATGCGTTGTTGTTGCGAGTGGACATTAGCATTCGTTTTTAATTATGCAAGTGCTTGTAACTGTAATTACCCAGCCAACAAAATAACGTTTTAAAAATGCATCAGAATCATATTTTTGGAAACCTGAAACGTTTCTCAAACACCGCCACATACATGTCGGATAGGTAAATAAAACGTGCAAATGTTCGCCTTGGAAACGTTTTCTTTTGAAACGTTTTTTTTATGCTTATCTGAAACTGTTATTTGTTATGTTTCAGCAACATTTGGACGGCACATTACAAACACATATTATAGGTTGGTTTCAAAGACGTTTCTTAGTTGCATTTTGAAAACATTTTTGTTTAATGTTTCAAATATGCATTTGAGTTATGTTTCAGGAATGTTTCTTATTTATGTTTTCGAACTGTTTTCTCGGTTATGGTTTGGAAATGTTTTTTGTGTATTTTATGTGTTTAAAGTGTTCCATGACTCTGATACTTCCAAACCTCGCCGTTGAAGGGGAAGCAGTGTCGAATTTTCTCCCCAACATTGAAGGGTACCTGACGTGAGTACCGACCAGCTTCGAGAAATATCCCAAGGCCGGTCTCTTATCACTTGGAGCTTCGAGGCGGTATAATTATTGATATATCTTAATAAAAATAATGATGACTGAATATACTCAATGAAAAGTGTTTATTGAAATATTGCTATAAACAAATAAAATAATTATAATTTATGTTCGCGTCGTTTGAATCTCAATTCGGCCCCCCTAAACCAATCCGTCACCGCAGAGTTGAATGTCTCATACTTCATGTCAACAAAATTTTCAATAACTGCTTCTGTAATGATTTCATATTTCTAATTTAGTGTCTCTTACATATGAAGAACTTACCTTTTATGCACTGTAAAACATTAGTTCCTTCTAGTTTGAAATTAGCGTTACGGCCTTTAAGGGAACAATACCTTGACACACACAATCCAAATGTATTTGACAACATTTTAAATATGCTTTCTCTCTCTGTTGCCGCACAAAAACGTTTCAATTTGTTCACCTAAAAAATTTAAACTATTAGAAAAAGTCCATTCTAACAAAGGAATAATACATACCAAAGTATAATAGTTATCCTCGATAATGAGAAATTCATTCAAATTTTGTAATTCTTCAATAGAATTCACCGGCAATTTTGGTAACTTTACAGTACTTTTTATTTTATCGGATATCTTAAGAACTTTCTTAATGTTATTAATTTTTTCATGATTCTAATAACATTTCAATTTTCACTATTTTTCTGTATATTTCTACCATAGTGAGTTCTCTGAAAACAATAACATAAAAATAAAATTTCTTAAAAACAGAAAGAAAGTACACCTCTGTGCAAAATAATAGCAGCGTCCTACGTATGAACTGTAATTTTAATTTAATGACACAAGCAGGCATTCTGGAAAGTAGTGCTAATATCTACTAAACTAAATCAAAGAAATATGTAATAACAATAGAAAATGCTGCAAATGTAAAGCAATTTTTAAGAAGTTTTCAACAAATAATCTGTAGCACTTCTATTATTTTACACAGAGGTATATATGTAATGTTGCATTTTACCTGTATTCAATGTGACGGAAGCACTTGATGAGGTAGACGCCAAAACATTTCCAGAAGCAGAAGTATCTACAACATTTTACTGTATTATATTTCTAAACTCTTGTCATAAAACAAAATTAACATACTAATACATATGAAATCTTATTTATATACCTATACAGGGTGAGTCGGGAGGAATGAACCAAACTACAGGACTATATTCTACTCATCAATATAACAAAAAAAAAAACCAAAAGCTGTAATCCAATTTTCATTTATTTTGGAGTTGTAACGTTTTAATAAAATACCTTACATAACATTTTTTTACTCAATTGAAGTATTTAGATATTAGATATAGATTCGCTAGTACACAAATGTAGCTTTTACGAAATTTGAACATTTATAGTAGTGCAATTTTTCAAGTGTGTATTTACGTAATACAGAACAACAAAATCAAAATATCTAAAGAACATTTGAATATTTAAACGCAAACTTCAGTAGCTTTCAAATATGTCGTACAAAAATATTAAGCAAGGTATTTTTGTTAAAGCGTTACAACGCGAAAACAAATGAAAATCGGATTACAACTTTTGGGTTTTTTGCACTTATATTGACGGATAGAATATACTCACGGTTTGGTCCACTCCTTCCGACTCACCCTGTATAAATCGGTACCTTAGAGGCATAAGGTATCAAGTCCAAGGTGTATCAACTACTAAGAACTTAGACAATTGTTTATTTCTGTGCTTAAAATAATCAGAAAAAGGCAAATAAAACCTAAACTATTGCGTATTAAACTGGTTAGTATATTGAATGGTGATCACATTATGCTAGAAATTAGACTTGATACTTTATGCCTCGAAGGTACCGATATATTGGTGTGTAAACATATATTAATTCTTACCAGCATTTGTAAAAGTTAAAAAACTAATATTGGGGTTTACCTGTATTAAAAATCAAGGGTGAACGTGACGTATTTGTGTCTGCTAACTCAGAAAAAACATTTCCGGACGCAGAAGTACCTACAGTAATGAATTATATTAGAAGTATAATTTTAAACTATTAATTAAATAATTGAAGAAAATTAACACACTATACTTTATAAGTGGAAATCGTCGTGTACTTGATCTTTTCTATAGCACTCAAATGTTTCATTAAAAAAATTAATTAGGTATCGCAACCCTCTATACAGGTTTTGTTTTACGTAATAAAATTAATGAGGACGACTTATGATATTTTGAAACACACGAATAAGATAATGGAAAGAATATCATACTAGGTTTGTCAGAAGGCACAATCGGTGTATTTTGTAAAATTTCAACTGATTCCGGCGCATTTCCTAAAAAACAAGAAAAATATTAAATCCAAATGTGTAAGTTATACATCTATTAAATACAGTACCTATTTCAGAAGGTCCTACATCGGCTGTTTTATCGATTTCTTCTTTTTCTAAAAATGAGTACATTATTTTTTAATATTAAGTAACAAGTACGAACAGATGAGAAAATCAAATTTTGATGGTCACTGATTGTCACTTTATACATACAGATGCTTTATTAAAAGTTGAAGGTTGCTATTAAAATCTGAAATACATGAATATTTTTATTTTAACCTTTTTTTGGTGAGAAATACAAACATTTTCAATATTTTTTAATAAACAAGTTATTATTATTAATACTCGCAACTGTATATATAAAAAAGAAGGAAAGAAAATAAAACCAAGTGAGTTACCTCTAGGAAATTTTGGAAGGGGCCCTAAGTAAATGTCTTCGTCTTCGTCGGATGAGCCAAATTCAATGAAATCGTCACGAAGTTGAGGATTTGTTCCTTTATTTTTTCTTCTCTTTTTTTCTCTTACTTTCTCTTTTTCTTCCGTCTCAGTAGTGGAATTTTCAAAGTTTGAAATTTCCTTAATAATTCCTCCAGTTAAAATAATGTCTCCAGTATTTTGAGTAATATTCTCAATTAACACAGTAGAACCATTATTAAGTACACAGCAGTTATTCCTCTTATATGTACTGAACACAATGCCTCCTCGAAGTACGATTTTAAATCCCATTTTTTTTTCTTTTATTAATGGATAAGCAATTTTATCTCTTTTATTAAAATGATAGCGCTTTTCATTAATCCTATTACACAGTTGTTGCAGTGGCAAAGCTGAAGATTTCAAAGTCAATTTCATTTCATGTAACAAATTTTCGTATGGAAATGCACTGAAATTATCTAAGCATCCAAATTGTTTTGCATCATCGGCCAAGTGAATAAGATTATGGACATTATAAGACACGTACTTAAGTCCATATATTTTGTCAAAGTGCCTAACGAAATAAATTAATAATTGTTTTGCATAATCGTTTAGTTCAGTTACCAATTTTGGACACGTGAGTATTCTTAAAGCTGTATGAAGAGTCATAAAATGTTGCAGAAAGGCCTTGGATACAATTTCTTTTAACAAAACTGGGCTTGTATATAATAAAAAAAATCGCACTTCCGTAGCTTTCCAATGATCTATTTCCTTAAGAGACCTTGGAAGTCTTGCGAATTCATTTGGAACACAAGATCTTATTTTATTAATGTGATTCTAAATATTTTTGCTTGAATCTTATGTTAATAGGACCGTGAATTAATAATTTCAAAATTCGTTTACCAACACCGAGGCAGACCAGATGCATATAGTCTAACACTACTTGACTTACAAGTCCGCATTTTAAAGCTTCCAAGGGACTAACTCCCTTGTGGTAAGTGTCATCCACTTTCTGCAAGAAATCTTCATCACTTCTTAAGCTGCAATTAATATCGCGAAAAATTATGCGATTTTCTAAATATTCCCCCTCTACAGAGCATTTATTGCATCCAAAATAAGCGTTGTGAGGTTTCTCAGATAATAAAAATGATTTCGCTGGAGCATCGCATATTATAGCATTCAAAAGCATCGTATGCCACATTAACTAATACCATTTTTCTCTAAAAGTAACATTTCTTTTATAAAATCATCCATATATTCACTAATGCTGTCAGGTTTCTTATAGCCAAAGTACACTCCTACTGTTATTACATCTCTACAGGTTGTATTGCATAAAGAAATTAATATTAGCCAAAATTGTGCAGTTGAACTTTTACTAATGGGGAGACCGTCTATGTTTAAGTTAATTTTTAATACCTCAGTGTCCACTTTTTTAAGTGAATTTTTCTCAAAAATATGCAAAATTCCTGTTTCTATACCAAAGTGACAATATTTTCCAGGACAAACATCTCTATATTTTGTACAGGTCGAAGTTGGCTTTTCTAATAGTGCTCGGGAATCTTTAGGTAAATTCTCTACTATATTACCTAATATTATTGATAAATCATTTACGACGGTTTTTGATACATTATTAGATACAGCCCAAACTGCTAATTGCTTCTTTAAATCAAAATGATTTTTTTTAATTTGTTTCTCATAATTCGAAGCATTAATAATAGGAATTTTTTCGGTTTCAGAATCATTTTGGTAATCGTCATTTTTTAAATTTGACGAAAACATTAGTGGTGGAAAACAGAGCGGAGCACGTATAACATTCACATTTTCAGAAATGTTATCTGAACAAGGCTGTTCTACAGTTAAAATACATTTTTCATTTTTCTGCGATTCTAATAAATTCATTAAATCATTCTTTACTGTGTTGCTGATGATTCTTCTAAAATGTCTCTTTGTAACCTTTCCCGCACATTTTTTTCTGGTTGCCTGAAAGTAGGAATGTAATAAAAAAACTGAAATTCTGAAGTACTCACATTTTATTGTGCGTTGCTGACTATAGATAAATAACATTAGAAACTAGGGCTGTTTTAGAATCCAATAACTGCACTTTCCATTATTTAATTATAAAAGTGTACAAAAAGTTTTGTCATCTAGTGTGTTGTAATTTTCAAATACGTAATAAATCGTATGTCAAAAAATTAAAACAGCACACTTGATGGGAAAACTTTTTGCACACTTGTTATTAAATCTTACTTACGGACAGATATAAAGCAGAATACCTAAGAAAACTTTGTCTGTCCCACCTAAAGGGTGATGGATGGATACTTTATTACAGAACATTTACCTTTTGAGAAAACAGTAACAATTTCAAACTACTTCATGGTTTCTAATTTATGATAAGCAGCCAGATTTACACAGTTCAAAAAGGCATACCCTAGATTTTTGTTAGCAATGGTACAATTTCGGCCCTTGAAAACTGGTAGGCTGAGAAATGACATGGCAAAAAATTTAAATTTTGTCTAAATTCAAATTTGACAAATCCATTCCCGGATTCATGGTCGTTTTCTTTTTAAAATGGCGTAACAACTTCAATGTATCGTACATTCTAAAGATGCTATAATAAAGTAATAGCTTTTGAGTAAAACTCTTCACAATAAATTTTAATTTCTGTTTCAATGAGTAATTTGAGTGTCGTTTAGAAATTTTAGTATATACAGGGATATTCATGGTAAGTGGCCTATTAGATTAAATTGGGAACTACGCTTCCCAGGTCTGTGAAAATTTGTATATGATAATAATCCATAATGAGCTATTCAAATAATATAAAATCAATCATGGAGTACTTCCGGTTCTATCGGAAGTCGACAGTAACTCTTTGTTCAAATGGAACATCCCGTATATTATTACATTTTTGAATTCCCCAATCAATTCTACATCTTTTGTATTTACATACCTTAGGCCTAAAATGCACCGTTTTGATGATATTCAGTTTTTTCTAAACAAAATTTGACGGTTGCGGCGCCGGCGGCTGTTACAATAAATTGAAATATTTCAAAAACTAAATAAGATAAAGAACGGTAATTTTCACTGTTTAATTACACAGACGTAATAATCCTTTTCTGATTAAAGGTAAATTGTACACGTAAAACAGAGCTTACAGGGGATCCATAGAATATACGCCGTACAATAAATACTGTATGATATCTAAAGGTGCGTTTACATTTGAGCACGAACGAGCTGAGCATACGCGCACGGCATTCGTTCGCGCTCACCAGCATTTATTTTCTGGCGCATGGGCTGATCCAGTTGTTCGCGCACACAACGGACGACAAAATAGCAGCGGCTGTATAATTGTGATTCATATTTTAATAAAAAAAAGAAATTCGAACCAGACATCGACATTCGTGGCAAACGCCTAATTTTTATAAGAGATAAAATAAATTACTCTACTTATTATTTAGTGTCAGAGAGTTGTCATAAGTAATTCAAAAATTTTACTACAATGACTAAAATCGCCCCAAGAAACATTTTATCTTTTTTTGTGCTTCCGCACTGTCTAAATTTTCAATACTTAATTTGTTCACAAGCTCCTGGTAGGTCATTTTTTAAAAATAATATTTTGCGTGCTTCACATTCCATAAAATAGGCAGTTTTTCATAATCTTGCAAAACAACGAAGCTGTTTCATTGGTCCATTCCATGGCTAACTGAAAATTCAGAAACCTTTTCTGCGAGGACTGTGTCACGTGGCTTTCAATATGCGACTTTTTTCTCGTTCAAACTACGCATTCATGCGTGAAGCAATTAATTCCTTTGAGCACGTACCCGAGACCGACATCAAGCGGCTCGCTCTGCCAGCCATTCGCGCATGATGTGCGTGCGCGCATAGCCGTTTACACTTGAGCATTCGCGGTGGATCAGTGCGTGCGTGCTCGTCTAAATGCACCAAAGGGAATCATATTTACGGCTATTCGAGCTCGCGGCTGTTCGCGCACAGGAAAACACAACGTGAGCGTGCGCGCATAGCCGTTTACACTTGAGCGTTCGCGGAGGATCAGTGCGTGCGTGCTCAAATCTAAACGCACCCAAGAGTGTGTTGGACAATATTCGTAAATCTTTGCAAACTTTCAGGAATGCAACCTTTTTATAATAAAAGTCGTTTTACATTATAAGGATACACTTCTTCCCGCGAATATCAAGACTGAATTATTTATGAAATCTTCTGTTTTTAGAGATATTATTTCACAGACATACTTAATTTGACATCCTGAATGCGATGCCATGATAAAAAACAAAATGTTCCATTTAAAAAAAGTTGAAAGCAATTGAAAATCTCGAAAACCTGATAGTCATTTGTTTATCCAAAGGTACCATAAAATTAAGCAGGGAGGGTCCTGAAACTTTTCTAATTTAAGCTACTTCGTGAAACTTTGGAAGATGATATTTTAGAGACATAATTAATTTGACATCCTGAACGGGATACAATGATAAAAAACCTAACATTCCATTTAAAAAAATTGAAAACAATTAAAAATCTCGAAATCCTGATTGTCATTTGTTTTTTTGGAAGGACCATAAAATCGAAGAGGAAAGGTCCTAAAGCTTTCCTAATTTAAGTTGCTTCATAAAAATACAAATAAGAAAGTTAACTATTGTAGCGGCTTCCCATGAACACCCTGTATGTATATGTAGCGCATCAGCTATTGAACAATTTTTGTGAACAAGATACGAGTTTATTTCCCTCTTCTGATATAAATATCCTAACTTTTTCAGTTATTAATGGGAATTTATTATTTTCGTAATATTTATTACGTTTTAGGGCAAGCAGAAAAATGAAAAATAAAACGTTTTTCCTATAGTAAACCCGATCTGCGGACACGACGTGCAAAGCAGTATTATATTGAAGCATGAATACATACAAACACGTGTAGATAATTGTTGGAAAGGCTGCAAGAGTACCCGTCGTAAATACCTTTAGGTCGGTCGGATTAATATAGTCGATCGATAAAGTAGTAGACAGGGGTTGTAAAGACCTGGGCGTCTTTAAAGTCCATGACTGCACATATAATACTAATCTGTGATGTCTATTTATACATTAATCTTAATTTTAACTAGTTATATGGATATGTTAGTCTTATATAATCTGACGTGTTTTATAACATTATATGTGATCAAAAAGACCAATAAAGCAATACAATACAATAACGCGCCGAAACCAAAATATAAACGGGACTTACAAGCATTTTTGGGTCTGGTCAACTTTTACCTTATATTTTTAAAAGGCTAAGCAGAAAAGGCAGAACTTCTTCACAGATTGTTGGACCAGAAGGAACCATGGGTCTGGACCTCCATTCATTGCAAAGCTTTTGAAGAGGTAAAGAAGTTGCTATCTGACTCTTTGTTGGTACAGTATGACAGAAGCAAACCGCTAGTGCTGACATGTGACGCATCTCCATGGAGTGTTGGTGGTCCTTAGTCACAAGTTACCCAGTGGAACAGAAGCCCCGATAGCTTTCCATTCCGAGACGATGTCCACTACCGAGTGCCGTTATTCTAAACTGGATCGTGAAGCTTTAAGCATCATTACTGGAGTGAAGAAGTTCCACAACTATGTTTACGGTACAAAATTCGAGATAGTTACAGACCACAAGCCCTTGTTGGGTCTTTTAGGTGAACATAAGGCAGCGCAGATTAGTCCGTTGGGCTTTATTCCTCAGTAATTACAATTATCAGCTGACCTATCGCCCCGAGAAGTGCATTGGCAATGTAGATGCCCTCAGTAGATTTCCGGAGATGAGCGGATTCCCAGGAAAACAATACATCTGTGGGTAATGTACTAATGCTAGAAAACCTTCCGGAGACACCATTAAAAGTGGATAAATTAGCTTTACTTACAAGCCGGGATCCAATCCTAGGACAAGTTTTAAATTTCATACGTAGTGGTTGGACAGCTGATAGCGATATTTTAAGGAGTTGAAACTATCATTCGCGAAGGGAAGAGTTAAGCGTTTACAGAAACTGTGTGCTAAGGGGTAACCGAGTGGTCATGCCAGAAAAAGCAAGATCACAGGTTTTACAGCTCTTACACGCAAGCCATACAGGAATGATTCGGATGAAAGCTTTATCCTGCAGTGACAACGGTAATGCCTTCACCTCGGAAGAATTCAAAACCTTTTTGAGAAAGAACGGAATACGACATGGTTTAATTTCAGCTTATCACATATCTTCCAACGGTCAAGCTGAAAGAATGGTACAAAAAGCAAAGCAAGGCTTATTTAAACTGAAGGAAGGGGATGGGAACGTCAAGTTAGTCAGATTCCTCACGCACAGGAGTGCGTTCATAAATGGAGGGCGCAGGGTAGAGCGTTACCCCGAGGGTAATATCAGCTGATTCGCCCAGAGTGTTGCCGGAGCGTGATAAATTTCTGAACGGTTGCAGGCGCTCTCCGTGTGACGTATGGTCTTGTTTTGTTTACATTGCACGAACACATGAACTATGAACTTCGAGTTGCAGGTAGTAAAAGAGACAAGATGAATAATCAAAATAATCGTTTAATATTTTCGTTTTTAATTACGAATCAATTATTTTTGGACATGGAGGAAGAGATTAGTGAAGATGATTAGACAGATGATGAAGAAATCATAGTGCCATTAATAATGCAAGGAAAACGTAAAATAAAACCAATTAGAATTCTAAATTATTTAGAGAAAACAGTTGCAAATTATACACCTAATTCAATTTCAACAAAATTTTCGTATAAGTGTAGAAACCTATGAAGGTCTGCTACGATTAATAGGCCCAAGTTTACAAAGAAAAGGAACTGTGTAGGGAGACACACAGTTGACATAGAGAAACAAATTTTGGCCATAATGGCAACTCCTGACTCTTATAGATAGGTAAAATACTATGTACAATTGAACGCACTTCAAATGCACTTTCTGCATATAAACCTCAGCCTTAGGACCCTGAACTAAAAGGCTCACAGAAATGTCAGATTGTGGCACTTCAGTTGTGCACACTTGTACACTTACATATTTAACAAAATAATTTATACACTGATAAAAATGACATAAAATTTACAGTTTAACTTTATAGAATTGTTAAAATTTTATGGTCTTTGGTACAGAAATATTGTTTGTTTATTGGAATTTTTCATCTGTTCATAAATTTTCCTTGTAAATATAAAGAGAGATTACGAATTCACAGATTATTGTAAATGTGTAGAGAAAAATTACAGTTTCTTGTAATTATACTATAGGCATCAAATTTTAAATTGTAATTTTACTAGATATATGGAAATAGTTGTCTTTTATTTGCAACGCAGATTAGTTCAGATCAGTTCAGTTTAACCCAAAGTGAACTGATCTTAAGTGATCGATTTAATAGTAAATAAAACATGCGACATGCGATTGCTGCATTTTAATCTTCAAATGAAGATATTAATTTTGCATCACTTTACAGTGAGTTAAGCAAAAATAAAAGGTTGTTTAGACGAGTAATGTAATTTGACAAACAGTTGAAGTAACATCCCCTCTATAAGTGAACCAACTGATCCAAACTGATCTAGAATTTCCGAGGTGTAGTAACAGCAAGGCGGGAAGTGTTTTGGATCACTTTGGGTTAGATCGTGTAGCCAAATAAAACAGACAAATTTTTGAATAAGTGATCCAGGGTAAAAGTGAACTGATCTGACGTGCAAATAAAAGACAACTAATGTACGTTCCCGTTGCAAGTAATTTGTCAGCCATTTTGCATCCCTTTCTCTCATGCAGCATGTGCGCGCAACCCGCAGCAACTTGATTTTGATTCATTTGATTGCATTTTGAACGGTTGAAGGTAAGTGTTTATTTCATTATCATTACACTTTATTAGGTAATAGCTGTTTTCGTTTTGGTTGACAAACTCGATCCGGGCAGCAGTGGAGCAATAAAAATCATTCAGTTTGAGATCGCTTAACCTTAAGCCTCGATTCACACGTGCGGTTTTTGGCCGTACGGTTAAGTGCGAACGTGTGTATTAGTAAGAAACAAAGTACTATGCTCTGCTAATGTCATAGAATTAACTGCGGCAAAAACATGCACGTGTGTATCGAACCTAAAGCAACCTTAGTATGTTTCCAAAACGAATAAAGCTATTTACCTTAGAGAATTATTGAAATGTGGTATAATACACCGCGGTAATTACGTCGTTGTTAATACTGTACGGTTAACTTTGGGAAACTTGAAATAATTCTATATAATTTTATTTACTGTCTAAATTATGGCAAAGTAACTCCAAATGGATTTCAATTTATTTTCTGAAATCACATCCGGATGATGGCACGAAGTCGGCAACCTACTCGCTGTCGAAGAAGACAGTTCTTACTTTAATAAAAATTGACAGATTTTGATATGGTAAGAAATTTCATTTTATAGTTTTTATTCTATAAACCTTTTTTTTACAACAGAATCGGTATCCATGGGGCACCATGTGCGTCGATGCGTTCTTTTTTTATATCTTTAATGTATTTTTTTATGTAAATGTAATAAAAACTTTATAAACTACAGTGATGTATCCGCCTTAAGCAACATTCAGACTTGTGACTGCGCCAAGCAACGATCCGCGCAGTTACAAGTCTGTATGTGGCTTTAAACCAAATCTTTTAACGTTTTTTTACGAATGACAATAATATTCAACGTATACGTAGAGAGTGTTACTTAATTAATTGTCTCACCTATTTAGAGTCTTGCAGCTGAGCCTCATTCATTAAAACCTATTTCAGTAAAAAAAATATTTTTACTTTTTCCCATTTATAGTTTCAGAAAATTGAAAAAAATAAAAACCTAATTTTATTCCCAATCGAACAAACTTTTAACAAAATACTCAATATACCCTTTCATTTAAAGAACTTCCATTTAAAGAAAAGGTTTGCGATTATTTCGCCCCTTCAAATAATTGAAAAGTTAAAGAAATTCGTTTGTAATATACGTCATTAAAAATAAAAACTTACCTGTTCAAAGAATTTTTCGACAAATCGTATTTTTTTTAGAAAAATTTTTGTGCAAATCGTTTTTGATTGCAGTGAGAACCTCGAGCAGCCTCTGGACAGCTGTTTCAGCCCTGCTTGGGGCTTCTTCAGCAGAAACGTAGCTCGACATTCCCACTGCAGACCAAAAACGACTTGCCCAATTTATTCGCAAATGCGATGTAAGAATGATGAACATATAAAATAGCGACATCTTACTATCGCTTTTTGACCTAACATTGCAGTAGGACAGACAAATTGAAGCGGGATTTGCTCCTAATGAGTCCCCCATGCAAGGCGGCCATGCTTGCTGTCAAAGCATAATGAAAGATTTTAGAAAAATTTTTGTGCAAATCGTTTTTGATTGCAGTGAGAACCTCGAGCAGCCTCTGGACAGCTGTTTCAGCCCTGCTTGGGGCTTCTTCAGCAGAAACGTAGCTCGACATTCCCACTGCAGACCAAAAACGACTTGCTCAATTTATTCGCAAATGCGATGTAAGAATGATGAACATATAAAATAGCGACATCTTACTATCGCTTTTTGACCTAACATTGCAGTAGGATAGACAAATTGAAGCGGGATTTGCTCCTAATGAGTCCCCCATGCAAGGCGGCCATGCTTGCTGTCAAAGCATAATGAAAGATTTTAGAAAAATTTTTGTGCAAATCGTTTTTGATTGCAGTGAGAACCTCGAGCAGCCTCTGGACAGCTGTTTCAGCCCTGCTTGGGGCTTCTTCAGCAGAAACGTAGCTCGACATTCCCACTGCAGACCAAAAACGCTTCAATTTGTCTATCCTACTGCAATGTTAGGTCAAAAAGCGATAGTAAGATGTCGCTATTTTATATGTTCATCATTCTTACATCGCATTTGCGAATAAATTGGGCAAGTCGTTTTTGGTCTGCAGTGGGAATGTCGAGCTACGTTTCTGCTGAAGAAGCCCCAAGCAGGGCTGAAACAGCTGTCCAGAGGCTGCTCGAGGTTCTCACTGCAATCAAAAATGATTTGCACAAAAATTTTTCTAAAATCTTTCATTATGCTTTGACAGCAAGCATGGTCGCCTTGCATGGGGGACTCATTAGGAGCAAATCCCGCTTCAATTTGTCTATCCTACTGCAATGTTAGGTCAAAAAGCGATAGTAAGATGTCGCTATTTTATATGTTCATCATTCTTACATCGCATTTGCGAATAAATTGGGCAAGTCGTTTTTGGTCTGCAGTGGGAATGTCGAGCTACGTTTCTGCTGAAGAAGCCCCAAGCAGGGCTGAAACAGCTGTCCAGAGGCTGCTCGAGGTTCTCACTGCAATCAAAAACGATTTGCACAAAAATTTTTCTAAAATCTTTCATTATGCTTTGACAGCAAGCATGGCCGCCTTGCATGGGGGACTCATTAGGAGCAAATCCCGCTTCAATTTGTCTATCCTACTGCAATGTTAGGTCAAAAAGCGATAGTAAGATGTCGCTATTTTATATGTTCAGTATTTTTTTTAGTTAGTACAGAATTTATTCTTGTTAAACTTTCCACTCTGTGTAATAAAATTCGTGCTTACTTATAAGTCGTTTGAAACGCATATAAACGTACACAAATGAATTAAATTTAAATCTCAATTTTCATTTCGCAAATTAATTTTACACTGTAATTATATAACAAATTTAAAAATTTCGTATGAAAAATATCGCGTTTTATTGAAATTACATCGTAAATATGCTGTATATAGACAGTAAATATTCGAATGTATATTTCATACAATCTAAAATAATTTTATGGTTTAAAATTATTGTCCTTTAAAATTTCTTGTGAATTTAAAATTCCCGTACGAATAACCGGTAATATAATTGCCTGTTATTCGTACCGGAATTTCTTTTTTAGGGTGTACATATGTAAAAGGTATTACTATTCGAAGACTACAGGGGGAAAATGATTTAAGGACCTATCTTTTCACCTGCCCATAAATTTATCTACCAGATAATCTTTTTATCGATAATGGTTTGCAAGGATATTGTCTGGTAGATAAATATATACTGGATGTCTCATAACATACGGAGGAGATTGAAAGGGCAGCTGTAGGACATCAAAATAAACCTTTTTTCTTAATTCGTTTTTGACCAAAACCCAATAATAAGAAAGTTACAGCAGTTTAACTGTCTTAATTTCTTCTTTAATTTACACCTATAGCTTCTTAATTAATAAAAATTATTTCACGAAATAGAATTTTTTTGTTCATCATTGTTGTTTATCAAAACCACCATTCATAAAATGTCTATGTTAATCTGTTTCCTAGTTTTGTTTTTAATTAGTAGGCGGGCACAACGACATGAAAAACCGTTATAAATGCCTCAAATTTGAATTTAAAATGCTTGTTAATTAATTTCACTTGTAACTGTTGTAACTTTTTAGTTATTGATTTTTTACCAAAAATTTTTTAAGAGAAAAGCTTTAATTTGATCTCCCCTAGCTACCCTTTTAATCTCGTCCGTAGGTTATGAGACACCCAGTATACGCAGAAAGGTGAAAAGATCAGGCGTAAATCAAATAAATCTAAAATCGAGATTATGATGCCCTATGGTACTCATTAACTATTTCTTGGTTCACTTTATTAATTGTATGTGTTTATTTGTAATGAACATAAAATTTTATAGGAATATCTTTCAAGCACTGAAAATATAGTATAGTAATATAGTAGCTACTATAAAACAAACGCTGAAAATATACTATACAATCTGACTTAGATAATTCTTCCCTTGCAGTATTCATTTATTTTAACTATTTACAATCACAGATCAGTTGGAGAAAGATTTGATTTAAGCAAATCAACATTATCTACATGTTTCATGAGAGTTGTACAAGTTTTGTGTGAAATTGTACCTACAATAATTACATGGCTTACAGGTGAACGTTTGCAACAAGTGAAAAACAAGTTTGCAAGAATAAATGGGTTTCCTAATGTAATAGGAGCTGTAGATGGCACCTTTGTAGAGATGAAGGCACCTAAACAAGATCGTGAGTCATATATTACCAGAAAATGCAGCTATGCAACGATTCTACAAGGTATAAGTGACCCAGATTTAAAGTTCACCGATATCTTCATAGGGTATCCAGGTTCAGTAAGTGACATCCAAGTGTTTCGAAAATCCTCTATTTATGCAAGAATACTGCATAATGTTGAGATTTACTTTCCTGCTGGTGAGTACATCATAGGAGATAAAGCTATCCAGTATTACCTCGGTGTATGTCTGCATACATTAATAGGGGAGATTTAAGACCAGCGCAACAGCAATTCAATACGAAGCTTGCTCAATGTCGACAAGTGATTGAAAGAGCTTTCGCATTATTTTTGGTCGTTTTAGAAGATTCAAATTTATTGATATGAATAGGACAGATATGATCTCTAGTGCTGCATTAGCTGCATGTGTACTACATAACGTATGTTTGAATTACAATGACATGTTTATTGAACAATATATACAGGAGGGAATTAATGCTGTTCAACCTAATGACAAAATCGATGTCGAAAATATTATAGATGTCATTGCAGGTCGACAAAAAAGGGACCAAATTTGTAGAGATATTGCCACAAATGATGCTAAGGTAGGTATCAATTATTGTTATAACTGTTTTAATTAATTAGTTATAGATTTGGATAAATGATTTGCTGACTTCAGCAGGCAGGCATAATAAAACCGCTAGGAAAACGCGTCGCGGGGACAGACAGACAGGGGGCGTGTGTGTGTGCGGTGCCGTGGACGTCACCTGGCGGTTACCGGGCTCTGCTTGCTGAAGGGATTCTTCGAGTTTTTGCAAATAAACCGCTTCTGAAAGGTATGGTTATTTTTATTTTTAACTTTCCAGCATTCCGTTAAGGTACCTCCGCTACTAGCTAGCGAGTGCTCCCTCTGAGCAACCCCCCTTTGCGACCCTCGATCTTACCAGGGCCGTGACAATATGTATCAGCAACGCAATTAAGAAAATACTGAATATATTTTTCTTTTCTTTTATTAACACATATGTAAATAGAAAATGTAACAAAATATGTGTACAATATAATACAAATTTTGTATTGTGTATTTCATTTAATTTTCTCCAACTATTCCTCAAAATTAAACATTATTCCAAAAACAAAGTAAATACTTACGCAATAAACGTGAATAAAAAACACAATATATTTTGACTAAATCTAGTATGTAACTAATAGAACTCGCCAATTTCTGCGTCATTTCATTATTGCAATATGTTTCGGAAAGAGAACAAGTGCTAACAAATTAAAACCAATATTCTAAAACGAATGAATGGAAATAAATTAAAACAAATGTTCTAAAACGTATGAATGCTGACAAATTAAAACAAATATTCTAAAACGAATGATTAAAACAGATTAAAACAAATATTTTAAAAACTAAATAAACAATTCTACTATATGTTAACTTGAAAAACAATAAATAATTTTCTGAAACAATATGAACAGCAAAGAGGATGGGACAAAAATGTCCCTAACAAAAAAATACTTGCTCAACACAAAAATTATCTGAATATGTAATGTGGAAGAATTGTAAAATTACAATTTTTTTATTAATGCTTTTCGAACATTTCTGTGGCTCGTCGCTTCTCCTCTATTAATTCGGTGTGTCGTTTGTTCCTACTTTCTTTTCTTTTCTTAGCATTTGCATTTAGTATTTCCAGTACTTTATCTACTGAATCCTGCTTTCTTTTTGTTTTATTTACAACCTTCCTCCTTTTAATATTCTCTTGAGCTTCATCTCCTTCACCCTCAAAAAGGTTACCCTCATTTTCAGACTGAACTGTAATTAAAATATGAAATTGTCTAACTATAATGAATCCAATCTTACACTAACTATTTTGAAGTGATTTTGAAGTGAAATTTTAAACTGCTAGCACATGATTTAGTTAAATGTTTAAGAAATTTGTAAAATTTACCTGTATTTCCTTCCAGCAAGTGCTATGGGTTCAACACATTGTTTGGTACCGAAAGCTCCGCTTTGTGTGTTTCCCATATTGTCTCTTTTTTTCACATATTTGCACTTTAGATATTTCCACTTGTCTTTGCACTGGATTTAATGTAAATAAATTTTCTTTCGACGAGAGCTCTACTTATGTCTCTCCACACTACATCATTTTTTACTTTAGTCGATTTAAAGTTGTCTTGTGATAATTTCACCAATTCAATTAAACTTACTACGGCACTCCGTGACCACCCCTTCAAATTCGACTGAGATTGTTCCATTTTTGGTCTTAAAAAAAACAACACACTAAAAAAATCATACAAACAATTACGTTTGATACAAAAAATAAATAATATACTTACCGAGCGCACTTAACCTGTTGATTGTATAATTCAACCGACATCGCACCACCATCGCACCAAGCCTCCATAATTTAACGTATTGCGCATGTCGGGCGAAATTCACCTCACTCCTGACCGGGGTGCAGGGAGCGCGCACCGAGCGTTACGCCTTTCGGGTTTTTGAACGCTTTGAGGGCGAGGCGCGAGAAGTTCAAAACTAAATTTATGAACGCTTTTAGAGCACCCGGTATGACTCTCGCCCGTTAGGGCGTCACTTATGAACGCACCCCAGCACACTACTCCAACAAGAGCTGACAGGAGCTAGCCCAGCCGAACTCCTATTAAAACGCAAGCTTCAAACTTGTTATGGTTACCTACACCCAAACCTGAACAAGGAAAATTTCAATAAACAAGAAGCACGAACACCGAACGCGGATCGGCATCGAATTCTCCAACTACAGCACAAGGTTTCGGCAAAGAATCATCGACCAGGAGCTGCTTGGCTGGAAGAGGTTATTGTGAGACCAAATGGACCGTTGACTTACGAAACAATAAACAAGGATGACTTTGTTCACAAGAGACACGTGGACCACCTGAGAAGTCAGCAACCGAACACCAGCAACGAGGAGACGTCAGAAATATTAGAGGAAGGTTCGGAAGCAGTATCAGAGCAGGACTTAGTAGTCTTACGCAATTGGATAACACAGTGTCAACCCAACCGGAGCAATCTGTTCCAATTCCATCAGCCGAGAAAACTGTGAGACCACAGAAATCCCGAAGACGCCCTGCCCACCTAACCGAATTCGTTGTCGAATCTGGGAGGGGAGAGGTGTGATGTAGCAAAGTGACACCAGATGACGTAGGCGGATTGACAACAACGGGAATTCACACGATCACTGAGCGAATTAAGCAGTATGTGTATAACGTATGATATGTAACCTTGTGTCACATGTGTGCTGTTGTTGCGTGGTAATAAATGAGTTAAATAATCTGTATTTCGATGTAACTACTGTTCATTACATTATACACACATAATCTCCCTTTGCATGCACAAGAAAAAACACCGAGAATTTGACAGATCGCATCATTCATTTATTTACAAAAGAAATAATTTAAATAACACAAAATATGATCACCTTTTCGTGCTAATTATAAATTACGAGAAAGTCTTATTGTTATTCCCCCCTGGAACGAACTAACATCGTGCAGGAGGTCTGCAAAAAAAATAAAAAGCCAGTCAGTTTGGTTAGCATGTCTCGCAGACGTCATACTTGCATAGAAACGGGCGGAGGAAATAGAATGTCAGCTCTAAATGTGATGAAGCAAACGAGCATGAACGAGAACACCATCACCAGGGACCCCACGATTATGGTCATGTTTTCATGCGAACGTGAAGGTTTCAAGAACATGCGAGCATTGAATTCCTTCCATATCGATTCGGACCATGAACTATACTTGTTCGAATCCCAGTCATAATCTAGGGGGAAGCAAAGAAAGTGTTTACTTTAAATGATCAAGAAATATGTCTGTACCTCCCTATCCCTAACTTATAACGACATTGTTAAACAACGAAAATCGTTAAGTGACGTATTTTGACCAATCAGGTAGAGTTCGATTTTCGTTGTTTAACGATGTCGTTATGAGTTATGGAATATGGGGGTATGTGTTACCTTTGATGACGAAAGCAGGGCTGACGGCTTCGGTGAAATTCATGCAAGTACGAAAGCAGACGGTCGTGTTTAAATCAGACGTGTGCCTGGACATGTTGAAGAACTTATTTACCTGTGAATACATAAATTTAAATTTGTTGCCACCCACACAAAAACTTGTTTGGTTACGTACGTAGGAATGTATTTGTGATGGACAAGGCCCCGTGGAATTAACCACGTCCGCTGTTAACCATCCAAGCGTCAGCCCAATTAATTTCGTAATGAAATTTGGATTCATTGTGATGATCGAAACCCCTACGTACATACTAAATGGTTCTGGATCGAGTTTCTTAAACAAAAACATTTAAAGTCCAAGGCTTCGTTCACACGACGCGCGCTTGTCATTATGCGCGTGTATACTTGTCTACAGTCCCCATTGACCGTTCGCATGACCGGTCAATGTCTAGCTCGTGTCGTGTGAACTATGCCTAAGGTTTAGTTCACATGACGCGCGTTTTTCATTAGGCGCGTATTTACTTACTACCTACAGTCCCAATTGAACGCGCGGAATAGTTGACGCGCGCTTATGTGAACGGGCAATGGGGCTGTACGTAACTAAATACGCGCGTCTAGAGCGTGTCATGTGTACTAAGCCTAAATTATCCTGAGCTTGCGCCGACTCACTTTCTTTTGTATGGCCTGATGAACGGTGCAGTTTGCATTGAGCAGATAACAGTTGAATAACTCATTGACTAGGGTGACGTTGAAATCGAGGGTTGAATTAAAATCGGTGACGGTGATTTCTTCGTATATGCTTTTGGCGATTACCCCCGATATGTTTGCCACATACTGTTGGATGCTGTCCATCGGGATGGTTTCGTTTTCTAAATAATACGTAAAGTTCAACTTGTCCACGTTATCGTATATGGAATTGTAGAATTTGTTCTGGTAATGGTCCTCGTGGCCTGCGATTACCAGCCCTGACATGTTCGGATTTGTCTTGAGGAACGTCTGCAATGACGCTGGGGGTAGGGGGCCCATCCTTTCGCTAATGTTGTTAATTGTGCGACTGTACTTTAAGACTTTGGTTACGAAGTTTCTCACCTGAATATAAAGAAATTAAGTTTTCAATTTTATATAAATGCCTGCTTTTTTGGTGGGACAAAACTTTCATTAATTCATGAAATTTGCATGGCTTGTTCTCTTAAAAGGACTTTTATCTAATGTGCTATTAAGTTTAGTAAATTGTATAAATGTAACAGTTAATCTCATAATTTAAAACCTCCGCATTGTCACGATGGGAGTTTTTCGTAAGAAATAATAAAAAATATATATTAAAGATGGGCTTTTGAAATCGAGCAAAGCATCGACTCGGTGGGCATTAGTACCAATTCGAAGGAGGGGAATAGCCCGGAGCCATCCCAGCTACCAAGGATGCTGTTACCGCGATCACTATCATCCTGAGGCTGATTGTAGAACGCCTCCTTGCCATCCCACATCAATTCCAGCCAGAACCTGCCAAGTTCACCCCCGGTCAACCACAGTCCCGGTGAACTGAACCAGTCTGCCCAGCTGAAGCGACCGCACCCCTGCTGGCCGCATCAAGGATATGTCACTTCGTCTTTCGCAACGAGTCGATCTTGACCATCGCAGCTACAACTGCGGCTCGGATGCAAAGTCCATCGCCACCAAGGGCCAGGCCAACGCTAACCGTAGCCGCCCGCACAGACAACCAGGACCGCAACCACCCCATTTTGGATCACGAAAAACCCCTAACAATTTAAAACTTAATATTAAATAAAAGGTATCAATTTTTATAAACACTTGTGTTTTAGACCTCTACCCTCTGCTACCCCACGCCATCCCTTCACTCACATGATCTCATGGAAACGCTACTCTGTTAGTGCAGCTTACTAATGGCCGGTTTCACAAAGCTTCGTTTAATATTTAAGTTCCAATTAACTCTGTAACGAATGATTAAATAGGAAAACAATTGCATTTAACGACGCTTAAAAATTAACGATAATTACTAAACGGCTCGCTCTGTAATCGGTCGTCAAATAGTCTAAATGCTCCGTTAAGTGTTTCACAAAGCTCGATTAAGACATAACGCTTCGTTTACTTCTGTCTAATCTGGCGTTAGATTAATCGATAGAATTCAAGCGATTAAAAAGTAACGAGTGAATTTTCCATAGTTATTTTAAAGCTTTTTTGATATAAAAATTCCACACATATCTAAGAATAATTTTATTTCAAAATGTAACGTACCTTATATACGAAAAATAATGACATTTCTGTACTTTTTACTTACTTGGTTTATTAATAAATTTTTACGACACTATTTTACAAATTATTTTCAACAACAAACAATTCAAAATTATACCAGAATGTCTGCAACCTCATTTACTTCTCTGAAGGTAAAGAAATACCTTAAGGTAAGATTCATTTTATAAGAGACAGAAATAATCCTTTTAATGATTTGGATGATAATGAATTCAACATTTTGCTTTTCCAAAGGAGTTATGGAACTCTTTGGTCCCACACTAGAACCTGCAACAAGCAAAAAATAAATTTATCATGCTATATACATCAGTTGCTGATAATCTTACGTTATTATCCACTGAAATATTTCAACAGCTGATTCCTGATACTTTCAGAAACCATCGATACGTAGAATAATTCATCATGTCACTCATCTTATTGCAAGAGAAAGCAAAGAGTTAATTAAATTGCCAATAGAAAAAGCTTCGCAAGTTAACATTAGGCTTTTCTCATGTCATTGACATCACAGATTGTACCCCATGTTAACATGATTTCACCTGTTGGTAATCACATTGGTAATCCTGCTGAGCTGTACCGCAACAGAAAATGTGTCTTTGCCATGTGTTCAAGTAATTCAACTGCACTAAAGTTTAGCACCTCCCTTTCTTTTTTCTTTTTCATTTTAAAAAATCACTCTCTGCACTAATACGAAGAATTTAAGATGTATTATTTTGAATTTCTAACCTCACACTACTTGACCGCAGGCCTAACGCCATACTTGACAGACTAATAACAGTCGTTTACGATATTTGGACCAGTATATACCAGTTAATCAATTCTCTCACTCTTGCATTAAACGCATTCGTTCTACCTTACTTTTCTACCCAGATCCATGTACCGTTTCAATTATCGTAAACGCCTAACAATAAAGTAAGGCAATTTTTCGATGCGCCAAACGTAAACTCCAATTAGTTAATCAGAGATTAACATAAGTTTTTTGTCTTGTGAAACAATATCAAATTTTTAACACTGATTAAACTTAACGGTTGATTAGTTAATCAACGCTTAATCAAAGCTTTGTGAAACCCGCCCTAAGGGGACTAATCCCGATAAGCGCGTGAGAGTATCAATATTCAGAACTGCCTGTCCTAGTTTTTGTGGTGGTCCGGCTTGCGTTAATTGCAGAAGTTTTGTGTTACTGATAAGATGTTAGTCTCTGCGATCTGCGGACTATAACTTTGTAGGTTGGGTTGGCTAAGGGCAGGGAAAATGTTTGTGGTTTTTTGTATTACAAAGAGCAGAAAATACTAAATAAATCAAAAAAATAAAGTAGGTAAAATATTATTTGCATAACATCAGTGACTGTTATTTGACATTTGCAACTATTAAAATATATTATATGCACTGCAAGGAAGTTTTCCCCGTTGCTGTTGGGGTCGTTATTTGCGGATTTTTTTTAACTACTTGCGATTGCTGTTCAAGTACTTTGCACGAGGAGAGTCCTTTTTTTCTCTTCTTCTCTCCGTCTCTTGTACGAGGGCCATTTGCTGACGTTTGTAGCGTTTTATTAATTTGCTGTTGTTTCCCCTTCCTTAAAGCAAGTAGTGTGGGGCCTATACACTATTCCCCCGTTCGTGAGGAAGCCTGTCGATTCAAATAGAGGAATCCAACGCCATAGCTCAGCCTTTTTGGTCCGCCGTTTTTTTTTTTGCTCCTGACGTCGACACAACCAACGCCCTAGAGAGGAAAAAGTCGAACGTCCGGGAACCGACGCAGGTGGGACCCGTTTGGACTGTGTCTTTTTCTTTGACATTCACGTAAGCTCAACCATTTCTAACTACTTTCTTCCTCTCATTGGCTAAACCCGGACTACGGCGTTACGCGGGGAGTGGCGTCGACTCGTGCGGCACGGATGTGAATTTACGGATTTATTTTTTTTGCGGCGGCAACCTCATTGAGTTGGGCCTCTGCCATTTTGCCCGATTACACAATTTCCTTTAGAGTTCTCTGAGCAGTTTTACCGTTCTTGAAGTCCTTTGTTATTCATTTTTTGTTATTTTTCACTTGTTAAAATTTATATTTAAATTTAATTTAAATTTAATTAATTTTGCTATAAATTAAATAAATTTAATTTATAGCAGCTATTTATTAGCAGATTACTTACCTTAAACCATGCTTCGCACTTTACTGGTTTATAGATACTGCTAATACAATGCTTAGTACACAGCCAGGATGGTCAGGTCAGGGTATGTCTACAAGCAACACACACATCTGGCTTTTATTATTCAACCGATTATTTTTGTTTATTAAATTATTACGGTTTTATTCTCTGTTTCATTTGCACGTTAAAATTCCTTGTCATGCAATTTTTTTTATCTTGTTTTTCATGCGCTTTTGCGGTCGTTACAAATAAAAATTCCGTTATCTGTTATATGTTACGCTATTGTGCGCCAAAGTACTCTTGCAGAAGCAAAGGTTACCTTATTTAGGGTTTTGTATTTCTACTTATCGACATCCTGTTAAATAAAATTCGGTCGTGCACCCCTTCAGTGCGTCTGCACGTGATTTTGAGAGATGTGATTCGAGCCTTGTCGGCTCAAATAAATTGCTTTTTGGCCGTAACGAGCTTGGTTCATTTAGTGGGTTTCTATTCAATAACCTTAGGTTGGTCTACCTTTGGGGAAGGAGGTTCCTTCACGACCTTTAGGGGTACTCCATCGGGGAAGCGGGTATAAGGGGATTGCCCTTGACTAGAACGTCTAAGAACATACCTTCCCGGCCACGTGTTTTTGACACCTTTGGGTTGCATAACTACCACTGAGTGGCACCCTTTTCGGCAACACCTTCAGAGATATCCCACGCCGTCTCCACTGAGTGGGCACCACCGAACGAGACACAGGTGACAACTATGCCAAACAACATCTAGTGCAATATTGTATTCGAAGCTTTCAATTGTTAGGCGCGTGAATAAGCAAGTTAAATAGCTAAAATAGTAAAGGACACTGTCGTTTAAGAAATAATTGAAAATGAATCTCCGCCCACAATAATTTTATATCCGTAGATACGTATTTCGGCAGCAAAGATGCCATCTTCAGTACGCTACCAACTTAAAAGCACTAAAAAGATCTAAAAACAACCTAATCATCCTAATAAAAAGTTAAGAATGTAAAAACTAACAACAATCTAATCATCCTAAAAGATACATATGTCTAAATGTAAGTAAATATAAATTAATATGTAAATATCTAAAATTAACCGTCAGAAAAACCTTACATTAAGAGCTAACCAAACAACACGGAAATACGGAAATAAATAGTCGAAAGACCAGAAAAAACTTCTTATTCTAACGAATAAATAAGTATTGTGGCGAGCCACTCAGTACTACGTCACACTGAAGGCGTCAAGAAGTCGGTTCATTATTATGCGTCATCGGCCGTCACGCCACCATCGAACAAACTCGAATTTTCCAGCGTTGGAAAATTCGAGACGGCAGCAAAGGATATAAAATCGGCCGGAGTTGACTCAGGAGTCAGTCGAATTCTAATAGCGATCGTCGAAGTTAGATTTAGTGTGTAAATAAATTGTTACAAATAAATTAGTTTGTAAGCGTTATTAAATTACGGTTAAGTTTTTACCTAGTGTTTATTCGTTTAAATAAATAAATTTAAACCCTAGAAACGTAACAGTGATGTCGGTGTGCGGGGTTGTGCAAATAAATAAACAATTTAAAGTAAATTAAATTTAATCAGATTATTAAATAAGTACCGTATTGAAAAAAACAATGGCTACGAGAAAAGTGTTGTTGAAAGACTTAAAAGTGGCCGAATTAAAAACCGAATTGGAAGAACGAGAGTTAGAAACCTGTGGTTTGAAAGGCGCACTTTAACAGCGTCTCCGATGCGATTTGTTAACAACTGGTGAAGATCCAGAGACGTTCCTTTTCGATATTTCGTGTGGTCCCGTCGATTTTAATAAAATCTTGAAGGATGAACTTCGAGACCAATCCAGAAATTTGGACGAGAAGTTTCAAGAACAGTCTGGAAATTTAGAGAAGCTTCGAGAACAATCCAGAAATTTAGAGGAGAAGCTTCTAGAAAAATCTGGAAATTTCGACAAATTACAAAATAAATTGTTGGAACAATCTAGAGACTTAGACTAGAAATTTCTAGAACAATCCAGAAATTTCTACGAGAAACTTCTAGAACAGTCCGGAAATATGAAGGGTGAATTTCTAGAACAGACGAAAGGACTCGAAGATAAACTAGTGGTAAAAATATCGGAAGAAACAAGAAACCTGCAAGAAAATGTGGAAGAAATAATATTCCAGCAGGATAACAAAATCAAAAATCTGGAACAAATCATGGCGGGGTTGCGAGTGTTCGGGGATCACCCACCAGTAGAAGTACTAGAAAATAATGAAACCCGAATTGTGGAAGGACCAGCAGAAAATTCGAAATTAAAAATAAAACCACCAACGTTCGATGGAAAGTCTTCTTGGCCCAACTACTTCAAACAGTTCGAAGCAGCAGCAAAGGCGAACAGATGGACGGCCAGCGAAAAAGCCACTTTGTTAATTGTGGCCTTGAGAGGGGACGCTATCGATGTGCTACAGACGATGCCGCCAGAGGAACAAGAAGACTTCGACAAGCTGGTGAATAGGATGGAAATGCGTTACGGACAGGCCCATCTGACCGAGGTATACCATGCGCAGTTGAGGAATCGCTGTCAGAAATCCGGAGAAAGTCTTCAGGAATTCGAAGCAGACGTTGCGCGTCTGGCCCAGTTGGCATATCCCACAGCTCCTGTTGAATTCCTCAAATGTTTGACGGTGCAGACCTTCATAGATGGAATCCGTGACCCAGACAACCAGCAGGCATTGAGAATGACCCATCCGAAGACATCCAAGAACGCATTGGCTTATGCCTTGGAATTTGAAGCGGCGAGACGAGTTTCAAGAGGGCATGTCAAGGTGCGAGCGGCTATGGACTTCCAAGAGGAAGAAGAAGAAGAGTCCGCCAACGCCAAGGTGGGATCTGCTAATAAGGGGCAATCCAAGGAATATGCCACCGCCGAGGATGTTCGCCGCATTGTGGAACAGGTCTTCAAGCAGAAGAAACCGCTGGTGTGTTGGAATTGTCAGGGGGAAGGACATGTTCGCAGGCGATGTCCAAAGCCCAGACAGGATCCAAGGAAGTCACAGTTAAACTAAGCCGGGTCGGTGCAGAGGCGCAAACGTCGACCCGTATTCAAAGACGAAATCCAAACAAGTAATATCCCTATGGCAGTTAACCAGCAGTGTCTTTGTGGATGTTACCATTGATGACATTCTTCACACCATGTTGTTGGATACGGGTGCGACGAAGACCATCCTATGACCCGACGTCATCAAGTCAACGCACCGAGCCGACCAAGTGGAGACTGAAAACTGCAACTGGAACATCAGCAACTGTCCACGGTGAAGTAAAGGTAATCATCACCATCGGTTCAACTCCAATAAAACACCGTGCACTGGTGGCAGACATAGAGGACGAGGTAATTTTGGGCATGGACGTCATGTGTGCCCACGGGTTCCAATTGGACTTAAAGCGTGGCGTGATGGCGGTAAATAATGAGGAGTTGGTTCTACATCAACGAGGAGACGTGGCCGCTCGAGTAGTCCTCGCTGAAGACGTTGTATTACCCAGCAGGACTGAGGTTATCGTCGACGCAAAACTGGACGGTGTTTTTCAAGATGGGCAAGTCATTATGGTTGAACCTAATACTGATGATCAAAGGATTGGAAGAGGAGTCCTCGTTGGGAAAATGTTGTTGACGGCGAAGAAGAAAGTACCTGTCCGCCTGATGAACGTCAATTGTTTCTCTGTCAATATCAAGAAAGGAACCATCTTGGGAAGCTGCACCATGGTGTCCTCCATCTCCCGCCACCTTGAAGCAAACGTGCCAGAAGCGAAAGTCCCAAGGAAATTATGGGAAATGGTTATGTCAACAGCCCAGGAATTGACTCCAGACCAGAAGACAAAAGCAAAGAATCTGATCGGCCGTTATCAAGATGTATTCGAGGTAGAAAATGGATCCAAGGGAAGAACTGATGTCGTGAAACACAAAATAGAGACTGGAGAAGAAAGACCTAACCGTCAAGCTCCAAGGCGATTACCATTGGCGAAACGTGAGGAAGCGGAACGCATTATTCGTGAGATGGAAAAGGAAAATGTAATAGAACCATCAAGCAGTCCTTGGGCGTCACCAGTAGTGCTTGTGAAAAAGAAGGATGGGTCCACCAGGTTCTGTGTAGACTACCGGTTACTCAACAATGTCACCAAGAAGAAGGACAGCTTATTTGATCTGTAACATAAAAAACCGTATGCATACTTTTATGTAATACAACCCTAGCCCCAAGCTTTCTAGTTTATCGCAGAGTTATAAGGATTGGTAATTACGATCATTAACTGTGACTGCAACCGACTTACTGCGTGTTTACCTTCTTTACCTTACAAACCAGAAAAATGCAGAAACACAAATTCGAAGCAAATTCAACCGAATAGTAACCGAGAAATGAAAATTCCATCTTTCACATAGAACATGCATTGTTAGTGGGGATCGAATCTATGCCTGAAGATGCCTCCCTCCCTCCAAGTGTCAGTTCCGTTGCCTGCGAAACTAATGCTTAACTCTCAAAATTTTAATTTTATCGACACTATCTGATTATTTTAAATAAGACAATACCCAACAACAATAACAATACCAATAAATGTACCAGCACAGACAACAACTAAAGCAGACCTGTCAGCCCTGTAGAAATACACCAGATTTATGTATTACAATTTTACCGCGAGATGGCATACACTTAGTTGGTTGTACTTCGGAAATTAATTTTGAGCCTAGTGCAACCGAGAACTGAGACCGAAGGACTCAAAAATATCTTCCTCTCCTTCTACGCGGATATGTTTTAAAATTGAGATTGAGAATATGCCGCCTAGAATCTAGCCACTATCAGACATGAAGGCGTCACGAAAATTGCCGAGCGAAAGATGGTATTTTCATTAATATTGAATTATGTAATTATTTTATATTTACGTTACTAGAAATAAAAGAAATCAATTGTTCTTGTGTTGATTAGTAATCTCTTCAAACTAAATATGAAAAATATAAATATAACACGTGGCGCAAAACGAAGGAGCAAACTACAAAGAAAAAATAAACTAATAATAAATAAGAATATTGTGCATTTTATTATTATTGTTTCGTTTCTAGGGTTTAAATTAATTTACTTAAACGAATAAAACACTCGGTAAAAACTTAACCGTAATTTAATAACGCTTACAAACTAATTTATTTGTAACAATTTATTTACACACTAAATCTAACTTCGACGATCGCTATTAGAATTCGATTGACTGCTGAGTCCACCCCGGCCGATTTTATATCCTTTGTTGCCTTCGCGTTTATTCCAACGCTGGAAAATTCGAGTTTGTTCGATGGTGGCGTGACGGCCGATGACGCATAATAACGAACCGACTTCTCGACGCCTTCAGTGTGACATAGTGCTGAGTGGCTCGCCACACTGCCCCCTTCTTGAAAACTTTTCGTCTCGAAATGTTCCTGATGATAGTCTTGAAGGAGGATGTCGGAATCTACATGCTGGCCCATTCTTGCAACTTCCCGTCTGGAAGAAGTAGCAGTCTACGGTTTTGCTGTTGCTGACTGTTGCCTGTGGGTGGTGGCTGCAGACTAGGACTTCAATTCCCGTTCTGTGGAAGATGACTTCCAGCATGCTTCGAATTACTCTCCAGTCTAGTCCGTCCAATCCGCAGCCCAATTTGGGGATGGCTAACTTCATCTGGTGGTTCTCTATTAGCTGTCTCCTCACGCTATATAGGGCTCTCCACATACTTTGATAGTCAAGTTTACCGCTTGATGTCTTCTTAGTGACTAAATAATGCACGTGGCACCGCCGATCTGCCGTCGAATCAATGATCTGCAAGCTCTTGCCTACCACGGGATGCTGTCCTCGGAGCTCCTCGATTTGGCCAAATTTCTTCCTAAACACCTGAGCAATTCCTTTACACATTTTGAGGTCTTCTGCTACGCAGTGGGCCAGACTGTACTCCAGTGGCACTTTAAAGAGATCTTGTTGCTTCTCCGTGGTCACTCCAAACCGTGCCTTACTTCCTTCAGCGTGATGAGACATGAAGGTTTCGAAGTTGACTTCGGAAAATTGCGCCCTTTGTACTGTCCCTTCATCTGAATTGTAAGGAGCTGTCCGGTTGAAGTGGATTACTTTGGGTTTGCCATGGGGGACCTTCTTGATGCGGTAAACGACGTCGTTGATCCGTTTCCTCACGTTGTAAGGACCTTCCTAGTCTGCAGTTTTGGGGAGAGGCCTCGACGTATTTGGGGGTTATAAAGCCAGACCAGTGCTCCAGGTTGGTATCCCCCGTGTTGAGCGTTGATGTCATAGTGCTCCTTCATCCGATCGCTGGCCGTCTGTATATTGTAACGCACTTGGTTGTGGATGTCGTCCATTTTCCTGCGTAATTTGCTCACGTAATCTTCGTCGGCAGAGACTTCGCCAGGCTTCACACCAAACTTCAGGTCGCAGGGCAGTCTCGGCTCTCGCCCGAATACCACTTTCGCTGGAGTCTCCCCTGTTGTCTCACGAACGGACGAGCGGTATGCTATTAGAAACAGGGGAATGTACGTGTCCCAGTCCCTCTGATGATCGGAATGTTGATGGTTCTGTTGAACCTTTCCACCATTCCGTCCGAATGTGGGTGGAGTGCAGTTGTTCTAGTTTTTCGTACGCAGAGCAGAGTACACACGTTCTTGAACAAGGCCGATTCAAAGTTCCTTCCTTGGTCTGAATGCAGTTCCATAGGTGCACCATATCGACTGATCCATTCCCTGACAAGGACTTCCGCAGTAGTGATTGCCTCTTGGTTAGGTAGGGTGTAAGCTTCAACCCACTTGCTAAAGTAGTCCATTACCACGACGATGTACTTGTTTCCACCATTCGTTTCTGGAAACGGGACGGCTACATCGATGGCAACTCTCTCAAAAGGACTTCCAACGTTATACTGTCTCATGGGGGCCTTGCCCTGCCTGTGGGGACCGTTACTGGCTGCGCAGACTGCACACTCTCTGCATCAATCCTTCACGTCTTCCTAGCAGTTCACCCAGTAAAATCTTTCGCGCACCTTCTCCCTAGTCTTCTTAACTCCCAGATGCCCTCCCGACGTTCCATCGTGAAGTTCCCTCAGAACTTCTGGCACCCTATTCTTGGGGATTAGTAACTGTGTCTTCTGTTCCATGCCTTCCTGATTCTCTATGCTTCGTCTCAGAAGACCACGATCCAACACTATGGAGTCCCACTGCGCCCAGTATGATTTTACGGACGGTGCACATGGTGCTATCTCTTCCCAGGTAGGCCTCGCATCCCTGTTTTTCCACTCTAGCACTAATTTCAAATCCGGGTCGTTCTCCTGGTCTCTTCGCAGTACTTCGTCTTGCCATTTGTCGTCAACTATGGCTGTCCTCGCAGTCGTGGCTACTTTCTCGTCCAAACGACTACAGTGCTTACAGTCTTCGGCACAGGGTCTTCTCGACAAAGCATCGGCATTTCGATGGCTAGTTCCTGCCCGATGCTGAATTTCAAAATCGTACTCCTGAAGTCGTTCGATCCATCGTGCAACTTGCCCTTCTGGGTTCTTGAAACGGAGAAGCCATTTTAGAGCGGCATGGTCGGTCCTCAGCAGGAAGCGTCTACCATACAAGTACTTGTAGAAGTGTTCTATCGTTTTTTACGACGGCTAGCAATTCCCTTCTTGTGATGCAATAGTTTCGTTCCGGCTTTGATAGGACTTTACTGAAGTAGCCGATCACCTTCTCTTGCCCCTGTTGTATCTGGGAGAGTATGCCACCAATCCCAACGTTGCTAGCATCTGTGTCCACGACGAATTTGCCCTCCGTGAGAGGATAACTCAGAATAGGAGCACTAATCAAGTACTGCTTTAGTTGTTCAAAGCCAATTTGACACTGTTGGTCCCATTCAAATGGACGACCTTCTTCAGTGAGTTTTGTCAACGGCTTAGCAATGTCTGCAAATCCAGGAACGTAGCGCCGATAGTAAGTGCAGAAACTCCTTATTTGGTGTTTATTTCTGGGAGTTGGCCAGTCTTTCACCACCTGAACCACCTGAATTTTCACAGGGTCCACGGCGATTCCATTTCCATTAACAATGTGCCCCAGGTAATTCACTTCCTTCTGGAACAGGTGACACTTCTTGAGGCTAAGCTTTAGTCCAGCTCCGCGAAGCCGCTGGAACACTCCTTCCAGGTTCCTTAGGTGGTCGTCGAACGTCTTTCCCACGACAATTATGTCATCAAGGTACACCATGCACGTTGTCCAGGACAGACGTTTCAGAACCGTCTCCATTAGCCTCTCGAATGTCGCTGGGGCATTACATAATCCGAATGGCATCACTGTGAACTGCCACAGACCCATACCAATGGAAAACGCCGTCTTTTCTCGATCTTCAGGCGCCAACTCAACTTGCCAATATCCACTCTTTAAGTCCAAAGTTGAGAAGATCTTTGAGCCGGCCAGGGTGTCCAGTGTATCATCAATTCGTGGCAGGGGATAGCTGTCCTTCTTGGTGACATTGTTGAGTAACCGGTAGTCTACACAGAACCTGGTGGACCCATCCTTCTTCACAAGCACTACTGGTGACGCCCACGGGCTGCTTGTTGGTTCTATTACATTATCCTTTTCCATCTCGCGAATAATGCGTTCCGCTTCCTCACGCTTCGCCAATGGTAATCGCCTTGGAGCTTGACGGATAGGTCTTTCTTCTCCAGTCTCTATTTTGTGTTTCACGACATCAGTTCTTCCCTTGCATCCATTTTCTGCCTCAAATACATCTTGATAGCAGCCGATCCGATTCTTTGCTTTTGTCTTCTGGCCTGAAGTCAATTCCTAGGCTGTTGACATAACCATTTCCCATAATTTCTTTGGGACTTTCGCTTCTGGCACGTTTGTTTCAAGGTGCCGGGAGATGGAGGACACCATGGTGCAGCTTCCCAAGATTGTTCCTTTCTTGATATTGACAGAGAAACAATTGACGTTCATCAGGCGGACAGGTACTTCCTTCTTCGCCGTCAACAACATTTTCCCAACGAGGACTCCTCTTCCAATCTTCTGATCATCAGTATTAGGTTCAACCATAATGACCTGCCCATCTTGAAAAACACCGTTCAGTTTTGCGTCGACGATAACCTCAGTCCTGGTGGGTAATACAACGTCTTCAGAGAGGACTACTCGAGCGGCCACGTCTCCTCGTTGATGCAGGACCAACTCCTCATTATTGACCGCCATCACGCCACGCTTTAAGTCCAATTGAAAGTCCTCTATGTCTGCTACCAGTGCACGGTGTTTTATTGGAGTTGAACCAATGGTGATGATTACCTCTACTTCACCGTGGACAGTTGCTGATGTTCCAATTGCAGTTTTCAGTCTCCACTTGGTCGGCTCGGTGCGTCCAGATGACTTGATGACGTCGGGTCTTAGGATGGTCTTCGTCGCACCCGTATCCAACAACATGGTGTGAGGAATGTCATCAATGGTAACATCCACGAAGACACTGCTGGTTAACTGCCGTAGGAATATTACTTGGTTGGCTTTCGTCTTTGGGGGCCTTTGAATACGGGTCGACGTTTGCCCCTCTGCACCGACCCGGCTTAGTTTAACTGTGGCTTTCTTGGATCCTGTCTGGGCTTTGGACATCGCCTGCGAACATGTCCTTCCTCCTGGCAATTCCAACACATCAGCGGTTTCTTCTGCTTGAAGACCTGTTCCACAATGCGGCGAACATCCTCGGCGGTGGCATACTCCCTGGGTCGCTCCTTTACAGCAGATCCCACCTTGGCGTTAGCAGATTCTTCCTCTTCTTACTCTTGGAAGTCCATAGCTGCTCGCACTTTAACATGCCCTCTTGAGACTCGTCTCGCTGCTTCAAATTCCAAGGCATAAGCCAATGCGTTCTTGGACGTCTTCGGATGGGTCATTCTCAATGCCTGCTGGTTGTCTGGGTCACGGATTCCATCTATGAAGGTCTGCACCGTCAAACATTTGAGGAATTCAACAGGAGCTGTGGGATATGCTAACTGAGCCAGACGCGCTACGTCTGCTTCGAATTCCTGAAGACTTTCTCCGGATTTCTGACAGCGATTCCTCAACTGCGCATGGTATACCTCGGTCAGATGGGCCTGTCCGTAACGCATTTCCATCCTATTCACCAGCTTGTTGAAGTCTTCTTGTTCCTCTGGCGGCATCGTCTGTAGCACATCGATAACGTCCCCTCTCAAGGCCACAATTAACGAAGTGGCTTTTTCGCTGGCCGTCCATCTGTTCGCCTTTGCTGCTGCTTCGAACTGTTTGAAGTAGTTGGGCCAAGAAGACTTTCCATCGAACGTTGGTGGTTTTATTTTCAATTTCGAATTTTCTGCTGGTCCTTCCACAATTCGGGTTTCATTATTTTCTAGTATTTCTACTGGTAGCTGATCCCCGAACACTCGCAACCCTGCCATGATTTGTTCCAGATTTTTGATTTTGTTATCCTGCTGGAATATTATTTCTTCCACATTTTCTTGCAGGTTCCTTATTTCTTCCGATATTTTTACCACTAGTTTATCTTCGAGTCCTTTCGTCTGTTCTAGAAATTCACCCTTCAATTTTCCGGACTGTTTTGACATTAAATGCTGCCAAGTGAGAACTGCTTCATTTAAAACCATAGGAACTTTTAGAGGCAGCAAAATGACACGACGTAACGCGACGCGACCGCTGCCGTATGAGAATTGAGCCTAAATTTGACATATAAATAGCTATAGACAGCAGTGGCGGCTCGGGGCTAATGATCCAAGGTAGGCGACACAGTGAAAAAGAAATAGTTAAAGTTACAGTCGCAAGCAATAACTTTTGGTTGTCATTGGTTGTCAAAAGAGGACGTTTAATTTTTTTACTTTGCAAAAATTAACGTTTTGATTGACATTGTCGACCAAAATTTAATGCTCCTGACTGTACATACTTAAATCTTATAAATTCATTTCTTTTAACAAAATTCCTAGCACTAAATAAACCTTTTACTTTCATCTCCATTTCGAAATGAGAGCGCTTGTTTTGCTAAAGTTACTCTTACGTCTATTAAGTACGTTAAGAGAATTCTATTTTTTTTCTTAATTTCATCGTTATCCAAGCATTTTATCTGACATTTGATAAAAGAATAAAAAAACACAGCCAACAGAAAAGTGCCTTTTGAAAATTGTTTCCACAGTTCCACATTTATGATTTTCATACCAAGTAGTTTTAAACGAATGATGAAATAATTCAACTCTTTTATCGGCATTAAAATATTAATTTTGTCAGTGTTCTACCCGAAGAAAAATGTTTTCTGTGAAAACGACATTTCTAAAAAAGTACCTATAATATATAATAATATAATAATAAATTATAATAATACTCACAATGGGGTCTACTCTGTAACATTGATATGGACTTGAAACGTAACAATTATTGATATGGGACGTGACCTTGCAAAGTCACTTGCTAAGCATATCAATTAATTGAAGAGGCCGTGCTGTCCAGCAAATTGAAACGCTGTCACAAAAATAATTACTGTTTTTACGTATGCATAAATATCATTTTCTGGGCGTCAATGTAAATGCATTTTAAAAAAATGCGGAAGTGTGCGGGATTAAAAAAATAAAAATTTGTCCATAATTAGTCGTCGGGTTGTCGTCAAGTGAAAGGTTAGAAGAAGCGTGATTTTAGCATGGATTTGGAAGGTCAAATTGTTACTCGTTTTTCTATTTCTCGCTATAAGTATAAATAAATCACGATAACCTTAAAATTGGCAACGCACGCGCAATCCATAAGTTGTGCATCTCTTCAATTCGATTGCGATTGGCTCACATGGCTCACAACGCATCCGCTGAACGCGCCCAATGTTATAGAATAGACCCGATTCCTTAAATATCCCAAAATCTAATAAAATGGCAGTCATTCCCACGAATTAAGTTCAGATATAAGTAAGCGTTGAAGAAACGCAGTTACACGAGAGATCTTGGCCGTGTGATCAACGCCGTTGATACTCACGTTAAAGTTTTATTTTTTTTTGTTTAATGTCCGCGCTTAAAAAACTATGTGTATATACATTCAGAAAAATAATGTGTTGGGTAAGTTGCATTGTTTATATACATGCCAAAAGTGATGTTAATTTAACGTGTTTTCTGTTAACTATAACAGATAGAAAAAAAAATTGTGGCCAAGTCTTTATCTCTTTTTTGGAGATTAACTCAATAGTATAAACAAAAATTGGCTATCTTCTTTTGTTTTCAAGTTATAGGCAAAAATTGCCATTTTCGACTTTTCGGTTTTCGGTCATATCTCGTTTATTTCTAGAGATATTAAAAAACTGCTTGACTATTATTAGGACACTTTTTGGAATACAATTCAGTGGTGTAGTTGATTTTCTAATATTTACTTAAATTTTCGAGATATAACACAGTTATGTTTTTTTAACGGAAATTATAGTAGGCGTTGCCCTCATTAAATATAGATTTTTTTTTCTGTTTTCAAAAATATATACTTTGTTGGGTTTATTTTTTTTAATTAATAGGAAAAACTGTCATTTTTATTATTATCCTTGCGTAAATATCCTAGTCCCTCTAGGCTGGGTTCAATACTGTGCCGATTTTTGTTTTGCAAAAAAATTTAACGAGCTTTCAAATATTTTCAGTTTTGGCTGCGTAAAAAATTTCCTATTCGCGTTAATTTACAAAATTCTGTTTTATCATTTTGAGCGACCGTTCTGACAAGAGCTGCTATCTGACTTTCTATTAAAAATGAGTTTATCATTCATCACGTTTCATAGAAGATTTTAACAAGAATATTTTAAACTATGTATTATTAAAACGTGTTATGATCGATAATTTATAGAAAAACGCTTTTCAATCTTTAAATAGTCAATATCGCACGAACACTCAGCGTTTCACTATCGGTTGATAGCTTCGTTAGGAAGAAACTTTGAACGTTCGTGCAATTTTCAGTGTCCGTTTAAAGGTTGAAAACAATTTTTATACAATTTTCATCGGACAAGAAACCACTTCAATAAAAAATTTATAAACAAATAAAACAGTGACATCCTATGATCGCTTTTTGACCTGACCTTGCAGTAGGATAGACAATTTGAAGCGGATTTGCTCTTAATAAGTCCCCCATGCAAGGCGGCCATGCTGGCTGTCAAAGCATAATGAAAGTTTTAAAAATTTTGTTGCAAATCTTTTTGATTGCAGTGAAAACCTCGAGCAGCCTCTGTACAGCTGTTTCAGCCCTGTTTGGGGCTTCATCAGCAGAGTAGCACCTAGCTCGACATTCCCACTACAAACCAAAAACAGCTGTACAGAGGCTGCTCGAGGTTTTCACTGCAATCAAAAACGATTTGCAACAAAATTTTTAAAAAATTTATAATTGAAGTCGACTCTTGTCCGATGAAATATGTGAGAGAAAATAGTTTTTAAACTTTAAAAGGGACACTGTGAAATTGCAAGAACATTCTACGTTTCGCTATCGCTTTATAGTTTCGTCAGGAGTGAGAAAATGTAAACAAACAAGTTGTCAAGAGAAACGAAAAGGTAACATAATTTTAAACTAAAATACGAGTTGACGGATAAACATAAAGGTAATAATAACTAAATTAGAACTAAGGTTTCTTTTTTTTTGTATCTCTTGAGTTATATTTTATTATAAACAAACACACAAATACTAAAATATAAACAAAATCGGATATGTATCAAACTAGATTTGCGTGCATTCATATTTAATAAAAACAAAAAAACTTTTGTCAGATCAGACGCGATGGGTGCTACATTTCTCAAACGGAATTTTGTAAAATAAAGTGAATATGAAATTCTTTACGCGGGCAAAACTGTGTAAAGGTTTGAAAATTCTTTAGTATTTAATAAAAACAAAAAAAAAGTCGGCACTGTATTGAAGCCATCCTACTGAGACTAGGATACACAAGGATAATAACAAAAATGGCAGTTTTCTATATTAATTATAAGAAATAAACCCAACAAAGTATACATTTTTGAAAACAGAAAAAAATCTCTATTTAATGACGGCATTGCCTACTATGATTTCTATTAAAAAAAAAAACATAACTTTATGTTATATCTCGAAAATTTAAGTAAATACTAAAAAATCAACTACACCACTGAATTGTATTCCAAAATGTGTCCTAATAATGTTCAAACAGTTTTTTTAATATCTCTAGAAATAAACGAGATATGACCGAAAAATGTCGAAAATGGCAATTTTTGCCTATAACTTGAAAACAAAAGAAGATAGCCAACTTTTGTTTACGCTATTGACTTAATCTCCAAAAAAGAGATCGAGACATGGACACTAGTTTTTTTCTCTTTACTCTTATAGTTACGGAGATGCCCATAAGAGACATCGAAATTAATCCACCCTGTACACTCTTAACAGAAAACACGTTAAATGAACATCACTTATGGGATGTATATAAACAATGCAACTGATCCAACACATTATTTTTCTGAGTATACTCTTGTCATATCATGAATTAACCGACATCGAAAAGATCGTTTCAAGCAGTCACATAACATTCCATCACAAGGCAATGTCGTCCGCTGAGTGGTATTTTCTAATAAAAAAAATCATTTCGAAAGCACTGAAATATACCTCGAAAATTATCCTAAAATTCTTTTTATAAATATAATTCTACAGATTTCATAGAATTTTTACAAACGAAAATCATTTGCCCGTCGGGCAATCACCACAGATTAAAAAAAAAATTAAAATAAACATCCTAGCGATGTCCGCCGCCTCCCGTAACGATATATTTATTCCTTAAATATCCGAAATTCTAATAAAATAGTCGTCATCCCCACAAATTAAGTAATTTATCAGCCGAGTCCTATTTTCTGATAAAAGAATTCATTTCGAAAGCACGGAAATATGCCTCGAAAATTATTCTAAAATTCTTTTTATAAATACAATTTTATAGATTTCATAGAATTTTTAGAAATGAAAATCATTTTTAAACATTCCAGCGATGTCCGCCGCCTCCCGTAACCATATATTCAAAATATCTAATATTCAGGTAAAATGCCGTGTGACCACTTGCCATACGAAACATGCAGAACTGGGGGTTATTCATGTTCTTTCGACAACCTTTTCGAATCGATCGGTTCAGTCACAGATAAAACCCATTTAGATGAGAAAGTTGAATATACAAACTGGGAATTTTCGTTCTGTCTATTACAAGCCCCTCTTTGTCTTCATTAATTCTTCCCCCGGTCGCTAGAGCGTGCTATCCCTATCCGGAAATTGTGTATATGATTGTGTACGGAAACACGCAAAGAAACATGACCTTTAAAACAATTTAAATGCGTTGGTACCGTCATGTATGTGGTTTGTGATCCGTTGTAGTTAGTATTTTTGTGTATAATCCGTTGTAGTTAGTAAGTACAAAGTTTTTTTAATCTCAAACCGGACAGAAAAATGAAGGGAAACACACTCAACGTTTCGCTATAGATTTATAGCTTCGTCAGGAGTGAAAAAAAGTAAATAAACTTATTTATTTTATTTACTTTTTTTCACTCCTGACGAAGCTATAAATCTATAGCGAAACGTTGAGTGTGTTTCCCTTCATTTTTCTGTCCGGTTTGAGATTAAAAAAACTTTGTACTTACTATTTTCATCGGACAAGAACAAACTTCAGTTGTAGTTAGTGTTTTTGTGTGTGTTTGTTTGAGTTTGTTTGAACTTTTACTTGTGTTTTTTATTTCCCTTCTGTTAATCTGGTAGGTATGTACTTTCCGTTGTAAAGATATGCAAAGTTAGAAAAAGAAAACATTTTTCCAATTTTTAAATGAAGTTTGTTTCAGTGCTAATAGTTAGCATGGTGAATTATTGCTGTGTTCCGGGATGTTGTAGTAAAGGGAGAGGGTTGAAGGTGCAAATGCATAGATTTCCCAAGACACAAGAGGTGAGTTATAAATGTTAATCTTATTTTGCAAAATAATATTATAGATAAGTGTAGGTCTGTCTCAAAGTGTTTTCTGCTAGTATGAATTTGAGTTAAGTTTCTTGCACTAGTAATAAAGAGACTTTAAACATGTACACCTAGTTTGAATCACGATTCGGACAGTTTCAGTCACGATTTCAATATTTTTATGGTTGCCTTCTCAGAATCTGGATTATTGCAACAGAACACCCCAATTTTGAATATATTTAAATTCAAATGAATCTTAGGAGGATTCAAAGAGGAAAAGGGATTATCGATCAGTATTATATACATTACTTGTTCAGATTGAACAAGGGGTCTGTTCGTTTGTCACACGTTCATTGCACTAGTACATACTCGGACTATTTGTTCTAACCTCATACATTAACACGAGATGAAAATATTTCGAGTGTAAGCTAGTGCAGCAATCGTGTGACAAACGAACAGACCTAAGGAACGTCTTTATATAAACGTGTAAAATAAAATTTACAATTTATTGCTTGCCTTGAAAGTATTGATGTGTTTCATAGAGATAAAATCAATAACGGGCCTAAAAGTATCATTTTAACAAACTGTAAATGACAAAAGACAATTAAACAGAAAATTGGTTTTATTTTTAGCTCTTCAGTGTATGGGTAGAGAAAATAAGGAGAAGTGATATTACGGTAGAAAACCAAGCAAGCTATCGAGTATGTCACCATCATTTTAGTGATGATCAAATATATGAAGGATCTCATAATAAAAGTACATTGAAAGCTGGATCAATCCAAAATCTTCTTTTGCCAGGTAAGAAGATAAATAAATATTGCTTACTACTTGTTAACAGTATTAATAAGTTTGCCAAATAGAAATTTATGTTTACTAAAATTCCTATAAATTTGTTGGTTTAAGGGAGTTTAATAAAGCAGTTCCAATACATTTATGGCTTGTTAAAGAACAAATATTTATTTAATAAGACGGTCATTGTCTTAAAAATAAAGACAAAATTGTAATATTGAATGAAGATGTTTGTACGCTTTAGAACTCTTAATAATAGGATTATATTATAGGACAATATAATCAAGCCATGTGCATTGCTTTTGAGCATGATTATGCTACTAGCAAGGAACCCCAATCAAGTGGTGTCTCCAAAGCTATCTCTTTGGAAGAACCTTCATTGTACAAGAACACAAAGAAATCCCAAACCTTTGTCTGCCAGGTAAAACAAATTAATATTAATTTGTTCACATTAAGCAGTCACAAATATTGCTTTAAGAACCAAAACAAAATTGCAATACTATTTTAAACTCTTTGAATGTATAAAAACTCTTTATAATGTAAATGTGTTACAGAACAAGGTAATCAAGTTGCTAGCATCACTTTTGACCATGATTATACTACGAGCAAAGAATCCACAGTGTCACAAATGCACGGCAATATAATCAGATTCAGAAGTTTGGAAACCTCGTCGACAAGTATAGTTGTACAACCTCAAGCAGTCCCAAATCGTTCTTTGTCAGGTAAATATAGAACACATCCCTAATCTAGTATTTTGCAATTTTTAAACATTCAATATAAAATAGCTAAAAAGTTAGTTATTATATTTTATGAAATTGATGTTGTTTTCAAGTTAATGACACAGTTTATTTAATAACTTATTTTACTATTAGATCAAGCTCTGCATCGAGATGGATTAACGTTAAACTTTGTAGGACATTCTGAGCCTTATGGGACTCGCAATGATACTACTGAAGCAAATCATCCAGCTCCATCTACATCGATAAATACTGAAAAAGAAGCACGTTTTACAAGACAAGGTAATTAATTTGTGTTATTCTTTTTTGTGCATAATACATGTAGTCATTATGTAAAGTCTTGCTTCCCCGGTATATTATCACACGAGTGTTCTCATTGATTCTGACCACATTATCGAAGAAGACATGTTTATTATGTAAGTCGTTAAAACTATATGAAAAGAAAATTTCTGCAAGACTTTCGAGCAACTCTGTACGTCTGCATTTATGTGTGTGTACATTACATTGTGAACAAGACAGTATTCATTTGTGTTAATTCTATTTTTATTGCAGACTTACGGACTCGCAAAAGTCTTCTCAAAGAAGTAAATGTCTCAAATGTTTTGCAATTAACTCCCAAAGCAAGAAAGCTGTATCATATTGCGGTAAATCTGAAGAAAGTGGCCAAACGTTTAGATTTTGAAAATGCTGTGTACAAGAAAAGAGTTAAACAAGCTTTCAAATTTGTAGAAAGTGAAGATTTTTTAGCTGCTACGGTAAATAAAATAACATTACGCTTCATACAATCTCGAATCAAAATGCAGAAAAGAAAACCCAAAGGTCGGAGATTTACAATTGATGACAAGATATTTTCCTAGTCGTTATTAAAGCAGGGACCGAAAGTTTACAGACTTCTACAAAAGACATTTGCTCTGCCATCTAGAAAAACACTCCTTAATTTATTAAATAGGATTCCATTTTAACCTGGCATTAACAGACCCTTTATGGAAAATCTTAAAGCAGCTGTGGATAAAATGAATCCACTTGATAAGTATTGTTGCTTAATGTTTGATGAGATGTCACTTGATACATCACTTGTATATAGTATAAAAGAAGACAAAATTATTGGGTTCGAACATCATGGTGATGTCTCCAAAGCAAAATTTGCTGATCGTGCAATGGTATTTATGGCAAGAGGAATTAGAAGACGATGGAAACAGCCAACTGCATTTCATTTTTCAGAAGGAGGTATGAAATCAACTGATATAGCCCGAAACATTACAAAGTATAGGACTGACGGTTGTTGCAACAGTATGCGATCAGTTTGCAGCCAACACAGCTGCAATTAATATTCTGAAGAACAAAACAAACCGACAGCTGTCCCGACAGGAAGTGGAAAACAGAATGTTTGGATTTGCTGTGAAAAATACAGAAGACGCTCTTCAAGAGATCATTCCTCTTTATGACATTCCACATCTCCTTAAAGAAATAAGGAAAAATTTCTTAGGAAATACACTCCAATATACACAGAGAAAAATCAATAGTAAAAAATAACATAAATTGTAGTCAGAATGGAGACAGAAACAAATTGTAGCAAATATTCGCACAATTGTCGGACTATTTACTACAATTGTGCTAATATTTGCTACAATTTGTTTCTGTCTTCATTCTGACTACAATTTGTGTTACTTTTTACTATTGATTTTTCTCTGTGTACGTGGGAAGCAGTAAAAAGGACTGCTAGATGGGAAGACATAGTTAAATTATATGAATTTGAGAAAAGCAGCGATGACACTCGGTATTTAAACAAATTGACAGATGAACATGTGTATCCCCAAAAGATGAGGAAAATTAAGGTGAAAATTGCTGCCAAAGTTTTTTCTCATAGAGTTGGAAGTACAATGTGTATGCTTCATAGAGTAGGTAGGTGACTTTTCGTTATTAAATAACATATTATGATCTAAATAAAAGTAAGTTGGAATATTTGATGTGGCTTCTTAAAACTGAATGCTAAAGAAGTTTTTTTATATTGAAGTTCATGTTAACATTAAGGACTGAAACTATATATATTTTTTTTAGGAAACTGTCTCCCACCAACAGCCGGAGATACAGGGCACTTTATTTTGCTGATGGATAAACTTTTTGACAGCTGTAATGGTACAGGAAAGTTTCCAGAACGGGGAAAAGAATTGCGATGTGCCATTACCAAAACCAGTGGATATTTAGATTTTTTTATAAGGCTTTAAAAATGTTTGAAAGCATGGTTTTTATCAACGACAAAAACAAACAATTTATACCACCTTCAGTTAAAAATTGGGCAAAAACCATTAAGGGTATGATCCATTTATGGAGAAATGTCAAAAATATGAGAATTAATTACTTGTGCCCAAGGGATGTGAACCAGGAACCGATAGAGAATTTTTTTGGCAATTTTCGCAGCCATGGTATTAGAAATATTAATCCTACATGTTTTTCTTTTATATCTTCGTTTAAAACATTAATAATCAATAATTTTACGTCTTGCCATTCACAGACACCCTCAATTATGGTACTAAAGGACTAACTCGTCCAACTCTTTCATTCAGACAATTATTTACTACAAGCTGCAGAGTCGCACACACTGTATTACCCAAAAATTTTTATAAAAATGAAATTGGTTCTTACTTGAAAAAAAATTTACAAAATGTTGTACAAACTCGATTTCATTTTAATTGCAAGGATCATGATGTATTATCAATATTTTTACAATTGTTTTGTAAAATGATTATTTTCCAGTGGATAAAACTTATAAATCAAATTTTGAAAGGAATTAATACAAAAAGTGTAAACGATACGATAACAAAATCGGCACTTCAAAAATATTATAAATACAAAGCCAGAAAACAAAAAATAAAGGTTTAATGTAGATATTCGTGATACTGTGTTACATATTTGGCCTGGAGTACCAAGTACTACAACTCTGGTGAGTTTCTATACAGTTTTCATAATAGAGTAATTCAAATCAAAAGTATCATGCGATCAATGGAATTTATAATTAGAGCAGGCTGTGATATTTTCCGAAAAGTTGACAACACAGGCTTGCAGTTTGAAATTAAAAATTTGAAGTGTCAGAATTGTGACATTTATGTTTTAAATGTTTGATAATAAACGGATTTGTCTTATAGATTCTCCCCCTAATATTCTAAAAAAGGGCTTAAACCAGCATAGCCTCCAATATGACAACTGTCAACTAATTATTTATTTCTCGTTGTATCCCACCACATAACATAGCAGCACCAGTCACAGTCTCCTCTAATTATATATAGGAAATCTGCCTTGAATTTACATGTTAATTATTTTGCCACATTAGTGGAGCGGTATTTTCATCTCTTGTTAAATATACGAGTAATTACCATGGAAACAATTCATAAATATCAGTTAACCATTTAGAAAAGTCAAGTTGCCGATTAACTTTAACGGTCAGATGAAAAGATTGGACCTTAAATGAATACGTGTTAATAATTAGGGATGATAAGTAATGTGTTAGGGTTTATATTGTAAAATTATGTAAAGTATTTATATCTTTTGTATTCCTGCTTGTTTGTAAATAAAATATGTTCACTATTTACTTTTGTTTTCTAATTTCATTTTCATCTTGACAAAGTATTAAACATGTTAAATATTGTTCAATTCAGGAAAAAGTAGATGCACTTCATATACGAAACTCGTCTATTTCAAGTGGTTGCATTAGTTAATCAACACTATTATTAATTTTGTATTTGAACTTGATTTAATGATGCATTTCCGATACATAAAAATTCGCATAGTGCTGATTAACATAGTGCAACCACCTGAAATATAAGAGTTCCGTATATGATGTGAATCTATTCTTTCCTGAATTGAACTGTATTTAAAAATTACCGCCCGCCATTGTGCTGCAACGCTATTTATGACCGGGGGAAGAACTAGTAGAGAAAGAAAGACGATGAAACGAGAAGGATAGAATATCGCCAAGTATATATCATACAAATTCCTGTCTATAGAGATTTGGTCTGTGGGTACAGTTTCCGTAGTCGAGTGGATACGAGAATGTTATTCGCGTTCGTGCTCGATAAGTACATTTTCGATTGAGTGACGTCAGTAGAATCGGCCCGAAGATTTCCGACCATTCTCACTACGCACCAATCACATTTACAAGCATATCCACGTAACCTAATACTTTGGTGAGATAATTATTTATGTACAAAATGTATAATTTTGCAATCATAAATTAATCTATATACTTTGAATGCCATTAAATATTATTGCTTGAAGTTACTATCGTCTTTAAAACTTTTTGAAAGTGTTTTGCAGATTAACAAATACTACTTACCTCTCTTTTCGATCGGATACGGTCGCAATAGATAGATAACTTGTTTCGATAAATCTTTCCGATTTTCGACAACGTTATCGATCGAGAGAACGCCAATAGGGTTTTTGCGATTCACTCGATAACTTGAATCGAATTCGGATATAATCGATCGATTTCTGCTTTCCGAGAGAATGTGAATAACCCCCCTGTGGTCTTCTAAAATAATTCATTTCGAAAGTAGGCAACCTGTACGCAAGGTGCAAAAAATTGGCGCGAAAATGCCCCCGGGAGCCAAGGATACACCGGGACCCTCTGTGGAACAGGCCCTGTACGCGTACCGGTCAACTCGGAAAATGCGGGCAAATATCACCCCTAGGTGCCTCATAATAATCGTTACGACGAGTTCCTGATAATAACAATAATAAATCTTACCTCAGGTTTTTCCTTGTGCAAGTGTAAGTGTACGGGGCCTCCGCTCAGTTGGCTGAGCTCAACAAACAATGAGATATTTTCAGGAAAAATTAAAGGCACGGACTCGTTCAGGCCCTCAAATTTCTCCGAGGGGAACAACGACTTCTCCATATCGTAAAGCAAGCGTTGTGAACCGATGTAATCGTATGATTCTCCGTTGAGCAACACGAACAAAACATTAGTCCCTAAAAACACAGGTGGCCTAATCATCATCAAATGAGACGCTCAATGGAATAAACAGTTACCATATTTTTTATAAGTTGGCAACATTCGTTTGAGCAAATGCGCTGTGTTGAGGAGGGTGACGATCCCTGTGATGGGGTTGACAGCCCCTGGCACCATTTCATGAAACATCGAAGTACTATCCAACCTCGCGGCTATCACAATGTACTTCATATCCCCCCTCACGTTTTGCTTGAGCGTCGTGTTGGCAAAACGCACACTCGAATTCCCTACTGGGAAGAGGCTCGCCCAAGTGTTTTCATCGCCCATCGGGTCGCATAACTTTACTGAGTTCAAGTTAAAACGTGGACTGGACCTTCTGCAACAACAAAAAAAATTTGATTCAAATAAAACTACAGATCAAAATAAAACTTCAAACGTTCTCCTCACCTCATGCAAGTCGGAGTGCTCGTAGTGGCGAACATGAATGAGGCAAGCTCAAGCGAGCACAGCGCTCTCTCGTTCTGCATGCTGAATGAAAAATTATTGAACTTGGTAAAGCAATCGCGAATCATTTTGAGGTCATCATGATTGTTTACGTAAAAAATCGGGAAGGGGAAATCGTGGCCTAAAATCCCCGTGCCGGGCTTGTTCCATTTAAGTTCACACGTGTCTTCAAGATTATGGTAACGATTGGGGCAGGTGTCTTCGTGGCTGTAGTGCTCGAGTTCAGTTTTGTTTTCGTGGTACAAAACGAGCCCCGATATTTTCGGGGATCTTCTCACCGTGTTGGCGATGTCCGCTGTTAGCAAGTTGAGGAGCATCACAGGAATGTAGGGGCCGCCGGTGCCTTGCATTAAAATCAAGTCCAAGTCGGAGAGGTCTTCCACGAAATGTATGACTCCGGTGGATCCGTCTTTGTCAGCTGGAAAATAAGTGTCTTAGGCGTGAACGGATGGATTAGATTAAATCTTCTTACATGAACAGCCAGCTTGATGAGTGGCGTTCAGCCGCCGGAAACAAGCTGCGACGCCGTTGATTTGCACGTACATTTTGTCTTTTGTTCTTTCTCCATCTCCTGCGGTTTCATTGATTTAATCAAAACGCAAGGTGTAATAAATAAATGTACAAACCTAAGCATACATTAACAACTACCACCAGGAGGACGAAGTACCAAACTCTTAAACTGATCATGATTCATTGCAGAAATGTCATTTTTTTTATTACTTGTCAAATGCCCGAACGTCAATATTCATGGTTGCCAACATTATTGTGTCGCGTCAACGAGATCAGGGATGGGACCAGAGATATAAGGAGCCTGAGCGTGAATAAAAAGTAAGCAATTGCTTTAAGCTTTTACTTATCAGCAAAAGCAAAAGTTGAAAAAGCAAATGCTTTAAGAAAAAGCAGTTGCTGAAATATTAGATGAATAAAAATTTCAAGCATTTGCTAGCTTTCCGGCTTGTGCGGACTCGCACATCTGCTTAGCTAAAATATCTTTATCAAAAGGTGTTTTCCCGTTAGCTCTGAATTTTGCGTTTCAAGCACACTTTTTAAACGCGTGACCTTCATGCATAAACTTATGGTAAGCTATCTAACTGGAACATGCGCTTCGCGCTCTTTTGCGCTTCAACGGGAAAACAGCTAAAGTGCTATTCGCTTAAGGGGGTGCACGACTTTTTAAAGTTTCTCCTGCGGGGCAACGGTAAGGGGTAAGGAACACTGGAGGGCGTGGTCTTGACTGACCAAAATGTGACGAGAAGCGAGATAGAAATATTCCATATATAGAATTTTGTGATGTCACGCTAGGAGTGGGGTTGCGCCAATGTATATGTATACAGCCTGGAAACTAAGTAGCGGATAAAATCCATAACTCCGTTAATATTTGTAATAAAGCAAAAATCTAAAAGGGGTATAGCGATTCAAATTACAGCGCATAAGAAGAAGTATATTTTGAGATATTTTCACGAATTTTTTTTTAAGTTATGACGTCATCAAGATTTTTTTTAAATGACAACCTTTATTTTTGATTTCGGTGGATTTTTTTAACCTACTTATAACAGTATAAAATTTTGAATCGATTACATAACAAAAAATTCAAAAAAAACGGCCATAAAAGTTTAATTGTAAATAATCACAAAGCAACACAAAACCTGTGGCTGTAATCCAAATAAATAGTGAGAAAACCCCTCGACCACATTAATTCACTGAAAGCGAATACGTATTTCGGTAACGAAGTTACCATCTTCAGCGCTAAACTGATATTAACTGAAATATCAGTTTAGCGCTGAAGATGGTAACTTCGTTACCGAAATACGTATTCGCTTTCAGTGAATTAATGTGGTCGAGGGGTTTTCTCACTATTAATTTAATTGTAAAGTTGGAGAAATTAACAGAATATCTAGTTAGCTAGGTGTAAAACAAACAAAATTTGTTTGATTGACAAGAACTTGTAAATACCTATCACAATAAAGTGAGTATTTTTATTCCCTGTGGATAGTAGGAGTTACATTAATTACTAAAAACCTTTTACCAAAATGGTGTTGCTGACTGAAAAACAAAGAATTGAAGTTCTAATGATGATTGGGTATGGCGATCGAATTAGAACTCATCAAGAGGTGTGTCGACTTTTTATAGACAAATATCCTGATCAGCAAATAAGTCAATCCACAGTCAGCAGAATAGAAAATAAATTTCGAAATTACGGTATTGTGAAAGACCTTCCAAAAACTGGCCACCGTAAGACAAAATTAATTGACGATGTGCAGCTTGATATTTTACTAGAAATAGAAAATAATCCGCATTCGACTAGTCGAGACATTGCTTTAGAGCACAACCTGAGCCATACCTCGGTACTGAAACTTTTAAAAACGCAAAAGTTTCATCCGTATAAAGTAAAATTAGTCCATGAGTTAGCAGAAACTGACTATGATCATAGACAAGAATTTTGTGAAGAAATGTTGGAAATTTGCAATCGTGATCCAATGTTCTCGCAGCGTATAATTTTTTCTGATAAGGCAAGTTTTACTTTACATGGAACTGTTAACAGACATAATTGTCGATATTGGTCTAGGGAAAATCCCCACTGGATGCAAGAAGCTCATACTCAACATCCCCAGAAGCTCAACGTATGGACAGGAATTGTCGGTGACAGAATTTTAGGTCCATTCTTTATCGAAGGTAATTTAACTGGTGAGAAATATCTACACTTCTTACAATTCGAATTAGTACCTGCATTGGCGATATTATTTCCTAATGAAAATGACTGTGACGTACCAAACAATAACATTTGGATGCAACACGACGGTGCTCCGCCACACTACGCAGTTGATGTGCGACGTTATTTGGACGAGATGTTCCCAGGTAGATGGATAGGAAGAAGAGGTCCAATGGAATGGCCAGCTAGATCCCCTGATCTAACGCCATTAGACTTTTTTCTATGGGGGTACTTAAAAAGCAAGGTGTATAAAAATAGACCTAACAACTTAGACGATCTTAAAGAAATAATTCGACAGGAGTGTAGGTTAATAACACCTCAAACTATTCAAAATGTAATAAATGAATTTTATGAGCGTCTTGGGTATTGTCAGTTGGTGCATGGTCGTCAGTTTGAACATTTATTGTGATTTCAATGACTGTCAAAATCAAATTTTGTTTATTTACACCTTAATTTTGTTTCGTTTTAAACCTAGCTAACTAGATGTTCTGTTTATTTCTTCAACTTTACAATTAAACTTTTATGGCCGTTTTTCTTGAATTTTTTGTTATGTAATCGATCCAAAATTTTATACTGTTGAAAGCAGGTTAAAGAATCCCACCGAAATAAAAAATAAAAAACATAGGTTGTCATTAAAAAAAATCTTGATGATGTCATAACTTAAAAAAAATTCATGAAAATATCTCCAAATATACTTCTTCTTATGCGCTGTAATTTGAATCGCTATACCCCTTTTAGATTTTTGCTTTATTACAAATATTAACGGAGTTATGGATTTTATCCGCTACTTAGTTTCCACGCTGTATATACATATATATTTTTAATTCCAAGATAAATACCTAATGTATGGCAAACTACTTTGGAATTAGACGTATGGACGTATAATAACACATACGTGAGCCATACCTGTATTAATTGAAACAATAAAAAACAAGTAATTTAAATATAATGTTGACAATCTTATACCACAGAATACACAAAAGGCAAACTCTCAAATGGGGGTAAAGACTGCGCATCCAGACGGGCAGATGAATCGGCTTGTCTAGGGTTATATTTGATTGGCCCGATATTTTTTGTTTGCAATAGTTTGAGATTGTCAAATTTTGATTGCCTTCTACTTAGCCTAAAAACTCTTTATCTTTCGATTCGGATTTACTAAAAGCCGTAGGTATAAGGTTGTCGCACATATAGCGCGGCGAAGAATATTTCTTTTATTGTATTGTTATGAGAGTACGCACACTGTTGTGACCCGGAGCGAACCGCGGCGCCGCTATACCCAGCTAACGAATTCTTGTTTGTATTTGGTTGATTTAAAATTTCTGAACGTTGAAGTTTTAGATCGACTAATCACGAACAGAGCAAATTTGTGTCAGTCGTAGATGACAGTTCATATTACAGCTACTCAGCAAAAGGTTTAGTATCGTCAAATTTACGTCAAGAAAAGTATTTTGGCGACGACAGTAAATGAATTAGATAACCACACGTAAGAGATAAGTACCAAATGCCCATTTATTGCTTCACATCTTGAGCAAATCTTAAGGTGCGTTTAGACTTGAGCACGCACGCACTGATCCTCCGCGAACGCTCAAGTGTAAACGGCTATGCGCGCACGCTCACCTTGTGTTTTCCTGTGCGCGAACAGCCGCGAGCTCGAATAGCCGTAAACGTGATCCCCTTTGGTGCATTTAGGCGAGCACGCACGCACTGATCCACCGCGAATGCTCAAGTGTATACATCTATGCGCGAATAGCTGGCAGCGCGATACGCTTGGTTTCGGTCTCGGGTACAGGCTCAAAGGAATTAATTGCTTCACGCATGAATGCGTAGTTAGAATGAGAAAAAAGTCGCATATTGAAAGCCACGCGACACAGCTCTCGTAGAAAAGGTTTTCGAATGTTCAGTTAGCCATGGAATGGACCAATGAAACAGCTTTGTTGCTTTGCAAGATTATGAAAAACTGCCTGTTTTATGAAATGTGAAGCACGCAAAATATTATTTTTAAAAAATTACCTACCAGGAGCTAGTGAAGAAATTAAATATTGAAAATTTAGACAGTGCGGAAGCACAAAAAAGATAAAATGTTTCTTGGGGCGATTTTAGTCATTGTAGTAAAATTTTTGAATTACTTATGACAACTCTCTGACACTAAATAATAAGTAGAGTAATTTATTTTGTCTCTTATAAAAATTAGGCGTTTGCCACGAAAGTCGATGTCTCGTTCGAATTTCTTTTTTTTATTAAAATATGAATCACAATTATACAGCCGCTGCTATTTTGTCGTCCATTGTGTGCGCGAACAACTGGATCAGCCCATGCGCCAGAAAATAAATACTGGTGAGCGCGAACGAATACCGTGCGCGTATGCTCAGCTCGTTCGTGCTCAAATCTAAACGCACCTTTAAAGGTGCGTTTAGACCTGAGCACGCACGCACTGATCCTTCGCGAACGCTCAAGTGTAAACGGCTATGCCCGCACGCTCACGTTGTGTTTTCCTGTGCGCGAACAGCCGCGAGCTCGAATAGCCGTAAACATGATCCCCTTTTTATGCATTTAGACGAGCATGCACGCACTGATCCACCGCGAATGCTCAATTGTATACATCTATGCGCGCACGCACATCATCCACGAATAACTGGCAACGCGATCCGCTTGGTGTCAGTCTCGGGTACGTGCTCAAAGGAATTAATTGCTTCACGCATGAATGCGTAGTTTGAACGAGAAAAAAGTCGCATATTGAAAGTCACGCGACACAGCCCTCGTAGGAAAGGTTTCTGAATTTTCAGTTAGCCATGGAATGGACCAATGAAACAGCTTTGTTGCTTTGCAAGATTATGAAAAACTGCCTATTTTATGAAATGTGAAGCACGCAAAATATTATTGGCTATTTTGCCTATTTTGGATCAGCCCATGCGCCAGAAAATAAATGCTCGTGAGCGCGAACGAATGTCGTGCGCGTATACTCGGCTCGTTCATGCTCAATGCACTTTATTTTTGGCGCATGGGCTGATCCAGTTGTTCGGCGCACACAATGGACGACAAAATAGCAGCGGCTGTGTAATTGTGATTCATATTTTAATTAAAAAAAGAATTTCGAACGAGACATCGACTTTCCTGGCAAGCGCCTACTTTTTATAAGAGACAAAATAAATTACTCTACTTATTATTTAGTGTCAGAGAGTTGTCATAAGTAATTCAAAAATTTTACTACAATTACATTTTTTTAAAATAATATTTTGCGTGCTTCACATTCCATAAAATAGGCAGTTTTTCATAATCTTGCAAAGCAACAAAGCTGTTTCATTGGTCCATTCCATGGCTAACTGAACATTCGAAAACCTTTTCTACGAGAGCTGTGTCGCGTGGCTTTCAATATGCGACTTTTTTCTCATTCTAACTACGCATTCATGCGTGAAGCAATTAATTCCTTTGAGCCTATACCCGAGACCGACACCAAGCGTATCGCGCTGCCAGCTATTCGCGCATAGATGTATACACTTGAGCATTCGCGGTGGATCAGTGCGTGCGTGCTCGCCTAAATGCACCAAAGGGGATCACGTTTACGGCTATTTGAGCTCGCGGCTGTTCGCGCACAGGAAAACACAACGTGAACGTGCGCGCATAGCCGTTTGCATTTGAGCGTTCGCAGAGGATCAGTGCATGCGTGCTCAAGTCTAAACGCACCTTTAGAAAATCAAAAATCTTTTTTTGAAATATTATGCCACAGAAAATTTTGTCTGAATATCAAGCGAAACATTTTATGAAAACTTATCGGAACCTATTCAAATTTTGTCTAATTTCTCCAACAATTCCAAATTATGACAATTTTTTAAGTGTCACATTTTAGAAACATACTATTTTTAGCCACACTAAGAGCGCGTTCGTCAAATTGGGTGAATAGGTTGGGTAAAGTAAACACACGGTAAACAATTCGTTACCTTTTCTAAAATTTGAACGAACGCATAAAGGGAAACAAATAGAAAACTAACCTCTACTTGTTAGTTTGCTGCTGTCACCGAATACTCCGATTACACATTTTAATACAAATAGTTGTACCTTATTCAAAATAATGAACAATATGTTCATAAAAAGAAATACGACAATAAATAATACTAAAAAAAGTTATAGTGACGGCAAGATGTTAATCCGTTCTTCTAGATTTTATAATTATAATTTTTTATGTTTTCAAACATATTTACCTCTTTACAACTACGCTATAAAAATAGGTTACGAGGATTCTGACAGCTTTCGCCAGTCTTCCCCATGTTCCCACACTGCTGACTGCGGGAACAAAAGTAACTGATAGGTAATTCTCCGGCACGTTCGTAAAGTCGTTTACATTTCCCTCGATTTTACGAACGAACAGGGGAGTAGTGATGTCACCCAAGGAGACTTTTCGAACACAAACTAAAGGTTGCTCACTGGATCTGTTCTGCTTATATTTGGTTATCGATTTGCAACAAATTTCTTTAAAACTTTCATTATGCTTTGACAGCAAGCGTGGCCGCCTTGCATAGGTTGACTTATTATGTGCTTGCTTCCTAATAAGTCCCCCATGCAAGACGGCCATGCTTGTTGTCAAAGGATAATGAAAGTTTTAAAAATGTTGTTGCAAATCGTTCTTAATTGCAGTGAAAACCTCGAATAGCCTCTATACAGCTGTTTCAGACCTCCTTGGGGTTTCGTCAGCAGAGACGTAGCTCGACATTCCTAGTGCAAACCAAAAACGACTCGTCCAATTTATTCGCAAATGCGATGTAATCCGCTTCAATTTGTCTATCCTACTACAATGTCATATGTATCGTAGGAAGTCACTCTTATACCTATACAAACATTTGTTTCCATGGCCAACCACATTAACAATTTCAATGAAAAACTGCCGAATATCTGTTATTTTTTTAAATAAACATATCGAATGATACATCGCTGGAAAGGTAAAAAAATGCCATTTTTTAGATTGTAAGTTTCTATTACTTTAAAACAAAATTGGGACTTAGACCATTTAAAAGTTACAATCTACGATAATTAATATTTGTCCGTGCACCGTTCCACATTTCGTGGAATAACTCAAATTTCTAGGGAGTAACGTTTCCTTAAAAGTGTAAGTTTCCGTTCATCCAACTGCGAAAATTCAGATTCAAGCGTTATTGTTTAATTAAAAAGTTCCAAGTCGCGAAACAAAAAAAAATCTGGGAGTTACAGCATTTTCGATTTCATATTATCGATGCACCAGTACAGAAATAAATGCCGGTGCATTTGCAGAAACGTAAAAGTGCGCGACACCGAGCGAAATTTTTATCCCGTGATTGTATGTACCACAGCATACCCGCATAGTTACAATTTTTCCAGCTAAAGATACCGGCACGCGTCGTAATTCGACATGCGTGACATCTGCCGTGGACTAATTAGGCGTTCTCGGTTGTGAATGCAATTCGATATTTCTGTGTTACTACATAGATTCTCTGATGTACTTACGATGATTTTATACTCGTCGGTGCATTATTTCATTAAATACAAGTGAAAATGTAAAGAAAACGAGACGTGTTTCCTTACCCCCCACCCCTTTCTGCACTTTCCCGCCGTTTCTTGGTGGGAGGAGAGCAATAAAAAAACCTGCTGGAGGGGAAATTCTGCGGACTTCAATGTCGTATCCGCAGTAAAGCTCGATTTGAACATGTTGGGAACACGATCTTACAACAGATTATTACGCCCTGGACACCGCCTGATGAGCACGAGCAACGACGAAATCGCCCCCACGTTCACAAACCGAAACCCCAGGAATCTGGAACGCCTGCGAATCGGTTACAAGCCAGACGGCTACCACGTAGACAGAAAAGGCAAATGTTTTTGGCATAAGTGAGTTATTTACTACACCTGTCTCCCAATACTAAGAACAATGGAAATTTGTATCTTCCAGCTTACACTTGGATGTCAGTGGACGATATATTACAGCATCCGTCAAGCATTTTCAAAACGGGGAAGTGTTGAGAGCCAGCACTCAAGAATGGTGCATTCAAAAACAGCTCTACAGGACAAAAGATACAGCCGCCTACATGAATTTAGCCCGAGTACAGAGCAAGCCCAAAAGGAATTGTTCACAACTCACTAACATACTTCTTACAGGTCCTAGCCGAGAGATGTTTACAAAGTGGCATAATAGAAATGAACTGTAATATAGTGCCTCTGAATAAAGAGGGCAAAGTCGCTCTCTTCCTGAAAACTCTAGAAAAACAGGGCATCTCACTCTCTGAACCACCACAATACAAACATCCGCAGCCTTCGGATCAGTTGCACCCAGAGAAGCCTTGGGAAGTCACAGAATGAAACAGTACCTTTCATTAAGTGTTTTAATAAAACTATTGGTTTTATTTTTCTTCGAATTTTTCCCTTTGAACCTGCAGAATGAAACAGACGGTCTACTTCAAATAATTTAATAACAAGAATTGCCTAATCTACATTGTAATTACGCTATTGCTTCCATTTTTATTCATATTTATCCTTGATGTCTTTCCATAATTTCTGTAAACATATGGGGGTTTAGCGCTGCTACCTGTAAAGTTGGTTACATAACATACCCCTTTATTGATGGTTTCGAAGATGTAGTCTGCGCCTAGGTCGAAGGTTCGCTCAAAGAAGAACGCCGTAAAGACCGACGCCAGGACCAACGTAGAAGTCCTCTTGAAGACGTTATTATAAAGCACAGAGGAAATGCCCATCTTCTGCTAAAATTCTTCGTGTGCCTAGAGACTTCGAACGTCAAATTAATCAACTGTCAGTGTTGCCAATCAACTCGACCAAAAATGCAAAAATTCCTTTTTTGGCGTACTTATTTCCCTAGAATTCCCTAAAGAATCAGGGACATTGGATATTTAAATAATGAGATTAAAGTTAAAGGCACGATTACCAAGGACGGGCCCTTAACTTCGCGGGCCTTGGGCTAACATTCTCAGGAGGCTTATCCAATCAACCCAAGTTTTTTTGTTTATCTAACTAATGTTACCATTCAAAAGGCAACGTCGCTATTAACTGGTTGTTTATGCTAGGTATGCTAGGAGTAAATGTAAATTTGCCGCGAATGAAATGTCATATGTTGTCAATCACAGACAAGGAAGGAAATATACTGCTGACTCTTGCATATAAAAGTGGTGTCGAGTTTTTACGCCATCTGTATTTGCCTGACATAAGTATATTAATAATAATGCAGAACCCTGTTAAAGGAAAAGGCCGGGAAATTTAAATAAATCCCCACACACCCATAAAAAAAATTATTTATAAGTACATGTGAATTATTCGGTGAAAGAACAATAAGTGACTACTTTGTATTTACGTAATCACTTACTATCCTTTCACTGAATAATTCACGTGTACTATATATGAAGTTTGATCAAATCAATGAAATAAAAGAGATATATAAATTACGATACAATTCTATACGATACGATTTATTAACGTGTAGCTAAACACAAAAAGTAATAATAAATTAAAAAATGGTACAAAACTATTTATTTAACAAAAATAGTCTTAATAGTAACAATTCAAAACATATTAAGATTAATCTCAATCTAAACTTGGTCAAAAACTCAATTGACTGGGAAATATTGTTCTAATGTGTGAACTCCCTCCTGGCCTCGAATACAACAAACAAAGTGATCCTGTTAGAGCTTTTGTAGATTTTAGTGGATCTCATCTAGGACCTAGTATTTATTGATCATGCATTAACATTTATTGTGAAGGAAATTCATAGAAAGTGGAAAGAAACTGTATGTTCGCTTTTGTCAAGGAACTATGTCAACTATTGAATTATTACTATTCAACTGCTGACTGATTGAGGTTTACATGTGGTAGCCATAATTTCAGGTGAAGGTTCAGCTAATCAAGCTGCTGTTATTAGATTAATTTCCGAAACCAACCATTATTTCGCATAACAAATTTTTTTTTATCGCTATCAGGTGCAATTGCCAAACCAATTCCTGTTGAATAATTTATTCCCCGAGAAGTTGATGGGAACACTTCAACAAATGCCTCATAGATTATTATTTTGTCTCCTTCTAAATCAGCACCGCACCATATTTCAGAGAAATAACTAAATCAACTAAATTCTGCTGTGTACTGTCACTTACATATTCAATAACTAAGCTGTCTGCTCTAAACAATTACCATGTATGAAGATAAACTTTCTGGTGTGGTTCTTGTGTTAGTGACAAATGCTCAAGAGATGATTGCACTGTGCAATGCATCTATAATAATTGACTTAAATATTTACACTTCTAATAAAGCAAGTACATGGACCTCCTCGTTTCTCTCAGGTGTAACAGGTTATTGTTGATGTGGTGACTGCCAGAAACAATTTTCCAGTGTTGGGGGCTCCTTGAATCCTACTTAAAATTTCCACATTTAATTTTCTTGCTTTGTATACGTAAACTATTATTCTTACCTGGTAAATATAATACTGGAAATGCATATTTCTAACTCATTTTCTTTCGACGCAATGATAATTAATTATACTAAAGTAAGTATTTTATAACAGTAATTGTTAATAGATTATCGTTACCAGTTAAAAAATAATGTCCACATGTGAAATATTTAATCAAGCATACACAATCCACTAATTCAACAAATGCCCAATCATAAAATTAGCAGTTTCTTTCTTTATCACTCAGAATTCGTCAGTCCAATTTTGGAAGATGAATGAAAGCAAAACTTAATCAAAGATGACAAAGAAATACACTATGGCGAAAAGACGGACATGATTGGTGAACATGGTATTCACATGATATTTTCTACCAATTCTACCAACCTCAGGTGTACAATCCCGAGTCTTGGGTCTGCAACATCAGAAATTCACGAGTTTGGCTGCCATCTGTATTTTCCAGACGAAAGTAAAACTTAGTACCCCTTGTCGTATAAAAGATCTACCCCCCTGGTTGAAAGAAGCGCACAATTTGTCTAGTACATCAACCCCACCTTTGGTTTCATTGTATAATGTAATGATTTCTGGTTTACCAGTACGCTCGTCGATTTTGTCATCGTGATGGTGCGATGATAGTAGAAGCACGTTGTTTCCTTTTTTTGGTATGTAGGACACCAGAGTACAGTCCTCTTGAAAACCAAACATACTAGAACCGACAGGCCTATTTTTGCCGTCAAGAAATTCAAGTGGAAGTTGTCGCTTATTTTTCCTAATTGTGCCAATAGTCGTTAAACGGAAATCCTGCAGTAATTTATCTACAAGCTCTTTGCTGGTAAACCAGTTGTCTATAGTTAAGTTACGACCTGAATCAGATATAGGTTCACACAGTCTTTGTACCACAGCCGATGGACTATTATCAGTACTGTAAGGTTCTGGTGGTTGACTACCCACATATATTTCTAAATTTGAAGCGTAAAACATTTTGGCGTCAGCTAAAGCGAAAGTCTTAATGCCATATTTGTTTGGCTTACGAGGAATATATTGTCGAAAATCACATCGACCTCTAAACGCCTCCAGTTTCTCATCCACTGTGACATATTCCGATAACGAGTAGCCATTTTTACAATTTGTAACAAATTTGTCAAATAACTCTCGAATTGGAGCTAGCTTGTCAAGCTGTCTTCGCTCATTTCGAGTTTCCTTGTCGTCAAAACGAATATTGCGTAAGAGAAATCTGAACCTGTACAGAGACATTGTCAAGCGAAAACTTTTCATGGAAGTGCCATCAGTTCTAAATAAGTCTTCTGCGTTTAAATGGTTACTTTTACGAACGCCTGCCAAATATAATAAGCCCAACAGTGCTTTAATTTCAACCGCATTGGTTATTTTCGCAGTTCTAGCCCTGCTGTAGTTTTCTGCGGTTGACGCTATAGCTTTATTGGTACCATAGACTTTAATTTTCAAAATAGAATCATCAATGAAAAGACTAAATACATCGTTGATTGAAGTTACTCCGCGTAACGGTGGTTTAACGCCAGGCAAATGAGTAACAATGTTTTTGGATCGGGTACGAACATTCTGAGGCGGCAAATGTGTTTTCCATTTAGTAAATTTGTCTTTTCCAATAAAAACCGGACCATTGTTATACAACATTCCATCGTTGAAGTCTATTTCTTGTTCGGATTCACTGTCTTCCTCTCTTTCTTCCAAATAATTTTCTTCATCGCCGTCTACTTCATCGTCATCACTAAGTGTTTCCGCCAACAGACGTTGAAGTCTTTGTTCTCTTTCATAATCGCCCTTAGCCTAAAGTTAAAAATGTTATCATGTTACAACTAATAACATTATATGAGAAAACTTACCATTTCTATCTTAGCTGCGAATTTCAATAACACAAACAACCGTAATGGCGTCGGTATATCGCACCGTACACTTATAACGTTAGTTTTTAGAAAAATTTTGTGCAAATCGTTCTTGATTGCAGCGAGAACCTCGAGCAGCCTCTGGACAGCTGTTTCAGCCCTGCTTGGGGCTTCTTCAGCAGAGACGTAGCTCGACATTCCCGCTGCAAACAAAAACGACTTGCCCAATTTATTCGCATTTGCGATGTAAGAGTGATGAACAGATAAAATAGCGACATCTTACTATCGCTTTTTGACCTGACATTGCAGTAGGGTAGACAAATTGAAGCGGGATTTGCTCCTAATAAGTTCCCCATGCAAGGCGGCCATGCTTGCTGTCAAAGCATAATGAAAGATTTTAGAAAAATTTTGTGCAAATCGTTAGTGGTGGCGTCGGTGTATGACACCGAAAATTATTCTAAAACGCAAAAGACTACCCCACCAACTAAACCGTTCTGTACTTAAGATCTCAGCACCGTTATGGAAAGGTACGGACAAGCTCAGTAGCTAGCCCCCACCACCGCAAAAATTAGCCCCCTTAAAAAATTCTCGGTTTGTGAGACCGTACGCCACTAAAAGAAAGGTTAAGACATGATCTGGAATTAAGATAGAACTCAGTTGTAAACCTAAAATTATACTAATGCTATCCATGTTACATGATTTCTGAAAGTTCTGTTGCTCAAGCACATTTACATTATTTGAGGGCAAGGGAAAACTATTTGATCAAGCTTCACCATTAAGTCAAGTTCAAACAAAGAGACAAGTGTTTTGTACCTTAAATAGTTGGCAGCTTCTTTGATTGACGAAAGTAAAGCTTTATTATTCTGTGGGTGAAGCTGAAATTTTTAACGATCAAAACATGTAAAGGTAGGTATGATATCACAATTACCTAATATAATTAACAAGACTGGACATTTTTAAAGAAAATCATTTTCAGAGTAATAAACAGACCAAATCAATGAACAAGACAGATGAAATTATAAAGTATAGTAACTAGAAGTCACAGAAATGTTACTTGACAAACGCGATACTGTCAAAAGAGACGGGGGGCACGTCATGTTCTTACTTTGGATTTATACGATCAACATATACTTAAAGAAGAAAAAACTGTATATTAATTTTATAAATTTCAATTTTGGTCTCCATAAAAGTATCTAGTGATGTCATATGAAACTTCTATGCGGCACAGAAAAGTAATTACAATGAGTTTTAAGGCTAGTTTACATTATCCGATTTTGCATTAGATTTTCAGTTTCGAGTAGCTAAAACGTGATATTTTTGTCATTACACTATTCTATTTTCCATTTGAGAAGCCAGTTTCATTCGAGACAAGCTCGAATATAAAATCGAACAGAAAAATGTAAAACAAATAACGAATAATGTAAATTAGCTATTAGGCCCATATTCATAAACAAAACTTAAGCCCTTGACTTACGCTATGCATAATTCAGAAACTGTACGTGTTTTTCGCATTTTGGAAAAGTAATTCATATAATGTTTTTAAACTCTTATGTTTTTATGAATTATAGCGAATTGTAAGCGAACACAATAAGCTTAAGTTTTGTTTATGAACTCGAGTCCAAAGGTAAGTTTACATTATACGATTTTTGTATTTGATCTTTCTGTTCAATTTTAAATTCGAGGTTGTCTCGAATAAAACTAGCTTCTCAATTGGAAAATCGAATAGTGCAAATGCAAAAATATCACGTTTGAGCTACTCGTAACTTAAAATCGAATGCAAAATGGGATAATGTAAACTAGCTTTAGTCTGTCTCTTAAAGATTCATTGGTTCTCCAAGAATGAAATCAGTTTTGTGGTTCCATTGATCATTTAATGTAAAAACTTGATGAAAATGCTAATTAGGTTTTGTTAACCTGCTCTTCTCGATTGAGACAACCTCCTAATTTTAAATAACTGGAACAAGTCAGTTAGATTGCAGTGAAGCTCTCGAACTATTCCCTTGCTGAGGAAATTCTAGATTAAGGCCGAAACAGTTGTCCCGGGAATGTTTGGGAAATTCTCTGCAATTAAAACTGATATGCAACATATTTTTTAAATTTGTAATTTTTAAAGTTTGCAGTCTTCTAAAAAGATAGATACTAATTTTACGCAAAATGAAATGCGAAAAGATGAAACCACCTAACAAAGTGAAACACAAATTTAAATACGTTGTACCTAATTATTCCACTTTTTCGCTTTCTATTTTACGTGAAATGTGGAACTGATTTTAAGTAAATATTTTCAAAATGAATAAATCTTAAAGAAAAAGAAAAAATAACTCAATTTTATTCTTCTTCATCTTCTTCATATATGTCACCTTCCAAATCATTTGCAGGTTCAATATGTCGCCTTGGATCATATATTTCTCCAGCCATACGTAAAAATTCCACAGTACGATCCAGTTTTAGCTCATTACGAGGCTTATAAAACATGTACCTCGCCAAATTTCCTGGTAAATGTGCTTTGCAACGACCTGCTCCAGATGATACGACTGCTTTTGCTGCTCTCCATGAAGATTCAATGCTGTTTGTATGAGCACCTGTTTCTGGATCTTTGAAAGTTAATGAATGATTTACCTATACAATTACAAAATAAAAAAAACTAAAATTAAACTCATCACATATTATATATTTACTTTCAAATGTTCATAACCAGCCTTTTCTAAACAGTCATATGCCTTCCAAAAGTCACTAATGAACGTGGTACCCGGCAATATCCACTCTTGAATTATGGGCAGTAATGTTTCTTTACATCTAAAATAATTTCCTTCGGTAATTGAATTTGGAGTAAAAAGAAAATTTTTAACTAAAATCGACTCTTGTCCGATGAAAATTGTAAGAAAATTACTTTTTAAACTTTAACCGGACACTATAAAAATTAGAAAGAGACTTAACTTTTTTAACTTTTTTCACTCCTGACAAAGCTATCAATCAATAGTGCCGAATGCTCTTTCTAATTTTTACAGTGTCAAGCTAAAGTTTAATAAATAATTTTCTGAGAAAATTTTTACTTTAACTACTGGAATGCCACTAAGTTTATGCAAACGGTGTGGTCCGATTGTGATTGATGCAACTCTTTTTCGACATCTTGGTTAGTAATCACTTGTTATATATTTAGTACATTTTGGGTATATTTTGTTCTGTAACATATCCCTATGTTGTATTTTACTTTTGATAAAGCAAATAATTATATTTGCGAAACGTCAAGTAAGTCAATAAATTACTCTTTTAGCTCGTTTTTAAAAAGCTTTTTTGTTTGTTTCATATTCTCTGCAATTCTCACGAGCAAGAACTATCCAAAAAAAAGTTGTATTTTAAAATAATATCAAAGCCTTGTAAATTTGGGTAACCAAGATAACAAGTGTGCGAAATTAAGAAATTTAAAAAAATTAAAATGTCTTAATAAGTTTATCTGTGGAGAGTTTCTAGCTGGTCATGTTTATTATCTCGTGAATGTCGTTTAGGAAATGAATTAATCTTAAATATGTATGGAAAGTTTTATTAGCGATATTAGTTGCCTATACACAGAAAAGGAAAGCAACCCTGCCACTAGAGAACATTGGTACGCTCACTCGCCACCATTTTCAGTTTAAAATTTTGTGCAAGTTGAGTAGTTTGTAAAAATTCGCTAGATGGTAGAACCGTATCGCGGACTGTCATTTTTATCAAATTCTCGTGGGGCTCTTGTTCTATATAGACTCTTGTGGTAAACACAAAACACATGGGCAGAGATAAACAGAGGTAAACAGTACGCAACAAACTGCTTTGAGGTTAGATACTGCATTTTAAATTTTAACTGTGAATTTAAAGCGAAGTTGTCAAGCGTAGAAATTTTAATTTAAAGAGGGTATGTATTAGCGAATAATTTAATTCGTTTCCTACTTTAGTTGCATTGCAGTCAAAATAGAAAGACTTCTCAGAGTTAATTTGTATTGAAGCAAGGAGATTTTAACATAAACATGCTCATCGTAAGATTGCTAGCTAACTTAAAATATCCACCAATCTAACTGGCATTAAACTGACCGACGTACTGATTAAAATGTACTCAATATAACGAGTGGATATAAACTCACAAAAGTACTTATTTAGCAACATCAGTTATGCATGAAAGTGACACCAAAAGTGCATCAAGTTAAAACACCTAAACGTGACTGCAGCTTGTTTCCTTCAAGTTTGATGACCTTACAAATTAATTCCATCGAAGCTGAAAATATCAAGTATTATGTGAGAGGCACATAACCTTCTTTATATTATTTCTAATTTAATAAACGTATTGTTTAATCTGGTTACATCCCTTATTCCAAGATTACCGTAAGAGAAGCACTTGTCTTCATTTGCATCACAAGTTTGGAAAAGCTGATGATGATGACCAACACAATGAAAGTTTATCTACGTTTCACTCTGGCTCTTTCAAAAAATAAAATGATTTGCATCTTGTAATAACACAAGATGAAGATACTCGTGCGATCAGTGCAAGTGATTCGAAAACATTAGTAGATATTTAAAGCATCATTAAATTTTCAGTTAACCAGAATAAACTGCTGTCAAACCGCTCAGTAAATTTGGGTTACAGATGTAGACTTACGATACATACCATTAATTATGAAATATTGTTAATTATAGATTTTGGAAAGGCTTCAAGAATGAACCAAAAGAACCAAAATGCAGGTGTCACAAAATTGAAGTAACATTTTGTGTGCTTGATGCATTTTGAAAAATTTGTAAAAAATCATTATTAAGTCAGCGGAAATGAAATCATTCGAAGAACACTGACAGATGATGCTATTCTTCAACTAAATGTATGCTCCTACTAATGCTAATCTCACATCTGCCCTTTCTTCCACCACTACCAAACATACACACGAAACAAATAATACCAATAGCCTTTGAAAGATTTGTAAAAATCACAGCAAAACGTACTTGCTCGTTACATTAGTTAATATCTTTCTACATCTGTTTGATTGCTTGCTAAATTTGACAGTCGCCATTTATTCTTTATTTTATACACACCAACCAAAGTTTGCCATTAATACACACGTAAATACTGAATATATGTCGCCTACAATCAATGCCTACAACACGTAACATAACCTACAGGAGTACATTAATGACGTTTAGTGACAGTCCTTCATACATTGGTGTCATCTAGCGGTGAAATTTAAATCACGTAACTAGGCACTACTTTTGACTTCCTCGTTTTGTATGGGGAAGATAGGCAAGTGCGCGTACCAGTGTTCTGTATATCGTGCTATATACACAGAAAACGAAAGCAACCCTGCCAATATCCAACCCAATCCTAATGGGCAACCTGGTAGAATAGTTGGGACCTATGGACATCCAGCTTGCTCAAAAATTAAGGAAAAGTTGGCGCAAATTGCATGTGTATTGGGAATCTGTGTGTGTCGTAGATTCGTTCTATGTAATTTCACATTCGTATATTAGTTCGTATTGAAGTAGTTAAAATAAAAAATGGCCAAAAGATTTTTTCACCTCCTGATAAATTTATCTGGACATATCTTCTTTTTCTGTTTTCTCACAGACATTTTATTGTCACGGTACCATCTCAATCCATCAGGTCTAAAACATCATATAATTATAACCAAATGTCTGAGAAAATTTTATTATAGAGCTTCTTACGTCTCTTTGTCATGTCTAAGTTTCAATGGTGCACCACAATTTGAACAAAGGTATGATCCCACGGCAGGAATTACACCCCATTCAACCAATTTTTCTAATAAAGCGATTCGATCATTTTTTAACTCAAAAATTTGTCACAAATTAACAACCATATTAATTAAAAATTATTTCTAACTATGCTTCTTATAAAGTAACTTAATAGGATGGGAACGAAATAAACAAATACAATAATCGTAAAAGATACTTCGAATAATCAAGAAATGAACATTTCTTTTGACAGATCGAAAATAAGTCGAATAAATAAATAACTTCGCTATAGCAACGTGATACGTAAAATAAGAAAATGTGTTGAAGTTTAAATATTCATTAGTTTTTCTTTTAAACTAAAATAAAGGAGTTCGAGACCTGACAGTAATAGGACCGTATCCGGACCGACACAGTCAAAAAACGCCCGTATCGGTTCCGACAGGCTTCAGACCGTGCGTTACCCCATTTAAATATATGGAAAGAATGTTTTTTTGACTGTGTCGGTCCGGATACGGTCCTATTACGATCAGGTCCAATGGGCGAACTCTTTTAAGAGTAAGTAAAAATCTTAAACCGGACAGAATTATAAACGAATAGTGAAATGTTAAGTGCTTTTCCGTTTATAATTCTGTCCGATTTAAGATTAAAAACTTTTAAAAAATTTAAAAACTTAAAAAAAAATTAAAAACGCCGAAGAAGATATACGCAGAATTGCACTGTAAATAAAAATATATCCAACCAAAAGAAACATTACAAAGATTCGGCAAAGTAAGTAAAAGTAATTAAACGTCAAAAGTAACAATTACAATAAGAAAAATCTTGTCAAGTAACTGATGAAAATTTGTTTGAAAATTGTAAGAATAATCTCCCATCTTTCACTAAAATCAGCTTAAATATTCTCAAGCCACATATTTCAGTTATTAAAATGCCAGAAACTGTAAAAGATCTAAAACATGTCGTAACTGTGGTTTACTGTCATAACAAAACTAAATAAGCTTATAATTATGTAAATATCAGTTTCCGCGCCAAAATTTTGGTCTAGAAATTAATTTCATTTCGAAAAATGATCAAAAATTCTTATTTAACACAAAAAACGAATTTCCCTGTATTCTGCATTTCACCCCATTCTTCGGATGCAGTTGGTAGTATTGTCGGCAAACTTCAAGTGCGTGCAAGTAAATAACAAGGTAATTGTCAGTTGGATTGTGTAAGTTGAGTGTTGTTGGCTGTATTTGCTCATGTAAAATGTGAGTTTCCGAGGCGGCGACGCAGCAAAATGGGTGCAAAAGATTCGAAGCGTTCGTGCCTGAGCTACGAGGATGCCGTGAAACGAAGTAAGCCCCCGACGCGGACCTAACCTTTCTGACGATTGACGATCATGTGATCTTATTCTGTTGTACATACACAATTCGGTCAGTGTTTTCGTTGTGGCCGTTTAATCGGGTTGTCATCCAATTATTCAATTCATTAGCGGAGGTAATCCGATTACGGCGACCACCGTACTTTCTGTTTACGTGTTGGCGGAACGCCCCTCTGCGTACTCGAAATATTTCCGCTTTTCGATTCGGCTGCGGGTAACCTTGAAGGACGCTGTTGTCGTGTCAAGCGAATTAATGAGACTCGCGAACACATTTTCAGCAATTACCGACTCGTTAATTAACGTTCGCCTGCGTAAGAAATATTAAAACTTCCTCTTTCGTTGTGTCTCGACAAATCGACGAGTATACCGGGGACTTATGAAAGTTCTAGATTATTCAACTGACTCAGAAAAAAAAGACAATTGAATTTCTTCTACTATTACGAAATGTGTTTTTTTTTCTAGTTTACTTAGTTATTGAACTAAAAAAAAATTAACTATAAATTTACTTTACAGATTGATGTCCACTTGCACCGACATTGATTAAAATTAATCTCGAATTATAGCATAGAAAATTCTATATTTAATCAAGGATTAGTTAACAATGACGTTGGTGCAATTCAGCCTAAGAATACTTTTGTTTAACTTAGGTATTCAACTGTTTTGCAAAAACTGAATTGTTTTGACAGCCTAAATTTAATAAAACTGCGTCTGCGTCTCCATGGCCCAGTTAAGGGAATGGTTAAGTTGCACAAAATCGTCAAGTCAACGGTCCGTCTAGACCCTCTGACCAATCACCAATTGAGAGAAGTGATCAGGTGATTTGGTCTGACCACTTCGACCGATCACTTACCGCAGCCTGTGATTCGTATACAGGGGGCGCGGGGCGTACGGAATCTGCAAACATTGCACCCGCTTTAATGAAATAATTAGATTTTCGACTGACTGCTCTAGAGCACTCTGCGAGTATCTCCATCCTCTGTTTTTACAAGATAATTGAAATAACCTCCGCCCACAATATTTTTATATCCGTAGATACGTATTTCGGCAACTAAGCTGCCATCTTCAGTACCCTACCAACTTAAAAGCACTAAAAAGATCTAAGAACAACCTAATCATCCTAATAAAATCATAAAAATGTTAAAACTAACAACAATCTGATCATCCTAAAAGATATGTATGTCTAAGTGTAAGTAAATATAAATTAATATGTAAAGATCTAAAATTAACCGTCAGAGAAACCTTACAAATAAGTTCTAACCAAACAACACGGAAATAAATAGTCCAAAGACCCGAAAAATGTTCTTATTCTAACGAATAAATAAGTATATAATTCCCTGTTATTTGATACCTAAAAATCCTGAAAATAAACTATATATGTTATTAGAAAAATTTTGTGCAAATCGTCCTTGATTGCAGTGAAAACCTGTTATCTGTTCATCGCTCTTACATCGCAATTGCGAATAAATTGGACAAGTCGTTTTTGTTTGCAGTGGGAATGCCGAGCTAGGTCTCTGCTGAAGAAGCCCCAAGCAGGGCTGAAACAGCTGTACAGAGGCTGCTCGAAGTTTTCACTACAATCAAGGACGATTTGCACAAAAAATTTTTCTAAAAACTTTCATTATGCTTTGACAGCAAGCATGGCCGCCTTGCATGGGGGACTTATTAGGAGCAAATCCCGCTTCAATTTGTCTATCCTACTGCAATGTCAGGTCAAAAAGCGATAGTAAGATGTCACTATTTTATCTACATATGTTATGTACCAATCGAAAAAAAAATGTAAACACCTAAAATTAACCGTCAGAAAAGCCTTACAAATAAGAGCTAACCAAACAACAAGGAAATACGGAAATAAATAGTCTAAGGACCCGAAAAAACTTATTCTAACGAATAATAATAGTATATAATTCCCTGTTATTTGATACCTTAAAAACTTGAAAATAAAATTAAATATATACATATATGTATAAATCGTCAAAAAACAACCTACTATTTATTTCCGTATTGTTTGGTTAGCTCTTATTTGTAAGGTTTTTCTGACGGTTAATTTCAGGTGTTTATATATATATTTTGTTCGATTTATACATAACATATATAGTTTATTTTCAGGATTTTTAGGTATCAAATAACAGGGAATTTATACTTATTTATTCCTTACAATAAGAACTTTTTTCGGATCTTTGGACTATTTATTTCCGTATTTCCGTGTTGTTTGATTAGAACTTGTTTGTAAGCTTTTTCTGACGGTTAATTTTAGATCTTTACATATTAATTTATACTTACTTACATTTAGACATATACTAGTTGTCTCAAGATGGGCAGCGACCTGTGATATATAGCTAACCGTAATACCTACAGCTTCGGGAGAAAAAAAATTATAGTGAAAATGACCACGAGAAATTGAATGAAAATATTTTTAAATATCTGAGTTGACCGCAAGGGGGGCGCAATCAATATCAATAAAAATCAATTTTACTAGCAAAAGTATCGGAATAAGCTGCAGCTTTGATAGCGTCATTAGAAAGCTCAATTAATTCTGCACAACTTGCATTTTAGACTTAATAGTGAGTATGCGGTAGTGTGTTTTGCGTTATAAAAATTTTCCTTATAAACTGTAACGTTGTTGTTATGGAAAATTATTCCGTATAACTAATTTCCGAACGCTATTTTTTAAAATAAGGGAAATCAGGAAATAATCCATACGGAATTTGTAGGCGTGCACAGCCGATTTTTGTCGACGTAGTTGCCGAACATTTTTAGGATATAGCAAACAAGCATGTAACATTTTATAATTGAAGTTTGTTCTTGTCCGATGAAAATAGTAAGTACAAAGTTTTTTTAATCTCAAACCGGACAGAAAAATGAAGGGAAACACACTCAACGTTTCGCTATAGATTTATAGCTTCGTCAGGAGTGAAAAAAAGTAAATAAACAAGTTGTCAAGAGAAACAAGAGAAACAAGTCGTCAAGAGAAACGAAAAGGTAACATGATTTTTAAACTAAACTACGAGTTGTTCGGAATAAAAGTAACGAGAACGAGATGTCATTTAAATTTTCAAAGTCCGTACGTTTATTAATAGAATTTCGAGACATTTTAATTTTACACATTTCTATGAAACGTCTTTTAAAAATATTAGATTCACTGTACAAAATGTCAGTATTATCAAAATCAAAATTATGATTATTTACTAATGAATGCTCTACAAGCATTGAATGATTTTGATTATTTTTTTGAATATGATATTTATGTTGGTCTAAACGTTTTTTTTAAATTTTGGCTCGTTTCACCTATATAAACAGAATTACAATTTGAACATTTGATTTCATAAACCACGTTAGGTTGCTTTAATTTCGGTATTTTGGTTTTTAAATTTGAAAAAATTAAATTTAAATTATTCACAGATTTACTGGCTAAAATTAAATTATGTTTTTTGAAAATGTGTTTAAATGTATTGTGTAATGGTTCAATATAAGGCAAAGATATGTATTTATGATTCGAAGTTTGTCTAATGTTTTTAGAGACATTTGAATTTTGTAAGTATTTAATACGATTTTTAATTACTGATTCAATAAGATTTATTGGATAAGAATTTTGAATAAGAGTTTTCTTTATTAAATTTAAGTTATCATAAATGAAAACTTTATCAGAAAGTAAAATAGCTCGATCAGTTAATGAAATAATTTGAGATTAAAAAAATTTTGTACTTAAAATTTTATGAACATATAAAATAGCGACATCTTACTATCGCTTTTTGACCTAACATTGCAGTAGGATAGACAAATTGAAGCGGGATTTGCTCCTAATGAGTCCCCCATGTAAGGCGGCCATGCTTGCTGTCAAAGCATAATGAAAGATTTTAGAAAAATTTTGTGCAAATCGTTTTTGATTGCAGTGAGAACCTCGAGCAGCCTCTGGACAGCTGTTTCAGCCCTGCTTGGGGCTTCTTCAGCAGAAACGTAGCTCGACATTCCCACTGCAGACCAAAAACGACTTGCCCAATTTATTCGCAAATGCGATGTAAGAATGATGAACATATAAAATAGCGACATCTTACTATCGCTTTTTGACCTAACATTGCAGTAGGATAGACAAATTGAAGCGGGATTTGCTCCTAATGAGTCCCCCATGCTGAAGAAGCCCCAAGCAGGGCTGAAACAGTTGTCCAGAGGCTGCTCGAGGTTCTCACTGCAATCAAAAACGATTTGCACAAAATTTTTCTAAAATCTTTCATTATGCTTTGACAGCAAGCATGGCCGCCTTGCATGGGTGACTCATTAGGAGCAAATCCCGCTTCAATTTGTCTATCCTACTGCAATGTTAGGGCAAAAAGCGATAGTAAGATGTCGCTATTTTATATGTTAATAATATTATTGTAAAAGATGCAGAAATTATTCAGATTTTCAATACTGACCAACTCACTACATCAAATTAGACGAGCTATCTATCCATCTGTCATGCTGACTGCTGACAATTCTTGCTCCAACGGTCATTTCCTAACCAAGAGACGTTTATAACGTAATATATTTTTGACGATAATCGTAAACGAACTTTTCATAATATTGCATTACATTAAATTATAAGCAAAAATGGCCATCTAACGTAACGGAAAATAGTTGCCGCATACTCACTATTATCATATCGCCGTTAATAAGGGCGGAGGAAACAGTAGAATTATTTACTTTAAAAAATATCATAACTTCGTTATTTTTTATCAGAAATTAATGAAGTTCGGCTCATTTGAAAGGGAATTTTAAGCTGATTTACAGTTTCTATTCAACGACTACGGCTAATTTGTTATAAAGACTAGAGGCCGCTATTTACGAAGGTAATGGTTTCTCACAGTTTTCCAAAAAAAAGAAATGGAAAGGTGTGTTTCTTTTGCAAGAGTTGCAAGGCCTATAAAATGGTGAACATTGGCCTCTGTGAAGTTGGCACTTCATTTTTCTAAAAGTGATTTTTTATAGGAGTTCTGATAGCACCCCAAAGAGTTCTGGAGTTCTATGTCAAAATTAAAAAGATTTCTAGCGGATTAAACATAAAAAATGACTTTTAAAATTTGGGGTGCTAAGTTCACAAAACGGGATTTGAAAATTGGCTATAAAATGTTAATTGTTGGAAATAATTAATTTTATCATTAAGACTTTCTTTAGAACTATTGAGGTGCTGTCCAGAACTCTAAAGAGAATCTCGAAATTTTGAAATTACTATATCCCTCTTATTCTACAAAAGATCAGAACACGAAGAAACATTTTATTTTTGGGTGTAGAGACCTATAAATTCAAAATAATTATTAGTTTAAGTACCATACTACTCTTAAAAGAAAAGAACCTCAAACCAATTTTTTTTTTCATTTTACGCTTTGACACTTCAATTCGAGAAACGAAAAATCGTTGGAATTTTATTACTTTTGATTTTTGCGCTTTGGTCTTTAAGGATAATCGTGAGAACTCGTGGGGTGCTACCCAGAACTCCAAGCAGAACGAAAAAATTTTCCAGAAAAATTTCCATTTTGCACTTTAACAAAATATCATATCGAGACACGAAAAATCGCTGGAACTTTTTTACTCTTGATTTTAGCGCTTTGGTCGTTAAGGATAATCGTGAGAACTCGTGTGGTGCTACCCAGAACTCCAAGCAGAACAAAAAGATTTTCCAGAAAAATTTCCATTTTGCACTTTGACAAAATTCTCGAGTGTTGTCAAAGCGTAAAATGAAAAAAAAAATAATAATTTGAGGTTCTTTTCTTTTAAGAGTAGTATGGTACTTAAACTAATAATTATTTTGCATTTATAGGTCTCTACATCCAAAAATAAAATGTTTCTTCGTTTTCTGATCTTTTACAGAGTAAGGGGGATATAGTAATTTCAAAATTTCGAGATTCTGTTTAGAGTTCTGGATAGTACCTCAATAGTTCTAAAGAAAGTCTTAATGATGAAATTAATTATTTCCAACAATTAACATTTTATAGCCAATTTTCAAATCCCGTTTTGTGAACTTAGCACCCCAAATTTTAAAAGTCATTTTTTTATGTTTAATCCGCCAGAACTCTTTTTAATTTTGACATAGAACTCCAGAACTCTTCTGGGTGCTATCAGAACTCCTATAAAAAATCACTTTTTAGAAAAATGAGGTGCCAACTTCACAGAGGCTGAACATTGTGGTGTTCAAACAAATGCTATCGAGTAATACTTTTATTTTAATTCTAAGATTAAATAACGCCTGCAAAAGTTTTTATTAATGTTAGGACATTAGAAGTTAGAAGTTCGTTAGAAGTATTTAAATGTTTTTGGGAGTAGAGAATATTTAAACATAAGAATATAACAACAAATATAGAAACAATATAATTCAAATACTAAATAAAAGCAATGAACAATAATCATGCACTGTGATCGACAAAGTTTCACTGTGCCGCAATATAATACTTTTTTTAATGTCCGCTTAGAGTTGTATAGAAATTATTATTGTTATCCTTGCGGATAGTAAACGGGTATTTCGTAATGAAAGATGGATAATATTTCGAAAATATTTTAGGTGCAGACCTTCAATCATTATTGATTAAAATCCATTTCATAAATGTTCAAAGTGCTTTCCGTTATTTAACATTTTATTGTTCGTTAATTTCATTTAATGACTATGTTTTTGTCATTTATCTGTTTGTTTGCTGTATTGTTCTTTTATTTAAATATTAGGCTCTCAAAAACAACTTAATGCATTTAAATAGATTAATGACTTTCTATTTACCTCAAAATGAAAAGTGTTACTCGATAGCATTTGTTTGAGCTTTTAGATTCATTTTTATCTTCAGTTAATTGTCTCATTCGATAATAACTCGAGAACGAAAAAGTTATCAATTTCGGGATTTTACTAAAATGTTCTCCTGTTTGGATGCTTTGTAATCATCTGATTTTGGGAAACTGAGAATTACCATTAATTTTGCAAATTGCGCCCTCTAACTACTTTATAACAAAGTAGTCGATGTCGTTGAAAAAAAAAATTAAATAAGCTTAACATTCCCTTTCAAATGAGCCGAAGTTTGTTAATTTCTGATGAAGACTACAGAAGGTATGATATTTTTTAAAGTAAATAATTCAACTGTTTTCTCCGCCCTTAACGGTGATACGATAATAAGTTGATTGCGCCCCCTTGCGGCCAACTCAGATACTTAAAAATATATTTTTTTAATTTGAATTGATTTTATTAGGATGATTAGATTGTTCTTAGATCTTTTTAGTGCTTTTAAGTTGGTAGCGTACTGAAGATGGCAGCTTAGCTGCCGAAATACGTATCTACGAATATAAAAAATATTGTGGGCGGAGGTTAATTTCAATTATTTCTTAAATCTTTACTTTTTTGTTTTTAGAAGAGGTTAAAACAAGACGGAGTTACTCTGAGAGCGCTTCCAAGCAATCAGTCGAAACCGCTATTAGGTTTTTAGTTGGGGTTTTCTTGCTTATGAAAAATTCTAAAGATGGTGTTAATTGGACGCAAACTTAACCGGCGAACGCATTTTACTTCCAGCATTTTTAAACGCAATGTGAATTTGTGAACGTACAGTCGCGGGCAATTTTGGCCACTTGCCATTATTTCACTCTTCAATTCGTCAACTCGCTCGCTAGCCAACTTGCCCAATCGCCAACTCACCAACTTCGCATTCGCTAACTGGACACTCGCCCAACCGCCAATTCACCCGATCGTCAACTCCCCAACTCGCTAATTTGCCAAATCGCTAACTCGAAACCTGGCCAATTCTCCAACTCGCCACTCGCCTATTCACCAACTCGATCACTCGCCAACTCGCTAACACCCACTCATCCACTTGTCGCTCAGCTACTCGCTACTCGCCCAATATCCGACTCGCCAAATCCCAGTTTACTAACTCGCTAACTTACCCACTTACCTATTTGTCATTTGTTCAATCTCCAATTCGCTAATCTCTATTCGTTAATGTCGATCCGAAAACTCGCCCACTCGCTACTTGCCTGATCTCCAACTCGTCAATTTGCTACTCGTCATCCTCCTCTCCGCCGGCGTTCACCCACACGCCATTTCGTCTACTCACTCGTCACACGCCAACTTGTTCCTCTCGCCCAACTCGTCATATCGGCCACTTGCTAACTTGGTAACTCGCACACTCAGCACCTCGCCAAATCGCTCAATTGTTCACTCGCCCGATCGCCACTCCGACTCGCCCATTTCCGCACAATCCACTCCAGTGAATGAATTCAAATTGTTAATTCTTTGTAAGTTATTTTCGAAATATTCGATTAGAAAATCGACACAACGGTTATTCTCGACTGTCCTCTCTGTCTTGTATTAAGTGTTGCCGGCTTTATTAAAAGAAAATCACGGCCTACTTTAATCCGGAATTCATTTGAAGGTGCGGTACTTCGAGTCTCTGTAAGATTCCACAATTAAGAACGCTAAATTAACACATTAGCACAATTAAGCACGCTAAAAAGAAGAATCGCTTTGGACGCTTTGTTTACGTAGCCTAAAATATTGACAGGGAAAGCTGTAAATCTATTACTTGCTATTACAACTTTATCATATCAAAATAATATGAACAATTTATTAGTTTTCATCATAAATCATAATAGGCGAAAACCAGTGACCAGTGTTGCCAACTTAACGGAGTTCTAGCTTAGTTGAAATTATATCTGGAGTCTGAATTTTTCATCTGGAAGCTGCTAAGTCAAATTATAGTAACGAAGTTAGAATTGACAAGCAAATGTCTATTTTTTCATTTTTAACATCCTAGATATTTAGAAACTATCCTAGACTACAACGTTACAGACTATCCTAGAAAATTAGAAACTATCCTAGAACATAAAAAACTAAGCTACCTGCTATTGGAACATTTTGAATTAGTTGGAATAACTCCGAATACTTCATTTTGGAAATTGGAGAAATCTCATATACAGGGAGAGTCATAAGAGACGGAACAAATTTAACCAGTATGCAGGAGAGTAAAGTTAAGTAAAAAAGTCCATGTAATCCTACATACAGAATGTTCATTGAAAGCCGCTACAATACCTAACTTTCTCATTTGTAGTTTTACAAAGTAAGTTAAATTAGAAAAGTTTTAGGATTTTTCTCATCGATTCTATGATACTTCGAAAAAGCAAATTAATTATATCTCTAAAATATCATCTCCCAAAGCCTACTATGTATTGTGACGCGCAAACAAATCTATTTTTAGCATCAGTCACGCCACCTGGCGTCACGAAACGTTACCGAAACTACGCGGTCATTCTAGTAAGTTCGAGCAAAAGAGGGCTCTGCTATAAAAGCCGTACGATCCGCCAGGAGTTTAGTTATGAAGTTAGCGAGCGAAGGGTTCGTACCTCGAATAAATAGAAAGTACATCTTATAAAAGTGTTATTTGATAGACAAGCTCATTACTATGGCTCGGGGAAATATATTTTGCGCGGTTCAAATTCTAAAGAAGCGGGCAATGTAAGATATTAGACCGCAGCGTGTAAACAAACGCGAGGGCTACGGAGATAATTAACGTCGCTACAGCAATGGTGTTACTCAGTATAACAAAAAACAGAGAAATATTGCCGCAATAAAAAATTACAGTTATGCAATCAACTCTTCTTGTTTAAATGTGTAAAGATTTTCAGAGTAATTAGTTGATAAATTGTACCTCGACCTCCGCCGCATTGCATCAGATAGTAAGAACGACATAAATTATTTTCACCGTCCCATTACACAATGTGCCTGTTCGATACATTTTTACGGCGCTACTGAAACGGTGGCGTGTACTTATTCAAATCCTATCCTTACTCATTACAATTGTGTTGTTAATTGTGTAAAGCGACAGCTTTTAATTAAAGTGTTCTGAAATTTAACGACTATAATTTGTGACCCCCCAAATTCGTAACAGTATTTTATAAATGATGTAACAAAATCTTGGTGTTCATTAAAAATGGCTATTTGGGGCAATTTGGGGCTTTACCAAATTCGTAACAAATTGCTGTCAGAAGCGGAAATTTCAAGAATGAAGCTGAGCGAGTTAAAAGTGAAAGAGCTGCGTGAGGAATTAGAAGAAAGAGGCCTGGAAAATTCCGGAAAGAAAAGCGTCTTACAAGAACGGCTGAAATAAGCTCTTGTAGATGAAGGTAAAGACCCAAAGACATTTGAATTTTAAATTGATGGCGCAGCAGCTCTACTGAAAGAAGTGAAAATGGAAAAAGGTAACGAAAATATGAAATTTAAAATGCACGAAGTGAAAGAAAATATGAAATTAGAAATGCAGGAAGTGAAAGAAAATATAAAAGAGCAAACGCAAAAAGTGAGAAAACAAATGGAAAATATGGAAATAAAAATGGAAACTTACAGTTTAAAAACCGATCTAAATGCAGTGAAATCTCTGATAAGCGGACACGAACCGTCGCCAATTATCCGTCCGCTTGTAAGAGGTGTCCGCTTATTAGAGAGAATTTTATTAAACGATTCTATAGAACAGTTCCATAAAATTGTCTGGTTACGAGAGGTGTCCGTTTATCAGAGCTCTCCGTAATGAGAGACTTCACTATATAGAAAATATGAAGATGCAAATCGATGAAAAGATCGAAAACGACGAGAAAATTGAGGAAAAAATAGAAGATATCCGAACTCTCAGTTTGGCAGTATTATTAAGGACATGACGAAAAATTTGGTGGAACAAAAATTCAGTTCCAGGATAAACTAGAAGACTTGGCTAAACAACTGCATAAAGTGGAGCTTGTTCGTATCATTGCACCATCAGCCGGGTTGTCCAGTCAGAAATTGAAACCCCCGAAATTTGAAGGCGACATATCATGGTCTACTTTCATTCGGCACTTCGAAATTGCTGCTGATGTGAATGGCTGGAATGACTGTGACAAAGCTGCAGCACTCGTTTTAGCTCTGCGAGGTCCAGCATTGAATGCCTTACAGTCCATTCCTGAGGAATTCCAAAACAACTTTGAATTTGGAAATGCGTTTTGGTGATGCACATATGAAGTAACGGCAAACTATTCAATTAAAAATTCGGCCCCAGAGAAATGGCGAGTCACTCCATTTTGAACTCGACATTGAGAGATTGGTCCGCATGGCATACGGAGATTTCTTGCCCTTTTCCATCGGTTGGCTATCCAAGCATTCATCGACGGTGTTATTCAAATCCTATCCTTACTCATTACAATTCTGTTGTTAATTGTGTAAAGCAACAGCTAATTAAAGTGTTCTGAAATTTAACGACTATAATTTGTGACCCCCCAAATTCGTAACAGTATTTTATAAATGATGTTACAAAATCTTGGTGTTCATGAAAAATGGCTAAACTTTTTTATTTGAAATTTCGCGAAGCAGCGAGAAGAGTGTCAGGATTTTCCGTGCTCAATTTTATGGTACCGTCGGCGAAACAAGTGACTGACAGGTTTTGAGATTTTCAATTTTCAATTGTTTTCAACACTTACAGTTTATTTTTTCAAAATTTATCGAAATTTCAAGCTCTATGTAGCGGATTATTTTTTTTGATAGTTGGCAACACTGCTAGTGACTAGTGTATTTAAAGTTGCGCCATTTTGTTAGGTTATGTTCACCGCTCTACTTTGGTGCGCCACTTCAGCACCTTGGTGCACGTTGGCATAATTTGTATCGTATACCATAATTTAAAAAAATACTCTTTCATTTGTTCGAACGCTATTCGAGAAATTAAAAAAAAACACGCTCATTTCCAAAAAACCGGAAGAGTTATTGCCAGATATTTCTGGTGAAGGTATTCCAAATCCATAATTGCTGAACGCACCCTAAACGCAAGGCGGCAATTTCGAACGCGCGCGCTGTTTGAATTTTGACAGTTCAAGTTTTCCTGCAAAAATGTTGTAGTTTTGGCACTATTATTACGTTGTTCTTATTCTTCTACGTAACATATATATGGAGTGGACGGATAATAATTTCCGTGATTGATGACATTTACCTGCGCGTTAATCGCCCGAAAATAATACTCCTATTACAATAATAAACACTCGACGATGGCTTTCCCCGATAAAAGTCGAACGTGAGAATGATTTTGAGGTAAACGATTTTATTTCATTCGACGGAATGTTCCTCCTTGAAGGGGGAAGATATAAGACCTAATAAATAAATCAGTTAAATTTGAATCATCCTCAATAGCTAAGCTATCGCGAGTCGAATTTGTAATAAAAATAAATCCAAATTGAATTAAATCAACAGTCAGGTCGCTAGCTTTGCATTTCTGACAGATGTTTCATTTGTTTTCTAATAAATTACCGCCAATTAACGAACTCACTCGATCTGGTTCATACCGCCAACTCTGATTAAACGTTAATTATCGGTGTTACGAAAGCCGCTCGATAATTGCTTGTGTTCACGATAAAAAAAAATTGAGTGTATTGAGATGAGTAAAAAAATTTTTTTTTTGGCAGGTTTGATGAATTATTTGTTTCTTTTGTAGTGTCCGATGTGGAATTCAAGAGGGTGTGCGAAGCGTTCAAGCGCCTCACTGGAGGGGGCCAACTGCTTTCGAGACATGCCTTTACACAGAACGTCTTGGGCGATGGGGTCCCTATAACGATTGCCGAATCTCTATACGCCGCTTGCGGTGGAGGACCCAGAGGCATCGCCCTCAGAGACCTTATATGTGGACTCGTGCTACTCACCAAGGGCACGCAAGAAGAAAAAATCAAGTAGGCGGCGCTACTGTTTTAAATAATTTAATTTTTCTTGAGTTAAAAAAAAAAAACCTTATTTACGGCTGAGAGCAAGAAAAGGTAGACAATTATAGTTTCCTGTACTTTTTCTTTCGCCGAAATGAAACCTTTTAAATACGACTTCCCAGGTTTTACTGAAGTTTTAATGTTGTCCAATCTGAGAGCTTTAAAAAATTTTAAATGTCACCTGTGAATTCGTATTTAAACAGTACCGTTTTGGAAAAACAAATATTACAGGAAGCTGTAATTGTCTACTATTTTTTGCTCCCAAGGTTGCGCTCAAAAACTGTAACGGGAGAGCACTTTCGGCGTTTAAAAGGAAAAGCAAAATATACAAAATTACTTACACGAGAGAGAAAGAATATTACCCAGAGCGCGCGGTTTTCTGTTTCATCTATAGATATTCTTGGTTTTTAATCGGTTGCTTTTAGATATTTTAAATTTCGCTCTTAAACAAATTAATTCCGATGAAACTCTCTGGACGTGATGTTGCTCACGCGCACGGAATTTTTGAACGCATGCGAAATGGTTGAATGCGCTTTACAAATGTGGCGCGTTTTTTGAAATTTCTTTTTTGCTTTTGTCGCTTGAAAATTAATTACACATGAGAATGGGGGAAGGACGGAAGCGTAAAAGATTTGGTTTAGAGCATTTTTGAAAATTAGGAAATTGCACAAGAGAATTTTTCATTTGCGTCTTTCCAGATCCGAATATTAATATTGTAGTCCACACAATACGGTTGTTTGTTCTATATTTACAGCAGACGGCCTTTGTTTTGTTCCGACTTATCAAACAATGCACCTGAATTTAGATAAGGTTTTAGAGTCGCGGTTCTTTCCAAAAATGAAGTTGTTTATGTTAATTTTCTCTTAAATTCATGTTTTTATTTTTGTTTTTTTTTGTAATACAAACTACGTGGAATGATATTCAATCATTCTGTAATACGTTGCCAGAAAAGTAAATAGTTACTTTTGGCCTGCTCATTCTGCTCTGGTTCACCTGTGATGAAAAGTATACAAGAAATCGACTGTATGAGAGAGATTGTATAAGTAATCAAGAGTGAAGTCGAAATATAATTTCTGAACGCACCCCCCTTCAGTGCCAACATTCGGTTTAAAGTTTGTTTACCGGTTTGAATAATAGAATAAAGTCGGCATACATTGTGTTGGAACGTTTTTCAGTAAATAGTAAAGTAAAGTAAAGTAAAGTTCAGTAAAATAGCATATAAAACTAAATATTTGCATTTATTTGCTCTCTTGTAACTTTTGGAGCAAAATGGCAAAGGAAAATATTGTTCGAAAATTAAAATACACTTATGACCGGTTTCACTAAGCTTCGTTAAATATTTAAGTTCCGATTAACTCTGTAACGAATGATTAAATAGGAAAACAACTGCATTTAACGATGATTAAATTAACGATGATTACTAAACGGCTCGCTCTGTAATCTGTCGTCAAATAGTCTTAATGCTCCGTTAAGTGTTTCACAAAGCTCGATTAAGACATAACGCTTCGTTTACTTCTGTCTAATCAGGCGTTAGATTAATCGATAGAATTCCAGCGATTAAAAAGTAACGAGTGAATTTTCCATAGTTATTATAAAGCTTTTTTGATATAAAAATTCCTCACATATATCTAAAAAATAATTATAATTTTATTTAAAAATGTAACGTACCTTAAATATGAAAAATAATGACATTTCTGTACTTTTTACTCACTTGGTTTATTGATTAATTTTTACGACACTCTTTCGGAAATTATTTTCAACAACAAACAATTTGAAATTATTTCAAAATGTCTGCAACCTCACTTTCTTCTCTGACGTTAAAGAAATGCCTCCTTAAGGTAGGATTCATTTTTTAAGAGACAGAAATAATCCTTTTAATGATATGGATGATAATGAATTTAACGTATCGCTTTTCCAAAGGAGTTATGGAACTCTTTGGACCCACACTAGAACCTGCAATAAGCAAAAATAAATTTATTTTATGGTACAAATCAGTTGCTGATAAGCTTACGTTATTATCCACTGAAACAGCTGATTCCTGATACTTTCAGAAACCATCGATACGTAGAATAATTCATCGTGTCACTCATCTTATTGCAAGGCAGAGCAAACAGTTAATTAAATTGCCAATAGAAGAAGCTCCGCAAGTTAACATTAGGATTTTCTCATGTCATTGGCACCACAGATTGTACACCATGTTAAAATTATTTCACCTGATGGTAATCCCGCTGAGCTGTGCCACAACAGAAAACGTGTCTTTGCAATATATGTTCAAGTAATTAAACTGCACTAAAGTTTCCTTCCTCCCTTTCTTTTTTCCTTTTTCATTTTTAAAAATCATTAACTGCACTAATCCGAAGAATTTCAAGATGTATTTATTTATTTTGAGCTTTTCCTGACCACAGACCTGACGCCATGACGACAGATTACTTTAAAGCGACGTCAAAAGTTGTATTTTATTTGAACGCAGATTAGTTCAGGTCAGTTCAGTTTAACCCAAAGTGAACTGATCTTAAGTGACCGATTTAATAGTAAACAAAACATGCGAGATGCGATTGCTGCATTTTAATCTTCTGATGAAGATATTATTTTTGCATCACTTTACAGCGAGTTAATTTGACAAACAGTTGAAATCACATCTCCTCTACAAGTGAACCAACTGATCCAAACTGATCTAGAATTTCCGAAGTGTAGTATCAGTAAGGCGGGAAGTGTTTTGGATCACTTTGGGTCAGATCATGTAGCCAAATAAAACAGGCAAATTTTTGAATAAGTGATCCAGGGTAAAACTGAACTGATCTGACGTGCAAATAAAAGACAACTAAAGTGGTAATTTTTCGAATTTTTCCAATTAGTTAATCAGAGATTAACATAATAGTTTTTTGTTTTGTGAAACAGCATCAAATTTTTAACACTGATTAAACTTAACGGTTGATTAGTTAATCACGCTTTAACAAAGCTTTGTGAAACCGGCCATAAATTTCGCAACCATTTTCTGTTAAAATCGTAAATATTTTCTGAAACTTAGTTTACTAACGAGATAGTTATTTTGACCGATATTTATTTCACTTGCACTGATCGCACAACGAGTATCTTCATCTTGTGTTATTACAAGATGCAAATCATTTTATTTTTTGATAGAGCCAGAGTGAAACGTATATAAACTTTCATTGCGTTGGTCATCATCATCAGCTTTTTCAAACTTGTGATGCAAATGAAGACAAGTGCTTCTCTTACGTTAATGGAATAAGGGATGTAATCAGATTAAACAATATGTTTATTAAATTAGAAATAATATAAAGAAGGTTATGTGCCTCTCACATAACACTTGATATTTTCAGCTTCGATGGAATTAATTTGTAAGGTCATCAAACTTGAAGGAAACAAGCTGCAGTCACGTTTAGGTGTTTTAACTTGCACTTTTGGTATCACTTGCATGCATAACTGATGTTGCTAGATTAGGTACTTTTGTGAGTTTATATCCACTATCCACTATTGAGCACATTTTAATCAGTACGTCGGTCAGTTTAATGCCAGTTATATTGGTGGATATTCTAGGTTAGCTAGCAATCTTACGATGAGTTCATGTTTATGTTAAAATCTCCTTGCTTCAATACAAATTAACTCTGAGAAGTCTTTCTATTTTGACTGCAATGTAACTAAATTAGGAAACGAATTAAATTATTCGCTAATACATACCCTCTTTAAATTAAAATTTCTACGCCTGATAACTTCGCTTTAAATTCATAGTTAAAATTTAAAATGCAGTATTTAACCTCAAAGCAGTTGTTGCGTACTGACCTCTGTTTATCTCTGCCCATGTGTTTTGTGTTTACCACAAGAGCTTCACAAGAACCGGCTGCGGAATGACAGTCCGCGATACGGTGCTGCCATCTAGCGAATTTTTACAAACTACTCAACTTGCTCAAAATTTTAAACTGAAAATGGTGGCGAGTGAGCGTACCAGTGTTCTCTATATCGTGCACTTATCTTATTATTTTGCTGACAGATGGCGCGAAGATGATTTAACTTACAGAAATTTATTGTTTGACTTTCCTAGACCGATGTTCGCTCTTTCATTTACTGAGATATTTTTTTTAACGCGGATCTCCACTTGAGGATGTTTTTTTCTCATTTTTTCCATGGATTGCGCAGTACACAAGGAATGTATTTATTTATTTTTTTTTTGAGAATGCTGTTTTTTTTTCATCTTTTTCCATAGATGGCGCTGTACTCAAGGAATGCATTTATCTTATTTATTTAACTCAAAGAAATTTATTGTTTATCTTTCCTAGACCAGCTTTTCCGCTTTCGTTTGCTTGGTTATTTCAGCATTTTTTTTTAACGACGACCTCGACTTGAGGGTGTTTGTGTTCTTTCTCCTCTTTTTCCATAGATGGCGCTGTACACAAAGAATGCATTTATGTATCTTATTTTTTGCTGACAGATGGCGCGAAGATGATTTAAATCAAAGGAATTTATTGTTTGATTTTCCCAGACCGTCTTTCCCGCTTTTGTTCGTTTGCTTGCATGTTTCAGCGATTTTTTTAACGTCGAGCTCGACTTGAGGATGCTCATGTTTTTTCTCATTTTGTAAGGATAAAAGAACACAGTTTTAGTTTGTTAATCAAAGTGACGTTTTAAAAATAGCAGTTTGCTACTGCTGCGTAAAATAATATAACCTAATACTTTTTAATATTTTTGACCAGATAGTCGGGCGTAAACTACTACCATCGTAGTAAACAGAATTCCCTAAAAGTGTTGATTTCCTTGTTGCTCTTGTGCTCTTATTTATTTGCTAACAGACTGCGCGAAGATTATTTACCTCAAAGGTATTTATTATTTGATTTCCTCGACCGTCTTTCTTCTTTCGTTTGCTTTGATATTTCAGCGTTCTCTTTAACGTCGATCTCGACTTGAGCATGTTCCTTTTCTGTATACAAGGAATACATTTATACAGGGTGTTCTCCAAGTCGGTACAAAAAAATTAATGGTGTATTTGGTAACAGATACTCTCACGAATTCACCAAAATTAAAACGAAAAAAAAATCTAAAAATTCTTACCGCGATCTGGCAATTCCTTGTGAAATGTTTAGAACTGCTGAGATTTGACGGACGGACGGGACGATGACCTTCACTCACAGTAAGTGTTCGAAGTTCTCCCCCTGCGCCACATGTAAACATAGGTCCGCTCGACGAAGCAGGGATTCACATGCGTCTCGGAATTTGTTCTGTTCTCGGATATTTTCCACTGCTGCGTTAATGCGTGCATTGAGTTCGTCGATTGTATTTACTTCCTCGGCGTACACTAGATTTTTTAAATGTCCCCACAGATAAAAATCTAGTGGATTGAAATCAGGCGACCGTGCTGGCCACCTGATTGGTCCATTACGGCCAATCCATCTGCGCGGGAAAACTTCGTCTAAATGTGTCCGTACGCGACGATAAAAATGTGGTGGAGCGCCGTCGTGCATGAACCACATAATTCTTCTTACATTTAAATTGACATCCTCTAGGAGTTCAGGCAAATTAGTTTGCAAGAAACGTAAATACACCATTTCGTCCAAACGATTAGGTAAAACGAAAGGTCCGATTAAGTGGCCGTTTAAAATACCTGCCCGCAGGTTGATTGAAAAACGTTGTTGAAAACTACGGCGCCGAATTGCATGTGGATTTTCTTCTGCCCACACATGCATATTGTGAAAATTAAACATACCGTCCCTTGTAAACATTGCTTCGTCGGTAAAGAGAATATTATTAACAAAGTTCGGATTGTCCGTCTGTTTCCGGAGTAACCACCGACAAAATCGCGTGCGTTGGAGGTAATCTGCGGGCATCAGAACTTGCACTCTTTGAAAATGGAACGGGTATAATTGTTCCTCACGAATAATTCGCCAAACAACTGAGTGTGACAGATGCAATTGTCTGGCAATATTTTCCTCAACAAGTTGTAGAATCGCTTCCACCGTGTTCATAATATGACGCGGACGCTGTCGTCCACCACCGCGTCCGCGACGCGCACTCATATTGTCCGTATTAGGGTTGCCACCTTTTAAAAATGTTCGACGAGGTCACATTTAAATGTATTATGTTCAACGTAAACACATTTGAATTTCACAAAATTTTATTCATCAACAACACTTGAACGTGGGCTTGAACATAGAATACCCATTTACATAACATACAAAATATGTTTATATTAAAAAGAGATAACACTTTTAAATAAAAAATAAAACTACTTTAGTAACAAAAGTAACAATAAAAGAAACAATATAATTTTAACGTTTACATTACTTTGGAATTTTAAAGATATATTTTTGATTTCCCTTTGCACAGTTTAGTAATTGTCTATCACCTTTTATTGTCTGAAAAAATTCTGAACATGTTAGTTTATTATTAAAATAAACCAACAGTTCTGCTCTAATTAGTTCAGGAAGAGCTCTGTTTCTTTCATCCCTCCACTTAATGTTCATCACGCTAAATACCCGTTCTGAAAAAGCCGAACTACTTGGTATACTTAAAAAAAATGATATAAATTTATATAAATTAGGGAATACCCCTGATCTTAAAATATTGCACCATTTCCCTGCGCAAGAGAGTTTTTTAAAATCAGGTAAGTCACATACAGTTTTGTTTATTTCACTTGCAGATATTACTTCATTGAATAATGTATCACAGTTAATGCCCAAACCATCGTCGTTGTTTAAATTTAAGGATTCAATTGTATCAACAATATCGCTAAAACTGGGGAAAATATTTTCTAGACTAAATATATGTAATTTTTTTAAAAAGTCTAAAGTTATATTATCTTCAATTCTCTGTTTTATATAACTCAATGCAACATTAACAAATTCATTAAATTCAGCAACAATGCTATCCTTTAAAAAAGTATCTTGCAGGGATGAAAATTTTTTCCGTACTTCATTTCCATAAAAGTGTTGATTTTTTCGATGTTCAAGTTGCTTCATAAAATCTGACAAAATTTTGAAAAGTTCTAGAATAGTTGTGTTATTGGATTCTAGCGTTTTAATAGTATGGTGGAATATATTAGAGAAATGCTGAACAAATAACAAATATATTTCAATTACGTCATTAAGCTTATGATCGTTTATACGAAATACTTCAATGTATAATTTTGGCAACTCATTTTTTTTAGATAAATCCTCAAAATATTCCTTTAATGGTAACCAAGACATCAAAATTATGTCTATAGCTGGTAAAATGGACAACCATCTGGTGGGACAATGTTTTATTATTTCTCTAAATTCTATATCACAGAAAACATAAAATGATTTTAGATTTTCTCTGCGTTTTGCAGATTTTGCAAAAAAGTGATATATCTTTGTTATTATGTTATTAATATCCACTGAAAGACAATCTAATGCGTGCTTTAAACAATTATGTAAAGTGTGAGCGTAGCAGTTTGCCTTCAAAATATTACTATTTTTATTCTTAAGTTTAACGTATACAGAATTTCTATTTCCAAAATTAGAGTTTGTATTATCTGCACTAAAACTACAGAGTTTTTTCAGAGGCAGACCTAACTTATTCATTGATTCTTTTACAGCTTGAAACATATCTTCTGCTGTTTCATCAGGTTGTTCAAAAAAATCTACCAATTTATTTTCTATACCGTTTTTAATTGTATAGTACTGTAAAACCAACGGAAAAAACTTTCTGTTTAAATGATTTGATGCATCAGTTTGCACTGAATAACATAAATTGTTTGAGTGTATAACAAGTAAAATTTTTTCTAGTTCTCTTGGTGCTAAAACTTATTGTACAATAGCCTCTGCTTTGGTTCGACCACAATGAATTTTTTCACCATATTTTGAATCAGAATGCGTCTTTTTCATTAATTTAAGGCAGCAATCCAATGCACTGTAGGATTGGTTATGCTTGGATTGGTTATGCTTAATGCAATGAAAAATGTGAGCAACTTCCGCAGCAGTTGTCATATCTTCCTCTACAGTATCCTTTTTATCGAAAAAATTCAAGAGGACCTTACTACAACCAACGGCAGTAACATTTTTCTGATGATTAGCACTTGATTCGTGGTCATTAAGTGCACGTACTCCTTTGTTAAATACCAAAATTTCGGTTCTACATAACGTACAATAACCTTTCGTTGTAGATATTTTTCTAACCTAAGTTTTCGCAGATAACCAATCGTTGTTAAATTTTGTAATACGCTTACATCTCTTTGGCGGTGTAGCCATTACTATAACAAGTTTATTTTAATAACATTATTAACAAAGGAAATTGCAGAAACTTATCACTTACTACAGAATTTAAGAACACACGGATATTAACGAATGACCAGTGACCACCCAAACCAGGCATACCACACTGAACAAAGTAACTATAACAGACATCTCAAAACGCAGTGCTACCATTTGCCTCTAAGAACTACCAACTATTGTACCAAATTTTTCTTTCGCGAGGAATTTTGCTTTAGCAGGAGGACGCGAGGACTTTTTGTGAAAACGAGGACGGGTGGCAACCCTAGTCCGTATCCCTTGCTCGCTGTACAACTGATACAAAGGGCGCGTTCAGCGGCTGAGTTGCTTACTCAGCAATCGATTGTGATTGGCTCACATGAAGGTAATAGCCAATCACAAACGACTGCTGAGTAAGCAACGCATCCGCTGAACGCGCCCATTGGTTCTACTATTTGGTAACTGGTGATCTGGGTAACGCTGTGCGTACAAGCGTCTTGCAGCCAACGCATTTTGACCACATTCGCCGTAAATTAATATCATGTCCACAATATTCGAAAATTCGGCCATGTTTTGAACACTGCTATCTGCGACGAAGTGCAGTCCAGAACTAACCCGCTTAAATAGTTAAGGCTCAGCGTACTTCCCCGAAAATGTAATAAAAATAAGGCAGGGATTCTCAACCTATTTCATCGTTCGTCGAAATCATTTATTATCTTTAATATTTATTAATTAATTGTCATACAAAAACTGCTTCATTCTATCACTTTTAATGTCAGCTTTCACTGGTTTAATTTTTTTGTATGAAGTTAAGAAACACCCAGTATTTTTTTTTGTTGTCAGTCAACGGAAATTATTGTTTGATTTTCCTTGACTGTCTTAATCACGGAGGTTTCTTTTGCTTGAATATATCAGCAAATTTTTTAAAGTCGATCCCTGCTTGAGGAGGTTTTTTTTTCTCCTCCTTTTTTTTAACTGAAGTCACATTTTCCAGATTTCTCTGGACCTTATACTGCAACGATTCCGGAACACACATTGTCCGCAACGAATTCCAAAGCGCCCTCCAAATCGAAGGCACCCTACCCCCCAGTGATAACAACAAGCCAAACCTCTGGTGGGACCACACCTTGATCTCGCTCTTCGGCGTGGGGCAGGACAGGGTCGGCTTCGAGCACTTCCGCGCCTGGATTCAGTACAATAAAGAGGCCACCGTGCTTTCGAAATGGTAGCGACATTCCCGAAAGTTTGAAAAAAAATTGAATTTCACTCCAATTTTGAAATTCCAGGCTGCTAACGTCATCGTGTGTCAGCCTAAGCTCGGAGTTGGAAACTCCCACTTTCTATCAGACCCTCGCCGGAGTGACTCACCTCGAAGAGCAAGACATCTGCGAACTGGAAAAATGCTTCTGGTCGTTGCAGAGTTCATCACCATCAGGTCAGCTGGATTTGAGCTGCGTCAGCACTTTGGTTAGTCCTCCAATACCAGCGAGCGCCTGCCAAGGGTTTGTTACTTCGAACTTCAGCGTGCAGGGAGGGATTAATCGGGGGTTGTTTCAGGTTATTCTTGGCTCTGGATGTAAACAGGGATGGGCACGTTGATTTTAAAGAGCTCTGTTGTGGAGTATCGGCGGCCTGTAGAGGACCAACGGTTGAAAGAATGAAATGTAGATACCAATCGATTTTTTTAATTTTTCTTTTGAAAATTTTGTTTGTTTTATTACAGTCTGCTTTAAAATCTTCGATATGGATCGTGATGGCCTTTTGAATCCGAAGGAGCTCCAGCACATGATAGAAGTTCTGCTTTTCGTCGCCAGGGAAAACAATAGTCATTCTGAGGAGATTTACAAGTCGAGCTTTAGAAAAGATAGCTCTGCGAGGACGAGCGTTACAAGCAGGCAGAGTTTGCAGGCTCATAGCCTAGAGGAAAACGAATCAAATTCGAAGGGGGATGTTCTAAATGATTCGTATACGAAGACCTTGAGTGCACTGCGCGAGCAGCTCAATAACGAGGGGTTCCTAACACAGGAGGATTTCTTGGTGTGGAGCGTTAACAATCCGTTGGTGGATCCGTTGCTCGAGCTTTTGTTTCAAGTGTGCCATGTATCTTTGGGACTCAAGCCGCTCTGCAGACATCATGAACACGAGATTGGTACCTAATTAGAATTAACCCTTGCTTTTCTGTTTCTAACGGTCGTCTTACACTACCCTAGAAACAAGCCTAGAATTTGAACAATTTCTAGACCAAGACATACAATGATCGCCAAAAAATTCGCATCATATGGGAAAATTTTTTATTATTGATTTTTTTTTAAAACTTTACGAGAATAGTTTGTGTATGTTCGATAACCAAATATAAGTAGAACAATGCTGGTGAGCAACTTTTAGTGTTACTAAAAATAGCACTTATCTAAAATAAAAAATTAAAAAATTGTTGTAATTTGAAACTGCTGGACATATTAGACAAAATTTTAGTAGAATTCAATAGTTGCTTACAAAATGTGTGTCTTGATTGTCAGACAAAATTTCCTTCGGTGTAGTATTTTGAAAAAAGGAAAATTTTGCTCAAGACGTGAAACAGTCAATGGTCATTTGGCATTTAACTTTTACGGGTGGTTAGCTTTTGTCATTCATATTCATAAAAAATATTTAATAGAATAAATTTTCCTCTTGGGTTCCGAATTGTTGCATGCATAATAAAACTTGAAACAAGTTTTTGACGTTTCTGGTGCAAGGCCTTTTTTACATACGATTTCGTGTTAATGTTTTTGATTTCTTCATAATACGTCTCTCAAAATACCAATTTAGTCTAAGTAGACCGAAAATTACAAGAATTGCATCTACTTTTTGGTTTGGACCCGTTTAATATTCGTACTTATAAAATCGATATTTTCCATGGTAGCCATGAAATAGTTTTTACTGTTTGTATCAATGTCGATTTTATAAGTACGATTTAAACGGGTCCAAACCAAAAAGTAAATGCAATTCTTGCAATTTTCGGTCTGCTTAGGCTAAGTTAGGGTTAGAAGATTTATGTAATCAAGAAATCAAAAGTAATTTTATGTAAAAAAAAACCCTTGCACCAGAAACGTGAAAAATCGTGAAATCGCAACAGTTAAAAACCCGATAACAAATTTCATTGTTTTAAATACTGCTTACGGATATAAATGAATAAGCTAACCACTCGTAAGAGTTAAATGCCAAATGACCATTGACTGCTTCACGTCTTGAGCAAAACAGAATACTATACCGAAATAAATTTTGTCTGGCAACCAAGACACACATTTTGTAAATAACTATTAAATCCTACTAAAATTTTGTCTAATATGTCCAGCATTTCCAAATTACAACAATTTTTTAATTTTCGAATCTTAAATAAGTGCTATTTTTAGCAACACTAGGACCCAATTTCATAATAGGACTTTAAATTTAAAGAAAAATTTTGTGCAAATCGTTCTTGATTGCAGTGAAAACCTCGAGCAGCCTTTGTACAGCTGTTTCAGCCCTGCTTGGGGCTTCGTCAGCAGAGACGTGGCTCAACATTCCCACTGCAAACAAAAACGACTTGTCCAACTTATTCGCAATTGCGATGTAAGAGTGATGAACAGATAAAATAGCGACATCTTACGATCGTTTTTTGACCTGACATTGCAGTAGGATAGACAAATTGAAGCGGGATTTGCTCCTAATAAGTCCCCCATGCAAGGCGGCCATGCTTGCTGTCAAAGCATAATGAAAGTTTTTAGAAAAATTTTGTGCAAATCGTTTTTTATTGCAGTGAAAACATCGGGCAGCCTCAGGACAGCTGTTTCAGCCCTGCTTGGGGCTTCTTCAGCAGAGACGTAGCTCGACATTCCCACTGCAAACAAAAACAAACAAAATTTTTCTAAAAACTTTCATTATGCTTTGACAGCAAGCATGGCCGCCTTGCATGGGGGACTTATTAGGAGCAAATCCCGCTTCAATTTGTCTATGCTACTGCAATGTCAGGTCAAAAATCGCTCGTAAGATGTCGCTATTTTATCTGTTCTTTAAATTTAAAGTTAAAAATACCTTTTCTTATTCTTAAAGTGACTTTAAATTAAAGCTTCCTTGAAGTCTGATTATGAAAAAGGCCATAAAATTTGCTCACCAGCATTGTCGTACTTATATTTGGTTATCGAACATGCACAAACTGTTGGCGTAAAAAGTTTTAAAAAAAAGTCAATAATAAAAAAGTTTCCAATATGGTGCGAACTTTTTGGTGGTCACTGTATAGGCTAGTGTAATACAGTACATTGTCTGCAAAATGTTGGAAATCTGTATCTTTATTTTATGGTCACCTTTTTATTTCATAATCATATTTTTATTTCATAGTTTTACTCCTTTGTTTCCACACTTACTTTTAGAATAAAATTGTGTGGAAAAATAAAAATTGCTCTAATTTGGACACAATTTGCCTGACATTTTGGTTGCTAAGCGATTATTACCATAATGTGCGAGAACAGAATTTGGAACAGAACGAAATTGAAAGCTGTCAGTTCGTCAGTCATAGAGCGGGAATTTACAAAAAAAAAAAAAAAACACAAATAAGAGGCAACAAAAAGTTGAAAAAAGTAGTTAATTATTTCTTTAACATGTTTCATTTTCTTAGTTGGGCAAAGTAAACCGCAGTACGTCTAAAAAATATGAAGATATTAGGAGTGTTCGTTTTATTTTCGACTGAAATCAGTAAATATCAGAAGGAGGTGTGTTGCTGAGTTAAAACGTTCTAAAAAAAACAAGTTAATTCCACCGATATCGCGCAAACGTCAAACGAGACATTCAGCCATTACATACACATGAATTCTAACCTAAATCCCTATTTAAACTAAAATATTAAAGGAGACTGTGATTTAAGAGATAATTGAAATTATCCTGCGCCCCCAATAATTTTTATATCCGTAGATACGTATTTCGGCAGCTAAGCTGCCATCTTCACTACGCTACCAACCTAAAGCACTAAAAAGATCTAAAAACAATCTAATCAACCTGATAAAATCATAAAAATGTTAAAACTATCAACAATCTAATCATCCTAAAAGATATATATGTCTAAATGGAAGTAGAAGACCCGAGAAAAATTCTTATTCTAACGAATAAGTAAGTATAAATTCCCTGTTATTTGATACATAAAAATTCTGAAAAGAAACTATATATGTTATGAACAAGTAAAACAGCGACATCTTACGATCGCTTTTTGACCTAACATTGCAGTAGGATAGACAAATTGAAGCGGACTTGCTCCTAATAAGTCCCCCATGCAAGGCCGCCATGCTTGCTGTCAAAGCATAATGAAAGTTTTAAAAAATTTTCTTACAAATCGTTTTTGATTGCAGTGAAAATCTCGAGCAGCCTCTGTACAGCTGTTTCAGCCCTATTTGGGGCTTCTTCAGCAGAGACGTAGCTCGACATTTTCACTGCAAACCAAAAACGACTTGACCAATTTATTCGCAAATGCGATGTAATAGTGGTGAATCGCATTTGCGAATAAATTGGTCAAGTCCTTTTTGGTTTATTTATTATTATTTGCTGTTTCAGCCCTGCTTGGGGCTTAGTCAGTAGAAACGTAGCTCGAAATTCTCACTGCAAGCATGGCCGCCTTGCATGGGGGACTTATTAGGAGCAAATCCGCTTCAATTTGTCTATCCTACTGCAATGTTAGGTCAAGAAGCGATCGTAGGATGTCGCTGTTTTATCTGTTCATCACTCTTAAATCGCAATTGCGAATAAATTGGACAAGTCGTTTTTGTTTGCAGTGGGAATGTCGAGCTACGTTTCTGCTGACGAAGCCCCAAGCAAGACTGAAACAGCTGTACAGAGGCTGCTCGAGGTTTTCACTGCAATCAAAAACGATTTGCGACAAAATTTGTTATATATGTTATGTATAAATTGGAAAGGTATCAAATATCAGGGAATTATATACTTATTTATTCGTTAGAATAAGAAGTTTTTTCGGGTCTTTGGACTATTTATTTCCGTGTTGTTTGGTTAGCTCTTATTTGTAAGGATTTTCTGACGGTTAATTTTAGATCTTTACATATTAATTTATATTTACTTACATTTAGACATATATAGGGCGTCCCGCACCATGTGCTCACCTTTCTAGAATCTTTATTTATTAATCGATTGACCTGAATTTTGGAAACGATAAACTAAACAAAAAATGGAATTTTTCGGCATACTGATAATCGTTATAGGACTTCCGGTTTTGCCGGAAGTGATATCAACTTTTTTATTTTAAATGGAACACCTTATATATTTTTACATATTTAAAATCTACGGACCATTACGAGTTCGAATACGTATCAATTGTTAATTTTAGTTTCCATGACAACAAAAAAAAAACTTTATTTTTCAGTCTAGAAAGCTATGAATCGCATTTTTTCGATCTAGTGTGATCAAGTGTTTCGAAAAATCACTCCTTTGACGGTATTTTGATTTTTAACATTTTTACAGGATTTGAAATTTTCATTAGCTGTTAACTAATTTATTTCGATAGAACCTCACATGTTTCTTAGCTTAGTTCAACAGAACATTTTTTTCTGAGTACGCTGATACAAAATACGTCTTATTTTCTTTGAAAGTCATTTGAAATAAAGGGAGTGTAAAGTTTCAATAAGACATGCTCTATTATTATTTTCAAAGAAAATATGACGTATTTGGTATCAGCGTACTCAGAAAAAAATGTTCAGTTGAACTAAGCTAAGAAACACATGAGGTTCTATCGAAAAAAATGAGTTAACAGCTAATGAAAATTTCAAATCCTGTAAAAATGTTAAAAATCAAAATACCATCAAAGGAGTGATTTTCTCGAAACACTTGATCGCATTAGATCGAAAAAGTACGATTCATAACTTTCTAGATTGAAAAATAAAAAAGTTTTTTTTTTTCGTTGTCATGGAAACCAACATTAGCAATTGATACGTATTCGGACTCGTAATGATCCGTAGATTTTAAAAATGTAAAAATATATACAAAGTTTTTTTAATCTCAAACCGGACAGAAAAATGAAGGGAAACACACTTAACGTTTCGCTATAGATTTATAGCTTCGTCGACGAAGCTATAAATCTATAGCGAAACGTTGAGTGTGTTTCCCTTCATTTTTCTGTCCGGTTTGAGATTAAAAAAACTTTGTACTTACTATTTTCATCGGACAAGAACAAACTTCAATTAAAAATATATAGGGTGTTCCATTTAAAATATGAAAGTTAATATCACTTCCGGCGAAACCGGAAGTCCTATGACGACTATCAGTATGTCGGAAAATTCCATTTTTTGTTTAGTTTCTTGTCTCCAAAATTCAGTTTAATCTATTAATAAATAATGATTCTAGAAGGGTGAGAACATGGCGCGGGACACCCGATATATCTTTTAGGATGATTAGATTGTTGTTAATTTTAACATTTTCATGATTTTATCAGGATGATTAGGTTGTTTTTAAATCTTTTTAGTGCTTTTAAGTTGGTAGCGTACTCAAGATGGCAGCTTAGCTGCCGAAATACGTATCTACGGATATAAAAATTATTGTGGGCGGAGGTTAATTTCAATTAAATCCCTATTTGATTAGGAATTTGAAGCACCTGAGATGATCTCAACTGATCTGATCCGAACTACACTTCCGAGATTTTAATGGGAACCTTGCATAAGTTATATAAGTGTGATATATGTGTAGTCATATATACAGGTGCGTGAGAGGACGGGGAAAAGTAAAAAAGATCAGTTCAAGTGCGTTCCACACCCTACAATTGGAACATATTTGATCAGTTCGGAGGAGCTCCGAGTAGCTCATTTTGGCAATTGGAAAGCGGCTATAATCTCACCAATGAGCGTGTAAAAAGACATACAAATTTCCAAGGTTACTGAGTGCCGCTGAGTTACTCTGAGTTTTGGGGTAAAAAAAAGACACCTAATCTCTTCGGCTTGATGTTTCTTTTCAGCAGTATTTTTTCTTGTCATAATATCTTCTTTGACTTTCTTTTCCTTGTGCTAGGTGATTTGTTCCTATATCATTTTATACCGACAAGGCTAACATAACACGTCATTACTTAATTTTGAAGCGAGAAGTTGCTTCCACCCACATCGACTGACTGAACTGTCGTCTGCGAGACATGTATTTGTACAAAATATCTAGGGTAGTGTAAAACATAAAATTTATGCGACAACTAAAAATGGAACAATAGATCTTGTCCTAGAAATAGTTCAATTTCTAGGCTAGCTTCTAGGGTAGTGTAAAACGACCTTAAGTTTCCTTTGTGTTGCAGTGATCGGCTGGTTGAATCGAGAGGAGCGCAGAGGATTTCGCGTTGGACAATTTTGGTACTTGATTTCGTCAGATTGGTGGCAAACCTGGTGGAATTATTCAACGGCCCCCAAGAACCATTACGACTTCTGTTCGTGCCGAACGGACCACCGGCTGCCCGTAGAAGAAGGAATAGTCTGCGACGAGAGCTTCACGAGCAACGGAACGGATTACACCTCGCACTCCAACGAGTTCACCTCGAACAGCACCGATTCCATGGGCGATTTGTTGAGCAAAGGCGACAGGTATGTTTCTAAATTACCATTTTTATTCATAGAGGGCGTCAATTTTCCTTTAATACAAGGTTGATAAAACTGATATTGCATCTAGTAGGTTGCCTCGTTCCCATTTAATATGCAATTTGAAATTTCCTCCCCGCAAAAGTAACTCATGACGTCACACGAAACTTCTATCCGTCACAGTGAAGTAAATAGGGTGAGTTTTAATCTGTTTCCTAAAGGCCGACGCGCACTTATCCTACCCGGCCGGCATTTTATTATTTACCTATTTTTATATGTAACAACGCACACTAATCGGAATCGCATCACTCCGCACGGAATCGGCGCGTACGGAATAATTCGACTAGAATATTTTAGCCGGCTGCCGATAGTGACTTGCGCTTCCTATTATTATTTTTTAGCTTTTCTTCTTCCACTTCATACAATAGCGCCACAGTCACAATTGTAAGATCTAAATGAGCATCCACATGTGTTTAAATTTGAAAGAATACCAATATTCATTGCTCAAGCGCATATAATTTTGTCATTTGATGTAGTTGACGATATGAATAATGCGCGTTGCTTCTAATTTTGGCCAGTACGGACTTAATTCGACTAGAATATTTCAGCCGGCTGGCGAGATCATTATCATTACTTCTCAGCTTTTGTTCTTCCTCTTCACATAATCATAATATTAGGATTTAAAAGAGCATCCATATTTGTTTAAATTTGAAAGAATACCAAGAGAACTCAATATTCGTTGCTCAAGTGTATAGAAATTTGTAATTTGATGTAGATGACGATCCGTTGGGGTGCGCTATTACATATAAAAATAGGTAAATAATAAAATGCAGACCGGCGTGGACCGGTGCGCTGCCGGCCGGATAGGATAAGTGCGCGTCGGCCTTAAAGCTTCATCTAATTTACTAAAAACGGAATCAATTCAATGGTCTTATTGATCAAATAACGCAAAAATCTCGTTAAGATGCCCGATGGAATTTATCACGTAACGTGACGTAATGTAACGAGATATAAGGCAACCTTCTAATACACAGTCAAGCTCTACCAACCTTGCTTTAACAATTTTATTTTTGACTTGAAAACGTTTCTGTTGAGTTGAATGTAGACACTTGCGACAGATGGCGCTGATTGTATTTGCGTCTCGAGAGTATTTTTCTTCTGTTTTGTTTTTGTGTCGCACTAACTGCTCTTGTTAACGTAATAATAAAGCGGCGTTTACATTACATACATATTTGTATTATACAAGTATCTTACATGTTGTTTGATAAGTCTGGAACGAATATGAAAATTGGTCTCATACAAGTATTACATTTTTCATGTATTTGACATGTATCCGACATGTTTTACAAGATAGATTTGTATTCCAAATTAATGGAAAACTCAGCGATTGCAGACCATACAAGTTACTTACGCATGTGCAGAATAGTTAACTGTTTTAAATTATTAAGCGAGCTGATGGTTTGTGACGATGAAGTGATCCAAAAAGAGCATAATAATAATAGGTATATTCGTTTTAGATGACTTGGGTTGCCGCAAGTCACCTGCGTCAACGAAATGTGTATTCGTTTTAGATTTTCGGCATGCTGTATTTGACATTGGCATATTCGTTTTAATTGCCACTGCGGCAGTGCTGGTGTTGACGCAACGTGCACCTACTCCAGAGTAGGGTTTAGTTGCGTCAACACCAAAGTATTGTTTACTTAACCTTAATTTAATTATTTTTCAGCAAGCTCGGTGTTCATCACACAGAAAAATCTTTGTTTGAATACAGTCGATGCATTTATTTATTTGAATGATGCACACTTTACATTAATTCAAGCAGTTTCTTGTCGATTCAAACTTTTTTTTACTTGAATAGAATACATAATGGCTTTTCTTTTAAATAAATGATTGCATTGAACGTACCCAAACGAAAATTATGTTGATTTAACATTTTTTTTTCTCTGGGTACAACTTGCTCATCACAAACTATTCGTTTTAGATCAATTTCTGATGCAACCATAACTTGACCTAGATGGGCATCAGCCACTTGACGATGACGCTATTGTGGCAAACCCAGCATTTCTAAAACGAATATACCTATTATGTGGCAGCGGCAAACAAAAATTGATCGTCATCATCCATGAGCGACACTTTTACACTTTTTTTTAATATTAAATACTAGATATGTAGCGAACAAGTCATACGGTGTAAACGATGTTCTGCGCTAGTCTAGTATTTTTCGAAGACTTGTGCTGAAGATTTATCAGGATTAGTACGCGACAAGTCGACAGTTTTGTAAAGATTTGATTTGTTTTAGAATTTATTGAAGACATGTATGTAATATAAGTGTAGGGCAGAGTAAAAATACAGCACGTGGTTCATAACTTTTATTCTTGCACCACCATCTTGGTTACAACTACATAGATACCCACTGTTGCCAACTTACTTACATGGTTGATATTAACTGAATAGAGGGCGCTACATGTGGTTTTTTTTGTTGATATACAAATTTTAACACCTCCACTTATCAATACAAAAAACATCTTACAAACTAACTAAGCCTAGTAAATCTAACAATCTGTAATGTTTTTCAGGACCCAAACTTTTAGTTAAGATATCTGCAGGCATAACATTTGTAGGCAAAAATTTACAAATTTGTTAGAAATTACCTCTCGTATAAAGTGGTAGCGAACGTCTATGTGCTTACTTCTTTTATGATGGACTGGATTGGCTGATAAATTCAAAGCACTTTGATTATCATTGAACAGAGTAATACATGTTACGTTTCCAGTTATTTCTGTCATTAAGCCTCTCAAGTACAATGCTTCTATGCAGGCTTCTGATAGTGCCATATATTCGGCCTCTGTGCTTGACAATGCTACTGTTCTCTGTTTTGAGCTTTCCCAAGATACTAAAGAGTCACAAAATTTGAATGCGTAACCCGTATAAGATCTACGATTTGTCGTATCTGTTGCCCAGTCTGCATCTGCAAAACCCTGTATATCTGAATCATTTTTTGAAAATCTTAACTGGTAATTCATCGTCCCTTTCAAGTATCTTAAAACACGCTTAACATTTCTCCAACAACCTTCATCATACATATTATTAAATTGACTTAAAAAACTTACACTGTAAGATATATCAGGCCTTGTTAATACTGATAAATACATAAGACTACCTATCAGATTTTGATAAGGAAATTGATTAACAGTATGATCATTTATACTCTTTTCTTCTAACTTTAATTTACTTTCCATAGGAGTTTTAACCGTTTTTGCTTCAGTTAAGTTAATTTTTTTAACAATTGTTCAATATACTTTCTCTGGCTTAAAGTAATAACATTGTTTTCAATATCAAAATCTATCTGCATGCCTAAACATTCCTTGATTCTTCCTAAATCTTTGATATGAAATTTAGAACTTAACTCACTTTTGACAGTACTAGTTTCAGTTTCATCTTTGGAAAAAATGAAAAAATCATCTACGTATACCGCAATGATTGTAATCAATCAATTTTGCCTCTTAGTATATAGACACGGTTCATATTTTGACCTTTTAAAATTTAGTTCCAGTAAGGTGTCGTTTACTCGCTCATTCCATGCTCTGGATGACTATTTGAGTCCGTACGTTGCCTTATTTAATTTTAAACATTTATTAATTTTATCTGAGCAAACAAAACGTTCTGGTATGTCAATGTATACAGTTTCCTTCAAATAGCCATTTAAAAAAGCAGTTTTTACATCTAGGTGATTTATATCTAAGCCTAACTTCACCGACAATGCAAAGAGTAATCGTAAACTAGAGTTTCTTACTACAGGAGCAAAAGTTTCATCGTAGTCTATGCCCCGTTTTTAGCACGATATTTCACCACACCTTCACCACTGACCTTCTTCTTAAAAACCCACTTACACTTTACCACTGCTGCTGAAGAATCTTTCGTCCAATCAGCTACTTCCCAGGCATTATTTATTTCAAAGCTCTGTAGCTCCTCTGACATGGCTTGTCTCCACATTTCAGCATCTGGCCTCGATAAAACTTCTTCCTTGGTAACTGGATCGTCTATGATTGAACTCTCCGCACACATGTAAGTCACAAAATCCTTAAACTCCTTTGGCTTTGGCTCTCGCTTTGATCTTCTCATCTCCGACACTGGTAGTTCTTGAGTTCCACTCATCCATTCTTCATCACTTGTGTCTTCTTACTCTGAATAAGCGTTCACAGATTCTGAATTCATTGAATTTCCTTCCACTGAAACATTTTCAAATTGTTTTTCTTCAGACTGTTCACCTTCATCATTTTCCCCTACTGAATCCACTTCCTCACGAACTTGCTTTAAGACTATTCGTGTTTCGTCACTACTTTCTTCCATAATTGTCACATCCCTATGAATATCAATTTTATTCGTTTCAGGATTATAGAGCCTGTAACCTTTGCTCGTTTCACTGTATCCCACTAAGATCAATCTCTTTGATTTCTTGTCCCATTTTAACCTTTGCGACTTGGGAATATGTGCCATTACTTTACTCCCAAAAATTCTGAGATTACTAATGTCTGGTTTCTTCCCATACCATATCTCAAAAGGTGTTTTATTTCCCAAGGTTGATAATGTACTTCTGTTATACAGATAAGCAGCAGTATTGACCGCTTCTGCCCAAAATTTGTTATCAAGTTTTGCATCAAATAACAAGCTCCTCGCCTTTTCGACAACAGTTCTATTTAAACGTTCAGCTGAACCGTTTTGTTCTGGGGTATAAGGGTTTGATGCTTGATCCACACTTGTTTTAGAAAATTTTCGAAAACTGTTCCGCAGAATTCTCCACCATTATCACTTCTCAAAATTTTAATCTTTTTATCTGTTTGGTTTTCAACCATACTTTTAAATTGTTGGAAATTTTCAAGCACCTGTAAAAGGTAAACCGAGTAAAAAATAAACAAAAGCCATTTTACTGAAGACATCTTTAATTATGAGAAAGTATTTCGAGCCACCCAATGATTTAACTTCCATAGGGCCACAAATGTCTGCATGCACTATTTTTAGTATATTATCTGCTCGTGATCCCTTACTCGGAAATGGTAATCTAGTCTGCTTACCTTCGTTACAAGTCTCACAATTTCGCTTACTGGCCCTGATTTCTCCTTTACATATGATGCCCTCAATAGCTCCTTCGGTCATCTTCTTAAGGTCTTTTTCATTGATATGCCCCAGTCTACGATGCCATGTTTCACTCGATGCCAAGAAACAACGATTGGAAATTTCAACATCTAACTTGTACATATTGTTAACCAATTTTGCAGTACCGATCACTTGTTGATTTCCATTCTATATTGTGCATCCAACGTTAGTGAAAATAATATTATTGCCTTTTTTTATGAGTTGGCTTACAAATAATAGGTTAACAGCCACTTTTGGGACGTATACCACATCTTTCACTAACACGGGTATTTTTTTATTTCCTACTATTGTAGTAATATTTAAATTTTCCGAACAATCCACAAGTAGTTTGCACTTATCTGCAACTATGATTTCTTTTAGTCAAAAAGTAATGTTTTCTAACAAGTCTCTGTTATTGGTTACATGAACACTGGCACCAGAGTCTATGTACTAATCTGTTTTCTTAAAACCTTGTCCACTCAGAAAAATTGCACTAAAAACCTGTGCAGTTGTATGGTTATCCCTATACATTTATTCTTGTAATGTCCAATTTGTTTGCAGCGATAACAGCGAATTTCCTCTTTCATGGATGTTGATTTTGCCGTTTCATTTTTATGATTGCTGACCTTGCCTGTTTTATTTTCGCTAGGTTTCCTACGCCACGCTACTTTACTTAGAAGAGCGTTACCTGGATTATCATCCACCATGTCCAGCAACTTACTTTTTATTGCATCAGTTGTAATTTCAATTCCGCTATGTTCGATAGCCATTATCAGTGGTGAAAATTTCTCGGGTAATCCTGCAAGAAGTAATGATCCAACCCATTCATCACTGATTTCGAATCCTGTACCCCTAAGCTTCTGTGCAGTCTCAACAATATGATTTACATAAGACGTCCATATTTTCTAAACGTGTCGAAATCAACGACCGTAACAAACTGAATCTTCTAGTGAAACCGGTGTCATCATACAACCTTTTTAAATTTATCCAAAGTTCTTGAGCATACTTCGTCTCCTTTACGTGAATAAATAACGACGTATCGATCGTCAAGATCAATTTGGCCCTTGTCTGAGTGACTTTGTCGACGTTCGTTTCATTTCCCTCTATGCATTGTTTTAAATCCTCGAGAATCAGAAAATTTTCAGCAGCGAACGCCCATTCATCATAGTTCTCGCGACCTTTTAATTTCGGCACACTCGCGATATAATACAAAAACATGCTAGTTATTGTATTGTATTGTATTGTAGTATTAGTCATTGTGCACTCAAAAAACTAGTAATCTGGGTCCATAACCTGTAGGGCAGAGTAAAAATACAGCACGTTCATAACTTTTATTCTTGCACCTCCATCTTGGTTACAACTACATAGATACACACTGTTCCCAACTTACTTACATGGTTGATATTAACTGAAGAGAGAGCGCTACATGTGGTTTTTTTCGTTGATATACAAATTTTAACAGTAAGCGCCCCTTAAGGATTGCAGAACCGTAATTAGGTCTCCATTCACTTGGTCATGACTATACGTATACCACGTGCTACAAGAACGTAGAACTTACTCGTGAAATATACGAAGCTCAATATCCAGAAAAGGTTACACAGATGAAGCTGTAGTTCCACTGATCGTTCATGGACAATCGTATATAAGCGATTAAAATTTTCACCAATGAAATTCTATCTTTTTGGCACAACATACCCGTAGCTGATGTGATATTGGTTTAAAATTTTAATCGCTTGCACACCATTGGCTGCAATCGGTCAGTGCCATTGCAGTCTTAACTTGATAAACAAAAAGCAAAATTTCTGTGATCATGGCACTAGCGATTTCTGTTCGTAAAAAGAATAAGTTCGGTTTTTCAAAGTTTCGAAGAAATCTCCGTATCATTATACATCATTGCATCCAGAAAAAAAATCTTTCTTAAATGACCCCAAAAATTAGGGGGTACCAATTTAAAATTTTAAGGTTAGGTTAGATTACTGAAAATTTGCAAAAATTAAATTAGTTTTATTAAGTGCCCATAAAAGTACTTAATTATCATGTAAATTAGTTCAAACCGCAATCAGAGCAAAAAGTAAAACTAGTTTGCTAATATTGTCGAGTTATTTTTGAACAGGATGTATATTATAATACTAATACTAAATACTATATTATGTTTCTACTTTCTTGCATTAATTATTTTATGCACGAAATAATTATGAATTCTACTTAAATAGTTCTTTTTCGTAATGAAACAAATTTCAAGAAATGTAAAGCATACATACATACATAATAAACCAATAATTTTATACTCTAAAACAGTGTTTCCCAACTTTTTTTAGCAGTCACACATTTTAAAACCACTGGTTTGGCCATAACATATTATTTCCGTGTTTATCTGATGTTGTCTAGGTGTTGGCAGGTAATTGCTGCAGTAAATAGTATAAAAACATGTAGATTAGGCATTTATTAGTGTTTCTACCCCCCCCCCCCCCCAAAAAAAAAAGAAGAAAGAATACAAAACACGAACACTGACACGAGTGTATTCAACTACTCGTGTTTTGAACAAATAATATTTTTATGAATGTATACCGGGTGTCCCGCGCCATGTGCTCACCTTTCTAGAATCTTTATTTATTAATCGATTAATCTGAATTTTGGAAACAATAAATTAAACAAAAAATGGGATTTTTCGACATGCTGCTAGTCGTCATAGAACTTGATGTGATATCAACTTTCTTATTTTAAATGGAAAACCCTATATATTTTTACATATTTGAAATTTACGGATCATTACGAATCCGAATACGTATCAATTGTTAATTTTGGTTTCCATGTCAACGAAAAAAAAAACTTTTTTATTTTTCAATCTAGACAGATATGAATCGCATTCTTTCGATCTAATGCGATCAAGTGTTTCGAGAAAATCACTTCTTTGATGGTATTTTGATTTTTAACATTTTTACAGGATTTGAAATTTTTATTAGGTCTTAACTATTTTTTTTCGATAGAGCCTCATATGTTTCTTCTTAGCTTACATCAACAGAACATTTTTTCTGAGTACGCCGATACCAAATACGTCATATTTTCTTTGAAAATAATTTAAAATAGAGGATGTCTTATTGATATTTTACACTCCCTTTATTTCAAATGGCTTTCAAAGAAAATATGACGTATTTGGTATCAGCGTACTCAGAAAAAAATGTTCTGTTGAACTAAGCTAAGAAACACATGAGGTTCTATCGAAAAAAATGAGTTAACAGCTAATGAAAATTTCAAATCCTGTAAAAATGTTAAAAATCAAAATTCAATCAAAGGAGTGATTTTCTTGAAACACTTGATCGCATCAGATCGAAAAAATGCGATTCATAGCTGTCTAGATTGAAAAATAAAGTTTTTTTTTCGTTGTCATGGAAACCAAAATTAACAATTGATACGTATTCGGACTCGTAATGATCCGTAAATTTCAAATATGTAAAAATATATAGGGTGTTCCATTTAAAATAAGAAAGTTGATATCACTTCCGGCGAAACCGGAAGTTCTATGAAGACTAGCAGCATGTCGAAAAATCCCTTTTTTTTGTTTAATTTATTGTCTCCAAAATTCAGATTAAAATCGATTAATAAATAAAGATTCTAGAAGGGTGAGCACATGGCGCGGGACACCGGTATACAAGCCCCCCCCCCACCCCGCCCCGTTAAACATGCTAGATCATTCACAGAATAATTGAAAAGATCAACTGTATTAGGTAAATAAAATAAATATAAGTAAAAGTAAAAAAAAAATTTTCTTCAAAATTAATATGTAAATTTATTATAAGATTATTATAAACTTCAACGTATTCTTTCCTAACTTAAATAACAATGAAAAAGAATTTTGCGGTTCTTTTCTTAGAGAACACATGTTTTATTCATTTAAAAATAAAAACTAATTTAACAAATGAACCAGGGTCAAGTGGTGTAAAAATGAGACATCAAATAAAATTGGTAAAATAATATAATCCGATACTGCCGATAGTTTTCTTATTATAAATACTTTATTATTTATTTATTAGCTTGCAGTTAATAAATGTTTCTATCCTAGACAGCATCATTTTACTTATCTATTTGTTAATTTGTTGTAGATACTTTTCTATTAAATACTTTTTTTATAAATTTTACTAGAGGTCGCCCAAGACTGTTAGGCCGGCTTTTTCAGTCACAGTTTCACTTTAATCTTATTTTTTACATAGGAACAGATAGAAGCTAACTGAAGATTAATACATGCATTTTATGATATTTAACCTGGCATGTCTCATTTTTAGACTTTTTAGACTTTTCGGAGTTAAATATGAGACAGTTTTTATTTATTTTCACCCTTTTAAAGGTATTTTTTGCATGTTTTTAAGTTGTCAATAGTTTTTTCATCATCATTTACCTCTTACAAAAATTTCATCAATTCCGTTGAAGGACTCTAACACATTAAAAAATTGAAAGTTCTAAAAAGTCTCATTTTTACACTACTTAGGCCCGATTTCACCGTCACAGTTTAACTTTAAACTTCGTTTTATTCCCATAGTAACAATTGCAAGGATAATTGTTTCCATAGGAATAAAACGGAGCTTAAAGCTAAACTGCGATGGTGAAACCGGGCCTAAATCCCATATATTTTATTTGTGGTACATCCATTTTTCTGCAGAACCTAATTGGAAATTGTCTTTTTATTCAATAATATTTTATTTAAAAAGAGTTCAGATCACTTCAAATGTTCTTGTTCTTAACATCCATTATGTATGTAATTGTAGTTATAATATTGGTTATGTTTAGTGAGGCGCGTTCCTTAAAAAATTAATATAAGTTGGAAAGTCGCATATAGACGCATTTACTATTTTAAATATTGTATTCTTTGTATTCTGAATATGCATTAATTATAAAAAAGAACATTTCAAAATCTGGAGAGACCTACCTTTTTGCGAGTCTATTTAATTTTTAATATCACAGATTTAAAATAATTTAATAGGGGAAACTCTAGTTTTACATGCAGAACGGGGGTTCCGATTTACATTAAAGACGAAATAACAAATGTATTACATATTCAGTATATGATTATCATTGCAAAAAATATAACACAACATAGAAATAAACATAGAAATAAACTTTAAAAAGAAAGATCGTTCAAAGACGACTGATTAAAACGCGAATGACGATTTAATAAATTAATAAGTTTGACAATGGCTTATTCAGAATTAAAACAATATTTATACAAACCTATATTTTTTTCATATTCTTTGTAATGTTTATTAACAGAATTATTTTCATTTACGTGATATATGAAGACTTAATTTCTCGAATTATTTCGCGCTAAATATTCATTCTAGACCACTGTGCGACGTTTGGGTACCAAAACTGGAGGGGCCAGCATTTGTTATTATAAAGTAGGTGGGTTGAAAATAAAATTCGTACCTGATTTATATTTTATTAAAAATAAGGAGATTAATGTCTTTCTTTTGAATACCGAAAAATCATGCCTCCCCGCGAATCGTCGCCGCTGTATGCAATCGTTGAAAATTCCGAATGATAAATAATGAGACCGAGACAATTAGATTTAGCTGAGTTTGTTGAAAATTGAAAACATTTGTCAGTCTTAGAATTGCCATAAAAATAAAACAAAGCCTAAAGTTAAGTAGTGACTGAAAAAATAGAATTTGAGATTGAGATCAGTGGCGGCTCGTGATAATTTACTGCGAATGTCTGACTTAGACACGTTTGTATAGTTTTTAATTTTTTAGTTGAAAATAAGATTTTCGCAGGCGTTGGATGACCTTTGAATAAAAGTTTTCCAGATTTAGTTCCAATTATTTGTTATTTTCGTCCTCCCGCAGAGGGTGCGGACTTTTTGGACTTAACGTTTTTCGCTTTAAGAAAACTTTCCTAGACATCGAAGGTGTCCATCACACTTTTTCATCAAGATTCCAAGTCCCAACGTTGATTTATTATGCTTGATGAACGAGCATGATTGATAATATCGAAGTATCTTGATAGACCCTTGTAAGTTATATGGCCGACCTTCAACCAGAATTTTAGTTCGTATCCCAATCAGCAGTGGGCCAAAATTAGTAAATATAGAATTCTACTGTCTAGTCGCCGGAAAATAAGTTATACCGCCAACTATAAATTTTATTGTTATACGACTTGGCAACTGTCGCAGATTAGAAGCACGATTCTGTTAAAAGTGTCCTCAGATTCAGTGAAACGTTATCTTAGAAGTTTTACTTAGATGAAAACCTCAAATTGAAGTTATTGAGTCATCATTTTTAGAAAACGTCATTGTAGAAAGATGGTGTCGTGAAATTGTACTTAACGATAAACGGTAGCAGTGAATTGAAATTAAACCTTTCTGTGAGCCGCTGAAGAAGACCAGTCCCGGTTTTGGTTAGAAATCGAGAATTTTACAATTGTCAAATGTTAATCCATCGCTAAAAATTTTGTTGATATTAATTTTGTTGATATTGCGTCTTGGCAGCTATATGTAGAAGAATGATTTTTGACTGATGCAATACCGAATGTCAGAAGAGAGAACATCAAGTTGTTAGCCACAATACATCCAGATGACCACAATTTTGAAGCTGTGACACCTCGGAGCACAAAAATTGAGGCAGTTCAGTGCTACTTGTTCAATGGAATGATTGGTGTGTAACGTCTTATGCTCAGGAACATGGAGCTTACAGTCCCTGAAAAATTTAAAACTGGTTTTTTATGTAAAAGAAAAGCACTTAGTATATAAATTTGTGCAGATGTGTATATTTTTGTAGTTCTTACACGGAAAGGCATTTCATAAATAAAAAGGCAAGTCAAAAGTGTCCTTTTGACTTGCTAAGTTATTCATGGATAATTCAGATTGAAAGCAAATATTAAATCATATATGTAGCAGGCCACCTGCTCAACAAGATTAGTTTTTATTCCAATCACAAGGGAGCGCAGAAATGTGTCTGAATTTCTTAGCCTTCCGATTCCAGTCTATAGAGTAGTTAGTCCAGTTAGTCTATGATCTTGATTGTTGAGTGTGAGTGCGGCGAAAGTTGAAGCCTTATCAAGAGCCGTTTTTTTTTTTACCTATTTGTGCGTACAGATAAGTTCAAAAACGCGAGAAATCGTGAAGCGCACGTTTCGGTTAGATAGGTGTTCATAAATCTTTTGCGTTTAAAACACCACTGTGCTTGAAACTCAAATTTTAAAGCTAACGGTAAATCGTCTGGCCGTTTATGACATATCAATTCGGTTGGCATGGCCCCAATTGTTTTCTTTTTCTTTTTCATCACAGATGACGCTGGCCGCGTTAACTACTTAAGATCATAGATAAAAAATATATTAGATGTCAAAGCCAACGTTGTATATGTGGAGCAACAAAATGCGCGCTTCACGCGGTCTGTGGGGAATTAAAATAAAAAAGGCGCGTAATTTAAAAATATTTCTGCGTTAACGGTTTAAGTATTGTTCAGGAAATTAAATAATCTAATACATTGAGCTGCATTCTTGCCCAAGATACTAGTTTAGGGCTATTCCAGAAGAATAAATGGAAAATTTGTGATTTTCTTTCTATAAATTACGACCACGTTTGCTCGGATAGCTTTTCTCTCCGGCGCACTGTGGTCCCGCTCCATGTAAGCGTTGGCCAAAAATGCATTTTCGGAATATCATCCTACATGATACAAATTATTTGTATCATAAAGTAGAAAAATTGAAGTTTTGTTCCAAACCAAATATTTTATGATTTGAAGCTTTAATAATTATGCTATGCACCCTCAAAGTTGACCGTTTTGTTACCGGTGAAGAAACCCGGCGCGCATGCTTCCAAAATACAATAAAATATACCGTGCTTTCAATTGAATTCCTCATTAAAGTAAGCTGTGATTTTTTTATGAAGTTGGCGACACAATTCTAGAGAAAACAGTTGTCATTAACTGTCAATACTGATCATAACATCAAATAAAAACACCAACATTAAAGTTTAAAGTAGATGCTCAAAGTGCTCTCCTTCAGCTTGAATACATACACGTACTCTGCGTTTCATGTTTTCAAACCCGTTTGCTAAGTGTTCGGGGGTAATGTTAGCACACACATCTGTAATGCCCGCACGAAGTTCTTCAATTGTGTGACACGTAGTTCTAAAAACTGTGTTTTTCATGTGCGGATAAATGAAGTAATCCATAATTGTGAGATCCGGAAACCTTGCAGGAAAATTCACAATCCGATTATCGGAAAACTCTGCAGGAAACTCATTGTTTGATGAGCTATGTGGGCAGTAGCATTGTCTTGCTGAAAGAAAAACCTTCTGTAAGTTCATCATCATGTAGTTGATTAATGAAAGGTTCTAATAACTCATTTCGATATCTTTCAGCAGTTACTGAGTCGTTAAAAAATATTGGTCCGATGATGCGCCTTCTTGACACTGCTAGCCAAACACCAATTTTTAATGGATGTAATGGGATTTCCACAAATTCATGGGGATTTTCTGCTGACCATATTCTCATATTCTGTTTATTTAAATACTCTGAGAGATGAAACCAGGCCTCATCGGAAAAGAAACACTTGTCAAGAATGTCGTCGTTGTTTAAGTTATCAAGAAACCACTGACAATATTCAGTTCTTCTGTGAAAATCTACTGGCCTGAGTTCGTGGACTGCTTGAATCTTATATGGATAAAGCTTTAAGTCTTTTTTTAAGAATAGTGTGAGATGTTCCCATTGATAACTGAACTTCTTATGAAAGTTTCGCAATAGATTTCTTGGGAGAGTGTCCCATTCGATCCCGAACATCTTCAATGCAGGCTGCAGTCCTTTTCTTAGCTGCTCCGCTCCCTGTTTTGCGACCAAGTGATCCTGTTTCACGAAATTTAAGAACACAAGCATGGATATGTTTAACTAGCTGTTCATAAGTAATAGCAAAATTAGGAAACTTCTGTACACACTGATTAATTGAATAAACTAACTGTCCATTTTCTATTCTACCGGTTTGAAAATAACTTTCAACAATAAATATTTTCTGCTGTAATTCTAACATTTTGAATTAATTGAAAATACAAAGTGTCAATTTGACATTTGTTTAATTAAATGAACAGCTATCAGTGCTGCAGATCTTAGGAGAAAAAAACAGTGAAATCACTTTAATGAGGAATTCAATAAAAGGCACGGTACCTATATTGCGCTAACTTTTTGCAACTTATTTCATATTACTAAAATGGCCACTCTTCCTACTACATAAAAATAAATTATTGATGTTTCAAGTGTATTCATTCATTCGCTAGAATTATTTGATTAAACACATTACTAAAATTTTAAAAAATAACTTCGAGTAAACTATTAGCAGGGTTTATCCCAGTCAATTTCTCTAGCACATATGGAAGCTCGTTTAATTGTCTTCAAAATGCAATAAAATTTATACTGCATTTCGATGCAATTCTATGTGAAAACGAGAAAAGTTCGAAGAGAGGTTGGATTACTGTTTTCTAACGCGGAACGTAATTGCCAGTTATTTACATTTTTAAACATTTATATGTGAACAAATATTATTTAGTGATAAGAACAAATAGTTTTCTATGGTTTTTATTATGAATTTCACCTAGGGTTAACCATAGACCGCTAACTTTTATTGAAATCAAAATAAGTTGTTTTCACGGAAATTACGGTTGACAACAATTATTTTAATTTTTTTTATCAATCAACAATATGTAAAATAACAATTATCCGCAATACCTACTTGGTTTCTAAAATATATTTTATTATTGAACAAGTACTGATAATTTTCTTGAGGTTTTATACATATAAAATGCTTTGACGAAAACTGAAACTTTGCAAATCACTTTGTCGAAGCCAGTCGTGATATGTGTTGTTATATTGCAATTAAACACGTGAAAAATGAATTCTATAACCATCAATAAACAAGAATTATGTATTGCTTTCATGGAGCACGGAAAGCATATGTCTACGGCAAGCATTACATACAAGAAAAATTTCCTAATCTCAGTGAAGCAAATTTCAATTGCATGATTGTCAAAATTCAGAAGTATATTCTACCACCATTCAAGCAAAGGTGGAATGGAGCTGGAAGGACCAAGGACAAATTTCTGCTAAGAAATACTGATTGGATCACCAAAGATTTGACAGTGCAGTTTGATGAAGAAAATTTACCCTCTACATCTTCAGAAAGTAAACGAGGACGACCTTGTAAGAAATATGAACTTTCGGCGGAGAAAACCAAATGTCGAAAAGCAATTAAACTGTTTAGGGAATCTGGACTAGAGCAAATTCATCATTCTTATATACAAGGATTGCGGTCGCTTGGAGAATTTAAGCATTCTGCCGTGGTTGATAAGGTACGCTTTGTATCACCCGAAGATTTAAATATATTACATGAAAATTTAGTAGAAGAAAAAATATTTGTAGTACCTTATTCACACGACGAAGCTTTAACTTTCTTTGTGGATTTAGATTTAACAAAAAGTCAATACGAATACCTCAGAAACTGCATGATAAGCAAAAGTCTTCCGTTACTCCCGTCTTATAAGCTAATATTGGAAGCTAAAAAACAATTGTTTTTATACAGTAAATGGGGAGTTAACGGCTCTTCTAGTCAAAGCGAATACAAACAAATTTTGTCAGACAAAAGTCGACTAAAATCAGACTCAAATCTATTGATATCCTCACTTGTACCACTGAAGCTTATTAACGAAAAAAATAGCAGTGTTGTATGGGAAAATCGTACACTCTCATCAGTCCGCTTTTGTCGCCGTATTCTTATAGAGTTTGCAAAAGAAACTCCTGAGAAAACTATAAGTGTAGTGGAGGAAATTGATTTACAAATTCTATCTTGCATAGAACTCAACGAAAAATTGTATTCTGTAAAACACATTTTATATTTTACTGTGATAGATGGAAAAGTGGTTCAAGTTTTAACAAATACACTATCAAGTGCCACGTGTAATGGCAACGTGTTTGTTTAGCAAAACCTACAGAAATGAATGATCTTACACGTCGAAGGCCAGAACGAGAAGAAACATTCCGATTTGGACTCTCAACTCTGCATGCTTGGATTAGGTTTATGGAATTAATTTTTCGTATATCATACAACTTATCATTCCAAAAATGGTCTGCTACTGCAGAGGACAATAAGAAACAAAAATCAGTGAAAAAACAACTTGTGCAGGAACGTTTCCGTAACGAATTTGGTTTGATTATAGACAGACCTCGGCGAATCAGCGGAAATAGTAATGACGGAAATACCGCAAGAAGATTCTTTGCGAATTATGCTTGTACATCTGAAATCACTAGAGTAGATGAAACATTGATTAAGAGATTTTATATAATACTGCAGACAATGTCAAGTGGTATGAAAATAAATGCAAAAAAGTTTGGTGAATATACACATACAGCTAATTTATACGTAAATACGTACAATTGGTACTATATGCCCTCTTCAGTGCACAAGGTTCTTATGCATGGAGAGAGCATAATCAGGTATAACGCCATTCTGCCTCTCGGACAGCTGTCTGAAGATGCTCAAGAATCTCGAAACAAAGATTATAAGAAATTCAAACTACATCATTCTAGAAAATGTTCCAGATCAGCTACAAATGAAGACGTCTTTCATCATTTACTCTGTACATCTGATCTCTTTATAACAAGCATTAGAAAGCAATCTTCACAGAAACACATAGATCTCGATGATGAAGCATTAGCTTTACTAGAAGATTTAAATTATTCCATTATTTTCCATAAAACTCATAACCTTTTTTCATTATGTTTTAGTGCACATTTTGATTTTTTTTATTGTAAATATCATTACTATAATTATTATGTTACTATTTGATATTCTTTTGCATTAGTTTTAATACGAAATTGCGACTCCTGTTCACGGCAATTGCCAATAATTAGGTTTCTTTAATTTCTTTTTAATAAATTACTCAAGTTTCTGTGGTTTTTCATTGTTCATATGAAACTTTAACCCTTTTTCATTAAGAATACAAAATCTGATAACGATATATCAATAAATAGCGAAGTTACAGATTTTTGACCGGCGACACTGCATTTGGCACCATAGTGCGGCGCGGCCGTGATAGCCGAAAAAGTGCACTTTTCGCTTATCATTCTCTCTTACCTTATTTTTATCACAAATTGTCCTGTTCGTTCGCCTGGGCTGGCCGCAAACGAAATTTAAACGTTTAATTAAAGAAGAAATCGAATTAATACTTGGTTTATACAGTCACTAAAACTAAAAATTAACTAAACTAAAACTGTGCAAAAGTTTCCGCTTATACACGCAAAAATTACCCATACTCGTTGCACACCTAGCTGTGAAAATTTCATGGAGGGAATATTAACTGGAGAGAAAGTAGGTCAAATTTACGGTCATCCCGCCTTTTCCACTAAGAATTGAAATAAACGAATTCTTAATTTTTAGTGAAGTTGTATAAACCGCTTCGTATCAGTACGGCCGTTTAATTTCTTAGTTGATAGTTATTAATGTTTAGTTATTAGTTTTAGTGAATGTATAAACCACACTTTATACTTTGGCTTCTGACAACCAATTCCAAACTTTTCAAAATCAATAAAAGGTAACCATGGAAACTTCAAAATATGCTAAGGATTACAGATTACTGTAAATACAGTGCCATCCCAGCGACCTGGGCGGAATTATAATTGCGTTTAAAACTGTGGCAATAGACATAAACCCCTGTGCTTAAGATGTAATCTTGCTATGGTTATTATTATTTTTTCGTGCAATAAAAAACATTTGCTCGAAGTTAAATGTTTTGGAATACTGTTATTATTGAACAGATACAACAGCGACATCCTGCGATCGCTTTTTGACCTGACATTTCGAGCTACGTTTCTGCTGATCAAGACGCAAACAGGGCTGTACAGAGGCTGTTCGAGGTTTTCACTGCAATCAAAAACGATTTGCAACAAATTTTTCTAGTATTGGTACTTTCTTACAGATGACACTATTTATTGCATCTGGAGCTACATCCACTTGACAGGTTTGTTGTCGCAACTTTTGATGAGAAATCCGTGTTTCTTTTGTTTAGCACAATGTTGACTTTTAATTGCTGTTATTCTCTTCTCTTCTGGTTCTAGATGGCGCTGACTGCGTCAGCTTAATAAAATTCCTGATAAAGTAAAGACAGACGCATATTAAACGATCCGTCTATGCTGTCAACTGTACTACGAATGCGCAGACCAGACAAAAAATTGTTAATTACTCATGCGCAGTGGATCGCAAACAATCAAAACTTACATCGGTTTCCTAGGATAACGGTACCGTAAAATAGCGGCCGTAATATGAGGTTGAATGACGCCATGTAGCAGAAGATATAAACCAAATAAAAATACTTTTAAAATCGAGCTCAAAATGTAATTTATTAACTTACTTGACGTTTCGCAATTATAATTATTTGGAAAAAATTTATGCAAATCGTTTTTGATTGCAGTGAGAACCTCGAGCAGCCTCTGGACAGCTGTTTCAGCCCTGCTTGGGGCTTCTTCAGCAGAGACGTAGCTCGACATTCCCACCGCAGACCAAAAACGACTTGCCCAATTTATTCGCAAATGCGATGTAAGAATGATGAACATATAAAATAGCGACATCTTACTATCGCTTTTTGACCTGACATTGCAGTAGGATAGACAAATTGAAGCGGGATTTGCTCCTAATGAGTCCCCCATGCAAGGCGGCCATGCTTGCTGTCAAAGCATAATGAAAGATTTTAGAAAAAAATTATGCAAATCGTTTTTTATAATATAATTATATTTTCCCACGAGCAAGAACTACGTATACGAAGATTGACGTCATGTAGCGTTAGAAATTACACACATTGATGTAAACTAAGCAAGAAAAAGCGACGATGTATATTTATTTTATGCAGGGTGTTGAAAAATTCGTTTGTCAAATTTCTAGGGCAAGTGAAGGAGACCAAAATAAGACTTTTGTTATACAGAGTCTCCCAAGCTGAGTGGCCTATTAAAAGTTCTCGGGGAAAGAAACCTACAAATATTTTGAAGATTAACAGGGAGGAAGTGATCTTTAAGACTAAAATATTTTCACTTTTATATGACTGCCGGTATAACCGTCATTAACTTTCTTATTTGAAATGGAATGCTATACTTTTTATTGCAAATTCTGATTCTGCACGTTATTCTAAGTAAAAGTTGTTGATGCTTTCCTATACTTAAATGTAACGGTTTTTGAAGTATTTTCAAATGTCAGGAAAAAAATATTTCGGTGGCCCTTTATTGAAGAAAATGTATTTACCACACTTTAACATTTCAAGATTCAAGTTGCCTGTCGTTTGAGAGAACAATGTTCAACTGCCTAAAACACAGTTTTCATAAATGGAATACCCTCTATATTTTTGCATCATGATATGCAGAATCAAATTTTACATCGATTAGTAGTAGCATTCTCAAATACGTTGTTCACAAATTAAAAAACCACCACCTATTGCATTATGTTGGTATAAAACATAATTAAGTTATTATAGAACATTATCAAAATACTAAGTTGGCAAGGTATTTGAAGTTTCATGTCAAAGTAATTTGTCAATTCAGTTTTACTATTAGATTATTTACATTTATATTCATTTTAACGAGCTGTTTCAGTTAATTACAGTATGTGTGTTATAAATTGCGTGTGAACGATAAAGTAAAAACCATGAATCCATCATAATTATTAAATTTAGAACCAAGGATTTTTTCCGAACGCATAACCTTATCGTTTATTTCAAACACTTGCCAATTTTGTTACCAAATTTTTAACTAGAACACTGTTGCCGGTTGTAATTTTCACAAGGCAACACCGCCAGTGGTCTTTTAATTTGTGAACAAATTATACCTATTTCCATTAGTTTTATTGTTATCTATTATTGTTTCTTATAATGGCATATTTTGTTAAAATTATGGTAATTTTCCGCAGTACGTCTCGACAAAAAAAAATATTGATTGAGTTACAAGCAATATTAACTAAAATAACTTAAATAAGTACAAATAAAAAACAAACAATTGACAAAATCAACAAAACAAAAAAAGGAATCTTAATAATTAATTTAAGTTTACCCCATGAAAGGTGGCCATGCTTGCTGTTAAAGTATAATGAAAGTTTAAAAAAATTTTATTGTAAACTTATTATGTAGCAAACTCGCTTCAATTTCTCCTACTGCAGTGTCAGGTCAAAAAGCGATCGATTGTCGCTGTTTTATTTACTCATCACCATTACATCGCATTTGCGAATAAATTGGTAAGTCGTTTTTGGTTTGCAGTGAGAATTTCGATCTACGTTTCTGCTGAAGAAACCCCAAATAGGGCTGAAACAGCTGTACTGAGGCTGCTCGAGGTTTTCACTGCAATCAAAAACGATTTGCAATTTTTTTTTAAACTCATTGTGCTTTGACAGCAGGCATGGCTGCCTTGCATGGGGTATACTTATTATGTAGCAAACCCACTTCAATTTGAATAATCCTACTGCAATGTCAGGTCAAAAAGCGATCGTAGGATGTCGCTGTTTTATCTTTTCAATTTTAAAGTTTAAATTTCGGTTTTATTTTTAAAGTGACTTTATTGCTTTTTTGTTTTTGTGTTTCTTCGTCATTATGCCACACGAATTTCGAAATTTGACCAGAGAAGAATGCACTCTAGTAATGATATAGATAGAATAAGACTGAAGTTATTGTCGAGTGTGTGATGTGTGTCCCAAATCTCGGTGTACCGAATAGTGCGAATTTGATTGAGAGAGAGATTGGTAATTATTGCCGGAAAGGCCTAGGAAAGGCAGACATAGTGAATCTAGCCGTGTTTAGACCATTTTTTGACACCTTTTGCTTTAGAAGTTCGTTACAAGCAAAAATTTCCAATTTGAACTAAGGGAAGTGCATGGGGTTCTAATTAGCATCGCAACTATTTTCTAACGTCCTGAGGAAGCTAATTTCTTAGATTTCATGTGATTTGAATACAGGACGGTTGCAGTCGAGTTCTCTTTAGTGACGAATCTAGATTTTGTTTTTACAAGTGTGATAGACGTGTTCATGTATATCAACGACCAAATGAGCGGTGTGCCCACTGCAACATTTGAATACCATATTATTTGGCGGAAGCTTTTTTGGCATGTGCACAAATTTCTTTGACAGCACACACGGACGTAGTGATGTTAAATAATGGAAAACTTATTGCCTTTCGGTACACAACAGACATCCTACAAGATCATGTCGTGCCATTTGTGCCCTATATCGGACGCATTTTTTTATTAAAGCAAGATGATGGTCGACGCCAACGTGTTCGGGAAAGTTAAAAGTGCTTAGAGGAGATTGAAATCGATGCTATGGTTTATCCAGAAAGAAGTGCAGACCTCAGTTCTATTGAGCATATCTGGGATACACTTAGTAGGCGTCTGAAAGCACTCAGAGATCCAAACCAAGTTAATAATTTGGAAGAAATGGGGCGTTGACTTGTGGACATATGGAAGGAATTGGAATTTTTGGGAGCAGTGTATTTAGAAAATGATGGGTCACCAAAAGAGAATTCCAAACGTTTAAAAAACCTTTTATACGTATTTTTAGATGATGGTGACGTTTGCCGTTTTCTAGAAAACCTTCACCGTCATATTACGGCCGCTATATTACTTCAAGTCCAACAGAGTCAATTTTCCCCCCAAAGCTTTCTGTTGCTATTCTACGGTTCAATGGTTTCTCCTCAGATAAGGCTACTTATAAAACTTACTTGAAGTCCCAGATAATCAAATTTTTTTTCTGTTGCTATTTTCAATTATTTTAATTAGTAAATAATTTGCGATAATATCACGCAAATTTCAAGAAAGGTACAATCAATTGCGTGGAATGTACCATTAATTTTCGTTCGCTCTGTATATTATACGAATAATTGTTTTCCAGTTGTAGCATAGCGTCGAGCTCTGGCGTTTCGAGCAGTTCCGGAACGGGCAGCAAGCGAGGCCAGGGCATGCTCGGCCCCATAAACAACACCAATCTGGTGGCCGAATCCTCCCCCACGAAAATCGCGACCTTGACGGGCGAAGGGGGCCGCCTAAAGCGGGACATGCCACTCGTGCAACGCCGCGACTTCGAACTGGTGCCCGAGTCGCTCTGGAAAGCTCTGGCGTTGTGGTACGGTGGTCCTCTGCCCCTCCCCAGACAAGTAATCAGGCCACCTAACTCCCAAGACGTTGAACTCGAGTTGTATCCACTCAATCTGAGGATATTGAGGCATCAAACACAACAGGCGGGTAGTGCTGCCACCTGGAGCAATGTTGTTGGAGGGTAAGCAAATGCACCCACCGACATTAATGATTGAGTTGACTTCTGTTTTAATTTTTTTTATTGTAGTTATGGCGCCGCTGCTTTAAGTACGGCTGGCCTCGCCTCGACTCCAGTTGCTTCTCCTCGCAGATATTTAGCCCATACGGCTGCTTTTAGCCGATTGGCAAACATTAGGCAGGTCATCGAGTACCTGTCGGTGCGTTTGGGGCTGCGCGTAGAGGACATAAGACTGTGGCACGTCAAGGATTCGTCGACGATACTCCTAGAGGACGACAACGTCACTCTTCAGGAGCTGGGAATACAAGACAACGAGCAGATTCTGCTGGAGGTTAGAAATAAAGACTTGACGTGGCCGGAGGAACTCGGAGCTCTCGTCAGTGGAAACACAGCTGTCAGTGCTTTAATTAATTCGGAGCGGAGACCTACGATTACGTTACCACCCGGTAAGAAACGTTACTTTTTTCCTTCTTTTCAGTTTGTTTAAATATTAGCCATCCTTCATTTATAACATAACATATTTAAATTTTAATCGATTCAAGTTCACTTAAAAATCGCTGATTGCGTTTCATTTACAATTTCATTCAGTTGGCGATCAGTGATAAAGAAGTGATTGATTTCCTCCTCCTTCACCCCCTAGTGATAAAGCTGGTTTTTACGATCAGTATTCAGTTTGATGTCATTTCATACGTATTTCGAGGTTAAGTTCATTTAATTTTAAAATATTCTTCTTTTAAGAAAGTTTCTTTTGATGATCAATTTGATTTTGGATGAAATGAATTTAAATGGAGAACGGATACGTGTGCAGTGAAAAGATTGGTAAATTGCTGTACGCATTCGGAATCGCTAAACGTGTCCGCGAAATTATTGAAGGCACTCGAGAAAAGTGAGACGGTTTTTAAAAGTTGATGAAAAAGTTGCTTTTTTTTCCTTGTCTTTCGTGGTTGTTAATGCCAATTGCTAAGGGAAGAAAATTCCTTATTTTTTAAATAGAATATTTTTTTTAACGCTAAAGTATAGACCGAAATTATCTGACCGATAAGAAAAAACTTTCAAATTCAAAAAGGGTTTTTGATGTTCTTATAAATTTATTTATTTGCTTGTCACGTTACCTCTTTGCGTAGCAGAGCGCAGAATCATTCATGGTGCTGCCAACACTCCATTAACTGTCACTTTAAACTGTCCTTCAGGGGACGAATGGTGTGGGTAAAAGTGTTGCGCAATTGTGCCCACTCAGTGGAGACGGCAGGAGGGATAAGACATTATAGTGAAGGATGCCACACAGCAACTTACGCAACAGAGGAGTACGGAGGAATATACGGCCGGAAGAGTGCAACCCTAAATAATCTCAGAAGGCACAACATCCCAAGACCCCTTCCCACAGTTTTAGTATCAAGAAAAACCTACCAAACCCCTCCCAACAGTTGAGAAAAAAGACCTCATTAATTACGAATTCAAAAATATAAGCGTTTATTTTCTTCAGGCATAAATAAGAATGTGGCAAGCCTGTGACCGGGTTGGTAAATATAACCAAAGTTAGTTACATGGCCCAAAAAAGGGCGTAGAAACAATAACGTACGATAATGCACGCCGCTCGCAATAGCGCCTTGTTCGCCACGGAATATAGGCAGACCCCATAGCTGCCTATATTCCGCAACCTTCACATAAAATGCACCACTGGGGTGCCTTGAAGCTATCGCGACGACGACTCAATGTTCCACGCTCGCCATAAATTAATAGAGCCAAACTTGGCTTTGCTTCGAAATACAAAAGAGAGGTCTTGGACGAATCAAAACCAAAGCGATAATTGAAATTAATCTCCGCCCACAATAATTTTATATCCGTAGATACGTATTTCGGCAGCTGAGCTGCCGTGTTCAGTACGCTACCAACTTAGAAGCACTTAAAAAGATCTAAAAACAATCTAATCATTCTAATAAAATCATAAAAATGTAAAAACTAATAACAGTCTAATCATCCTAAAAAATAAATGTAAGCAAATATAAATTTATATATATATATATATATATATATATATATAATTAACCGTCAGAATAACCTTACAAATAAGAGCTAACCAAACAAAATGGAAATACGGAAAATAAATAGTCCAAAGACCCGAAAAAAGTTTTTATTCTAACGAATAAATAAGTATAAATTTATTTGATACCTAAAAATCCTGAAAATAAAATAAAATATATACCGGGTGTCCCGCGCCATGTGCTCATCCTTCTAGAATCTGTATTTATTAATCGATTAACCTGAATTTTGGAGACAATAAATTAAGCTAATCGTCATAGGACTTCCGGTTTCGCCGGAAGTGATATCAACTTTCTTATTTTAAACAGAACGCCCTATATATTTTTACATATTTAAAATCTACGGATTATAATGAGTCCGAAAAGGTATCAATTGATAATTTTGATTTCCATGATAACGAAAAAAAAAACCTTTTTGTTTTTCAATCTAGAAAGCTATGAATCGCATTTTTTTCAATCTAATGCGATCAAGTGGTTCGAGAAAATCACTCTTTTGATGGTATTGATTTTTAACATTTTTAAGGTATTTGAACTTTTCATTAGGTCGTAACTCATTTTTTAAAATAGAAACTCATCTGTTTCTTAGCTTAGTTCAACAGAGCATTTTTTTTTTGAGTACGTTGATACCAAATACATGATGAGTGTAAAATTTCAATAAGACATGCTCTATTTTAAATTATTTTCAAAGAAAATATGACGTGTTTGATTTCAGCGTACTCAGAAAAAAATGTTCTGTTGAACTAAGCTAAGAAACATATGAGTTTCTATTGAAAAAAAAGAGTTACGACGTAATGAACATTTCAAATGCTATAAAAATGTTAAAAAGTAAAATACAATAAAAGGAGCGATTTTCTAGAAACACTTGATCGTATTAGATTGAAGAAATGCGATTCGTAGCTATTTAGATTGAAAAATAAAATACTTTTTTTTTCGTTGTCATGGAAACCAAAATTATCAATTGATACGTATTTAGACTCGTAATGATCCGTAGATTTAAAAAATATTGAAATATATAGGGTGTTCCATTTAAAATAAGAAAGTTGATATCACTTCCGGCGAAACCGGAAGTCCCGAAATGTCAAATAATTTCATTTTCTGTTTAATTTATTGTCTCCAAAATTCAGGTTCATCGACAAATAAATAAAGATTCTAGAAGGGAGAGCATATGGCGCGGGACATCCGGTATATTACGTATAAGTCGTCAAAATATAAATTAATATGTAAACACCTAAAATTAACCGTCGGAAAAACCTTACAAGTGAGAGCTAATCAAATAACACGGAAATACGGAAATAAATAGTCCAAAGTCCCGAAAAACGTTCTTATTCTTATTTTTCGGGACTATTTATTTCCGTATTTCCGTGTTGTTTGGTTAGCTCTTATATGTAAGGTTTTTCTGTCGGTTAATTTTAGGTGTTTACATATTAATTTATATTTGGTTGTTTTTTGACGATTTATATATACTGTCTGTCCATTTTTCGTGCCCAAGCGTGGGGATCTCACTTATCTTAAAAAGATCTAAAAACAACCTAATCATCCTGATAAAATCATGAAAATGTTAAAACTAACAACAATCTAATCATCCTAAAAGATATATCGGGTGTCCCGCGCCATGTGCTCACCCTTCTAGAATCATTATTTATTAATCGATTAAACTGAATTTTGGAGATAATAAACTAAACAAAAAATGGAATTTTCCAATATACTGATAGTCGTCATAGGACTTCCGGTTTCGCCGGAAGTGATATCAACTTTCTTATTTTAAGTGGAACACTCTATATATTTTTGCATTTTTAAAATCTACGGATCTTTACAAGTCCGAATACGTATCAATTGTTAATGTTGGTTTCCATGACAACGAAAAAAAACTTTTTTATTTTTCAATCTAGAAAGCTGTGAATCGCATTTTTTCAATCAAATGCAATCAAGTGTTTCAAGAAATTAACTTCTTTGATGGTATTTTGATTTTTAACATTTTTACAGTATTTGAAATTTTCATTAGGCCTTAACTCATATTTTTCGATAGAAAAATAAGAGTTGATATCACTTCCGGCTAAACCGGAAGTCCTATGACGACTAGCAGTATGTCGAAAAACTCCATTTTTTGTTTAATTTATTGTCTCAAAAATTCAGGTTAATCGATTAATAAATAAAGATTCTAGAAGGGTGAGCACATGGCACGGGACACCCGGTATTTCACTGAACTACTTTCGTAAAAACTTTTTTCTTGAAGAATTCTTCAAGAATTCAGTCAGTTTGAATATGAATTTCTCATTACTGAGGTAACACAGACGAACGAAAATCTAACACGATATTTTTAGGACTTTGGCCTTTATGAAAATGTGAACAAAATTAAGATATCTTTTTGCATTATATCGAGAGATCGATACTTACGAACCATTCGGTGTCTCATTTTTTTTTTAAATGGATCGGCCTAATTTTTAGTTCAGAAATTGGATAGCACTTAAATGTAGCTTTCTGGGTTATGTACTTTTATTTTTAATAATTTCGTCATTAGAAATTTTCTTTTCACAAGGTCGGCTTTTTAAACTACACACCCAGTGTTGCTACTTTCCTACCTAAATTCAATCATTCATTAATTTGAGTACCCCAACGATAGGATTTATTTTTGACTGATTTGGTCGATACGTGGTGGAAATCCATTTAAACGCAGACGTAATTGTAAAAAAAAAACTGATCTTTTTACTCACAATTTCCACTATATTTATTTATTTATTTTACCAAAAATAATTTAAAAAGCCTTTGAAGGACCATTGAAATACTTGTAAAAAGAAAATTTCTACTGACGAAATTGTTAAAAATAATGGTATAAAACCTTACATCAGCGGAAATCTACATTTAAGTGCTAACCAATATCCATTTCTGAAATAAAAAGTAGGCCGTGAATTACGACTTTTTGCTTGGATTTTAGGAGCGACCGGCCTTCATAATTTAGGCAACACGTGTTTTATGAACGCCGCTCTTCAGGCCGTGTCCAATACGAGACCTTTGACTCAGTACTTCCAGAGGGACGGACAACTGTGCGAGCTAAACTCCATTAACCCGCTGGGCACGAAAGGCCAAGTCGCCAGGCGATATGCCGAACTCTGTCGGGAACTTTGGGCCGGTTCTACGCGCAGCGTGGCTCCCTTGAAGCTGCGCTGGTGCGTAACGAAACACGCCCCACATTTAGGCGGTGGTGGCCAACATGATTCTCAGGTGAGCTTTTTTGTTTTATGTGAAATGTCACTGCATGTCGCCAGCGCCGTGTTTAAGGAACTACTGGCGTGGTTACTGGACGCTCTCCACGAGGATTTAAATCGCGTGCCCAAGAAACAATACACGGAACTGCGCGACTCAGACGGACGACCTGACACGGTGGTTGCCGAAGAGGCTTGGGCGCAGCATTTAGCCAGAGACCATTCGATTATAACCGACTTATTCTACGGACAATTAAAGAGTAAGGTAAGCGACTGACCCGAAACCTAAAGAACAGAATTGTTTAGAACCTTTCGCTTCCTTCAGGTGGCTTGCCAGACGTGCGGGCACGAATCCGTTCGTTTTGATCCGTTTAACTTGCTCAGTCTTCCGCTACCGATGGAGAGTTACATCCTGTGCGAGGTCTTAGGTGAAAACAAAACAAAATCCATTCGAATGATTGGCAATAAATCTTAGCGATGCCTTGCAGTGATCCGTTTGAACGGGGAAGTCCCCCTCAAGTACGGCCTCCGGTTGAACTCCGAGGCGAAGTACTACGAGTTGAAGCAGCAGTTGCAGGAGCTGTGCGAGATTTCTCCAGAGCGCCTCCTGCTGGCCGAAGTCGCCCATTCGCAGATACGACAGATCTTGAACGATGATGTCAGGATTAATTCGGGTACGGCCACCGAGCTCTACGCCTATGAGCTGCCCCGGTGTGGGAGAGAGGAACATTTCGTTAAGAACAGTGATGAAGCGGGTGCGTACTTAATGATCTTTCAGTTTCTTTGAGATTTTAGCGGCTGAGAATTGTATTAAAACGAGGTTCTTTCGTTGATAGACCTGGAACATGTGCTATCGCAAAGTCCCCTGGCTCGCAGCCCAGAGGTAAGAAGCAGTACGGCCCTATGCATGCCCAACATACTATGCTTTAAGGTACGCACGCGCAAACCTTGACAGTCCTAGTTACTTTACCTATAGGCGAAAGCGTGTGTTTTGTAACATTTTTTAATTGTTTTGAAAATTCTGTTTTTGTTAGCTGGTCTTCATTTACTTGTAGCATTTTATTTATTTCGTCGTTTTTGGGACAGCGCATTTTTGTAAATAGAGCTTTCAATTAGCGGTTTCGTTTGTTTTTTATCTGGTGTTGTAGGTTTTTTAGTGTAAATATGTTGCCGGCGTTCTTTTGTTTAAACATTTTGTACTACCGGAGTCGTTGACATTTTAGTGTGTTTCGAAAGGTATGATGTTGATGATGAAGAAATTGAATTTCTCGCCAATTTTTAAATTTAATTTAAATTTAAACGCATATTTTAACTAAAATAAATAAATAAATGAAAACTCACTACTTTAAACAGATTTAAAATTTATGTATATCGCCGAACTTTTTAAATTTTCCCGCCTTCTGGGGACCAAGATGGGCACGTTCAGAATTAAAGCCGTCCTCTAAATCTGAACGCAGTCAGTCACAAAAAGAAAAAGGAAATCGAAATTCTCAACTTTAATAAAAAGCTTTAAAATTCAAATTTACCGCCAAAGTCTAAATTTTCCCGCCTACAATATTTTCAGACCAAGATGGGCATGTTCAGAATTAAGACCGTCCTCTAAATCTGAACGCAGTCAATCACAAAGAGGAAAAGGAAATTGAAATTCTCAACGTGCTATTGTGCTATTATTCCAGTTTTATGGGATTCCTCAGCGTATAATGCTTCTTTTGAGACATGCGTAGTGCCGCAGAAAGCGGTATCAGCTCATGGTGGAAACAGAAGTAGCAATCATAGAAAAATCGATCGGAATCAGCAATGTCGGGGTAAACGGTGTTATTAAATTATATTTTTACTATTGCTAGTTAAAGGTTATAAGTTACCTGTCACGACAAATCATTGATTAAATTAATCGATTTGTTGAATAGGAGCGTTCAACAAACAATTCGATTAATTGTAATCGGATTGAATCGATTTAAATCGATTCATAAACACATTAGAGGCATTCAACAAATAAATCGATTAATTATAAACGTCAGTGGTTTATCGTGACAGGTGAACTATAACCTCTAACCAGGAATAGTTGCATTAAGTATTAAAAACGAAGTTGCAAATTAATTGCGAAGTAGAAAGCTTATTCTTTAATTGAGATCTGCATACTGCATTCAAATCATCTGTAATTATTAATTAGGACATTGTACACAGTATATACTGACCATTCTTGCAAACCAGTTTTCAAATGCGTTGTGTATGCACATATAACATCAACCAAATGTATTTTGTGTATGCAGGGCTCACGATATAGAGAACACTGGTACGCTCACTCGCCGCCATTTTCAGTTTAAAATTTTGAGCAAGTTGAGTAGTTTGTAAAAATTCGCTAGATGGCAGAGCCGTATCGCGGACTGTTATTTTTATTAAATTCCGCAGCCGGTTCTTGTGGGGCTCTTGTTCTATATGGGCTCTTGTGGTAAACACAAAACACATGGGCAGAGATAAACAGAGGTAAACAGTACGCAACAAACTGCTTTGAGGTTAGATACTGCATTTTAAATTTTAACTATGAATTTAAAGCGAAGTTGTCAGGCGCAGAAATTTTAATTTAAAGAGAGTATGTATTAGCGAATAATTTAATTCGTTTCCTAATTTAGTTACATTGCAGTCAAAATAGAAAGACTTCTCAGTTAATTTGTATTGAAGCAAGGAGATTTTAACATAAACATGAACTCATCGTATGATTGCTAGTTAACCTAGAATATCCACCAATCTAACTGGCATTAAACTGACCGACGTACTGATTAAAATGTGCTCAATAGTGGATAGTGGATATAAACTCACAAAAGTACCTAATCTAGCAACATCAGTTATGCATGAAAGTGATACCAAAAGTGCATCAAGTTAAAACACCTAAACGTGATTTAAAACGCTTGTTTCCTTCAAGTTTGATGACCTTACAAATTAATTCCATCGAAGCTGAAAATATCAAGTGTTATGTGAGAGGCACATAACCTTCTTTATATTATTTCTAATTTAATAAACATTTTGTTTAATCTTATTACATCCCTTATTCCAAGATTGCCGTAAGAGAAGCACTTGTCTTCATTTGCATCACAAGTTTGAAAAAGCTGATGATGATGACCAACGCAATGAAAGTTTATCTACGTTTCACTCTGGCTCTTTCAAAAAATAAAATAATTTATTAATCTCGAAGAACTTGACATTGAATAGTGAAGTAAATAGCGTCTTCGATTCATTTGCACTGGTTGCAGTCAGAGTATTTGCATATTGTAATAACACAAGATGAAGATACTCGTGCGATCAGTGCAAGTGAATCGAAAACATTAGTAGATATTTAAAGCATCATTAAATTTTCAGTTAACCAGAATAAACTGCTGTCAAACCGCTCAGTAAATTTGGGTTACAGATGTAGACTTACGATACGTACCATTAATTATGAAATATTGTTAATTATAGATTTCGGAAAGGCTTCAAGAATGAACCAAAATGCAGGTGTCACAATATTGAAGTAACATTTTGTGTGCTTGATACATTTTCAAGAAAAATAACACAACAGGAGTACATTAATGACGTTTAATGACAGTCCTTCATACATTGGTGTCATCTAGCGGTAAAATTTAAATCACGTAACTAGGCACTACTTTTGACTTCCTCGTTTTGTATGGGGAAGATAGGTAACTGCGCGTACCAGTGTTCTGTATATCCTGGCAGGGCTAATGCACCTTTATATTTAAGCGCGCGTTTCATTTGGCGGGGATTACATTCTCTGCTTCTCAGATTGCATAAGTAAATATCGTTTAGGGAGTGGCGGCATCTTTTGCATACGAAGAATATTCACTTTACAGTTTTACCGGGTAGATGGCCATATTATAATACTAGTATCCCCCTTAAATTACAAAGTAGGGGGGGAGTACTTGACGTTTATGTTTCATACATACATTGCAGACCCTTGTCAAATAGTTTGAATAATATGTGTTGAAAAATGTAGTTTTAATTTAAACAACAATCACGGAATAAATATCTTAAAGAAATCATTATATTAGGTGCTTTCTTTCGCTTAAAAGTTTGAATTGTGTTTCGAATAGTTTGGCCCTGATTTTCACAGATGTTGCAACAAAACACCTGACTTGAATTTTTTATTGACAGTTCACTTGTAAATAACCATAATTCAATCCAAACAAGTTCTAAAAATAAATTCAAAGAAAAGGTCTGGTTTTGAATCAAAACACGTTTGGAACGCGATTTTGTGAGCGAAAGAAAGCACCTATTTTTTACTTTGTTGGTGGGAAATTTGTAGTGGAAACGGGAACTTCTTTCCATTGAAAAGTAAGATTAGTAATACTAAATTTTGTAAGACCTTTATAAATAATTTTTTCGGAGTTCTTGCGCAGGTATTTTTACATATGGTACATCACAATATTAGGTGCTTTCTTTCGCTCACAAAAACGTGGTCTAAACGCGTTTAGTTTGGAAGACAGATGTTCTTTTGCAAACGGATTAATCCCCATTTTCTTTGAAATTTCAGCCTCGATCAATAATCCCCTTTCCCCTTCGAATCAAACTATTTTTATGTTTTGTTTGGACTGAATTGCAATTATTTGCAGAAGAACTGTCAATCAATAATTCAAATCTGAGGTGTTTTGTTACAACAATTACAGAATCCATATTCAAGCTCTTAAGCAAAAGAAAGCAGCTTTTGGTAACAGGTTTTACTATTCATTTTAATAAGTTTTTTGTGTTCGTATTTGTATTCACTTATTACGATTTGTCAACTTATGAACATTGACGTTACACGACATGCTTTCTTTCGCTCACAAAATTGTGATCCAAACATGTTTTGATTCAAAAACAGATATACTTTTCTTTGAATCTCCCTAGGTTTTTGACGTGAAATTTTAGTAAATTCTAGTGACTTTGATGTTTCTGTTGGCTCAGATGAATGAAGAACGACTTCAGCTAGTTTATGGGGGTATATGTTTATAAATAATTTTAGCCTCAAGACAGTTTAATCAGTGATGACCATGTGCTCTCCGTTTAGATGATACCCTTGATAACATAATCCGACATTCCCAGCTGCTCAAAGAAAATAACTTGAAGTTAGAAGCATTAATGAGATACCATTTTCACCAACATTAACATTCTAAATTACTATTTAGCGGAACATCTTTTTATTAATATAATTGAAACGTGTATTGCAAATTACAATTCATGAATATATACACACATGTTTACATGAATTTTTACTTAAAATTATTACAACATGTATTGCCGGCTTTAGGAATAGCGCAAATATTGTCGACGGCATTATGAATACATTCCTCTGAAATGCTCTTCTTTCGGCGTTCGTCAATTGCGACATTTTAATAAATAATAATATCCATAACAAATAGTAATCCTTTGCAACCAACGACTAAAAATTGATGCTCGCTTCATAAGCAAAATACTAAAGCATTCCTGAAATAGATAGACATGTATAATTATTTAACGATATCTAATTTGATTGAAATGTTTTCAGAGATTCAGCTCCTACTTTAACTAGTGGTTAACCTATTGGGCCCTTTAAATTCGTTTCAGAAACCGGGACTTAGAGCCAGTCTAGTTGACTGAAGGTTGGGTTGAACTCGGCCTTTGTTTAAGGCTATACTTTTAACATCCTTCAACCGAGTTGAGTTCAACCTTCGGCCAACCAGACTTTATATTACTACTTAATCGTACTGCGCACAGTAGCTGCTGTCGCTGCCAAAAACGTGGACACTTTTTTTGGCGTAAATTTAATAATGAAGAGCGGTTAAGGCGTTTTTATAAATTATTTTTTTATTATTATTATCGATAAATTAAATAAAAGCAAAATTTTTCGACGTAGCACTTCTTTGACTGCATTTTGATTTTTAGCATTTTCACAACATATGAAATTTTCATTAGGTCGTAAGAAATTCCATTTGAAAAAATAAGTTACGACCTAATGAAAATTTTGTATGCTGTAAAAATGTTGCAGAGTAAATGGCTTTCTCGAATTACTTGATCGCATGAGGACGAAAATACAGGATTTATAGCTTCGAAAATTAAAAAGAAAACAGAAAAAATTTTCATTGTTATGGAAACCAAAATTAAGAAGTCTTACATATTTGGATTCACAATGTTGTGTGGATTGCAAATATGTAAAAATATACAGGCCGTTCCATTTAAAATCGGAAAGTTGATATCACTTCCGGTGAAACCAGAAGTGCCAGTGCTACGTCTAAAAATTTAGCATTTTATTTAATTTATCGATCCCAAATTTTATATAAAAAAATTTTAGAAGAGTGAACACATGGCATGGACAACCTGTATTAAGTATTGGACATTATACTGTTTTTCTTATTTTGATCACTACTATCACCTGCCAAACGTTGTATAGCTTTTTTTATTAACACCCTGTATAATGTAAGTAATGCCAAGAATTTTGTTGGTTGGCTGTTATGAACAGACATTTACGGATGACAGACAATAATTAATAAAGTTCAGTCGTAATTTCTGTTTGAAAAATATTGGTTCATGTTAGCCATACAGCTAAGATAAAAAATGGAAAATGAATTTATTTTTAAAAAGCTAATTTATTTGTCATTCGTAAATGACAGTCCCTAATTACAACTGCCCAGTAAATGTAAATGTACGTCAAGAAGTGTCCATTTTCTTCTGGCGGCGACAGTACAAAACATTTGCTGTAATTGTTATCTCATGATTTATTTAATTTTAAATAAACACATACGTCAAACTATTAACGCTAAACTCGCGCAGCAGTTATAATAATTTGGTATCATAATTGGTACAGACCACGTACAGACTACAGAACTTCAAATTGTATTCCCCTCCTGGGTTGGGATTCTCCTTTACCTCCTAACTCACTTTTATATTCAGAGCCATCTGCCTCAACACTAGTGAACCTATGAATTTCATGTATTTTTAAGCAAAATTTGCCTTACCATCAAAACGTTGCAGTTGGTTTTAATTTAAGCTAAATTTTCTACAAATTTTTCAGAAAATGGATATTTTCTTGAAAACTACTGAACGTAGAGTGAAATAACTGATACTACTTATAGTTTATATGTTTGCCTACGACGTGATCTATTTTATTTCTTCTGATTTCCTGTGATTATTTCTTAAAATAATATTTTCTGTTGGTGTGTATGACATCGACTGATGTATTTATTTATTTTAAAGTAATTTACACTTTTATTTCAGTTTAAAAATAGATCACGTCGTACTTATGCTTTGGGGAACATATTACATCCGTTTTCAAGTCAAATTAGTACCTAAATTTTCTTTCCTCCTATTATTTACATGGGAAGGAATTCCCGCCATTTTGAAATGAATCGTCCCCTTATTCGAAATGAAAAGACATAGAGTCATGGAGATCGTAATACTTTATTAGTTAAGTTTTTTGTGCGCTCACAAATATTACTTTTACACACGATACAGGATTATAAGGCACATTCAGTTGGGGCACACAAATGTAAGAAATAATTTATGTTATCTCATGCCGAAGGATTAAGTATTGTTCACTCTCGCACATTGATGTTTTGCTTCCCTGCATTCAGCTATCGTTGTTGCACATTGACCTTATGCTTTCCTGCACATACCAACGTACAACCGATAACTCTGGTTGGGTCACCTGTTATATTGTCCATCGTGCTTATACATAATTATCCAGTTTATTCCAGTTTGCAACAACCATTATTTTTTTTTTTAAACGAATATACAACGTCCTTTCATTATCTACAAATAACTAATAAATGAATACGAAATAGTTATTGTTCTTTAGATGAAAAGGATATCACATATAATTTGTTGCCGAAGATGCACTGCTTCCAGAAAGTAAAGCAGCAATATCTAAAATATCTGTAAAGTGTGATTTATACAGTCACTAAAACTAATAACTAAACATTAATAACTATCAACTAAGAAATTAAAAGGCCGTACTGATACGAAGCGATTACAATTACTATTCTTAGTGGAAAAGGCGGGATGACCGTAAATCTGACTGTACTTTCTCTCCAGTTAATATTCCCTCCATGAAATTTTCACAGCTAGGTGTGCAACGAGCATGCGTAATTTTTGCTTGTATAAACGGAAACTTTTGCATAGTTTTAATTTTAGTTTTAGTTAATTTTTAGTTTTAGTGACTGTATAAACTAAGCATAACAAAAGAATGTGTGTATGAAAATTATATAAACGGGTTAATTTATCTAATTATATGAACAAATCATTTTACCTTCAGCTCATTTTGAACCACTGAAGGAATTCATATTTGAGAATCTTAAGCATCCCTTCTGCACCTGGCTAGTTTGTAATATAAGTATTAAGAGAACATGCAGCAGCGTAGAAATTGCTTGCAATGCCATGACAAACTTTACATACAATTCGAGTTGGTGAAGTTTGGCTAGGAATATTCCATTGAACCATATGAATCATCTACAAAATAAAATTAAGGTTAAATACGAATATTTTATTCACACACAACTGCAATTTGCAAATGTCAAACAGGGAACGGAATCCCAAGTGGTAGTTGGTACACGTTTGGAAAAGGCGCTAATTTAAGAGTTTAAAATTAAATATAATATTACTTACCTAATTCCAGCTGGTAGCAGTCCTTGGCAAAATACCTTAAAGTAATTAAAAATCATAACGAGGGAGAAATATTCGGTAGATTTGATTAGCTATCACAAACTGAATCGCTTTTTTCGTTCAAAATTCACGTTCACGTTTCTTGTAATTTCTGTCTTTCATGTCTGAAAGTAATCCCATAAACTGGAATAATAGCACTTTTAAATGATGTATTTCTTCGTAAGATGCAAATATAGTCACTTGCACAAGGTATAATTTCACAATATATTCATTAATCTAATGCGTCTGATGTTTACTGAGCATTACGCCATGAAGCGGTAACACGTCATCGAAGTGGTCAGCGTATTTCTTTTCTAATTCCTAAGGTTGTCACCGAATTTACTGTAAAACGAATAGCCTCTAATGTTAGCTGGACTTGGTGACAAGTCTGCGCTGGGTCTTTCACCAGCTTTTCCCCTCAACTAGCTACAGCGAGAATGGGAGTGGGTAATATTTTGTAAAGGGCATGCAATCATCGAAACGCGATATCAAAATCGTTAAGTAAACTTGAAAACATGGTTAACTCACGAAATCGAACGTCAAATTTGTCAGGTTACGTTCAGTTTATTTCCCGGAGGGGAGTCTGTGGGGTAGTGACACCTAGTGACAATGGTTCGTGAGCGGGAGAGTTTCGACGTCAGCCCAGGAGATGGCGAGTCCGTCTCGGTGAAAACTCGATTCGTATGGATAAAGCGATATTAAAACTGCAGCTGCAATTGCAACTCGAGTCTAAAAGTCGCAAATAAAATGAAACCGAAAGTAAAAGTAAACGCCTGAAAAAAAAGAAAGCCGCTAGCGTCCATAATGGCCACATGCGATTCCTAAATTTATATAAGTTTACAAACAGCTCAGGCTTCGGATGAGGCTTCAAAATACCCCAAAACTTGCTGGTGGTGTAAGATAAGCCTTTCTGCTAAATTCCAGCGTTAAGTTCACAGCACAAACAAAGCACCTTTAGCCGGCGAAAGCAAACAAACAAGTGTAACAGGCAAAAACAGAAGGCATCGGCGAGCTAAGAATACCAGCTAATCAGTTTAAAGGTCAAATACGGCTTTAATGCCTCGATAACCAATGAAATTACTCGTGACCATATTTGGTCAGGAAATGCGGAGAAGCAACGGCATACAGTGTTGCCAGATGAACACGAAACTCGAGAGGGATGCGTCGTTGCCACGTTTTGAAATGTAACAGGGTCCATTTTATTAAAGAGCATAAGTCTCTTTTTACTTATTTCTGAAATAAACAACTAACATACATAACACTCACCACTTCTTATCTTTGACAGCAAATGACACTTCGCCGCCATATTTAATCGCTTTAACAATTTAACAATCGATGTTGAATCAATTCATATACGTTGAACGCTAAACTGTATGTAATCATAAATCGATTGTGAATCTAGTGTGTTTATGAAATGATTTAAATCGATTTAATCCGATTATAATTAAGCGATTTGTTTATTGAATGCCCTATTATACCATATGCCAAAATGTGACCCTTCAAATCAGATAGATAAACTGGTGTTATCAACTCCCAACATTAAGAAATATCCGTTAGTATGTTATTTCTACAAGTCAATTTGTTATGTAAATAATTAATTTTTTTTATACCATTGTAAATTGTAAGACGTGAGATGCAAATTGTTATACAAAAAGCATTTGTAAGGTACCAAACGAACAGACCAGATTTGGGGAAAATGGATATTATTTAAAGATTAGTGGAAAATTTTGCAGCGAGTACAATATTTCAAATTTGTAAGCGTACTTTTCGTTTAGAAATACTTATTGTAGCTGTTACAAAAGTGTATAAGGGATATACCGGGAGTCCCGCGCCATGTGTTCACCCTTCTAGAATCTTTATTTATTAACAGATTAACCTGAGTTTTGGAGACAATAAATTAAACAGAAAATGGAATTATTTGACATTTCGGGACTTTCGGTGTATATTTTTGCACATTTGAAATCGGATCATTACGAATCTGAATACGTATCAATTGTTAATTTTGGTTACCATGACGACGAAAAAAGAACTTTTTTATTTTTCAACCTAGACCTAATGAAAATTTAAAATACTGTAAAAATGTTAAAAATCAAAATTCAATTAAAGGAGTGATTCTCTTGAAACTCTTGATCGCATTAGATCGAAAAAATGCGATTCATAGCTGTCTAGATTGAAAAATAAAAGTTTTTTTTTTCGTTGTCATAGAAACCAAAATTAACAATTGATACGTATTCGGACTCGTAATGATCCGTAAATTTCAAATATGTAAAAATATATAAGGTGTTCCATTTAAAATAAGAAAGTTGGTAACGATCATCTAATTAAAAATCTGGTCATGTGGGTTGTGGTTGAGAATTTGTCCACTGCATGCCTGTCGCTTCTAAGTTCAACTTCTAAGCTGTCAGGTGTAACGTCAAAATTAATACTGAAATATCATTTCCTTCTTAAAAGTGATTTTGCGTTAATAGTTTTTTCAAAACTATATTTCACAAACTACTAAAAAATGTCCTTTTCAATTAAAGAAGAAACATTTATGATTAAAAGCTACTTTCGCAACGGTCGCAAAATTAACGGTGTCTGGTTCTATTGAATTCAAGATTGTTTGGAGGAATTTCGTGTCCAGTTTCCAGAAATTGTTATTGATTATAACCAATTTCTAGTGTTTAAATCGAAGTGTGGCATTATTTCGACAAACTGTATCTTTAACAAAAAAAAAAGGAAGTGGAAAGCCAAAGAAACGTACTTCGGAAGTTATTATGAAAATGCTATTATTGGAATTAAAAAAAGGATTATTTAAATGCTACCAAGAAGGGGGTGAGCATATTCAGCATATTTTATAACCAAGGAAAAAAAATCGGCCCACCTATTCCGCGATTAGTAGGAAAATTTAATACTCGGACTGTACTAGCTCCGCCCGCAGTATTTGGAAGGGAGTTACCTCATCTAGCTGCGTCGAGCACGTCAAGTGCAAGTGATGATTTGCAGCGACTATCACATGCATTTTCATGTTTTCAAAGAGAAACTTTCTTCTATTAGCTCTCTAGGATGTGCGAAAAACGTTTTGACGATTAAATACATTTAAATCATTTAGTCATTGCGTCAAAGGAAAAACCTGAATTAACTCGTAAAACTTCCCTCTCCATTCAATGACAATTAGGGTGCGTTTCGTTTGCGCGCTCATACGATTCAAGCGCTTACGCTTACAAGCGCTATAAGCAAAAGTGTTTCTTTTGGCTGTTGTGTGCACAATAAATTCATAACCTTCACAACTTGTGCAGTGCAGATCAACGCCTTTTAAAATATACCTGGTTAAATTTTACAAAAAAATGAATGACAGCAATATTTCATAAGTAAATTTTGCAAACCGGTGCCACTTTAAGTTTTATATCATTTGATCAATAATGGATATACAAGACAGGATCATTAGAATATATGGACACCTAAGATATCTGCTTACCAGTATTTTGAAACAAAAATATAGTATATGAGAAATAAAGTGCACAGTTTTTTTAAAAATCTGCCGCATAAAATCATTTTCTATTATAACCATGAAAATTAACTTCATTAGTGAAATTAAACCAAACATAAATAGCTGCAACGCAACATTTATAACCAACCGCTACTAGACTGCTATCTGTATGAGGATGATCAGCTGATTCCCTCATACGTTCCATTTGTGGCATCAGCGTCATTAAGCGCTCACGCTTTTGCTGCCCTACCTCGATGGAATAAGCGATTGTGAGCACATGTTATGACGTCACAATGACGATTCCATATCGTCACCTAGCGCTTTGTGAGCGTTTGCAAAGCCAATAGGAACAGGTTAAGCAATGCTTACAAGCGCTCAAGGCGAATAAGCGTGCAAATGAAACGCAGCCTTAGAAGCATCACACCCGCGCAAAGGTGGAAGGAGTGAACAGTACATTCGGCGTGAAAAGCGTCGGTACTAAGTGGGCCCAATTCTTAAGCTTGTTTATAACAAACCTTTTAAATTTGATGTCCTTTACTGCAAAATCACTTTAACAAGGAAATGATAATTCAGCGTCAATTTTGACGTTACACCTGACAGCTTAGAAGAAGACATGCATAGAGCAGATAAATTCTCGAGCACAACCTACTTGACCAGATTTTTAAATAGACGGTGAAACCGGAAGTCCTATGACAACTAGCAATATGTCGAAAAATCTCATTTTTTGCTGAATTTATTGTCTCCAAAATTCAGGTTAATCGATTAATAAATAAAGATTCTAGAAGGGGAACACATGGCACGGGACACCCGGTAATGACGAAAAAATGAGATGACTTTGAAAAATTCTTCTGGCAAACGTACTGCTGCAGACAAATTTTTAAATTACATGTTTAGAAAAAATTTGCAACGACTATATGAAAAATTGTCTTGTGACGAAAAGAAAATTTTTCGCGACTAACCGGTTACGAGTGGTTAGGCCAAATAAGTGACCACTGCCTTTTCGTGACTTACCGGTAACAGTTGATATGACGTCACATATGTTACTGCTGTTACTATTTTCCTAACCCGGTCAGAAAGTTGGGTAACGTTGCTGTCACTCTCTTATTCCGTGAGTTCTACACAGAACCGTGGTTCCGCGTGCTAACCTCAACTTGATTCAATCACAACTTTTTTTTCCAATAGTTAAACACACAATTCATTGTTGGACTGTTGTTAAATATATTATATATTAGTTGACTGACCTAATTTGATATGATTGTCACAGTAATATCTCACCAAGTTACTAGATTATTGAATATAGTTTTGCTATTTTGTAAACGTTATGGAGCTCGAAAAATGGTGAATCTCACATTGTTTCCGAACCCTCTCCGTTATGTTAAATGTCAATCAAATCTAGGGATCCTAGACAAAGCTGTCGCAGCTACGGCGGGAAATTTGAATTTCAAATTAATACTAAATCAACAAAATACCTCGAAACGGACAGTAGATGTCTTTAGTTTGGGTCGTTCGTTCACAAAAAGTCATGTTCGCAGAATCTCAAGGCTTGTAATTGTGAAACTGTTGTAAACCCCGTCCGTCTATCCAACGGAGTCAATTTCAAGAGGACCTCGGTACATTCCACTGCGTCAACCGTGTACACAGGTGATCTCCCCGGTGCCCCTTGCGCTTTAACCCCACTAACGAACCCCCTTTTGTCTCAGATAACCCCGTCAAGACACCTACATACTTGGTTGCGGTCCATCGCAAGTGCGTCCGTCAAGAAACCTACTTCTTATCTCAGCACAAATCCAAGCCGAGCTTGTTCGGCGTCCCACTTCTCCTGGGTTGCAACTTCGTCAGCTCGTGCCAAAGTCTGTACGAGGCCGTCTGGGGACAGGTCACTCGGTTGCTCAGCCCCTTGCCGCAGAGCGATCAAACGAATCACGCCACTGATTGGTAGGAGCTTCTTACTTTTTTGTTAGTGGGCGGGCGGTAATCAATGGAGGTTTTTTTAATTTGCAGCGATGACTCTTTGGGGTACGAGTTTCCGTTTACGTTGAAGGCGGTGCTTCAGGGCGGACAGATCTGCGCGCTCTGCCATTGGACGCAATTCTGCCGAGGGTGTAGGATACCGTGCTCGGAGGAGTTGCTCTTCGAGTTTTGCAGAGGGGGGCAGAACATCATGTGCGTGGCGATCGATTGGGACCCGACTGCTTTGCACTTGCGATATCAAAGCTGTCGAGAGAAGGTTGGTTTTTCTATCTAGCTAAAGCCTAACAGCTGACGGAAACTAGGAAAATTGCATTTCAGATGTTCATCGAGCACTCGTCCGTTCCGGAATGCAGGAAATTACACACGGAGCCAATCGACTTGGACTACTGTCTGCGTGCGTTCACCTCGGAAGAAAGACTCGAAGCCAAATACCATTGTTCCAAATGCCAGGACAAGCAACCGGCCACGAAGAAGCTGCAAATTTGGCGGTTACCTCCGATTTTGGTAGAATCTTATTAAAAGTATCTGAAGCGCCATCTGTTGTTAATTACTTACGTGTGCCATCTCGGCTTGACAGGACCAACGTGAAGTTAGTTGAGCAGTGACAATCTCATCGTTTCTTTTGTTTCCAGATAATACACTTGAAGCGCTTCGACTACGTGAACAGCAAATGGGTAAAGACGCAGAAGGTCGTCAACTTCCCGTTCAAGAACTTCGACCCAACTGCCTATCTCGCATCCGTTCCGCAAGAAACGATCTTGCGCCACTTGCAGCTCCTGGAAAAACAAAAAAATAAAACCGACCTGGAGAACTCGTACGACGGGGGAGGGCAGCACATCGAAGACAGGATCACCGAAGAGAGAGAGAACGGCGACGATTCCTTGGGGAAATTAGTCGAAGTGGAGGAGGGGAAGAGCAGCGGCGGCGGCAGCGGCAGCAGCAGCAACAGCAACAGCAACCAAAGGAAACAATTGCAGACGCTGGGGAAAAAGAGAGAGCGGCTCGAGTCGACCAGTTTGATCAAGACGCCAATCGTCGATGAAGATTTACGTGACTTCCACGAGCACAAGTTACTGAAGGGACAGGATCCGTTTGATCTCAAGTACCAACTTTATGCAGTTGTGGTGAGCATGCCATCTGCTTTTTCCAGCTTTACACTAGCAGCATTGTTTTTGTTTCAATTTTAAAACAAAATATGCTCGAAGAGTTTTCTATTAAAAACAAAGATTGTGTTGGCAGCTCGCTTGTTCTTATTCGTCTGAAGATTTACTTTATTTCATCTCAGTTCACTTTTGTAATAAATATAACTAACGTCGCTCATACGGGTATTTGCCCCGAAAAGCTGGCCAAAAGTCGAATGATACAAATTCGTGAATTTGATTACAACAACTATTACCTAAGACGGAACAATATTTAGGAATCAAGAGAGTAATTCCATTTTTGCCTCGGGAAGATGAAGAAAATACCTTCAAAGGGATCAAAGCACCTTGACAGTGGATTGTGTTAAACGTACATGCCTAAGAAAAATTTTGTGCAAATCATTTTTGATTGCAGTGAAAACCTCGAGCAGCCTCAGTATAGCTGTTTCAGCCCTGCTTGGGGCTTCTTCAGCAGAGACGTAGCTCGACATTCCCACTGAAAACAAAAACGACTTGTCCAATTTATTCGCAATTGCGATGTAAAGTAATGAACAGATAAAATAGCGATATCTTACTGTCGCTTTTTGACCTGACATTGCAGTAGGATAGACAAATTGAAGCGGGATTTGCTCCTAATAAGTCCCCCATGCAAGGCAGCCATGCTTGCTGTCAAAGCATAATGAAAGTTTTTAGAAAAATTTTGTGCAAATCGTTTTTGATTGCAGTGAAAACCTCGAGCAGCCTCTGTACAGCTGTTTCAGCCCTGCTTGGGGCTTCTTCAGTAGTACCCTGTATATATATATTAATTTATATTTACTTACATTTAGACATACATATTTTTTAGGATGATTAGATTGTTATTAGTTTTTACATTTTTATGATTTTATTAGGATAATTCGATTGTTTTTGGATCTTTTTAAGTGCTTTTAAGTTGATAGCATACTGAAGATGGCAGCTTAGCTTCCGAAATACGTATCTACGGATATAAAATTATTGTGGGCGGAGATTAATTTCAATTATTTTTCCTTGTTCGAATTAATAGTACCTGGGGAGAAATAAATGAATAAATATCAGGTTTACAAGATTTTCGATTGTTTTCAACTTTTTTAAATGATACGATGATAAAAGGTAAGGCTAGTTAACATATAGGATTGCTCGATCGCCCGATTTCGTCTGTCGCTTGGACCGATGATTACGTCACGCGGTTCACGGTCCCGGCAGACGAAATCGGGCGATCGAGCAATCCTGTATGTTTAAATACTTACTTTTTCTATGACACTTACTTTAAAAATTATATTATTTTAAACAAATTAATGAATTATCTAATTTAATTCAAAAAATTATTATAAAACACGTATTTATCTTTGCACGGATACTTCGAAAAATTGCTTCTTCGGGATAAATTCTCCACCGAGATTCAGAAATGTGTCCCGATATTTTTAGGGTGAAAAGAACATCAAAAAATAAGGTCATCTTTTTATATAAATCTCTTTCGAAAAATGAAAAATAAGAAATTAGCTGTATTAGATGTATTCTTACATATAAACCTCTATTAGTTGAAAACGGTTTGGTTTATGGAAACGCAGTAACAAAGCTTTTTTATGCCAAATTATCTAAAGAATAATTCCTTCATAAATTTTTGATGAAATATGTAAAAAATAAAAAGTTAGGGATAAAATACTGAAAGTTACTCCTCAAAACTATCCCTTAAAAAGAAGGGGTAATCGAGAATCTGACAAATATGTTGTTTATGAGCAGTTAGATGCCTTATACCAACATTTAAAATATTAGTTTAATAACTTAAAGGATCCAGAAGATATTGGCAAAATATTATTATTCACTTTTGGGGAAAAAAATTATATAAAGGTGATCTGATGTTCTATTCACCCTGAAAATATCGTGAGATATTTCTGAATCACGTATTTGGTTTTTCTTGGAATCTCCGAGCAAAAATAATTGATTTTTTAATAAAAACGTTAATAGAAAAATTTTGTGCAAATCGTTTTTGATTGCAGTGAGAACCTCGAGCAGCCTCTGGACAGCTGTTTCAGCCCTGCTTGGGGCTTCTTCAGCAGAAACGTAGCTCGACATTCCCACTGCAGACCAAAAACGACTTGCCCAATTTATTCGCAATTGCGATGTAAGAGTGATGAACATATAAAATAGCGACATCTTACTATCGCTTTTTGACCTAACATTGCAGTAGGATAGACAAACTGAAGCGGGATTTGCTCCTAATGAGTCCCCCATGCAAGGCGGCCATGCTTGCTGTCAAAGCATAATGAAAGATTTTAGAAAAATTTTAGAAAAATCTTTCATTATGCTTTGACAGCAAGCATGGCCGCCTTGCATGGGGGACTCATTAGGAGCAAATCCCGCTTCAGTTTGTCTATCCTACTGCAATGTTAGGTCAAAAAGCGATAGTAAGATGTCGCTATTTTATATGTTTAAAAACGTTAATGTTTAATTTATAAATTTTTCCCGAAGTAGCTGCAAAACCTACAGCGAAGCGTCGGTTTAAATTTTTCAAATGTCCCCTACAAAATATTTATGTGTATATTATTATAATAATTTTCATTGGACAAGATAGTGGTTCAATTATTTAACTTTTCCATAAAAGAAAACAAAGCTTGTAAATTTTTAAATAAATAGCAGGAGTAATATATTTTTATTTAACAATTTTACTTAGTCTCTGCCGTTTTGACTATTTAGGATGCGTAGAAATTTTCATTTGAAATGTTTAGTTCCGTTTTGAGTATTTTGGAAATTTAATTCTAATTTTTCTTAATTTACAATAAGTTTTTCATGACTCTAATTGGCACAGTTCTTTCCTTTTTTGAATTTTTTTTCAACGGCGGATGCATTCCTTCGTATAGTTGCAGAAACTATTTAATTTCGTTTGGGAAAGTTATTATAAAGCACATTTTTTCCATTTTTACGTTTAAATATTAGGCCCTGTATTTGAATATGGACCAATGGTGACGTCACAACAGCGGTCGGAGCGGGCTTACATTGCGATATAGGGATCGAGCAATCCTATAGTGTTAAGTATCCTTGCCTAAATTCGAGCAGGAAAGTCCTGAAACTTCTAATTTAAGTTACTTCATAAAAATGCAAATAATGAAGTTTGAAATTAAGGAGACAACTTGCGGCGAACGGAAAACATTACAGCCTAAAATACTTTATTGTCACCGAATAAATGCAAAAACATGAGAAAATAATTTTGGCCAACTTTTTGTGTCCAATACCCCTATGTCGTCGCACGATTCAGTAACTTCTACCGTTTTTATCTGATTTTTTTTATGTTGAGTTTTCCGTTGCAAACAAAATTCAAAATCATTTGTTCTTATTCGTTTGAAGACTTATTTGTTTTATGTAATCTCAATTCACTTTTGTAATGAGTAACTAGTGTCTCACGATTAAGTAACTTTTATCTTTTAAATCTGACTTTTCTAAACACCGTATCTTCTAAATTCGTTGGACGACGTATTTATTTTATACTGGGTGTCTCATAACCTGCGAAGGAGATTAAAAGGGTAGCTAAGGGAGATCAATAACTAAAAAGTTTAAGTGAAATTAATTAACAAGAAAAGTGTAGTAGTATTTTACGTTTTAAATTCAAATTTGAGGCATATGAGTTAATTGAACACTGCTTTACAATAAACAACTATTTTAAAAAAATGTAGTCACCTTAAAGTTACGGCTATTTCATTTTTTCTTTTAATGCCCAAAAACGGGTTTTCATGTCGTGCACCTCCTACTAATTAAAAACAAAACTGGGAAACAGATTAACTTAGACATTTTATGAATGGTGGTTTTGATAAATTTAGAGGTGAATAGACAAAACAGCGACATCCTACGATCGCTTTTTGAACTGACATTGCAGTAAGATAACAAATTGAAGCGGATTTGTTACATAATAAGCTACCCCATGCAAGGCGGCCATGCTTTCTGTCAAAGCATAATGAAAGTTTTAAAAATTCTTGTTGCAAATCGTTTTTCATTGCAGTGTAAATCTCGAGCAGCCTATGTACAGCTGTTTCAGCCCTATTTGGGGCTTCATCAGCAGAGACGTAGCTTGAAATTCCCACTGCAAACCAAAAGCGACTTGACTAATTTATTCGCAAATGCGATGTAATAATGGTGAATAGATAAAACAGCGACATCCTACGATCGCTTTTTGACCTGACATTGCAGTAGGATAACAAATTGAAGCGGATTTGCTACATAAGCTATCCCACACAAGGCGGCCATGCTTGCTGTCAAAGCATAATGAAAGTTTTAAAAAAATTGTTGCAAATCGTTTCTGACTGCAGTGAAAACCTCGAGCAGCCTCTAATAATCATAATAATCAGATATATCTAAATATGAACCATCAAATAACAACCTAAAAATTAGAGTAAATCAAATAATACGGAACTAGGTATTGGTCCGTTGTCTGAGTTCCGGATCAAAACCTAGTTCCGTTTTATTAGATTTAGGCTCAATTCTCACACGGCAGCGCGTCGCGTCATTTTGCTGTCTCTAAAAGTTGCCATGGTTTTAAATGAAGCAATTCTCACCCGACTGCATTTTATGTCTAAAAATTACATGTAAAAATTTGACGCGACGCGACGCGCTGCTCGTTTGAGAATTAAGCATTACTCTAATTAGTAGGTTGTTATTTAACAGTTCATATTACGAATTTGGGGGTTCACAAATTGTAGTCGTTAAATTTCAGAACACTTTAATTAAAGCTGTCGCTTTACACAATTAACAACTCAGTTGTAATGACCTTGTCTATCAAATAACACAAAATATACTTTCTATATATTCGAGGTACGAACCCTTCGCTTGCCAACTTAATAACTAAACTCCTGGCGGATCGTACGGCTTTTATAGCAGAGCCCTCTAGTGCTCGAAATTACTAGTATGATCGCGTAACTTCAGTCATGTTCTGTGACGCAAGGTGGCGTGTCTGATGCTAAAAATAGATCTGTCTGCGCGTCACGGCTGTAACACTGCCCCCCTCTTAGTTCTGTTTGTTCCGAATAGAGTACGGAGCCAAACGGTCGATGTGGATCACTTTCATCTTCCCACGAGATAGCTTTTGTATCCTATAGACCACATCATTGATCCTCTTAATTATTTGATAGGGTCCCTTCCAAGGCGCCTGTAGTTTGGGGCACAGACCACGAGTCCTTCTGGGGTTGTATAATCACACCCGGTCCTCTTCTTGGAAACTTGTTTCATTGGCTCGTCGATCGTAGCGAGTCTTCATTTTGTCTGTCGTCAAACTGATGTTACGTCGGACGTATTCGTGAGTGTTCATTAAACGGCGGCGGCGTTTAAGTTCTTGCGAATATTCACTTAGTCCCAGTCGAGTTTCTGATCGCCCAAATTTTAAGTCATAAGGCAGACGCATTTCTCTTCCGAATAAGACACTGTATGGAGTTCGTTTAGTAGTGTCATGCTCTGCAGAACGATACACCATCAGGAAAAGGGGAAGATGTTCGTCCCAGTCCCGTTGGTTCTTCGAAACAAGTTTAGCCAGATGTCTCTCCAATGTCCTATTGAAACGCTCCACCATTCCATCTGACTGTGGGTGCAAGGGAGTTGTTCGCGTTTTGAAAACGCCTAGTAACCCGGTCAATTCCTGGGAAATGTGTCCTTCAAAGTTCCTGCCTTGGTGGTCGGAATGGATCTCCATGGGTACTCCAAATCTTGCTATCCAATTCTCTATCAAGGCATTCACAACGGTTATTGACTCTTGGTTTGGCAAAGCATAACCTTCTGGCCATTTGGTGAAATAATGAGTCACTACCATAATGTATTTGTTTCCATGGTTGGTTTCTGGAAATGGGCCGGTTATATCAATGGTATAATGGTGCTCCAACGTTGTAACGGTGTAATTTTCCGCGAGTCTTTTTCGTGGGTCCGAATACTGCGCACATGTAGTACACCTGGCACACCAATTTTCCACATCAGTTCTAAATTTCGCTCGAAATTACTAGAATGATCGCGTAGCTTCAGTCATGTTCTGTGACGCAAGATGGCGTGTCTGAAAAATAGATCTGTTTGCGCGTCACGGCTGTAACAATATTTAGATATATCTGATTATTATGATTATCATTATTTTTTAGATCTTAAGTCAAAAATTGGCCGCTAGATGTCGTACTTGTTAAGTCAAAAATCATCCGCAAGATTTCGCTACCTAAATCATATACAAAGGGGCGTTAGAGACAGTTAAGCGCATTTGTACTGGATATTTGATAAGGAGAGGATTCTCCGAAATAAAATTTTCCTAAATTGCCCTTAACTTGTGGTGTGTTGGTGTGATTTGCTCTCATTTGTAGGTTGTTTTTTAACGATTTATACATAATATACCGGGTGGAAAGTTTCCAACCCGAACATAGCAAACTTCTGTAGATCAATGCTTGCTATTTAAAGGTACAAAATGGTAATGGTATGAAAGGAAAGAGAAAATTCAGGCCAATATTATCGTGTTAAAATTATTCCTAAATATTAATACATTCAGGATAAAAATTTAATTTTCAAATTTTAAATGAAAAATTGTCAGATTTGCAACTGTCAGTTCTTTTCAGTTAACGGAAAATAATTTATACGTCAGTCAAAAAGTATTATGATTATGAATAATTATACGGGCTAAATAACAGGTACTCTTATCGTTTAAGTTACAACGATTGTTTCTTTATTAGAATAACTTTATTCTGCGTCTTAGAATACAAAAATATTGTTGTTTCTGAATCTATCAATCATTCAATTTAAACTTGATACTAAATCAGTTTTAAATTTCAATTGTACAAGAATAAAATAAGTTTCACACGACTATACACTGTTCAAGAATACAGTTTAACATAAAACTGTAAAGAATATTTACACAAATCCCACATGAATTCCACAAATTCAGTTGCCATCATTTTTTTTTTTTTTAAATTAACGAGAAAGTAGGAATGTATTTTGTGAAGCAATGAGAGCAAGTAAATAAATCATAAGTTTTTCATCATCAGTATGTTTTACGGATGAATGAACTTTTATTTTGAATTGTTTTATATCAGAAGCCTATTGTAGAAAATTCTGGTTATTGAATTGCAAACTTCAAGTCTGACATACTAAGGAGACTACATTTTTCATTTGAAATTTGAAAATTTAATTTACATTCCAAAAGTTTTACTGCAATATAAATAATTTTAACACGATATTATTGGCCTTAATTTTCTCTTTCCTTTCAGACCATTACCATTTCTGTATCTTTAAGTGGCGAGCAGTAATTTACAGAAACTTAGTTCTCAATGCAAGTTTGCTATGTTCGGGTTTGAAACTTTCCAACCGGTATATATTTCATTTTATTTTCAGGGTTTTTAGGTATCAAATAACAGGGAATTATATACTTAATGAGAAGTTTTTTCGGATCTTTGCTTTTGTTAGAAATTATTTGTAAGGTTTTTCTGACGGTTAATTTTAGATCTTTACATATTAATTTATATTTACTTACATTTAGACATATGTATCTTTTAGGATGATTAGATTGTTGTTAGTTTTAACATTTTTATGATTTTATTAGGATAATTAGGTTGTTTTTAGATTTTTTAGTGCTTTTAAGTTGGTAGTGTACTGAAGATGGCAGCTTAGCTGCTGAAATACGTATCTACGGATATAAAAATTATTAAGAGCGGAGGTTAATTTCAATTATGTGTAATTCGAAATTACGTTATCTTGACGACAGAGGTAACAAACGGTAAGAAGCGGTAATAAAAGAATGTTACCTTACCGGTAACATTGGAAATTTACTGTAAGGTAACGTGGTAATTTTAGCGACTCACAACACTAGTAACTTTTACCGTTTAAATCTGACTTTAGTGAACGTACCTTGTAAATTGGACTTTTATTTTTAGGTTATGTTGGTTATCATTTTGTGCCAACAACGGTGTTGCTATTCAATTCTACCATAAAAAATCTCTTACGTCATTGAGTATTTCGTTAGAATTCCCCAAATTAATCAAGGAAATTTAAATAGAAGGTTAAAAACACGATTACATTAGAACTTATAACCAGGGATAAGAAATCGGCCCACTTGTTCCGCGAGCGGTACAAAAATTTACTATTTGGATTGTATTAGTCCCCGCGCAGAGTAACTTTTGCGACGTGCGAACGCTCGCACTGTAATCCTCAATAGTAATTTAAATGCATCCGAACCGCGGAAGACTTATGGCCGGTTTCACAAAGCTTCGTCAAATATTTAAGTTCCGATTAACTCTGTAACGAATGATTAAATAGGAAAACAACCGCATTTAACGATGATTAACTTAACGATGATTACTAAACGGCTCGCTCTCTAATCGGTCGTCAAATAGTCTTAATGCTCCGTTAAGTGTTTCACAAAGCTCGATTAAGAGATAATGCTTCGTTTACTTCTGTCTAATCAGGCGTTAGATTAATCGATAGAATTCCAGCGAATAAAAAGTAACGAGTGAATTTTCCATAGTTATTATCAAGCTTTTTTGATATAAAAATTCCTCACATATATCTAAAAAATAATTATAATTTTATTTAAAAATGTAACGTACCTTAAATATTAAAAATAATGACATTTCTGTACTTTTTACTCATTTGGTTTATTGATTAATTTTTACGACACTATTTCGGAAATTATTTTCAAGAACAAACAATTCGAAATTATTTCAAAATGTCTGCAACCTCACTTTCTTCTCTGACGATAAAGAAATGCCTCCTTAAGGTAGAATTCATTTTATAAGAGACAGAAATAATCCTTTTAATGATTTGGATGATAATGAATTTAACGTATCGCTTTTCCAAAGGAGTTATGGAACTCTTTGGTCCCACACTAGAACCTGCAACAAGCAAAAATAAATTTATTTTGTGGTACAAATCAATTGCTGATAAACTTACCTTATTATCCACTGAAATATTTCAACAGCTGATTCCCTATACTTTCAGAAACCATTGATACTTAGAATAATTCGTGTCATTCATTTTATTGCAAAGCAAAGCAAATAGTTAATTAAATAGTTAACATTAGGATTTTCTCATGTCATTGGCACCACAGATTGTACACCATGTTAAAATTATTTCACCTGATGGTAATCCCGCTGAGCTGTGCCACAACAGAAAACGTGTCTTTGCAATATATGTTCAAGTAATTAAACTGCACTAAAGTTTCCTTCCTCCCTTTCTTTTTTCCTTTTTCATTTTTAAAAATCATTAACTGCACTAATCCGAAGAATTTCAAGATGTATTTATTTATTTTGAGCTTTTCCTGACCACAGACCTGACGCCATGACGACAGATTACTTTAAAGCGACGTCAAAAGTTGTATTTTATTTGCAACGCAGATTAGTTCAGGTCAGTTCAGTTTAACCCAAAGTGAACTGATCTTAAGTGACCGATTTAATAGTAAATAAAACATGCGAGATGCGATTGCTGCATTTTAATCTTCTGATGAAGATATTATTTTTGCCAATAGAAGAAGCTCTACAAGTTAACATTATGCTTTTCTCATGTCATTGGCACTACATATTGTACCCCATGTTAAAATTATTTCACCTGATGGTAATTCCGTTGAGCTGTACCACAACAGAAAATGTGTCTGCCATACACATATGTTTAAGTAATTCAACTGCACTAAAGTTTCCTTCCTCCCTTTCTCTTTTCCTTTTTCATTTTTAAAAATCATTAACTGCACTAATGCGAAGAATTTAAGATGTATGTATTTATTTTGAGTTTCTAACCTCGCACTACCTGATTGCAGGCCTGACGCCATAACGGCAGATTACTTTAAAGCGGTGTCAAAGTGGCAATTTTTCGATGTTGCCAAACGTAAAGTCCAATTAGTTAATCAGAGATTAACATAATAGTTTTTTGTTTTGTGAAACAGCATCAAATTTTTAACAATGATTAAACTTAACGGTTGATTAGTTAATCAACGCTTTAACAAAGCTTTGTGAAACCGGCCATAAGTAGTGTAAAAAGTGTCCAACACTAAGGCCCGATCTTACCACCTCCTGATAAATTTAACCGTCGGTTAATATCCTTGGAAACCTTTGTGCTGATAATGGTTTCCTAGAATATTAACCGACGTTAAATTTATCAGGAGGTGGTAAGATAGGGCCTAAGTGGGCCGAATTCGTTTCCCTGCTTATAACTTACAAATTTATAAAAAAAGATTGCAATTGACTGTTAAAACAAACGAATGAAAAATTAAATTAAAACCACCTAACCTTGGCACTAGCAATCTGAAGTCGTGTTGCCAACTCGTCGAATTTCGCAGTTCGTACCTTTTTTTTTGAGAAAAAATTGTATTTTAAGGTTGAAGATTGAAAATCGTATTATTCCGAAATGGCGCTTGATAATAATAAAAATAAGAGAAAGAAACTGAAACATTTGGTTAGAGTTTTCAAAATTTAACAAAGTTTTGTTTTTTGAGTGTAACGTCAGTTGTTTACGAATTACTTTTAACTGCGATGGTTTTCGCTTGTCCTTTTTCTTAATTGTATTGTAGTTAAAAAAACAAAAATGAATGCAATAAAAAAAATAAAAAAATCCAATACAATTAAAAAATAAATAAATAACAGTCAAAAAACAAGTGCAGTTAAAGAACAAAAATAATCAAAAACGAAGACTGTAGAATTTTTTTCTGTTGCCTTTGTTTTTTTTAAAATGTTTTAACTGCAATGGTCATAATTTCAGCTTTTCACCCTAATGTTTTGTAACTGTCGCAAAAGAAACACCATTCCATTTAATTTTTTTTGGAAAACTGAAAACTATTACTTTTGCAAATACTACCCTTTAGCTACTTTATAACAAAGTACCTATAGTCTTAGATAATTGAAATTAATTAATCTCCGCCCACAATAATTTTATATCCGTAGATACGTATTTCGGCAGCTAAGCTGCCATCTTCAGTACACTACCAACTTAAAAGCACTAAAAAGATCTAGAAACAACCTAATCATCCTAATAAAATCATAAAAATGTTAAAACTAACAATTATTGGGATTTAATTGAAATTAACCTCCGCCCACAATAATTTTTATATCCGTAGATACGTGTTTCAGCAGCTAAGCTGCCATCTTCAGTACGCTATCAACTTAAAAGTACTTAAAAAGATATATAAACAACCTAATCAACCTGATAAAATCATAAAAATGTTAAAACTAACAACAATCTAATCATTCTAAAAGATATACAGGTGTCCCACTTAAGGCGGATTCTTTCGTAGCTCTCTAGTTATTAATTTTATGAAAAAATGTTTCAAATGAAAGTTTCACAGGATCATGTGGAGCATATTTTGACGTGTACAGAATGTTCAGTTTAACCTGGGCGTTAGGTCACTTCGTTATTTTAAATGGAACACCCTATATATTTTTACATTTTCGGGTTCTGGATTGAATTTTAATGTGGTCTTGTGTATAGGGTCTAATCTAAACCGTTTTCGCGTTATTCAACTTTAAAAAAAAATTATCGCTCTTGCAGTACCTCAAACAAATGCATATACTGGGTGTATCAAAAATACGTGTGTTAATTTTAAACCATAGGAGATTTCGCCAAACTGAACAATTTTATTTTGTGGCATTCTGAAAATATCGTGAATTCTTTCGTAATTTTTTTACCCCTATTTCTGAGTCGTTGAACTGAATCTTCTTTCGAAAAACCATGGCAACCATGACGGATAAAATTATGTATAATGTGTCAAGACAGTTGTCATTTTTAGAAACGCACACAACTTTTCTAATCAAGTATTAACTGATACTCTCATGGTGTATCGTAGAGATTGTGGAAATGCTGAATGGAAGCACGAAGACTGGAGTTCGTTTCCTAATCGTATTTTACCCAACAGGCATACATTTCAATCAACTGTACAAATTCTCCAGAATCATGACTCATTTCAACTTCAAGCCCGAGGTGGCAGACCTCGTTCTGAATGTTGAAAAACACATTTTGGATGCTGTAACGGTTGCTAGTACAGTTACCCAAAGACACGCACTTCAACAAGGAGTGTCGCATTTGACAGTTTGACACAAATTTTAAAAGTGCAAATTTAGTAAATGTGATATTACAATCATTGACTTTTTATGTGACTTTTTTCGTTTCTATGACAACAAAACTTTCCTGTCTTAACCAGAGGCGGATATGCATTTTAATAAGTAATAAGTTTCAATTTTTAAATAAGTTTACAAAGCTTTAAATAAAAAAGTCATATAGAAAAAATATTTCATTTAGCTAACTGTACTCCGTGTTAAAATTAACACACGTATTTCTGATACACCCATTATCTTTCGAAAACTGACGTTAGGGACTTTTGCAAAAATTTTGTCTTGAAATGCTTTTTCGGTTACACTGTAAAGAAAAAATTCTAGCAACATAAGTTCTTTAAAAAAATTAATAAATGCCATATAACTTTTGTTATTATTAGATGCGCTGTTTAATTCTTTTTTCAATGGTGTAGGGTTGTCGATATCTGTCGTTAATACTTTTTTCAGTATTAAATTTTTTTTGCAATTTTTAGAAATACACGAAATATTGAGACATTTATGTTAGTTGCTATGGTTATACAGCAAACAAATTATTTGTTTAACTTTACCTAAGATTATTAATTGAAGTTTGTTCTTGTCCGATGAAAATTGTAAGTACAAAGTTTTTTTAATCTCAAACCGGACAGAAATATGAAGGGAAAACACTCAATGTTTCGCTATAAATCTACTATTATTATTACTTTAAGAAGGTTTCTTGCATAAGAAAACATGATAGATACGGATTTTACTCTTGCTATAGATATCCAAGCTAATAAACCCTAAGAAGAAACTTGTATTGCTGTGGAAAGATGCATGTGGACACAGCAAAACGTGCTCCAGCAGTTGGAATATTTTTAAACGAATTCGCTGTTTTATGAAACTTTAAAATGCGGTCAAATAAAGAGACTGAGCAGGTCAATTCACTGGTCCTCCTCCACTTATTCGTTAAAAAATGTTTCAGCTGCTGAAATACGTGTCGTTGTCTCCACATGTATCTATCCACAGCAATAGAAGTTTCTTTTTAGGGTTTATTAGCTTGGATATCGATGGCAAGAGTAAAATCCGTAGCTGAGTCATTCCATGTGAAATCGCACAAAATTTGACCTTCATGTCTCCGAGAGCAAGTAAATAAATCATAAGTTTTTCATCATCAGTATGTTTTACGGATGAATGAACTTTTATTTTGAATTGTTTTATATCAGAAGCCTATTGTAGAAAATTTTGGTTATTGAGTTGCAAACTTCAAGTCTGACATACTAAGGAGACTACATTTTTCATTTGAAATTTGAAAATTTAATTTACATTCCAAAAGTTTTACTGCAATATAAATAATTTTAACACGGCCTTAATTTTCTCTTTCCTTTCAGACCATTACCATTTCTGTATCTTTAAGTGGCGAGCAGTAATTTACAGAAACTTAGTTCTCAATGCAATGTTCGGGTTTGAAACTTTCCACCCGGTATATATTTCATTTTATTTTCAGGGTTTTTAGGTATCAAATAACAGGGAATTATATATTTATTTATTCATTAGAATGAGAAGTTTTTTCGGATCTTTGCTTTTATTAGAAATTATTTGTAAGGTTTTTCTGACGGTTAATTTTTAAATTTGACCTTCATGTCTCCGATTTCAATAAAATTAAATTTATATATTTTAGAAACGAAAACATTAAACCCGTATTTTTTTGTTAATCTTTATTTGTATTATTTTGGCAAATAAGGAGCAATCAAATTTATGAAACATTGCCTGCATCATTGTAACTAAGTCTGAAAATTTCTGGTATTAGACATAGGAGAAAAACGATCTTTGGCTCATTTTGAAAGTTGTAATATGTACTTCAATTACATTTAAAATAAAAAATAATTTTTTAAATTTTAATAATTTTTATAAGGCACCAAAATATATAAGTGACAATTTCAATGCCAGCGACTTGATCAAAATTTCTAAAAAAAATCTCAAATATACCTTTAAGAAACCCAAGCAATCCTAGAAAAAATCAGGAATTCCTAAGAGTTATTGAGAAATTAAATAATTTACAAGGTCATGGGTTGTGAATCAGTCGACTTGCCGTAGCACTGAGTCGTTCCACGTCGAATCGAACATTACGGAACATGACAACTTTGTATCTGCTCCAGTTTCTTTAATATGTTCCCCATATTAAAATAATTAACGCGTATTTTTTTAGTTTTAGTGGAAGACAATTACTTGGTCATGTATAAAATATTGCTTTATCCGGATATTCGCATAGAGTCTAATAAGAAAAATGTTATTCCGAAGGTTTCATAATCGCAAGTATCTCATGCTTAATATTTTTTAATGTTCAATTAAAGTTTAAAATACACCCCTTTTAGGGGATTTTATTTTAAAACTACGAATTTATGTATCAGAGACTTACTTTACAAACTCTAAAAAAATTTATCTTTATTTCTTTAAACTTATTTGTTTAAATATATTGGTTTCAAATTTGGAATTCGAATAAGATGTAACTTTACTTCTTAGCGACTTAGTTTACAAAATCGAAAAATAAATTAATTCTTTAAACTTATTTATATTTAAATATGTACACTGTGTCCACGAATTGGGTTGACAAAAGGAAAAACTTCTTCATTTTAGAGTTTTCAAAAAAAAGTCATTCGTTAAAAAAGTTTTTGCTTGTTCCAAAACCCCCAAAAGTGTTATCGGAAACGATAAATTCCTTTCGATAGGTGAGAAAAATGGAAAATTCTGTTTCGACTTTCATAAAATATGGAATAAATATTCAAGTAAAATCATGTTAGTCGGTATTGTCAGTCAAAGTTACTAAGTTGTGTGAAATAGCTATTCAGGCAAGAGTATCAATTCTAGATTCTAGAGAAGTTATTTCTTATTCGAATTCCCATTTTGAAAACAATATATTTAAATGTAAATAAGTTTAAAGAAATAATGATTTTTTTCCCTAAAAGGGGTGCATTTTAAACTTTAATTGAACATTAAAAATATTAAGCACGAGATGCTTGGGATTTATGATTTATAATTTACTTTTCTTAGTGAACTCTGTACGAATAAAGCAATATTTTATACAGGACCAAATAATGTCTCCCACTAAAACAAAAAAAATATGGGATAATTATTTTAATATGGAAACGTATTAAAGAAATTGGAGCAAATACAAAGATGTCATGTTCCGTAGATGTTCGATTCGACGTGAAACAACTCAGTGCTCAGTCGACTGATTCACAACTCATGACCTTGTAAATTATTTAATTTCTCAATAACTCTTAGGAATTCCGTCCTGATTTTTTCTGGGATTGCTTGGGTATCTTAAAGGTATATTTGAGATTTTTTTAAGAAATTGTGATGAAGTCGCTGGCATTGAAATTGTCACTTATACATTTTGGTGCCTTATAAAAATTATTAAAATTTAAAAAAATATCCAAGCCAAAGATCGTTTGTCTCCTATGTCTAATACCAGAAATATTCTTACAATGATGCATGCAATGTTTCATAAATTTGATTGCTCAATATTTGCCAAAATAATTCAAATAAAGACTACCAAAAAAATACGGGTTTAATGTTTTCGTTTCTAAAATATAAAAATTTAATTTTATTAAAATCGGAGACATAAAGTCAAATTTTGTGCGATTTCACGTGGAATGACTCACCTATCATATTTTCTTAAGCAAGAGACCTTCTTAAAGATTAATTTGAACATTTTGAATGTCGCGTGATACTTAATAATCTTAGGGAAAAATAAACGAACAATTTGTTTGCTGTGTAATCATTGCAACTAATATAAAGGTCTCAATATTTCGTGTATTTTTAAAAATCGTAAGAAAAATTTTAATACGGAAAAAACTATTAACGACAACCCTATATCATCGAAAAGAGAATTAAATAGCGCATATAATAATGATAAAAAGTTATATGGCATTCCATTAAAAAATAGTTATCGTAGTTTGAATATTCTCAAGTTTATTAATTATTTTTAAGAACTTGTGTTGCTAGAATTTTTTCTCTACACTGTAACTGAAAAAGCGTTTCAAGACAAATTTTTTGCAAAAAACCAAAAGTCCCTAACGTCATTTTTCGGAAGATATTTGCATTTGTTTGAGATACTGCAAGAGCAATAATTTTTTTAAAAAGATCAATAACGCGAAAACGGTTTAGATTAGACTGTACGTATGGTACACAAGGTTACATTAAAATTCAATTCAGAACCCAAAAAATGTAAAGTATATAGGTTGTTTCATTTATAACGAAGTGACCTAACGCCCAGAGTAAACGGAACTCTCTGTACACGTCAAACTAATTTTAAAATAAGCTGCATATGATCCTGTGAAACTTTCATTTGAAACATTTTTTTCATAAAATTAATAACTAAAGAGGTATGAAAGAGTCCGCCTTACGTGGGACATCCTGTAGATGGGAACTTTTGGTATGTTATTTATAATGGCTACATAAAGGTGTATACAAAAATTCAGCTATGTTGGATTTTTTTCGGAAGCTACCGCCTTTTTTAAATTTATTTTACTGGATTAAGCTTTTTCTGATTTTTCTTTTAAAACGTTTCTAAAAAAGTAGCTCAAACTTTTACGCCAATCACCAAATCAATTTTTCTTATGCCAAAAGTCCTACAAACGGCGAAATTTCGCACAATCTGACAACACTGAATTACAGAAGTGAATTGATATTTAGGTGTGTTAGATGACGTGATTGACAAAATAAAGCACAATAATATATTGCACTGCCAACACATGAAAACTTTCTGATCGTATGATAGAAGTAATTGGAGAAATGAATTTGGTTCCAGAGCCATTCTGGTTTATTGAATGGCGGCCATTACATTTCGTACGCTTGCAACCCGAACGGCCATTGGTACTGTTACAATGACAGTTCGTGTCGTGAAGTAGTGACAGACGATGCGGCAATAACCAATCAAACGGAGAGCAACAACAACGACTGCAAGTTGGCCAACGTCCGCTGCGTAAACTCCCCGTTGACCACGCCGCTCATGCGACGAAAAGCCCTGATCAAGTCTGACAGCAACTCTAATTTATCCCGTGATTCGACGGATACGGATACCTTGTGCAATAACAGTGACGTAGGCAATAATAACAATAACAATAGTATCACGCGCAATAGTAATAGTTCGTTGTTACTCATGACGGGCGGCGGCGGCGGAGGCACTGGCGATTGCGACGCGTCCGAGACGCACAACCTGGTGGATTCGGCGAGGAATTCCCCGGTGGTGCAAAAACGGGCGTCGACCAGCAAGAGCCTGTACGACTCCACCGGCTCATTGGACACCTTCCGGTGCGCATACAGTGACGTTAAGACGCCGAAAATCGACACCAGTTCCGCCTATATTCTGTTTTACGAACGCTCCGGGTTAGATTACAAGCCGTACTTGCCAGATGTCGCTTCGAACGGCCAAGCCGTGCCGGAGGTCGAACTCGAGGAGAAAGAGTCCGAGTTGAGAAAACAGTTGTGCGTTCTGCAGTAAGTCCTTATTGGTTTTTTGTATACAGGGCGACCCGACTAAAGGAACGTGAAAATCGAATTTTGTGCTGTTCGCTTGTTTTACGCTAGGCCTTGCGAGGACACTGTTTTAGAAGAGTCAGGAACATGCGCATTAGAAAAATATCAAAACTTTTATTATGCGCGTGCTCCTGACGTTTTTCTCCTTCTGGAAACTCGAACAAGCCTACTATGTTTTTATTTAATTTAAAAATTGTAGCTAGAATTACTTGTACAGATGTTCCTGTCCCAACGATCCGTATTTCTTCTGTGAAGCTGTGGAAGCAGCTGCACAAAGTTACAGTAGTCTTCAGGTGGCATATTCTAAAATTATTTTCACCTAATCAGGGTGTTTCAGAATTGAGGGTGTATAGGGACTGATTTTTTTTTAATAGAGCAGCCTGTATATTTTTGCAAATTTAAATGTCCCGTGGAGAGCTGATTATATCAATATAATTATACGTGGCATTCCCTGAGGTAACCAATAAACTTACACCATGTGTTCTAGAGATAATTGTGAACAAAAAAAATTCATATTCACTTCAGGTCAATTCTCATCTGTTCTTGAGATATCGACAAAAGAAAAAAAAATAGTGAATCAGTAATGCATTTAATCATGAAATGTTATTTTTTACAAATATGTATCAGAAATTTTTTTATCTTTGGTGTTTGCCAAATGGGATCATAAGTAATAGACTTGTCAGGACCTCAGGAGCGAATGAAATACATTTATAGGATTTTTTTAAAAATTTTGTCTCTTTTGTTTCTCTTTTGTGAAGGGATACAAGGAGGAACAGACAACTCTATGGGTTACGCCCGATTTCCTTTCCTTTTTGCCAATAAAATTATTATTATTTCTGAAATGAATGAATTAACATTTCTTTCTTTTATTCTTTTAATTTTTTTCTTTTGTCGATATCCCAAGAATGGAAAGGAATTGCCCTAATGTGTATAGGAAGTTTTTTTGTTCAGAATCACCTCTAGAACACGTGGTGTAACTTTATCAGTTACCTCAGAGAACAGTTTGAACATTAGTTTTACTCGATTATTTTCGTAAAAAAAATCTTAGAAAATTCTTTAAAAATCCGTTTCTTTTTACTCCCGTGGACCCTGCAGACGAAATACACATCATTAGAACACCCTGTACAACAAAAAAAAATGTTACCTCAGGGAACATCCTGTACGTTGGTTTTATTCGATTATTTTCGTATTTTTTTTTGTTTGAAAATTCTTTAAAAAAATGCGTTTCACGTTATTCCCACGGACCTTACAGAAGAAATACACGTCGTCAGAATACCCTGTACAGTACAACAATTGTTTGAGTGACTCAGATTTGCAAAGAACTCCAAACAACTTCCTCCAAATTATATGACGTTACCTATCACCGGCAACGGCGTTAGCTTAAAACAAATGAACTACTCCTTTTAAATCGAGACGTTCAACATTCAGGTTTTCACAATAGCTTTATTTCAACTGCTCGAGAAACCGTACACTGTACGATCACGAGCATGCGCATTACACAAAAGTACATGGACAATAAACAAAACATGATTTGCTAACTGCGCATGCTCGTGATCGTATAATGAATGGTTTTTCGAGCAGTTGGAACAAAGCTAATTTAATCTCACTTCTAAAAAGAATTCGCAGCTGTGCTTTCGTTCAAACCAATTACAGAACCAATAATTATGCGATCATAATCATCACTGATCAGTACAAGTCAAGCCAAAAATGTTTCGAGGTTATGTTTTGGTGTTCAAATCAAACATGTGATTGCAGGTTGTCAAAACTGTAATCATAATCGCTTGATCAGAGGTGAGGGAGAAAGATTAGTTAGTCATCACGTATTGTCAGTCACCTTCAAAATATGATAAACCTATTGACTCATCACGTTTTGCGTTCCAGTAACAGTCTGCAGGAGCTGTTATGAATTACAGGAAAAGTACTTACCAGCATTCACTAAAAATTATATAGGGTGTTCCCTAGGGTAACACATTTTTTGTTGATATGTCAAGAACGGAAAGGAATCGATTTAAAGTGTATAGGGAGTTTTTTTTTTTTTTATTGAGAATCAACCCTAGAACACATGGTGTAAGTTTGTCGGTTACCTCAGTGAACACCCTGTTTTATCACGATAAATGAGTATAAGCTATTCTTTATTTATTTTTAATCGTAGTATGCCGTGAGTCTATTGAGAAAATAGCACACATGAGTACAAGTAAATTTTGACAATGAATGTCATTTCATTTGGGATTTTGTCCAACATTTTCTTTTCATCAGGAGGCGTATTCACTCAACACCGCGTAATTAATCGGATTTGAATTGTCACAATCTGACGTTCGTTAAATGTCCAAACATGTCTAATTAAAAATACTAGCCGCGACATATGGTGCTATTCAGAAAGTAAATTTAAGTAACTTTAACTCTTTAACGCTTTAAACTTTAAAATTAAAGAATCCTCCAGAATCGCATTTTCGCCTTAACGCCCTTCGTCGAAACGCCTAATCTAGCTGTGCAAAATTTAAAGAATAAAAGTTTATTAATTTTAACGATTTGAAAAGTAGTTTTTAAATAAAATTTATCCATTTTCACTCTGAGATTCGGGTTTCCTAATTCCAGATGGACTCGAAGAAAAAAAATTGTACTTATTTGAGTAACTAAGGAGAGGGCTTTTAAATGCAGATATAAAAAGCAGTAAACGAATTTCTCATATTCCTCTTAAGCCCGAAAATTAGTTATTTTAAAGATTTTGTTTCAATTTCGGTTTTCCAAAACTTTCCTCCACAGGTAATTGAACATTGAATTCTTCGTTTAAGGCCCAGTTTTACAATGACGGTTTAACTTTGAGCCGAAGCTTAAATCCTTCACAACAATTGTTGAAATAATCGTTGCTAAGGGTTTAAGCCTCAGGTCAAAGTTGAGCCGCACTTGTAAAATTGGACCTTAATCAACTCGCACGCTGTTGAAGTCTATTGCATAGTAACCACTCATATCCGTCAATTTTCGAGTTCAGATATGTTTGTGTAAAATCATTATTTAATTAATGTATACAAGAAATTGCAAATAAATATACAATGTGAATAAAAAAAAGGAATGGGCGGTCGCTATTACAGATTTTCCAAAAAATGTTTTAAATAAAAGTTAAATGGCTAATTATTTGCCACGAACTGACGTTTTTAATTTTTTTCTTGTGACGCATAACGTCATAATTTTGAACCGTAACATCATCAATAATTATCTTCAAAATCTATATTTTCTTCAATTTTTTCTCTTCACGCTTTTATAAAATATTAAAGAGATAACAAAAATTTCGGGTAACAACTCTATTTTGCGAGTCTGTAAACTTTTCAAAATTTTTCTTATAAAATTCTATGATTTTATATGGCCGTAAAGATAGAAAAAATATATTATCAATCTGGGTAGAAAAAATTATCGGCTCCGACAGGCTTCAGACCGTTCCGGCCCGGCCAGACAAATTTGCCAGCGACGAAATTGTCCGAACCGGTGCTTAGCAACGACATGCCATTTGATTACATTCGGGATCGGCAGCCCAAATCACTGTCAAATTTATTTTAGAAAGAGCGACCGATTTTTCAACAAATAAATGCATTACGTGAACATGCACATTGAAGGGTGAAATAGAATGTGAGTTTTCTAGTTAGTAGTTATTTAGAAACTTAAGAAAATAACGACAGTGTTTTATCTATCCTAATTTTTCTTAATAAATGCCAAAACGTTTCAAAAGATAAAATATAATAACTATTTAACCAATTCGATCACATAAATATATATTTACGAACACATTCTATTAACTTTTCGTCATCCACAGTTCGTATAAACTTCGTAAAATTATGTCAAACCGTTGCTATGTATTATGTATATATTAGTAAACAAGTTTTAAAAATAAAATGCTTTATTTTACAACATTAGTATAAACCAAAAGCTGTTTCTCGGCTAAAACTAGAATGGCTATACATCTGCTGAATCGTCCGGCAATGTAAGCAATGAACCCACAAACATGTTTGACCAGCAGTTATCCAGCATTCGGCAAAACGTTGCTGTTCAGTATTATTCTATATTCAAGAAGTCAGAAACAATTTATTGCTGTATCTTACCTTATGTATTAAGAAAAATTACATGTGGCGCAGCTTTCTACAACTATTTAAAAGATAATGAAAAAGTTCTTGTGAATGAACAAACTCTTTAGAAGCTTTTTGGCATGTATTAAGAAAAATTAGGATAGATACAATACTGTCGTTATTTTCTTAAGTTTCTAAATAACTACTAACTAGAGCTCATATTCTATTGTACCCTTCAATGTGCATGTTCGCGTAATGCATTTATTTGTTGAAAAATCTGTTCGCCTTTTCTAAAATAAATTTGACAGTGATTTGGGCTGCCGATGCCGCATGTAATCAAATGGCTGTCGTTGCTAAACACCGGTTCGGAGAATTTCGTCTCCGGTAAATTTGTCTGGCCGGGCTCGGCACGGCCTGAAGCCTGTCGGAGCCGATACGGGGTAGTGGGCGTTACCCCATTTAAATATATTGAAAGAATGTTTTTTTGACTGTGTCGGTCCGGATACGGTCCTATTACGGTCTAATGGGCGAACTCCTTTAATCGGTTTATAACTAAGCATCAAACAGCGGAATCAAGAAAGTGAACTGCCTGAAACCAGAGACAGCGGCAGTCCGACTCGACGTGGGGGTCTAAATTGAAGCGTTAAATGTTCCGCTCGCTTATACGTGATTTTTAATAAATTTCTAATGTCGTCACGGTAAAAACGCGAATATAATTCCAGAAGCTAATAACAGCTCTTTCTTGAATTTAGAAACAACAATTTAGTTGATATAAATTAAATAGGAGTACGACACGTCTCTTCAGCACACTCTCTTGTGCGCATCGTGGTCGGGCATCGCACTCAACCGCGACATTATTGTGAATCATGCCGTCCTAACGAATGCATTATTTCTTTGGCTTACCGATTGTTCACTATCGGATAGACGCGCTGCGCCGGCAAATATGTTGAGGTGTGTACATAATCTATTTATAACATCGCACCGCTTCGTTGCAATAGTAAACTGTTACACTTTTTTCTATCCACCATCTGCTAAGCATCATCAGCCCTGTTGGTTACTAAATTATTCGCTACACTACATAAATGTTCGTTACTAAAACGCAAAGAATTTAGTTGTTTTATAAAGATACGTTAGGTGAGGACGCGTGCAAAGGAGAAGCAATCGTATGTGTTCATATTTTAAAAATTGGGGATACTTACAATGCTTGCAAGTTTGTTAGCATCGCACAATTTTAAACTTCTATCTATCACATGTACATAAATATAATATAATAAACAACAGATGTCTTTGAAATTCGTTACAGATTCTTATTGTTTACAAAAGAAGGCAAAAAAGCAAAGGCGACTGGGCGCGTACAGTACAAGCAGTCTTTCGTTCTGTTCCGTTTCCGTCGCTTTTTCGCGTAGAAATTGCCTATATGGAGTACTGATGACCGCGACAAAATAACGTTACTTTGTCGCGGTATTTGTGCGTCGCTGTAGCGAGAGTAACGTTCCAACGACATAACCGTTTTTCCCATTACTATCTATCATCGCATCAACCTTCCTTTTAATTCACTCCATGTATTTGTTTGCAATTTCTTGCACATACTTTTTTTTTTTTTTAATTAAATACAAACATTCTTTGTGGTTGTACACAAACACATTTCAACTCGAATATCAGCGGATACGAGTTGTGAGTGTTGTTAAATTACATTACCGGTAATTTATTTTTAAAGTTACCTTACCGGTAATTTTACCGTAATATTACCAATTACAGCTCACGTGGCGACATCTCGTGCTGGAGTTACCAATTACACTTTTAACTATAAATGTGATATTAACTCATTTTTCTGATTAATTTGATATCGGATACACATTATATTTTTGTCTTTTGTTAATAATCTGGTTTCCAATATTTAATATTATAAAATAATAAATAAATAAATTCACGTATCAACGAAAATCATTTTAGGTTATGAAATATTTATTTACTTTTTTCCAGTATTTACGTTTTTCTTAAGTAATCAAAAATATTCCTTGACCATTTGTTTCATCGATTTACTTGCGTTTTGCAAGTGTGCACCTCGAAATTACCTTATGTTGACAACCTTATGTTGGTAACAGACGGTAACAAATGAATTTTACCTTACCAGTAACATTGGAAATTTACCGTAAGGTTACGTGGAAACATTACAGACTCACAACACTAGTGATTACTACATCATAAGCAAACGGAGGATCTAAGAAAGTGCTCTGGAATCAACCGGTTTTAGAAAGCGGCAGCCCAACACGGAACCTGCGGTAGGTTGTTACCCGTGCTGATATCTCATGATCACTCGGGCTTTCGCGCAGTTAGATATCCTCAGAATATTCACAATTGCAACTTCCAATAGATAACAATAACTCTTCGCTGCTTTTGAATAGGTAAAATATAATAAATTATTATACAAATATATATTTAAAATCGCACGGCGCCCGACCGCTACTGATAGAGAGGTTTCTCGCACGCATCTCTGGGCTGACATCCATTTAACCAGTACAATACTGTGACTAACGCCGCTTCTTTCATGAATGCAATACTTCTCTGACTCGCCGATTGTTCAATATTGCCAGTCGCGCGAAACCGGCAAATACGTAGAGCCACTTTTTTTTTAATCCTTTCAGTGATCTTAAGTTTCAACAGCGTGTCAGTTGACATAAAAGAATCATTCAAATTTAAAATGGTGCCTATTCAATGTTCATATTACCTGTATGAGAATTATCCATAGTTTTGAAAAACACAAGTCGTAACAGAATATTAAAAACAAGGCGCACACTTTCAGACTTAAGAAAAGACGAACATGGTTGTTTCGTTTACTGTGTTGTGTATTTGAGTTTGAAAGCCCTGCTCTTAGTTTAAATAACCAGAAATGTTATGATATCGTCTTAGTAACCACCGAAGTATATTACACAAAAATAACATTGACTTTTTTAAATTGGTACTGCTTACTTTTATACTTTTGGACAGCTAGATTATGCATTTCGACCACTCTGTAATGTTTTAAACTTTGAGTTTAAAGTATTAAAGAGTTACAATTACTTAAATGTGCTTTCTGAATAGCACCATTTAACTCTTTCTCTTAAAGTTTTCTTTAGCTTAAATTCTTAAATTTTTAAATCCTTAAATTCAAATATTTCTGAATAGCACCAGTATTAACGTAAACAAATCACGGCCTGCTGCGATAACAAATAAAGAATAACTTATATTAAGGTGTCACTAGATTTGACGTTTGATAGGATTCGGAAACAATCTCTCAGATTCGTCAGTTTTTCGAGCTTCGTATCGTTTACCAAATAGCAATACTACGTTTTATTATTTCTAATCCGTAATCTATTTTTTAATGACAGGGGACCACAAATTTCAAAGTTGACCTTGATCGTAACCAACTAATTTATTTTGATAATCCGGATCAACCAGTGCAATTATTAGTTCGGATTAAATGTTATACTGTAGTAACTTAGTGAGAAATTACTGTGAACAATAATATCAAATTAGGTCAGCCAACCATAAAATATGAAATTACCAACAAAGATAAAAGTTGGTTTTTGAACCGTATCATGTAAGAAAAAGGTCAATTAAATCTAGGAACCCTAGCTTATACAAAGTGGTCAATTAAAACAGTTTGAGTTGGCAATGCTGAATTTTATTTTGAAATTGATACGTCTGGAGTAACTTCCTGTTTGTTGATGCCTTGACGCAGTCAGCCTTTCCTTTCGTTAACGTTAACCACTGCCCAAGTCTTCAAATCCAGTTGTTCCTTTCACTTTTGGCATCAAGCCTTAGGACGTTCAAATTATCTTTCCTCTTGCCCCTTGAGGACATGCTTTACAGCTTCGGCTTCACGCCTGAATTTCAAATGTGAGGGTAGGTATTACATGTCGTACTTTTCGGTACAATAAATTATTTTTTTCTTTTTCGATTAAAAATTACGAGTTAATCAAGTGTAAGATGATGGAAGTCTAAACTCTAGGTTTATGAGGTTATAAAAGTATTATTTACGGTTTTCTTTTAACCAGCTTATACAGGGTTACAACTAATTAAAGCGCCACTAACACGTAAACTATAAGAGACATATACAAGCATAGTACAATTATAGAAAAATTATTGCGCTACCTTGAGGTTTAAAAAAATTTGCAAAAAAAATCTTTTCTGTTTTCATTCGTTTCTGAAATATTTTCAAAAAAACCTAATGCAGTTTGAAAAAATAGGTTGGGTCTGACAGTTTCTCAGATACGACTGTCGACCGTTTTTTTTTTCTTATCTGCACTACCTTAGATATTCAGAGCACGGGATGCAGAAATAAAATGTGACTACCACCGTACGGTTTTATTTTAAAACAAAATATGTTACTGAGAATTTTTGTTTTACATATAAATACATATATAAATAAGTACCATAATTGAATAAGATTTGTTAATTTCGTATAAATTTTAGTTCTGAATGTTTACACGCATCCGCCTACTAGATAGTTTTTTTTTCAAAATCTTTTGTAGTAACTCGATATTTTGTTTTAAAACAAAAGCATAATCGCACATGTCGTTTTCAGATTTGATATCTGCATCACGTGCTATGAATATCTAAAGTAGCGTCCATAAAAAAAAACAGTTGATATTCGTATTTGCGACACTGTTAAATCTAACCCATTTCTTCGGACTACATTAGGTTGTCCATCGAATTTAATATAAAAACACCGAATTTTATGATTTTATGTTAAGAAATAAAGAAGATATTCGAGAAGTTCGTAAATGAGAATTTTCAGTTTCTTGAAGATATTTTAAAAACGAATGAAGATAGAAAAGATTTTTTTGAATATTTCTATAGACTTCAAAACAGCGCAACTTTTTTGTACTTTAATCGTCTTTGTATCTCTTATAGTTTACAAGATCCCTATAGTGGTCCTTGAATTAGTTATTACCTTGTAAATTTTGGATGGATATTTGATGTTCCATTTTAAACCATCTAAAATCACAACGACCTGTGGCTTAGCGTCCATGAAAGGGCAAAGATTCAAAGTAAACGCTTAACTTAAATTAATCAACAAGACATGTCCGATAGCAGTGTTGCAAATAGTTAAACAGTTTTACTTGATCATCCAATACTTACGGTGACCACTAAATAGCTGGAACGCGTTTTGTGATGTCTCAACTCGCAGGTTTTTTTTAACAGGCTGTACAAAGGAAAACACCCCCTCCATGACAACAACAAAAGCGCCTAGATTTATCGAGCTTAATGGATTTGTCGCCATCTGTTGCATGTCACTCATATTAATTTAGTCGGGACGCCCCCAGTGCATGTGTTTGGTTTTTTTTCTTCTCACGCATGGCGCTTGACGAAAGAGCCTGCAAGCCGCCACTGATTGTTCCAAATTATGTAGGTTTTGATTGGCCGTTAAAAATGTTTTTTGGGGTAATTTGTTTATGATGATGATGATGATGATGCCGAGGGACGCAACGCTGCCCGCAGATTCCGGACGACTTATTAGGCGTAACGTTCTGTTTTTCACGCACGGCCAGATGGCGCGCGCAGTGGAAGTTCGTTAATTATTTGCCAGTATTTTTGTATATTTTGTACATTTAGCTTTTTATATTGTACATTCTTTAGCTATAGGCGTCATCTCAACGTTCTGCGTAACTTATATTAATAATATAGTAATAATAATAATAATATTAATGATGTACGAGATATGAAACATTATGTAACAATAAGAATATGATGAATAGGTGATACCTGTGCTGTTTTGTTTTCTCTGAGGTCTCATTACACTATCATTTGCTAGTTTTTTATTAGCGTAAACAAAAGAAACAAAGGTGCCTATGAAATGATGAAATTTTTTCTAGTGTAAGCCACGTCGACTTGTGCGTATTTGAGCAATATAGTAAATAAATAAATAAATAAAATGAAAGAAGAAAGTCGGCGGTGCTCTCGTCTTTTGTTAAACTATTTATTTTATTTTTTTGTTCGCCGATCGTCTAATGATGTATCTATCTACTTATTATACCGAACCAAAGATGAGGGAGAGAGAAAGTGTGTGGAAAGGGAGATTTCGTTGTTGTTATTGTTTTTTCGGAACACTGTTTTTAGCGTTGTTATTACTAGCGTACTAGTCTGATATTATTAAAGAATTCCATTATTTTTAATGAATTTCATATTTATGTGTCTGAATTCGTAGATGCCGCGCCTCGCCGGATCGCGCAAAGACTGTATGTATGTTCAGCAAAAAAGTCTATCAAATATTTCCCTATACGATGTAATAGTAATAATATTGAATTATGTATAATATTGATGAAGGTGCCATTTCCAGTAATAAATGAGCTTGTAAATTGTTAACGATAGTTTTTTTTTTCATTTGTAAGGTCCCGTATGACTCTCTTAACAATTTTTTGCAGCAAATTTTACAAAAATTATTGTTATATGACTCTTAAAGAAATTGAAAAGTACGGGCTGTGCTATAATCAGAGAGAGGGCCTATAAAGTTTTTCCGGTTCCATCCAGTTTCACACAGCGGTTGTCCTGGTGACAATCTGTGTTCCGTTGACTTTCCGCTCTTATCCGTGAATGTTAACTTAGCACTCGCGCCCTTGGGCAATTTAAAATCACGGCGCGGTACTGCCCACATATTTGTCAACTTTCGGTTAAAACCGGTCTTTAGACTCAGATCTTCACGCCTTTATTATTTCCTTGAGTAGTGCGTTCGAGTGATTTTTTTCACCTCCTTATAAATCTATCTGCCAGCTCGGAAACTATTATCGATACAATGGTTAAATGGTAAATTTATTTAATTTAATTGTTATTATTAATTATTTCTTAAAAATAAGCATTTTTTATTCAGCAACTATTTCTATTCATAATCACCGACTAAAAACAATATCTTTAGTGTATCTAACTAATTATAAATATCGTGTAGAATAACCCCTATGAATAATATCAACAAAAATGCGTATTTTTAAGAGATCTATCTAAATCTGCAATAAAGACTGGTACATTCCATTAAAAAAAAAGTATAAGTCCGGTAGCTAACTCACTTACGGAACATATTGCATATGTGCAAATAATTTGTTGAAATAGCACTCATTAATAACTTTTGTATAAGAAATTTTCTTTTATAATTAATAGTTAACTCGCTATTAAAGAAATCGATACCAATGACCCACCTGTATACGCGAGGAGGTGTCAGATAAGATGGATGCAAAATTCCCGCCAAGTTTGACTGCCACTGCCGACCAAATTTTCTGCGATTTTTTTAATCTTGTTACCAGGATCACGTAAACACAAGGAGGAGCCGGATGTCAGGTATCAGGCGCTGAAAAATTCCCGTCGATTTTCCCATAATATATTATGCAGGGAAGGGCAAAAGTACGGAACTGGCTTTATATTTCGAAAACTGTTTGAGGTATCTGTGTGAAATTCGATGGGTGATATTATGGGTCAATAAGACACCGTGATTCGGAAATGTCTCCCGATATTTTCAGAATGAGTAGAACATCAAAAAATAAGGTCACCTTTTTATATAATATTTTTTTCCAAAACTGAATAATAGGGGAGTTATAACGCTGAAAAAGGGGTGAAAAATTTTGTTTTTTGGCAATATCTTCTGAATCCTTTAATTTATCAAACTAATATTTTAAACACGGATATAAGGCACCTAATTGCGCGTTAACAACGTATTTATCAGATCCCTCATCCTTTTTAAAGGGTAGTTTTGTAGGGGTACATTTCAGTATTTTATTCCTAAGTTTTTATTTTTTGCATATTTCGTCAAAAATTTGTGGAAGAAATATTCTTTGGATGATTTGGCATAAAAAAGGTTCTCTTGTGGCATTTCGATAAACTCAATCGTTTTGGAATAATTGAGGTTTAACATGTAAAAAATATTTCTCTTATTTATAGGGATTATTCTACACGATATTTATAATTAGTTAGGTACACTAAAGATATTTTTTTGGCCGCCGATTATGAAAAAAATACCTCTACATTTTAGCTCTTTAATTCAATTGAATAACTGTATATAACTTCAAATGAAGTATGATTTCTTTAATTGTTACAGTTTGTTGCTGTTTTTGTAGTACCCTCACAGAACGAATACCAAATGGCCTGTTTGTATTTTTGCACAATTCCTCTGATCATGAAAACTAAAACATGATCTGCAATTTTTTGTTGTCTTTCAGAACCTGTATCACAAAATCCTTCTATTATATCTTTATGCGAATTATACTGCAAATGGGGCTTAATTGCCATTTCATCAAATATTAATATACAATATTTAGCTTGTCTGTCATTCCTTCAGCACACTTTTTTTAAATTGGAAAATAACCGTTCATTGTACCCTGGCTGAATAATTATTTTATTTAATAATTTCATAATACTTGACCTGCTGGGAAGAATAAACAATATGAACCAATATCGGTACGCTCGAGCACTTTGTTTGCAAAGTGATAGGGCAAGTATTTTCTCGTCAACTGTATATCTTTGACCATGTTTTTGTCTTTTAATGTTTCTCAGCTGACATTCAAAAAATTTTGCCATCAGTGGATGTCCTCTTCCTCTAATTGCTTCTAAAGAAATTGAAACAGCAGATTTTTTTGCCAAAAACAATCGTTTGAAGGTTGCAGATTTCTTCCTAGCACATTTCAGCGATTTTCGGAATTGTGTAATGCCATGGTATAATTTTCTTTTTCTGGGTGTTAAATCAATAGCTTGTGTAACAGAAAGTGAAGAAAGTAGTGTAGAGCCTACAAAGAACAATTAAATATTTCATTTAGGTCCAATCTTTCTAAACATCGTTCACGATTGTTTTCAACACACAGCAGGCCATGATTTTTTTCATTAATTTGGCATCAGGTTCTGTCATATAACGTTTCTTTTAAAAAAATATGCGCCTGTTGTCAGTTCAGTCATCTGTCTATATAGTTTTGTATTTATTGGTTTACGACTAAAGAGCCATTTCAACTAGATACCCTTACTTGATAACTATACCACCACAAATACATCAACGTATTTGCGTAATAAATTTATAAATTATAATTTGAATCTAACAAAAACATATAAATACAATTACAAACTTTAATATTAGCAGATTCAAGTAAAGTATTGACATTAAAAGGAGCAATATATTTCAAATTCAACGAATGATTAAAAAATTATTCAATATGTACTGGACGTCAGGGGTCGATGAGGCGCCGTCCCCGGAGGTCCAAGATCAATGCATGATGCACCTGGAAGTCTGCACCGATAATGGCTGACTTTACGTCGGCGATGATGAAAGACCACCTGAAGGCACGACGTAAATTAAGATTGACTGTAAATACCTTTTGGCCAAACGTATGTATGACCGTTCCGTTGGCGGCGTATAGTTGGAGTTCATCAGTTTGTAATTTCTTAGAAATGGCGGCTTTGGGTACCAGCGATATCACCGAACCTGAGTCAATGAGGAACTTCATGTTCGTAGAGCAATCGTACTGGTGTAGGCGATACTCCCTTGTTGGGCGTGAGCTGGCATATTCGCTGTTGTCGGCCGCCTGGATGGTCAACAGCGATTCTAGTTTTCCGACTGCGTTGAGGGTTTTGATTGTCCGTACGTGCAGGGCGATATGCAGTGCCTGGCTTCAATGCCAAATCTACGATGGTAGAAGCAGGCTCGTGACGGAGAAGGTGAACTGGCTCTTGTGAAGGTATGCTGGGGCCTGCCTCTGCTACGAGAGCGTGGTCTCTCCAGACTGGACGAGAGAGAAGTCATCCTGGCACAGAGGTCTCGATTTAGTGATATAAGTTCTGCCAGCGAATGTCTGATGGCTGCAAGCTCCTGGCTGTGCTGGGAGGTCGTGGACTGCTTGAACGAGCGAGCAGGTGACGGAGAGCGGTTGGCTTTGTGCCCTGCGGCCATGACTGTCTGCGAGCTCGGTTGAATCTCCATAAGCTCATCGGCTGCAGTCTCAAGCTCCTCTATCGATGAGGTACGGAAAATCTTGAGGAAGCGCTGCACATGCTGCGGCAGAAGTGCAAGCCATCTAATGCGGAGTACGTCTTCCGAGATGGGGTTGCCAGCGAGGTTTCTCATCTGGCGCAGGAGTTGCGAAGGCTTCCTGTCCTCAAGCTGAAGCTCGCTCAGAACCTTGTGAAGCTGCTTGTCGGAGGAATCCGAAAACCGACTCATGAGACGCGTTTTGAGGTTCTCATACTTATCTATAGCTGGTGGGCTCTTCAGTACGTCCACCACCTCTTGGAGTGAGTCGGGGTCCAGGGCACTGACGACTAGGTGGTACTTGCATTCCTCTGATCGAATGCGGTTCGTCTGGAATACTGACTCTATTTGGAAAAACCAAAGCTCTGGATTGCTCTTCCAAAACGGTGGCATTTTGCAGTTTTGCACGGCCTCGACGTGGACAGGTGTTGTGTCGACGGTTTCCTTACCGGGACATTTGGAGGCTGGTTCTTGCTGCATGACTTGGAGTGCCCTTAATTCCGTGTACTTGGGGTTTACAGTATGCAGGGAAGCGTGGCGTTAATCCTTGGTTCCTCGGTGCAGTAATATTTGCGCCTCGCGTCGTGGTTCACTAGCACGTGGTCATCGAGTTACGCGAGGTGGTCCGCACAGTAATCCACTCCAATCACGTCGGGGTCACCAATTATAGTGAAAGTCTCCACACCACAATTAACATTTAAACAGCGCGTTTACTTAAAGGTAATATATTGTCCCAACAGCTTAATCTACACTATATACAGTCATTGCCAAGCGTCTACCAAGATAGATTCGCGCGCGTCGTTCTCTGCGTGCATCTTCCGTTGTCCCCGCCGCCGAGGATCTAAAAGGGATCTTCTCTCTAGTAGAGCGTGCGGGGTGTTAGTTCCTGTTTTCGTCGTCGGCGGTGCTCACGCATTGGTTCGTCCGTGCGCCTTCTAGTGCTCGATAATCGTGGCTGCTGTGACGGAGTTGCCACAGATTTACAGTTTGAAGAGACATCTGTTTTCAGGCTTTAGAACTATATGTGTTGAAAACGGTACCATCCAATGTTACGTTTTATTTGAAATATTTCGTTCGTAGACCATAGAGGACTACTGTAAAAGAATTGCACCACACGGGTGCGTATTCATATTTACATAAAAAGGTCGCATTTATTTAGAAAAAAATAATTAATCTCCCTCTATTTTACTTGAAATCCACAGTTTTCATTATAAATTACTCAGTTTTTAACAACAATTTTGAACTTTTTAATACGGTCCCGTGTAGGGTGCTATATGTACTATAAATAGTATGAAATATGGATTATTTTAATGTTTCTTAATACATTTAAAACGTAATTTCGTGAAGCGTATTTCAGATGCGCACGGAGGAGCAAGTCAAGCGCCTTAAACTTTGTCAAATCTTTGATAGGGTTGGGGAATCTTCTTCTTGATAAAATAAAATCATCACATTCATTAACAGCGCATCGTGTCAATTTTCTTGGATTTTCCATTATTTTTTTAAAAAAAGGATAACAGTTCTAACCTAAAAGTAGAAAATATTATTTCAAAAGCAATATTTACAAAAAAAATGTATACCTTATTTACAGTCCACTGATTAAAAATTAAAAGACACAAATAACAAATCACACTTAACAAACACAAATATAAAACACAAGAACTCCAGAACTAATAAACAATCGTTGTTAATACCAAAAATAAAACAAACACTACTTCAAAAAAAAATTAAAATAATCACACTACACACACACAACACGTGACACGTACAAAAAATAAACCATCAATAAATAAATTATGCCTGCTGTAGCAGCTGTAGTAAACAGTCAGTAATTTCTGCTTTAAAGAACCCTACAAACTTAAAGTGTCTACGAACTTGACTGATGGTGCCATCTACAATAAGATCGAAGACTTTTAGCTCAGAAACACATCTTATTCAGTTCTCTTCATTTAAGTGATACCACCGTGCCTAAATCACACGCCATTGCAGTCATTTGGTTACATTTGCTTGTATTTACCATTTCCAACTCTTTAAGGTACGTTTTGCGATTATACAATGTAAGGAACACTTTTATTCATTTTATTGTGATTTTGTTATAGAAGCTGAGTTTTAGTGCAAGGCAAAACCTTAAATGGACGGCGACGGTGACTTTGTTGAAGAGGTCGATGCACGTGCACAAGAAGTCGCACAAAAACAGAAAAAGACGAAGAAGTATTATCACAAATACCAGACAATCTGGGAAAAACAAGATTTCAAGTTATGGGTCAAACCAAGCAAACTTGGAGACGGCTATTTTTTTTGTAAGTTATGTGGTAATGATTATGTCTGTGGAAAATCAGAGCTTCTCAAACATCAAAAAACCAAAAAACATACAAATAAAGCAGCAACAATTAAGGCGAATAGAAAGCTCCAGATGAATGAATTCACACCGATTGAAAAAAGGTTAAAAGTAACGAAATTAAAATTGCTAACTTTATTGTAGAAGATAATTTATCCTTCAATAGTGTTGACCACTTGGTCTTACTTATTAAAAGTTTACAATTCGAACCTGATGTTGTAAAAAAAATGTCTTGCAATCGGACAAAGTGCACTGCAATTGTTACTAATGTAACAGGTGGCTACAACCAGAAAAAGATTATTGATATTATTTCTGAGAATAAATTCTCTCTTATAATAGATGAGTCCACTGATCGGTCCGCTGTAAAACATTTAGCTGTAATAGTGAGGTATTTTGAGAATGGTGCAATATGTGACATTTTTTTAACTCTAATTCAAGTTGCAGAAGCAAATGCACAAAACTTATATTCTTTAATAGTTAATTTTTTTAACAGCAATAATGTCCCATATAAAAATAACTTGATCGCGTTTGCTGCAGATGGTGCGAGTACCATGATGGGGAAAAATAATTCTGTTTCTGCCCTTCTGAAACGTGATATTCCCAATATTGTTATTTTACGGTGTATATGTCACTCAGTAGCATTATGTGCTTCTAATGCTTGCAAGCAAATACCTGATAATGTTGAGATACTTATCAAGTCCTTATATGGTCACATGAATCACAGTTTTAAACGATTAAATGAATATAAAGAATTCAAGTTTTTACAGAAACAAAATTACATAAACTCCTGTATGTTTTTGATATTCGTTGGCTGTCACTAAAAGCAGCAGTCGAACGAATATTGGAACAATGGGATGCATTAAGTTTATATTTGACATCTGAATACGTTGACAAAAAAGATAAAACAGTTGAAAATTTGTACGAGTTTAATAACTTTTCAAATAAAATATATATTACGTTTTTATCTTTTGTTTTACCCATTTTCACTGAACTTAACAAAGAATTTCAGTCTGAATCTCCAAAAATTAGTCTATAATAAAATAACAACTGCTTACAAAACTATCTTAGATTTTTATTTAAAACCGGATTATTTGAATACTACTCCTTTGGAGAATATTCAATTCAGAAATCCTAATCATTTTTCTACAATTGAAGCCATTTATTTTGGACTAAAAGTTGCCCTGTTTTTGAATGATGGTCGCATATCTAATGAAGAAAAACATAATATTAAACTTAATCTTCTCAACGTTTACATTGAAGCCGCGTTCCAGTTATATAAAAGATTTCCTTTAAAATATTTAGAAGCATTAAAAGAATTACGACTTATAGAGCCGAAATTTATTTTGGAAAAAAACCCGTTTCGCTTGTACCTTTAATGAAACATTTTTCTCATTTGGTTGAAGATTTAGATGTACTAGATTTACAATTCAGAATGTTACGAAATAACATTTTAAAAGATTATTATGATACTCATATTGTAGACTTTTGGATGAAATTACGAGAAAAGAGAAAAGCTGATGGTACATTGTTTTACAATCATTTAATAAATTTTGTGTTTTCGCTATTAATTTTACCACACTCCAGTGCTTCAGTGGAAAGATTGTTCTCTGCGATAAATTTAAATAAAAATAAAGTAAGAAACAGACTCTCCACGGAAGTACTCTGTTCTCTATTTTGCATACAAAAAGTTTTATTGGTAAAAACAACTGTTATGATGTGGAGATTCCTGATGTAATGTTGAAAGAACATAAATTACAAATGTATTCAAACTCTAAACTATAATTATTTTTGTATATAACAAATGCTTTTCTTGTATTTTTGTTAGATGTATGTAATAATAAAGGTCAAATAAAACTTTAATTATAAGCATCTTTATTGTTTTTTATTATAAAACTTATCTACTAAATCAATGATTTTCTGCCTGCTGTTTTGTCTGTCGAAATTACCATTCTAAGGCCGGGTCTTTCCACCTTCGAATAAAGTTCTCGATAACGTTATCTGGCAAATAAGTTGAATTTTATGAATGGTTGTCATGGTTGCTACCTACCTGTACAGGTATCACAAGTGATCGCCGTGACAGACGTTTCGGCGTCGCCGGCCAGCCCCAGTGGAATAGGGTGGGTAAAAAAAAATAAACTAAATCTGAACTAACATACAGTAACCAACAAAACAAAATAAAGGCGCCACTTAATTTCTTTTGGGCTATGGGGAACCGCGGGGAAAATTCAAGAAAACCACGACTCATCCAAGATACGATTCAAATTCAGTTTTATTAAATGCAAAACAATTATACAATAAATCGGTGTCTTTAAAAAAAAAATAACCGCAACGGTACGCAAAAATGTCAAACAGCGAACCCAAATCAAATCAACGCGCAATGCGTAAATACACGCCGTTATCCGGTAGGAATGCTCGTAAAATAAAACAAGATTAACAAAAGTCAAGCCAACCTTATCCCTGTGCGTGTCGCACGAGGATCGGAGTGTTAAGCAGCTCCAAGGGGGTTCGCCGGGACTCACGGGACCGTGCAGATGCGGTGAACGGCCACCAATATCGTGAACTCTTGCCGAATGCGGCACAGAGGTAAGGGTACCCCTGAACTAAAGCCTGTAAGGAAGGAAGATACGCGATAGAAAGTGTCGAACCGAAACAGAACAAACAACGGCTCACCTGTCCGCGGAACTACTTGGAAGGGAACAGGCGTAGACAATACGAATGTATTATAATTCTCTTGTGCAACAGGTTAATCCAGCAAAAAAAAGCTGTTGATGAATCCCCCAACATTAATTTTTGGGCGAAAACACACCAACGCGAGACGTGTTTTTGCACCGAGAAGAACGAGGACAATTCTGTTCTGACAAGATTGCTTCGCGCAGGCGAACGGAAAGAGATAGGGTTAAAACAAGAAGAGATAGGGTGCCTCCGCCAACCGCGACAGAATCTTACGTCAACGAGGACCAATGGGCTTAAATACCAGGGTTCAATTTCTGTATAGCTTTCGTGTGAAAGAAATCGCTGATTTCACAATATGTTGCAATAATGCGTAAATCAAAAAGGCTAAATAAAGAATCTATGCGACCGAAAAATTAACTTTCAGAACCCAAATTTTCCTTATCCTAATTTTTACAGGAAAACTAATAGCACTGGGGAAATACTTTGAAAGCAAAACGGCGGAACGCAAAGAGTTCGCCGGGCGGTCTGCGAAAATATTTCACGGGGAGCAATATACAGGGTGATTCGGGGTCGGACAGAAATTCAACGGTAACATGGTGATTCGTAGAATTATTCGTCGAATAAATTTATTCGAAGGTGGAAAGACCGGGCCTAAGAAGTAAATGTGTGATTTTGTGTGGCAGTGAGGGCTTAAGTAGAAGCATTTGCATGAAATATTTAGACAATGAGCATTTTCGATATTTCACTCGGAGTAATCAGTGGTTATTTTGTTTAATACCCAATTTTAGTCCTTCATCTGAGGAAATTTGAAGAAAGTTTCTAATTCTGCGTAAGGGAATCTTCCCAACTTTGGTTGGCAACACTGGTGAGGAGCGCATTTTGTTGCTTCACATATACAACGTTGGCTTCTACATCTTTTATCTATGGTGGAAAGGGCAACAGTGGGTAAAACAGGCCGAAAAAGAAACTAGGAAAAGAACATCATGCTAATGTATTTTTATATTTGGAATCACAATTTAAGCAATAAATTCATATGAGACAGGAGCTAAAACAATTGGCTCATCTTTTCCATTAACAATATGAGCTAGCCTGGGATGTGCGGGTTGTCTCTTCAAGCACACTCTTAACTTCTTCTCCTTCGCTTCCTTGCGTAACTTCTCATTCTGCTTCACTCGTTGCAGAAAATCTTCACGACATTTGGAGTGCTTCACGTGTTCTATGCGAACATTGATCCGTTTAGGAATAATTCTACCTCGAACACGTTTGTTCACGTTCACTCCCAGAGCGTGTGCTGTTACGTTGAAAACACGACCCGTCTTGCCTTGATAAGCCTTGTATGGCATACCTTTTTGGACTGCTCCGTTACCTTTTACGTCGACGATGTCGCCCACTTTGTACGTTCGCATGTATGTGGAAAGCGGGATGACTCCGCGCTTGCGGAATTTACGGGAGAATAAATCTCTTGTACCACGGCGATAACCCTTTGAATTTGTCATATTGTGAAAATAACCTGAAGAAACGTAACCTCAAGTGCACTGCACGTCTATTGTAAGAGGTTACAGTTGCCAACCACAGAACAACTAACTAAAGCTGCGTTCCAGTACTGCCAATCATATTAAGCACAGATTACACAGTGATCGTTTAAGTAAATTAAAGAACTAGCACAAATATAATGGGTTAAATCAAATTGTCCGTTAAATAAACATTGTTGATGATTAAATTATTTTTGTGTGACCAGAGAATAGTCTCTAATATAAATAGAGTTTGAGAAAAATGGACCTCGCAAGATCTGTAAAAGAATATTTAAATGTGTAGATATTGGATGCAATTCATGTTCCAATCAGAGACCAAATTTCCTTGAATCTGGAATTGGGGCTGCTAATTTAGGCAACGAAGCCCTGTGACAATTTCGATGCAAAAAGACGTGTATGCATCACACTGATGAAAGGTTAGCATTACCGTTAGCATCATAACAATCCATAATAAGGTTTTTATTTTATCAAGTTAACAATGGCAGTAAAATATAAATTGTTACAGATATGTGTATCCAGGACATGAATGCAGGAAGATTAAATTAATACGGAGACTTAATCTGTATCCTACATCGTATTATCTACCAAGACAATTCATCATTTTAATAGAAATGAAAGTGCAGAAGGTAGGAGCTACAACTAATAATTAAATAAATAATTTTATTAAAGTGTAACAAGTATTATTATGATTAGTGATTAGCTGATTTATAAAATTTAAAGGTGGTCAAAGTAAAATATTTTGAATAAAAATTGTTAAAAAAAAGTTTAATTTGCAGTAATTTTGAAGATATTCACGCTTAAAGTCAAAAATAATGTGTACGGATAAAGAAAGAATCTATTGAATTGTAATTTTGAAAGCATTTCCATAAATTATGAACTTCATGAATGACAATGTACAAATAATGTGTTATTACTTGCAGTTACTTTTGCAATTAAATATAGTAATTTGAGAATAATATGTGGTTTGTTTTATTTGCTTAAAATCTAGTAAATATCATAATTTAGGCATGATTTTCCGTTTCTTTAGGTTTTCTTCTCCACACATTCATTTAGGTAATACGTTATATTCTGTAAAGACTTGTAATGTATATTACAGCATATTAGAGTCTTTGCAGAATATAACGTATTACTTAAATCTATGTATGGAAAAGGAAACCTAAAGAATTATTTAATTTAAAAAGGCGCGTAAAAAAGCGCGCGTAGAATAGTGGCGCCATCGCAACAGATAAATACATTACTAAGTACTACTACGTCATATTATGTGGACAAAAAATTTACATGGGAATTGGCTCTCTCCTGAAACGGGGTTCCGACCGGAAGCCAGGAATTCAACCAAGTAAATATTTTTTTTATAGAAAATTCCTTTTTAGCAATTATTAAAACCAGCTTATTGAATCAAATAAATAGCTTTGGGTTTAAATACCTTATTTCTACTTAAGTTTATCCTTATTTTATATATAAATGTGTTTAAAGATAAACGAAATAAGATTTTACATTAAGCAACGTAATTAGTTGTGTTGAAATAGAAAACAAACTTATTATGTATGTAAAATAACAAAATTGAATGAGTGCAAAACTGTAATTATCAGATTCGGAATAAATGCTAATAAAAACTGCGGAAAATTAATGCTTCTTGATTTACTCAAAGGTCGCGGGAACTTTCACAATAAAAATATACTACTAAGGGTGCGTTTCATTTGCGCGCTCATACGCTTTCAGCGCTTGTAAGCATTGGTTGCGTTCAGGTAAAAAATTATTTGCAGCGCTACAGCACAGCGCAAAGCTGTAGCACTTTAAATTACCTGAACCAAGATTCTGCTATTGAGGTGATGCACTCATTGTGTTTAATGCAGCGCTGTAATGTAGCATAAAAATACTACGCTTGACTAATGGCGGCCGCTTCAAGAAAGCGCTGCAAGTAATGACGTCATATGCACCTCGTTCAGGCTTACGCTTTAGAAAAACGCTCCAGCGCTGCGGCTACCTGTACGCGACCATTGCTTAACCTGTTCCTTTTAGCTTTGCAAACGCTCACAAAGCGCTAGGTGACGATATGGAAACGTCATTGTGGCGTCATAGCTTGTGCTCATGATCGCTTATTCCATCGAAGTAGGATAGCAAAAGCGTGAGCGCTTAATGGCTCTTATGCCACAAATGGAACGTATGAGGGAATCAGCTGATCATCGTCAAATAGGTAGCGGTATGTTATAAATGTTGCGTTGCAGCTATTTATGTTTGGCTTAATTTCACTAATGAAGTTAATTTTCATGGTTATAATAGAAAATAATTTTTATTATTATTGATCAAATGCTATAAAACTTAAACTGGGAAAAGGTTTGCAAAATTTACTTTTGAAATATTGTTGTTATTCATTTGTTTGTGAAATTTAACTATGTATAATTTAAATGGCGTTGGTCTTTAGGAAGATAATTAATTGTAGTACTGCAGCACCGCACAAGTTGTGAAGGTTATGAATTTATTGTGCACACAGCAGCCAAAAGAAACACTTTTGCTTATAACGCAAAGAAGCGTAAGCGCTTGAAGCGTATGAGTGCGCAAACTACCAACGTGTTTCGTAATAAGGTACATTTCCGTCGCCAACAAAGCCGCCGTCCTTGAGTGTTAAAGTGTTTTGTTTTTGTCTTTGTACTTAAATAAAATCTACATATATTATTAAATTTGCTTTTCTCATTTTCCCTGTTATACGTATGTTTCTACTTTAAAATAAAATTGGGACTTTTGGGGGACCATTTTAAAAGCTACAATCTTCAATTATTAATATTTGTCCCTGCACCGTTCCATATTTCGTGGAATAACTCAAATATCTAGGGAGTAACGTTTCCTTAAAGCGCCAGTTTCCGTTCATCCAACTGCCAAACATTCACATTCATTATTATTTCTTTATAAAGTTCCAAGTCGCGAAATAATAAAAAAATATGGAGGTTACAGCATTTTCGATTTCATATTATCGATGCACCAGTACAGAAATAAATGCTATAAAACTTAAACCGGTGATGTTGTAGAAACGTAAAAGTGCGTGACACCGAGCGAAATTTCTATCCCGTGATTGTACACACCACCGCATACTTGTACTTTTTCCAGCGAAAGATACCGGCGCACAGTGGGCGAAATCTAGGAATTAGCTGGACAAAAATGTAAAACGGCCTTTATCGCAATATTTTTTTTTGGGGTTCAAATTGATGAAAATCAATGGACAGTATATTCAGTTATATAATTCACTCAAAGTATGCCATGAAATCAACGTAGTTCATCTGTTAAAGCGATGCTGGTCGAACGCGGGAATTTAAACAGCGCATTAATACACGTAGCTAAAACTTCTCCTTCCTCACTTAATATGTAATTTTAACACAGGAAAAGTACATGTGCTATAAAATTATGATTTTGAGATAACATTTTTCGTTATAAACAGTTAATATTTTATTTAGACTATTATAAAATTGTTTTTTTGTCGGACTTTGAACGAATCAAAAGAACTTTCTTATGTTTGAAAGTGTCTCTAAAAAAATGGTAAAAAAATGGTACTCTTGAAACTTTATCCACTTATTCAGGAAGTAATAAGGTTTCGATTTTTTGCAGAAATATTTGCCTTTTTGCGCCATTTTGAAAATTATAGCCGTCTAGATTTCGCAACATATTTTCTTGTTTCTAACAGTAATGTTCTGTCTGTTTCAAATCAGAAAAAATATTGTGAAATCTAAACGGATATAATTTTAAAATGACACAAAAAAAACAAAGACATCCAAACAGAAGTGTATTATTCTGTTTGAAACCAGAAAAAATATTGTTAAATCCAGATGGCTATAATTTAAAAAATGGCACAAAAAGACAAATGTTTCTGCAAAAAATCAAAACTCTGTTACTTCCTAAATAAGTAGAAAAAGTTTGAGGAATATCATTTTTTACCATTTTTTTAAAGATTTTGTAACAGTTTAAATCAAATATTAACTATTTATAATGAAAAATGTGAACCCAAAATCATAATTTTATAGCACATGTACTTTTCCTATGTTAAAATTACTTATTAAGTGAAAAAGGAGAAGTTTTAGCTACCTATATTGTCGCGCTGTTTAAATTCCCGCGTTCGGCCATTACCGCTTTAACAGATGAACTATACTACTACTTTGAGTGAATTATATAACTGAACATACTGTCCATTGATTTTCATCAATATAAACCCAAAAAAAATGTTGAGATAAAGGGCCATTTTACATTTTTGGCTAGCTAATTCCTTGATTTCGCCCACTGTGCGGCACGCGTCGTAATTCGACATGTGATGTCGCAGAGTTAGGCAACCGGCGTTACGTGTGACGTATTCGCCTTACGCGGTTTTATGTTTTACGGGAAATTGCGAAAAAACGTACTTTCACGAGGAAAACGGCGAGATTAATTACGTCTGCAGTGCATCTGGGTTGAATTATATCTAGTTGTATGAGATAGAACAACGACCGCAGTTTATTATCAATTTCTGCGCGCTCAATTTCATTTTTGGCGCGGAATGAGTCCGTGCATCGTTCGACATTCCGTAGAATTACTGAAAATTCTAGGGGAGAACAACTTTTTGGACTCCATATCCTTAAAGAGCAAGGTTCACCCTATCTATCTGTAAAAATTTACGTTTCCGCGTTTTTTATTAAGAAAGTTATGCGTGTTTATGTTAACACGTGCGGCTTACGGGAGTTTTCGATTTTGCGAAATAAAAAGAAATTCTAGGCAGAACAACTTTTCTGGCTCCATATCGCCAATGCACTTGTATTGATCTAAGCACCTGTGCAATTGCAAAAGTTTGCGTTGCGGAATAAAAAAGTAAAATTTGTTTACGAGTTGGCAGGTTTTATGACATCTGCCGTCGACGTAGGCGTTCTCGGTCGTGAATGCAATTCGATATTTTTGTCGTTTTCGATGTTTCTGTGTTACTGTATAGACTCTCTGATGTCCTTACGATGATTTTATACCTCGTGGGTGCATTATTTCATTAAATACAAGTGAAAATGTAAAGAAAACGAGACGCGTTTCCTCACCCCCACCCCTTTCTGCACTTTCCCGCCGTTTCTTGGTGGGAGAGCAATAAAAAAACCAACTAGAGGGGAAACTCTGCGAACTTCAGTGTCGTAATGCTAACCTTTCATCAGTGTCACACATACACACCTTCTTGCATCGAAATTCTCACAGGGCTTCGTTACCTAAATTAGCAGCCCCAATTCCAAATTGCAGGAAATTTAGTCTGATTGGAACATGAATTGCATCCAATAACTACACATTTAAAGCTTCTTTTGCAGATCTTGCGAGGTAACCGCATTTTAGGCGGTTTCGCAGTCGGCGTGAAAACAAAGGCAACTTACTGCCAAAACCTGCTTAGTGAACATATGAAAATCAAAGCCGCCTGAGCTACATATGTGTCGGTCACATCTTAAACGATTGGCTAATCTGCACTCATTTTTAAACAAGTTTTTTTTTTTGGAAATGTAATACACAATGCAGGAATTATTTATTTATCAAGGTATCTGACAAAGAAGAACTAATATAAAAACTGTGAAGATATATGTAACTGCTTAAAAAGTAATTGTTATGAAATTTGTACTAAAAAAAATTACTCTGTGTGGCTCTGGTATAGCATTCATGACACTGGAAGGGCTTAATTACCATTCGTTTCAAAAGTTGCTTAATAACTAATGCGTTTAGTTTCTAAATACTTGTAATATGCTTTAGCTTCAACTTGTAAGATAGGTACTTAAATTTAGTGGGTTTTGGCGGTATAGTTAGGATAATTTGCGGTTTATGTTACGAAAATGTTGGCGACTCTGATTCCGGCACACACTCAATATGGCCGTCAATTAGCGATATGCTATTTTGGGGGATAAGTAACTATTAGATTATCTTATCGAATTTTCAAGATAGGTACTTAAATTTAGTGGGTTTTGGCGGTATAGTTAGGATAATTTGCGGTTTATGTTACGAAAATGTTGGCGACTCTGATTCCGGCACACACTCAATATGGCCGTCAATTAGCGATATGCTATTTTGGGGGATAAGTAACTATTAGATTATCTTATCGAATTTCATCGTGTTTCGACTATTTTGAGCTCACTTGTAATTTTTCTAATAAAACAAGCTTTTGTTTTTTAAAATAAGAAGTATATCTTACGAAATAAATAAGTTTTTCAAGTAGCGACATCTGATAGCATTAGAATGACTGCCCGCTAACATATGTTCGGAAATAGGTACTAATTAGTAGGGACAGCTTCTGTCGGCACCTTTGAAGTTCATACTACAATTTTCCGAACCTATGTTTGCGGGCAGTCATTCTAATGCTACCAGATGTCGCTACTTGAAAAACTTATTTATTTCGTAAGATATTAATATTATAATATATTTATTTTAAAAAACAAAAGCATGTTTTGTAGAAAAATTACAAGTGAGCTCAAAATAGTCGAAACACGATGAAATTCAATAAGATAATCTAATGGTTACTTATCCACCAAAACAGCTGATCGGTAATTGACGGCCATATTGAATGTGTGCCGGAATTCTGGCGGAACGTCCGTTTTTTGGCGATGTTCAGGCGATCACCGAGCCTGAATGCAGACCCTGATGCAAACTCAGCACATTGAAATTTAACAACTCGTGTTCTTAAAGGGTTAATGTGAGCATACTAGCTGCTGAAGCTTGGCATTCTAAAAGCATGTCTGTTCAATAGCTATGTTGAAGTAGTAACTCAGCTCCTGTGGTTACCTGGACGTGACCATTGAAAAATCAACCATTGACTGTTCGCTTTCAGACATGCGCCCTCAGAAACTGTATAAGCAAAAAGCCGAAGCTGTCCCTACTGATTGATGTGTATACTGTGGGACGAATCTGGTCGAATACTCATCAGTACTGCCAATAAAACTTGTATGAAACTGTTTACTTAACAGAGTTGCCACCATATTACAGCTCTTTTAGGACAGTGGCGCCTTTAGAGTTTGGAAGAAGAAGTAACCCAAGTTTCAAACAGAATTTTTATATTAAGTTGTCACAGCATGCATCAAGTCTTGAGCCGTTTAGGCAGGAAAAAAATGATATAAGTAGTCAATGATGAGTCGTAGAATTTGTTCTATAACTATTGGCAACATTGAAACAGATTGTCAGCAGTGACTGTCGTTGTTATTCAAAAGTTTGAAAGATTTCTTTATGCCCTACTTTTCCGTAATGAAACCACACGAAAATCGGTAAGTTTGTATTATACTAAGCACCCGTGGATATTTCAGCCAGTTTTTCACAGATCAAAAACTGGGTAATTTAAAATGTCCAAACACAGACGAGCTCATTTCACGACATTGCCTAGTGCATTTTCCTCTTCAGGGACTCCGGCATCTCCGGAGGAGGCGGACGAGGCATTTGCATGGCCACTTTAAACCCATCGTAGATAAACCACTGAGCCGCAGTGAGGGTGCCGATCATAATAATCCTCGCAAACAACCCCTTCCATATACCAAGGAAGCCCAATTTTTTGACAACCTGGAGTGCACTCAGTCCTTTTTGTTGGTTCAACTTCGAAACGACTGTATCTGCGGGGTGACTGACGATCGCGCAGAAGACACCTGCTATGTACCCCGCGCTGAATGTTACTATCAACTGCTCAGCTTTGGTACAATCGGCTCTTGGTTTTGGGACCACATATTTATACAGTGCTTCCAGTGTTCGTTCGAAGCAAGTAAATTTCATCATGGTGTACGGAATTTGTCGCATCCACAAGGGTGTTATACCTATACACAAATTTGATTGACAATAATTCTGTTTTACTTGTTATAAGCAGGGCAAAGAATCCGGGCCAATTGTTCCGCGAACGATACGAAAATAATACTGGGACTGTAATAGGCTCGCCCACAATACTTTCTATGAAGTGCGAACGCTCATATTGTACTACTTCCACCCCCACTCGATAACAATTCGATGCATCGATGAAAGGTAGCGGGAGCAAATAGTACATTCGGCGTAAAAAAGCGTCCAACACTAAGAGGCCTGAATTCTTTTCCCTGGTTATAAGGTGAAAAGCTCACTTTTAAAAAATGCCGACGTGCCTTCCTCGGTGTACATTTTCGGCATGGCTTCGCGCATTGTCCGCGCAAAGCCTTCGGCTGTTTGTATTTTCACTTTAACCGATTCCCAGGGGCACAGCCCAATGTCTGCAATGAATTCTGCGCTTGCGCTGGCAGCCAAGTAGATGTAAGTGCGGTGTAAATATGCGAATTCTTCCCCCGCTAAGTCATGGTAAAGCACCTGCAGCAGAGCTTATTCATTAAAAGAAAATACGTCTTTACCTTATTGAAGTGCGTACTTACTTTAAAGTATTCGTAAAATCCGAATTTGCACATGCCTTGAAACGAGTAACCGATGAACGTCGGGGCCCACCCCCTTCCGAGTCCTCGGACACCTTCGTCTTGCAGCGTCAGTTTGAACCCGTGCCTGATATTCCTATACTTTTCAGGGTTGGCCTGAATGCGGCACTTGATTAGGTCGAGCGGCACGACCATTGTGTGGGTGGTGCCGCAAGAAAGGATGCCCCCGCAAGCACACAACAGGAAATACTGTAGCGAACCAAACTCACAGGACTCCCCTGAGGATGAAGCCGCAGCAATTTGTCTGCCTGTCACTAGGCTTTTGGAACAACGTTCTTTATGTTGTAGGGGGCACTTTGCTTCGGTTGAGGATGCAGGTAACATTATTTTGTGAAATTTAAAAATCTGAAAAACAGAAAATAAATGGAGGGGACGGGCAATGCGAACTGCATACTGTACAGAACTTTCTTCTTTCTGATGAAGTACTTAATTGAATTTTAACTTGAAGGCTTCCGCGGACGTCATCTATGGTTGAATTCTTGGCTTCCGGTTGGAACCGCGTGACTCTAGTAGAGGAAATCCGACACACACGGTTCCGACCGGAAGCCAAGAATTCAACCAGAATTAACTGAATATTCATATCTTTTAGTTACCTGACGTTAACATTGTTCTTCGTTGTTGTAGCTTTTTAAAATAATCACTGACTGTATGTCTCGTTGGTAAAGTGAACTGAAACGTTGCTTGCTTCACTGAAAAAAAGTCAGTGACAGTCCTTTTGAGAGGTACAAAAACTTTCACTTTGACAGCTTCTGGCTGGTCTTAATCAGATCTAGATATCCACAGTTTTTGATTCTCACGCGGCTAGGTATTCTTTTTTTATGAGGTTTAAATTTGTTTGATCAACAAACAATATCACCTCTCTCTCGTGCGGTAACCAGGAACGAGAGTGCGATGCATTTAACCCAATCAGCAGGAGGAAATGAGAGGGCTTCCGCCAATTCCGCATCTTACCTCCGTCCAGAAGTCAAGTCGGTTATCCAAGCGAGATGGAAAATCAGAGTTGCGTAACGGTACCCACTCAGTGGAGACGGCGTGGGATATCTCTAAAGGTTTCTTTCGTATTTTTGCCTCACTCTCACTTAAAGGAAAAATGCAACTGTGCAAAAGGAGTGAATAGAGTGCACGGAACTGAATATCCAAACATATATGCATATATTTGGGGAGTATAACCGTTATGAACCGCAACATTTTTAATATATTTAAGTTCTTTATCGTATCGGGATTTAGTAAGTGGAAAAGAGAGTTTACTAAAAAATTTAGAGCCGCGAGTTTGTGTTGTTGTGTTGTAATTAGAAAGAGCAAAAATGAATTAGAAATCGACATTTATCGTAAAGATACAAATACAACCCGGTTTATAATTAATGAATCTCAACATTCTGTACAACACAAACTCGCGGCTCGTTCTTTTTCCGTATTTCCGTGTTGTTTGATTAGCTCTTATTTGTAAGGTTTTTCTGACGGTTAATTTTAGATATATACGTATTAATTTATATTTACTTACATTTAAACATATATATATTTTAGGATGATTAGATTGTTGTTAGTTTTTACATTCTTAACTTTTTATTAGGATGAGTAGGTTGTTTTTAGATCTTTTTAGTGCTTTTAAGTTGGTAGCGTACTGAAGATGGCAGCTTAGTTGCCGAAATACGTTCCTACGGATATAAAATTATCGTCGGCGGAGATTAATTTCAATTACGCATCAAACATCTTACCACCCGCCACTACACAGCTGCATTTGTTTCTTCAACTCCATTCACTCTATTTACTTTTTTCGTGCTTTTGTCTCATTTCTTGATACAAGTGAAAGTGAGTACGAAAGGAGCAGACGGAGTGAACAGAGTTGAAAAAACGAAAGCAGCTTACAATCTCCCGATTTGATGTTGTCAGAAGCTCGTCAAGTCGACCGCTTCAATAGTCAACGACTCACAGCGTGAACGACACGACACTACAGGTGAGCGGCAACCTAAGGTAAATTTTCGTCCGCGCATTGGTGATACGTCATTACAATCAGGAGAAAAAATGCTATCGAATTGGCGAATCTAGCTAAGCGAGACGACACCTGGTGGAGATATTTAGAACTGCATGAGTGACCTAGAAAGTTGGGTCATTTGAATTCCAAGTAGAGTTGTGTCGTTCACGAACGATTAAGTTGTTTCGAACGAACGGAAGTTTCGATTTTTTAAATACTACTTATATCTTTTTATTGTTCAGTTCGATAGCATTTTCTCTCCTGATGGTATATCACACTTAATAGTCAATATTAATTTAAAGCCTAAATAATTCAGATTTTTATATGAAAATTTTATTTAATACATAATTTCAAATTTCTGGTTCATTTTTTTATCTTTTTATCATTCTGTTCGACAGCATTTTTTCTGGTGATTTCAGCGATGTCTAATACTTAATACCTTTTCTTCATGGAAAGTTAAAACATGACAAAAGAAAGTGATACAGTTTCTTTATGATTTACTTAATAAGTAAATTATTACAATCCATTACAATCAGGAGAAAAAAATGCTATCGAATAGAATAATAAAAAGATATACATCGTATTTAAAAAATCGAAACTGATGATGGTCGGGGAAAGACGAAACGTTTAAGTTCAATTTTGTCACACCCATTCGAAGCAGAATCAAAAAGTGCCTGTAGAAAGTTAAATCCGAATTTAAAAATTATTTATAATAAGAGAGATACAGAGGAAAAAATAAAATGATCATTTTGTTAATGAATACGAATTAGGCATTGATTCATGCAACTTTTCTTCCATTTAACCGAATTTGTCTCTTACGGTTTAGGAGATTCCTTCAGTGCACACTCAATTTGAAACAGCCGGTATAAATATATATTTTTACATTTTTGAAGAAAGAATAAAATTACTATATCAATAATATAGCAGAGTATATTAATCAAAAAGATTGTGAGATATACGGTTTTCAATAACACTTACTATGTTCAGGTAGGCTGTGAGTGAAGATTTTTAAGCAATTTTAATTTTCTGTTAAATCTAAGATTATTTGCAAATTATATCTGAGCGTAAAAGAAGTGTTGGTTGGAAATACTTTAGTGTTTCTGATGTAAATAAAAGAAAATGTAATTATTGTTTGAACGAAGTGAGTACGGCGGGAATCGGTATAATATGTACGGCGAACGACCCGATCCGTTCTTTCATTCATTTTGTTCATTTCGTTCGCCTCGTTCATTTCGTAAATCTCGCTCATTTCGTTTATATCGTTCACCGATTCAAAGATTCGTTCGTTCGTTTTTTTTTTTAAGAACGAATATTTTGAATCGTTCAAACTAATAATATTGTTACGCTTCTAGGGTTTAAATTAATTTATTTAATTGAATAAAACACTCGGTAAAAACTTAACCGTAATTTAATATTGCTTACAATCTATTTTATTTGTAACAATTTATTTACACACTAAATCCAACTTCGACGATCGCTAATTAGAACTCGACTGCCTCTTGAGTTAAATCCGGCCGATTTTATATTCTACGTTGCCTTCTCGTTTGTTCCATCTTCGTAGATGCTAAAAAAGTCGAGTTTGTTCGGTATAGACAGCCTGGCGGCGCGGCGGCGTGGCGTGTCGATGACGCACAATAACGAACCGACTTCTTGACGCCTTGACGTAGTGAGCTGGGTGGCACGCCACACTGCCCCCTTCTTAAAAACGTTTCGTCTCGAAATGTTCCTGGGGATAGTCTTGAAGGGGGATGTCGGAATCTACAAGCTGGCCCATTCTTGGCAATTTCCCGTCTGGAAGAAGTAGCAATCCACGGTTTTGCTGTTGCTGAGTGTTGCCTGTGGGTGGTGGCTGCAGACTAGGACTTCAATTCGCGTTCTGTGGAAGACGACTTCCAGCATGCTTCGAATTACTTTCCAGTCTAGTCCGTCCAATCCGCAGCCCAATTTGGGGATGGCTAACTTCATCTGGTGGTTCTCTATTAGCTGTCTCCTCAGGCTATATAGGGCTCTCCACATACTTTGATAATCAGGTTTACCGCTTGATGTCTTCTTAGTGACTAAATAATGCACGTGGCGCCTCCGATCTGCCGTCGAATCAATGATCTGCAAGCTCTTGCCTACCACGGGATGCTGTCTTCGTAGCTCCTCGATTTGGCCAAATTTCTTCCTAAACACCTGAGCAATTCCTTTGGACATTTTCAGGTCTTCTGCTACGCAGTGGACCAGACAGAATTTCTTCCTAAACACCTGAGCAATTCCTTTGGACATTTTCAGGTCTTCTGGTACGCAGTGGACCAGACTGTACTTCAGTGGCACTTTAAAGAGATCTTGTTGCTTCTCCGTGGTCACTCCAAACCGTGCCTTACTTCCTTCAGCGTGATGAGACATGAAGGTTTCGAAGTTCACTTCGGAAACTTGCGCCCTTTGTACTGTCCCATCATCTGCTTCTACATGGTAAGGGGCTATCCGGTTGAAGTGGATTACTTTGGGTTTGCCATAGGGGACCTCCTTGATGCGGTAAACGACGTCGTTGATCCGTTTCATCACTTTGTAAGGACTTTCCTAAGAGGTCTGCAGTTTTGGGGATAGGCCTCGGCGTCTCTGGGGGTTATAAAGCCAGACCAGTGCTCCAGGTTGGTATCCCCCGTGTTGAGCGTTGATGTCATAGTGGTCCTTCATCCGATCGCTGGCCGTCTGTATATTGTGACGCACTTGGTTGTGGATGTCATCCATTTTCCTGCATAATTTGCTCACGTAATCTTCGTCGGTACAAACTTCGCCAGGCTTCACACCAAACTTCAGGTCGCACGGCAGTCTCGGCTCTCGCCCGAATACCACTTTCGCCGAAGTCTCCCCTGTTGTCTCATGGACGGACGAGCGGTATGCCATTAGAAACAGAGGAATGTACGTGTCCCAGTCCCTCTGATGATCGGAAACGACCTTGGGCAGATATCGGTTGATGGTTCTGTTGAACCTTTCCACCATTCCGTCCGACTGTGGGTGGAGTGCAGTTGTTCTAGTTTTTCGTACGCCGAGCAGAGTACACACGTTCTTGAACAAGGCCGATTCAAAGCTCCTTCCTTGGTCTGAATGCAGTTTCATAGGTGCACCATATCGACTGATCCATTCCCTGACAAGGACTTCCGCAATAGTGACTGCCTGTTGGTTAGGTAGGACGTAAGCTTCAACCCACTTGCTAAAGTAGTCCATTACCACGACGATGTACTTGTTTCTACCATTCGATTCTGGGAATGGGCCGGCTACATCGATGGCAACTCTCTCAAAAGGACTTCCAACGTTGTACTGTCTCATGGGAGCCTTGCCTCGCCTGTGGGGACCGTTACTGGCTGCGCAGATTGCACACTTCCGGCACCAATCCTTCACGTCTTCCTTGCAGTTCACCCAGTAAAATCTTTTGCGCACTTTCTCCATAGTCTTCTTAATTCCCAGATGCCCTCCCGAAGTTCCATCGTGAAGTTCCCTCAGAACTTCTGGTACCCTATTCTTGGGGATTAGTAACTGTGTCTTCTGTTCCATGCCTTCCTGATTCTCTATGCTTCGTCTCAGAAGACCACGATCCAACACTATGGAGTCCTACTGCACCCAGTATGATTTTACGGACGGTGCACATGGTGCTACCTCTTCCCAGGTAGGCGTCGCGTCCCTGCTTTTCCATTCTAGCACTAATTTTAAATCCGGGTCGTTCTCCTGGTCTCTTCGCAGTTCTTCGCCTTGTCATTTGTCGTCAACAATGGCTGTCCTCGCAGTCGTGGCTACTTTCTCGTCCAAACGACTACAGGGCTTATAGTCTTCGGCACAGGGTCTTCTCGACAAAGCATCGGCATTTCGATGGCTAGTTCCTGCCCGATGCTGAATTTCAAAATCGTACTCCTGAAGTCGTTCGATCCATCGTTCAACTTGCCCTTCTGGGTTCTTGAAACGGAGAACCCATTTTAGAGCGGCATGGTCGGTCCTCAGGAGGAAGCGTCTACTATACAAGTACTTGTAGAAATGTTCTACCCTTTTTACGACGGCTAGTAATTCCCTTCTGGTGACGCAATAGTTTCGTTCTGGCTTTGATAGGACTTGACTGAAGTAGCCGATCACCTTCTCTTGCCCCTCTTGTATCTGGGAGAGTACGCCACCAGTCCCAACGTTGCTAGCATCTGTGTCCACGACGAATTTTCCTTCCGGGAGAGGATAACTCAGAATAGGAGCACTAATCAAGTACTGCTTTAGTTGTTTAAAACCAGTTTGGCACTGTTGGTCCCATTCAAATGGACGACCTTCTTCAGTGAGTTTTGTCAACGGCTTAGCAATGTCTGCAAATCCAGGAACGTAGCGCCGATAGTAAGTGCACAGGCCAAGGAAACTCCTTATTTGGTGTTTATTTCTGGGAGTTGGCCAGTCTTTCACCACCTGAATCTTCACAGGGTCCACGGCGATTCCATTTCCATTAACAATGTGCCCCAGGTAATTCACTTCCTTTTGGAACAGGTGACACTTCTTGAGGCTAAGCTTTAGACCAGCTCCGCGAAGCCACTGGAACACTCCTTCCAGGTTTCCCAGGTGGTCGTCGAATGTCTTTCCCACGATAATTATGTCGTCAAGGTACACCATGCACGTTGTCCAGGACAGACCTTTCAGAACCGTCTCCATTAACCTCTCGAATGTCGCTGGGGCATTACATAACCCGAATGGCATCACTGTGAATTGCCACAGACCCATACCAATGGAAAACACCGTCTTTCCTCGATCTTCAGGCGTCAGCTCTACTTGCCAATATCCACTCAAGTCCAAAGTTGAGAAGATCTTTGAGCCGGCCAGGGTGTCCAGGGTATCATCAATGCGTGGCAGGGGATAGCTGTCCTTCTTGGTGACATTGTTGAGTAACCGGTAGTCTACACAGAACCTGGTGGACCCATCCTTCTTCTTCACAAGCACTACTGGTGACGCCCACGGGCTGCTTCATGGTTCTATTACATTATTCTTTTCCATCTCGCGAATAATGCGTTCTGCTTCCTCACGCTTTGCCAACGGTAATCGCCTTGGAGCTTGACGGATAGGTCTCTCTTCTCCAGTCTCTATTTTGTGTTTCACGACATCAGTTCTTCCCTTGGATCCATTTTCTACCTCGAATATATCTTGATAGCGGCCGATCAGATTCTTTGCTTTTGTCTTCTGGTCTGGAGTCAATTCCTGGGCTGTTGACATAACCACTTCCCATAATTTCGTTGGGACTTTTGCGTCTGACACGTTTGCTTCAAGTTGGCGGGAGATGGAGGACACCATGGTGCAGCTTCCCAAGATGGTTCCTTTCTTGATATTGATGGAGAAACAATTGACGTTCATCAGGCGGACAGGTACTTCCTTCTTCGCCGTCAACAACATTTTCCCAACGAGGACTCCTCTTCCAATCTTCTGATCATCAGTATTAGGTTCAACCATAATGACTTGCCCATCTTGAAAAACACCGTCCAGTTTTGCGTCGACGATAACCTCATTCCTGCTGGGTAATACGTCTTCAGCGAGGACCACTCGAGGGGCCACGTCTCCTCGTTGATGTAGAACCAACTCCTCATTATTGACCGCCATCACGCCACGCTTTAAATCCAATTGAAACCCTTGCGCACACATGACGTCCATGCTCAAAATTGCCTCGTCCTCTATGTCTGCTACCAGGGCACGGTGTTTTATTGGAGTTGAACCAATGGTGATGATAACTTCTACTTCACCGTGGACAGTTGCTGATGTTCCTGTTGCAGTTTTCAGTCTCCACTTGGTCGGCTCGGTGCGTCCAGATGACTTAATGATGTCGGGTCTTAGAATGGTCTTCGTCGCACCCGTATCCAACAACATGGTGTGAGAAATGTCATCAATGGTCACATCCACGAAGACACTGCTGGTTAACTGCCGTAGGGATATTACTTGGTTGGCTTTCGTCTTTGGGGGCCTTTGAACACAGGTCGACGTTTGACCCTCTGCACCGACCCGGCTTAGTTTAACTTGGGGCTTCCTTGGATCCTGTCTGGACTTTGGACATCGCCTGCGAACATGTCCTTCCTCCTGGCAATTCCAACACACCAGCGGCTTCTTCTGCTTGAAGACCTGTTCCACAATGCGGTGAACATCTTCGGCGGTGGCATATTGCCTGGGTCGCTCCTTTATAGCAGATCCCACCTTGGCGTTAGCGGATTCTTCCTCTTCTTCCTCTTGGAAGCCCGTAGCCGCTCGCACATTGACGTGCCCTCTTGAAACTCGTCTCGTCGCTTCAAATTCCAAGGCACAAGCCAATGCGTTCTTGGACGTCTTCGGATGGGGCATTCTCAATGCCTGCTGGTTGTCTGGGTCACGGATTCATCTATGAAGGTCTGCACCATTAATCACAAAGCAACACAAAACCTGTGGCTGTAATCCAAATAAATAGTGAGAAAACCCCTCGACCACAGGGTCGAGGGGTTTTCTCACTATTTAAGGTCTGCACCGTCAAACATTTGAGGAATTCAACAGGAGCTGTGGGATATGCTAACTGGGCCAGACGCGTTACGTCCGCTTCGAATTCCTGAAGACTTTCTCTGCATTTCTGACAGCGATTCCTCAACTGCGCACGGTGTACCTCAGTCAGATGGGCCGTAACGTATTTCCATCCTATTCACCGGCTTGTCGAAGTCTTCTTGTTCCTCTGGCGGCATCGTCTGTAGCACATCGATAGCGTCCCCTCTCAAGGCCACAATTAACGAAGTGGCTTTTTCGCTGGCCGTCCATCTGTTCGCATTTGCTGCTGCTTCGAACTGTTTGAAGTAGTTGGGCCACGAAGACTTTCCATCGAACGTTGGTGGTTTTATTTTCAATTTCTAATTTTCTGCTGGTCCTTTCACAATTCGGGTTTCATTATTTTCTAGTGTTTCTACTGGTCCCGCCATGATTTGTTCCAGACTTTTGATTTTGTTATCCTGCTGGAATATTATTTCCTCCACATTACCTTGCAGGTTTCTTGTTTCTTCCGATATTTTTACCACTAGTTTATTTTCGAGTCCTTTCGTCTGTTCTAGAAATTCACCCTTCAAATTTCCGGACTGTTCTAGAAGTTTCTCGTCGAAATTTCTGGGCTGCTCTCGAAATTTCTCGTTTAAGTGATTGATCTAGATTGTTCCAACAATTTATTTTGTAATTTGTCAAAATTTCCAGATTGTTAGAAGCTTCTCCTCTAAATTTCTGGATTGTTCTCGAAGCTCGTCCTTGAAATTTCCAGACTGTTCTTGAAACTTCTCGTCCAAATTTCTGGATTGTTCCATCAATTTAGTTTGCAACTCATCTTTGAAGTTTACGGATTGTTCTCGAAGTTCGTCCTTGAAATTTCCAGATTGTTCTAGAAGCTTTTCCTCTAAATTTTCAGGTTGTTCTAGAAGCTTTTCCTCTAAATTTCTGGATTGTTCTCGAAATTCATCCTTCAAGATTTTATTAAAATCGGCGGGACCACACGAAATTTCGAAAAGGAACGTCTCTGGATCTTCACCAGATGTCAACAAATCGCATCGGAGACGCTGTTGAAGTGCGCCTTTCAAACCACAGGTTTCTAACTCTCGTTCTTCCAATTCGGTTTTTAATTCGGCCACTTTTAAGTTTTTCAACAACACTTTTCTCGTAGCCGTTGTTTTTTTCGATACTGTACTTATTTAATAATCTGATTAAATTTAATTTACTTTAAATTGTTTATTTATTTACACAAACCCCAACACCTGACACCACTGTTAAGTTTCTAGGGTTTAAATTGATTAATTTAATCGAATAAAACACTCGGTAACAAACTTAACCGTAATTTAATAATAATTACAATCTAATTTAGTTGCAACAATTTATTTTATACACTAAATCTAACTTTGACGATCGCTAATTAGAACTCGACTGGCCCCTGAGTCATCCCCGGCCGATTTTATATTCTACGCTGCCTTCTCGTTTGTTCCTTCTTCGAAGACGCTAGAAAAGTCGAGTTATAGACAGCCCGGCGACCGACTTCTTGACGCCTTCAGTGTGACGTAGTGAGCTAAGTGGCGCGCCACAATAGTAATATTTTCATAGCTAGCAGAGAGATTATAGTAAAAGTTTATTTACATAAAAGGGTGAAGGAAGAACACTTTTAACGCGCTTGCCTAATTGGTACATAAATTTTAATCTTATTCGTCCATAGTTGACGTTGTAAAACGCAGTGAATGAAAATTTTAAATAACATAATTAATAAACGATATCGTGATTATTGTTACGAAACGCTACGAAATGGGTTTGACTGCGGAACTACGCGGGTCGGTGTGTAGGAAGACGTTGCGACCTTGCAAGTATTTCTCTCTCTCGCATATATCAACGGTTCCAAACAAGTGGAACCTCCAAAATTTTTTGGCTATACTACGGTAACCACCGGAAAATACGCACAGTAAGTAGCATTTCATATACTTATACGGAGGTTTTTTTATTTGCACACAGTAAAAGAACACCCTGTACAGTGTGCTCGAATTTCGTAGGGACAGCGTGGGTAACTTCTGTATTTGAAGAGATAGAGATATTATTAAATTAGCAAAAAGGTGTAGGTTCCAGAGCTCATTAAAAATCCATTTTCAAATACTACTTGTCATGGCCAACTTGTTAAAAATTTTACAAAAACCAAAATCTCCCCTTCTTTTATTTGCCTTTTATTTACTTTTTTGTTACTTAAGATATTGAACTAATTTACATGATAATTTAAGTACTTTTACGGGCACTTAATAAAACTAATCTCATTTTTACAAATTTTCAATAATCTAACCTAACCTTAAAATTTTAAATTGGAACTCCCTAATTTTTTTGGCCCTTTTAAGAGAGAATTTTTTTCTGAGTGCAATAATGTATCACATGATATGGAAACTTTTTCAAAATTTGGGAAAACCGAACTTATTCTTTTTACGAATAGAAATCGCTAGTGCCATGATCACAAAATTTTGTTATCGAGATTGTCGCAAGCTAACCCCGCCCTTGTTAACGTTGGTAGTAAAAGGGCGTTTCAATTACATACATATTTGTATTATACATGTATCCTACATGTTGTTTGACAAGTCTGGAACGAATCTGAAATTTTGTTTCATACTAGTATTACATTTTTCATGTATTTGACATGTATCCGACATGTTTCACAGGACAGATTTGTATTCCAAATTAATGGAAAACACAGGTACTTACGCATGTGCAGAATATTTAGCTGTTTTAAATTATTAAGCGAGCTGATGGTTTGTGACAATGGAGTGATCCAAAAAGAACATAGTAATAACATGCGGCTGCGCCCAAAAACAAAAATTGATCGTCATCATTCATGAGCGACACTTCTTTTTATTATTAAATACTAGATACGTAGCGAACAAGTCACACAGTATAAACGATGTCCTGTGCTAGTATTTGTCGAAGACTTGTGCTAAAGATCATCAGGATTTGTATGCGACAAGTCGACAGTTTTGTAAAGATTTGTTTTTGAATTTATTGAAGACGTGTATGTAATGTAAGCGCCCCTTAAGGATTGCAGAACTGTAAATAGGTCTCGATTCACCTGATCGCGACTATACGTATACCAAGTGCTACAAGAACGTAGAACATACTCATGGTCTCTAAGGGCCAGTTTTACAATGGCGGTTTAACTTTGAGCCGAAGCTTAAATCCTTCACAACAATTGTTGAAATAATCGTTGCTAAGGGTTTAAGCCTCAGCTCAAAGTTAAGCCGCATTTGTAAAACTGGACCTTAAACCACTCTATAGTAGTATAGCACCTACTTCCAGTGAAAGGCTTAGTTAAACAATAACGTTAATTTGTCAAGTTAAAATTACCTAAACATACTCGTGAAATATACGAAGCTCAGTATCAGGCTCAGTATCCAGAAAAGGCTACACAGATGAAGCTGCACTCCCACTGATCGTTCGTGGACAATCGTGTGTAAGCGATTAAAATTTTCACCAATAAATTTCTTATCTTTTTGGCATATCATACACCTAGCTTAAGTGATATTGGTTTAAAATTTTAATCGCTCGCACATCATTGGCTGCAATCGGTCAGCACCACTGCAGCCTAACTTGATAAACAAAAAGCAAAGTTTCTGTGATCATGGCACTAGCGATTTCTGTTCGCAAAAAGAATAAGTTCAAAATTTTGAGGAAGTCTCCATATCATGTGATACATCATTCCATTAAGAAAAAAATCTCTCTTAAAAGGACCAAAAAAATTAGGGGGTAATAATTTAAAATTTTAAGATTAGGTTAGATAATTGAAAATTTGTAAAAATGAGATTAGTAGATTAGTTTTATTACACGCCCATAAAAGTACTTAAATTATCATGTAAATTAGTTCAAACCTCATCTCAATATCATAAGTAAGAAAAAAGTTACGGCAAATAAAAGAAATTAGGAGATTTTGGTTTTTGTAAAATTTTAGCCAAGTTGGCCATGACAAGTAAAATTTGAAAATGGATTCTTAATGAGCTCTCGAACTTGCACCTTTTTGCTAATTTAATCATCTCTCTTCAAATACAGAAGTTACCCCTACGAATCCGGGCACACTGTATATCTTTTAGGACGATTAGATTGTTGTTCGTTTTAACATTTTTATGATTTTATTAGGATGATTAGGTTGCTTTTAGATCTTTTTAGTGCTTTTAAGATGATAGCGTACTGAAGATGGCAGCTTAGCTGTCGAAATACGTATCTACGGATATAAAAATTATTGAACAGATAAAATAGCGACATCTTACTATCGCTTTTTGACCTGACATTGCTGTAGGAAGACAAATTGAAGCGGGATTTGCTCCTAATAAGTCCCCCATGCAAGGCGGCCATGCTTGCTGTCAAACCGTAATGAAAGTTTTTAGAAAAATTTTGTGCAAATCGTTTTTGATTGCAGTGAAAACTTCGAGCAGCCTCTGGACAGCTGTTTCAGCCCTGCTTGGGGCTTCTTCTTCTAAAAACTTTCATTATGCTTTGACAGCAAGCATGGCCGCCTTGCATGGGGGACTTATTAGGAGCAAATCCCGCTTCAATTTGTCTATCCTACTGCAATGTCAGGTCAAAAAGCGATAGTAAGATGTTGCTATTTTATCTGTTCATCATTCTTACATCGCATTTGCGAATAAATTGGGCAAGTCGTTTTTGGTCTGCAGTGGAAATGTCGAGCTACGTCTCTGCTGAAGAAGCCCCAAGCTGGGCTGAAACAGCTGTCCAGAGGCTGCTCGAGGTTTTCACTGCAATCAAAAACGATTTGCACAAAATTTTTCTAATAAAAATTATTGTGGGCGGAGGTTAATTTCAATTATCTCTTAAACCACAATCTCCTTTACTATTTTAGTTAATCTTTTTTATGACAAATCGGCATAATAAACAATTAATATGTTGAGTAAAACAATTTAAAAGAAAGTTAAAACGAAGTTAAAACATGCAACAAATGACAGAATAAAACGTTTTAACTTTGTTTTAAAAAAAACTTGTGCTTTTAAGTCTGGAAAATCAGGATGTTGTTCTCCCTGTCCTTTGTAGTCTTACGGTTGAATTTTTTTAATAATAATAATAATAATAATAATAATAATGACTTTATTTTCCACATTAGCCACATTTTACAAAAAAATATATTTAGATACTTTGATTTTTATATGGATGAGAAAAAAGGCGGAGTTCAGAGGGATTACCAAGTAATCCCCTCCCCTTACACCCATTTGCATTTCATCGAAAGGAATTTTTTGACTTGTTTTAGCAACAACTTCTTCGCTTTCCATTTTTGACAAAGTCAATCTTCCAAGATCCATTCTGTGACCAATGAGAGTTTTAATAAATTCTGCTTTAACACTTCCAGTTTATTTACTCACAGTTACATCTAGTTTAAAATCCACCCCGGTAACGTCGATAATAGTGAATTGTTTTATTCTGTGTTTGATTCAAGCTCGCTGTTAGGAACCTATTTTGATTGAGCGAACCCCCTTCCCCCTCCCCAAAGCGAAATTATTTCGTCGCTAGTGACAAATATTTCTTTTATGTGTCAAGGTCACTTACTGCTACTGATTTGTTGGTTTTTCTTTGAACTGTTTTGCCAAGTATTATTCCGCCGTCGTTTGCAGTCAGAGTTGTTATACATGCTGTTCCGAGAATTGGAGCTGGTTTCAAGGAGTTGATCCGCCGAGAGTTCGTTAATCGAAGTTGAATTTTCGGACTCAGAGTTACGGCCCTATTCTCAAGTCACTCAACTAAAGTCGTATGCGAAAATTACGTTAAAATGGAATAGATTCTCATACAAAACTTTACAGATCGTTCGAGAATTGCGGTATTTTCGCATACGACTTTAGTCGAGTGACTTGAGAATAGAACACCAGGGTGCTTACTCCGAAGGCCGTTGTTGACTCTGAAAGAAGACTCTCGAATCAGTTTTGTGATTCGCTCGACATGTCATACTGTACGCCACACCGCGCACGAGGTAACCATTTTCTTATTTATTCCTGCCGCATTGGATGACCGTTACGCAACGAACAACCCGAAATAGTTATCCCACGGGATAATATTCTATTCAGTACACGTCTGTGCAACTTTGGTTGCATAATTCGCATTCCACTTTTGTATCAGGCAATCTAATTCAATTTAAATTTAATTTCCGAACGTGTTTACCAGTTTGTAATTTTGAAACATTTAAGATAATTTTATTTCATGCATTGAGTTATTGTCTTGGATATATCCGCCATTTTTTAAAACTATATAATTTTTGGTTGGATTTATTATGATAGAATTTATTTTAAGTTAAAACATTGCTGTTACGTACGAATCTGAAAATCCATAGTAACGTTTACAATTTGTAAATGAAACTGTCCTTTTTAAAATAGGACATGACAGCTGTCAAGAATCTGTTCTGTTATTAATGTTTTCCATATATGTACTTGTACTCAGAGTTGGGCATTATTCGAATAAAATTTTATCTAGATAATTATCTGAATAAAAAAATTATTCCTAACTTTTATTCGGGAAATATTTAATAATATAATTTTATAATTTAATTATCCGCGAATAAGTAGTTAATATATAACCAATTATTCATCACTCACGGATGACAAATAATTTTATTTTAGATAGATAGAAAAACAATGAAAACACAAGCAAAAGTCACCGTACTATTGTTCACCTCATGCTTCCTTCATAAAACGACGCTCGTTTCCTAGGATACCGAGGCCGGATAAAGTTAATTTGAATCGCCAATTTATTCGTGCGAAGAATAAATCTAACAGATAAATAAATTATTCGTCATTCATGGATAACGAATAAATTTTTTTTATCTTTATTCTTTATTCGAATAAATTTTGCCCAACTCTGCAGTTGTACTACAAAATAATAGCAACTCTTTCAATTATAACAGATAAGTATATTCTTATGTGTAATAAGTGAACTTAAAATATAAGGAAAAAAGGAATTTTTAATTCAAAACAAACATCGCAACAAGTTTTAAAAAATTTTCGCTGTCATCGCCTGACAGATGTTCAAAAATAAAATGGACAAATTTAACGACGACGATCATGCAACGATATTTTTAGAAATTGGATTTAGTTTCTATATTAATATGAACAGCAATGGTGAGCCTTGTAGCGCAGAGTCTTAAGGTTGTGGTTTGCGTGCGGGAAGTGCATTTAAGGTACGTACGACTGTACTTCAGTTAGGTGTGTAACCTTTATCGCCCCGACTAAGAATATTTTTTTTTGGCCACAACAATTAACGCCCAACGTGTCATCTCGTAACACGGCCTCGTTTAGAATGTGTTTATGTTTTGAAAATTGAAGGTGCATCTAATACAAACAACGCAACGGTAGTTAATAAACGTCCACTGAATACACCTCCAATTTTCAAAACAGAAACACCTACAAACGCTTTCCGCTTGCGCTAATTTCCATCAAACGCATCTCTACAAAAACGGCTGGATTTTGCAGTGTTATTCAAAGAAAAGTGTGGTTTATACAGTCATTAAAACTAATAACTAAACATTAATAACTATCAACTAAGAAATTAAAAGGCCGTACTGATACGAAGCGGTTTATACAATTTCACTAAAAATTAAGAATTCGTTTATTTCAATTCTTAGTGGAAAAGGCGGGATGACCGTAAATTTGACTGTACTTTCTCTCTAGTTAATATTCCCTCCACGGAATTTTCACAGCTGTTTTAGTGATTGTATAAACCAAGCAAAAGAAATCTTAGCTCAGTGTTTATCTAGTTTATTTTTTTTTAAACTTCAACAACGCATACTGTTCAAACGACATGATAAAAATAATGTTAAAATGACTATAATACAAATTAATAATAAATTATCATCTATGGTATAAATTTTGGAAGGGGCGAATCAATTACATTTGATTGGTGTAAACATAACAGCATCAATTTTGCACGTAACCAAAGAAACGCTTCTTTCTGTATACTTAGAATACGCTAGCTTTTTAAATACTGGAAAGAGATGACGACACGATATAATAACAGAAGTCTAAATTATCTACTGCTTTTGACCCTGGGCTTCAAGTTTCTTTTTGAGGGATTCGGGCATCTCTGGTGGTGGAGGGCGTGGCATGCGCGTCGCCACCTTGAAGGCGTCGTAGATAAACCACTGCGCAGCCGTTAATGTACCAATCATAACGATCCTGGGCATGAGTCCTTTCCACATGCCAGCGAAACCTAGACGTTTGGCAGCATCCAGCGCTGTCATTCCCTTTTCTTGGTTCAGTTTAGAGACGACGGTGTCAGCCGGGTGGCTCACAATGGCGCAGAAAACGCCGGCTATATAACCGGCGGCGAACGTCACCACTAACTGTTCACCTTTGGAACATTGCGCCCTCGGTTTCGGAACTACATACTTGTAGAGAAGTTCGACGGTCCTTTCGAAGCAAGCGAATTTCATCATTGTGTACGGGATTTGTCTCATCCATAATGGAACCAAACCTAAAAGAGATGGAAGCAAACCATTATTTTTTTTTAAAGAAATCAGGCTCGGTCTCTCCACCTCCTGGAAAATTTATCTGGGAGAGAATAAATATCCTTGGACACCATTGTGTCGATAATGGTTTCCTAGGAAAGCAGTTTCTGATACAGATAAATTTGGTAAAATTGTTCTATTTTGAGCTCAGAAATCTGTTGTTAAGTCATGTCCACGGAAATTAGAAATACCCTGTATATGTATAATACAGGGTTACAACTAATTAAAGGGTCACTATGGGGATCTGATAAAGTATAAAAGATGCAAATATGATTAAATTACAAACAAATAGTGCTATTTATAGGTCTGTAAAAATATAAAAAAACATCTTTTCTATCCTCAGTCGTTTCTGAAAAATCTTCAAAAAACTGACTATTTTCGAAAATCTCGAATATCTTCTTGATTTGTTGAAGTGGAGTCATAAAATTCGGTATTTTTATAAACAGATTGAAAAAATTGAAGCGGATTTGCTACGTAATAAGTCATCCCATGCAAGGCGGCCATGGTTGAAATGCCATGCCAGAAAATTGTCGATTTTCTTTTGTTTTTTGTTCACCATACGCTTCATGTTTCAATTTTGTTTATTTGTCCTTTTTTGTTTTTTTGTTTTACCGCCAGAAAATTGTCGATCATCTTTCGTTTCTAGTTCACAGTGTGTTCACTTCTGTGTTCTTTTTTGTTTCCTTTTGTCCAAGTACTGTTTTATAACATGGCTTTTAACTTTTAATTCTGCAATATACACATCAGACAGCACTCTGGACGTCAAATTAAAATAAAACACGAGTTTATATGTGATTTCTTTCGCTCACAAAAACGTGATCCAAACGCGTATAGATGCAAAAACGGACGTTCTTTTGCAAACGGATTAAACCCCCACTCTCCTTGAAATCTCGTTTGGACTGAATTGTAGTTATTTTCAGGTGAACTGTCTATCAATAATTCAAATTTGAGGTGTTTTGTTGCAACAACTACGGAATCCAGATTCAAACTACTTGAAACCAGATTCGAATTTTTAAGCAAAAGAAAGCATCTATTCTAATGACGTTATGTCATTATGTCTTTTTCTTGGGATTTCTTCTTCTTCTTCTTTCTTTCGTATGCAGTTATATATTTTAACTGTATTTGTTCTTGTAGTCATTCTTAATTTTTCGTTAGTTTTCTTTCCTATTCATTTTGTTTAGCCGAATAATCGCTGATTATCTTTTGTTTGTCGTTTGCCTTACCACCGTTTTCCCTTCATTTTGTTTGTTTATTCGCTTTTGTTTTTTTTTTCCTTTGTCAAGTTTGTTTTACGATGTTCCATTGACGCTGTTTGCAATTTTATTTCTCGATCGTTTTCGTTTTTTACAACTTTTAAACAGCGCCCCACGTAATCGTTATTTTTTTGTTTTTTCGTTCACCTTTCTCGTTGTAATTTTTATTCCTTCATTTGTTCTTTCCGCAAGTTTTTTTCGTTTTGCGTTAGTGTTTTTATTTTATTTTTTATAGAATGGTTGACCTTATTTTGTTTATCGTTCCCGTATTCTAGCTTATTTCCATTTTGTTAGTACTCTTTTGCTTTTTTCGACGTATTCCATTGGTGCTATGTACAGGGTCTTTTATATTTTTCATCCTATCTATAGGTTTTATTTTAGGAGCGAGAGAATAACTTTAAATGCAAAAGTTGTAGGGTTTTATGCCTATTAGCTTTAATAAGCACTACAGGGATTGAAAAAAAAAGTGGTTCGGATTATTATTGCAACGAAGCGGCGAGATATTATAAATACAACATCTAGGCGGCTCTACGTATTTGCCGGCTTCGCGCGACTAGCAATATTGAAAGATTATTTTAAAATATCTTTTAATAACTTTCATAATCGAACTAAAATAAAGCAGACTTTAAATTTAAAATAACTGAAAACGAGTGAAAACGTATTTATTTATAGGTTAGAATGCGCCTTTAATTTTAAAGCCTCCTTTAATTCGATTATGAAACCGGCCCTTAATATTTTATTTTAAAATAAAAGCATAAGCGTAGAATGGTCGCATTCAGATTTTATTCTTGCTTCACATAAAGACAGTGGACAGTTGTATATTGCGAAACTGTCAATCCTAACGTATTTCTTCAGACTGTCTTAGATTTAGATTGTTCATCGAATTTAATATAATAATATCCAATTTTATAATTCTGCTTTAATAAATGAATTTTCGAAAATGAGAATTTTCATTTTTTGATGGCATTTTTGAAACGAATGTAGACAGAGAAGATTTTTTTTGCATATTTTCATAGACCCCAAATCACCGGTACTATTTTTTGTAATACAATCGTCTTTACACCTCTGATAGTTAACGAGATCCTTTAATTAGTTGTGACCCTGTAGATAGGGTATTCAATTTGAAACGGTTACCATTACTAACTTTTGATTTTTTAAGATAGAAACTCGGTTAAATTAGCTAAGAGTCTCTAATTTCCATGCTGAATTTAAATTTGCAATCAAAAGAACAATTGCACTGCTACTTGTCAAAATATTTGCACGGTCGTATTTTTTTTTTCATTCGGTTTTAAGCAGTGAAGTGCGCGTAGAGAACTGAACGTAAATGTTTATATGTAGACAATGACGTCATTTACATTATACTTTATTACGTAGACAATGTAAACAACTGCTTTTTCTCGTCTATCTAACATAAAGGTATAAACTTTTTAACAATAATAGATGCATTCGTTCGCTAATAACTTAAGATCATGTTCCTTCAATTATGATACATGTACTTACGATCCAAATGGCAATCAAGAAGACAACAAAATATGCTGGATTTAATCAAAACTATTATTTTATAAAGTTCATAAACTGTAAGGATTTGTTGATGCTGATTGAAAAAATATTATTATTCTTAGTTCTTGTCAGTTCAAATTCAAACAGTTAACTAAGCTAAAAGAACAATAAGCAAAATATATCAAGATCTGTTTATGAATTACGAAAATTCAATGATCCGAAGGGGCGAGGGGATTATGAATCAAGCAAGTAGATTAAGGATCATGCTCCGTTTCGACAGAATAACTTTTAGCGAAAGAACATTACTGATCACATCAAGCGCCTAAGTCTAGTTCTCATTACTTCCGATATCCCATGTTCGACAGTCAAAACGCGTTCTAATTGGTCAGTTTTTTCAAAAATATTTTAGCGCTTTTTTTAAAAAAATTGATAAAACCGATAGCCGTCCGACGCGACGTCGGAAAAAGTTAAAAAGTTAAACTACTTTCAACTTTTTCTGATATCGGATGCGATTGAGTAGTATAGCTACTGGGGTTCTGGGACTCTTTGACCTTGGAAAATTTTGTTTGGCATGTGTCCATCCGAAGTAACCATCGCTGAAGGTGATCCCGTAAGTTAGTGATGGTTTAAGAGGTAAATAAAGAAGTAATTCGTTTCGTTCTTTTAGGCGTAGAAATGTGCAGTGAGTGGACAAGGACAGAGGAGGCCGTTGAAGAAAAAAAATCTTTAGTTCTTGCAGCTGCTAAAAATAAAAAATCGGACGCGGTTGTTGAAAAACATGTGCAGCCAAGGCCAGATGTGATTGCAGAAGGCGAGTCAGCCACTTACCGCCTACGCTAACAACCTCTGGTTATTGTCGACATTTCTTCGAAAGGTAAGATGTCAAGGTAAGGGTATGATAGCAACTGCAAGAATTAAAGATTTTTTTTTTTCAATGGCATCTTCTGCTTACTTTTGTCGTGGTGTTATGAATGTCAACGGTGCTGAGATAAATTCGAAAGCGCCAAATTAAAACTATGGCCACATCTATCTACCTTATATATGCACTTAGTATATAATATATACTAAGTGCGTATATAAGGTAGCGATAGGTATGACACCGTCACTTCTCCTGTGATTTAGTAAAATAGAAGTCGCAACTACTGAAGATGGCAGCATAGTTTCATTTGCCAACATAAAATGCAGGATTAAAGAATTAATAGAAAAATAGAATAGTTAGTTCCAATAATAACGAAGTTAGCAATTGTGCATCTGTAATTTTGATCACTGAGTATGCAGGGTGTATCTCAATTTCTTAGACAAACTTTACCAACGTGTTGTATGGAACAAAAGTTCCTATGAACATGTGTGCATAGGAGCTTCCTTAAAAAGTTAGGCGCCCTGTACATGTATATTATTCCTTTGTTATTTGCATCAATTATTCTGAGATACTGACTTTTGTAGAAGCCGTTCCATCCTTCCTGCGAGTAAATCTTGGGCACAGCGACCCGCATGGTATTGGCAAAGCCCGGAGTCGTCTGAATCTTCACCTTCGCCGATTCCATGGGGGACAGGGCGATATCAGCAATAAATTCGGCTGACGCACTGGCCCCCAAATACAACCAAGTACGGTAGAGATAAGCATTTTCTTCCCCCAGCATATCAGAGTACAGTACCTTAAATGAAATGAATAAATAAATAAATTGCGAGCGAAATTCAGTTGAGACTCACTTTGAAGATCTCGTAAAAACCAAATTTGCAAAGACCTTGGGCAGAGTAACCAATAAACGTGGGGGCCCATCCTTTAGCAAGACCGCGCAAGCCCTCCTCGGCCAGTGTCACTTTAAAGCCGTTGAAGACACTCTTGTATTTGGCCGGGTCGACTTGGATTCGACATTTGACAAGGTCGAGAGGGACGACCATGGTGTGGGTGATGCCGCAAGACAAGATGCCCCCCACTCCGCAGAGTGCGAAGTACTGCAGCGAGCCAAACTCGCATGATTCACCAGGGTTGACAGCCGCCGCTGCGATCCTTCTCGGGGTGACCAGTGAACTGACTAAGCCGGGGTTCTGTCGTTGTTCTTTCTCGATTTTGCATTGTTCTTGGCAGAGTGCCTTTGTTAAGAGAGGGGGCAGCATTTTCTGCGTTGAATTTTAAGCTTACTGAAAATTACAAGTGCATAAATTAATTATATTGAATTGAATCGTAAACGGCAGTAATAAGAGTTCCTTTGAAAAAGAAAATGAAAATTGAAGGTTTCCTGAATTGGATATCTTTTCTTATCCAAAACATCCACATTGTTTTCCAATAAAAGAAAATAGTAATTATACACCACGGGTCCGAAGACTTTTATAGCTTCACTTCATTATATATATAATGCACGATCTACTAGATTTCACGACACGACGTCTCTGTACAGTGTGGTCCATTATTGATGGTTTTACAGGGTTTCTCAGTTATTTATAGGAATAGAAGAAAACCGTTTTCGCGAACCAATGCTACTTTTTCGAGAAAAACTTAGTGCAGGAAACAAAAGTTAGCTATCTCGATTCGTTCGGGAAATATCGGCCGAAAACGAATTTTTCCGAAAAATTATTTTTCACAGCATCTCAGTTGTTTGACAAGATATTTTGAAAATTGAAAAGCGGTTTTATTCAGAAATTAACACTGATTTTACTGACAGTATTATCTTTTGTAGAAATTGCACCAGTTCTGCGAAACAGACTGTAACTTTCTAATTTTAAATGGAAACCGCAGTTGGCTATGACACAAATAAATTGCTTGTTTAATGAGGTTTTCAAAAATGTAAAGTTTGATATAATTATTTTTTGAAATAATAAAGATACTAATTATTTTTTGTTTTCCGGTAAGCTAACAAGCCATGCGTGACACCAAAAACAAAACAAATAGTTCAATTATTTTCCCCAAAAATCAATTATTGTTAAATAAAACAGCTAATTTATTTCAATAAATAAATAGCTTCCTAGATCTATCAGGGACTGACATAAAACCACAAATATGTAAAAATGAATTAACTCTATTTGAACATTTCTTTAATTATTAATGTGAATAGTTAAGAGATTTCTATAAATTTTAAATTGTATAAACTAATGTATTTCTTTAAGGAATTATTGAAATGTCGGATATTTCTTAAGTTTAATAATGCTTTCAAGAACTTCTGTATACTAATAAATGTAATCGCGAATAGAAGTGAAATAAACACATCTAAGAATTTTGGATAATATAAAATTTAAGATTTAATATTTTCAAAGGAACATACAACATATTGTTACTGTTACGTTTCTAGGGTTTGAGTTTATTTATTTAAACGAATAAAACACTCGATAAAAACTTAACCGTAATTTAATGAAGCTTAAAAACTAATTTATTTCTAACAATTTATTTTCACACTAAAATCTAACTTCGACTATCGCTGCTCGAATTCGACTGACTCGTGAGTCAACTCCGGGCGATTTTATATCTACTGTTGGCGTCTGGAAGTCTCGATGCTGGAAGATTCTAGTTTGCTCGATATGGGCCCCGAACGCGTGACGGCCGATGATACATCGAAGCGGCCGACTTCTTGGCGCCTTGCGCTAAGCCGGTTGGTGCGCCACACTGCCCCCTTCTTAAAAACGTTTCGTCTCGAAATGTTCCTGGTGATAGTCTTGAAGGAGGGTGTCGGAATCTACATGCTGGCCCATTCTTGCAACTTCCCGTCTGGAAGAAGTAACAGTCTACGGTTTTGCTGTTGCTGACTGTTGCCTGTGGGTGGTGGCTGCAGACTAGGACTTCAATTCCCGTTCTGTGGAAGATGACTTCCAGCATGCTTCGTATTACTCTCCAGTCTAGTCCGTCCAATCCGCAGCCCAATTTGGGGATGGCCAACTTCATCTGATGGTTCTCTATTAGCTCTCTCCTCAGGCTATACAGGGCTCTCCACATACTTTGATAGTCAGGTTTACCGCTTGATGTCTTCTTAGTGACTAAATAATGCACGTGGCGCCTCCGATCTGCCGTCGAATCAATGATCTGCAAGCTCTTGCCTACCATGGGATGCTGTCTTCGTAGCTCCTCGATTTGGCCAAATTTCTTCCTAAACACCTGAGCGATTCCTTTGGACATTTTCAGGTCTTCTGCTACGCAGTGGGCCAGACTGTACTCCAGTGGCACTTTAAAGAGATCTTGTTGCTTCTCCGTGGTCACTCCAAACCGTGCCTTGCTTCCTTCGGCGTGATGAGACATGAAGGTTTCGAAGTTCACTTCGGAAACTTGCGCCCTTTGTACTGTCCCTTCATCTGCTTCTCCATGGTAAGGGGCTATCCGGTTGAAGTGGATTACTTTGGGTTTGCCATGGGGGACCTTCTTGATGCGGTAAACGACGTCGTTGATCCGTTTCATCACTTTGTATGGACCTTCCCAAGAGGTCTGTAATTTTGGGGAGAGGCCTCGACGTCTTTGGGGGTTATAAAGCCAGACCAGTGCTCCAGGTTGGTATCCCCCGTGTTGAGCGTTGATGTCATAGTGCTCCTTCATCCGATCGCTGGCCGTCTGTATATTGTGACGCACTTGGTTGTGGATATCATCCATTTTCCTGCGTAATTTGCTCACGTAATCTTCGTCGGCAGAGACTTCGCCAGGCTTCACACCAAACTTCAGGTCGCAGGGCAGTCTCGGCTCTCGCCCGAATACCACTTTCGCGGGAGTCTCCCCTGTTGTCTCATGAACAGATGAGCGGTATGCCATTAGAAACAGGGGGATGTACGTGTCCCAGTCCCTCTGATGATCGGAAACGACCTTGGACAAATGTCGGTTGATGGTTCTATTGAACCTTTCCACCATTCCGTCCGATTGTGGGTGGAGTGCAGTTGTTCTAGTTTTTCGTACGCCGAGCAGAGTACACACGTTTTTGAACAAGGCCGATTCAAAGTTCCTTCCTTGGTCTGAATGCAGTTCCATAGGTGCACCATACCGACTGATCCATTCCCTGACAAGGACTTCCGCAATAGTGACCGCCTCTTGGTTAGGTAGGGCGTAAGCTTCAACCCACTTACTAAAGTAGTCCATTACCACGACGATGTACTTGTTTCCACCATTCGTTTCTGGAAACGGGCCGGCTACATCGATGGCAACTCTCTCAAAAGGACTTCCAACGTTGTACTGTCTCATGGGAGCCTTACCCCGCCTGTGGGGGCCGTTACTGGCTGCGCAGACTGCACACTTTCTGCACCAATCCTTCACGTCTTCCTTGCAGTTCACCCAGTAAAATCTTTCGCGCACCTTCTCCATAGTCTTCTTAACTCCCAGATGCCCTCCCGAAGTTCCATCGTGAAGTTCCCTCAGAACTTCTGGCACCCTATTCTTGGGGATTAGTAACTGTGTCTTCTCTTCCATGCCTTCTGGATTCTCCATGCTTCGTCTCAGAAGACCACGATCCAACACTATGGAGTCCCACTGCGCCCAGTATGATTTTACGGACGGTGCACATGGTGCTACCTCTTCCCAGGTAGGCCTCGCGTCCCTGCTTTTCCACTCTAGCACTAATTTCAAATCCGGGTCGTTCTCCTGGTCTCTTCGCAGTTCTTCGGCTTGCCATTTGTCGTCAACAATGGCTGTCCTCGCAGTCGTGGCTACTTTCTCGTCCAAACGACTACAGTGCTTACAGTCTTCGGCACAGGGTCTTCTCGACAGAGCATCGGCATTTCGATGGCTAGTTCCTGCCCGATGCTGAATTTCAAAATCGTACTCCTGAAGTCGTTCGATCCATCGTGCAACTTGCCCTTCTGGGTTCTTGAAACGGAGAAGCCATTTTAGAGCGGCGTGGTCGGTCCTCAGCAGGAAGCGTCTACCATACAAGTACTTGTAGAAGTGTTCTATCGTTTTTACGACGGCTAGCAATTCCCTTCTTGTGACGCAATAGTTTCGTTCCGGCTTTGATAGGACTTTACTGAAGTAGCCGATCACCTTCTCTTGCCCCTCTTGTATCTGGGAGAGTACGCCACCAGTCCCAACGTTGCTAGCATCTGTGTCCACGACGAATTTTCCTTCCGGGAGAGGATAACTCAGAATAGGAGCACTAATCAAGTACTGCTTTAGTTGTTCAAAGCCAATTTGACACTGTTGGTCCCATTCAAATGGACGACCTTCTTCAGTGAGTTTTGTCAACGGCTTAGCAATGTCTGCAAATCCAGGAACGTAGCGCCGATAGTAAGTGCACAGGCCAAGGAAACTCCTTATTTGGTGTTTATTTCTGGGAGTTGGCCAGTCTTTCACCACCTGAATCTTCACAGGGTCCACGGCGATTCCATTTCCATTAACAATGTGCCCCAGGTAATTCACTTCCTTCTGGAACAGGTGACACTTCTTGAGGCTAAGCTTTAGTCCAGCTCCGCGAAGCCGCTGGAACACTCCTTCCAGGTTCCTTAGGTGGTCGTCGAACGTCTTTCCCACGACAATTATGTCATCAAGGTACACCATGCACGTTGTCCAGGACAGACCTTTCAGAACCGTCTCCATTAACCTCTCGAATGTGGCTGGGGCATTACATAATCCGAATGGCATCACTGTGAACTGCCACAGACCCATACCAATGGAAAACGCCGTCTTTTCTCGATCTTCGGGCGCCAGCTCCACTTGCCAATATCCACTCTTTAAGTCCAAAGTTGAGAAGATCTTTGAGCCGGCCAGGGTGTCCAGGGTATCATCAATCCGTGGCAGGGGATAGCTGTCCTTCTTGGTGACATTGTTGAGTAACCGGTAGTCTACACAGAATCTGGTGGACCCATCCTTCTTCTTCACAAGCACTACTGGTGACGCCCACGGGCTGCTTGATGGTTCTATCACATTATCCTTTTCCATCTCGCGAATAATGCGTTCCGCTTCCTCACGCTTCGCCAACGGTAATCGCCTTGGAGCTTGACGGATAGGTCTTTCTTCTCCAGTCTCTATTTTGTGTTTCACGACATCAGTTCTTCCCTTGGATCCATTTTCTACCTCAAATACATCTTGATAGCGGCCGATCAGATTCTTTGCTTTTGTCTTCTGCTTCGAACTGTTTGAAGTAGTTGGGCCAAGAAGACTTTCCATCGAACGTTGGTGGTTTTATCTTCAGTTTAGAATTTTCTGCTGGTCCTTCCACAATTCGGGTTTCATTATTTTCTAGTACTTCTACTGGTGGCTGATCCCCGAACACTCGCAACCCCGCCATGATTTGTTCCAGATTTTTGATTTTATTATCCTGCTGGAATATTATTTCTTCCACATTTTCTTGCAAGTTCCTTGTTTCTTCCGATATTTTTACCACTAGTTTATCTTCGAGTCCTTTCGTCTGTTCTAGAAATTCACCCTTCAAATTTCCGGACTGTTCTAGAAGTTTCTCGTCGAAATTTCTGGATTGCTCTAGAAATTTCTCGTCTAAGTCTCTAGATTGTTCCAACAATTTATTTTGTAATTTGTCGAAATTTCCAGATTGTTCTAGAAGCTTCTCCTCTAAATTTCTGGATTGTTCTTGAAGCTTCTCGTCCAAATTTCTGGATTGTTCTCGAAGTTCGTCCTTGAAATTTCCAGATTGTTCTCGAAGTTCATCCTTGAAATTTCTGGATTGTTCTCGAAGTTCATCTTTCAAGATTTTATTAAAATCGACGGGACCACACGAAATTTCGAAAAGGAACGTCTCTGGATCTTCACCAGCTGTCAACAAATCGGATCGGAGACGCTGTTGAAGTGCGCCTTTCAAACCACAGGTTTCTAACTCTCGTTCTTCCAATTCGGTTTTTAATTCGGCCACTTTTAAGTCTTTCAACAACACTTTTCTCGTAGCCATTGTTTTTTTTCCTATACTGTACTTATTTAATAATCTGATTAAATTTAATTTACTTTAAATTGTTTATTTATTTGCACAAACCCGCACACCGACACCACTGTTACGTTTCTAGGGTTTGAGTTTATTTATTTAAACGAATAAAACACTCGATAAAAACTTAACCGTAATTTAATGAAGCTTAAAAACTAATTTATTTCTAACAATTTATTTTCACACTAAAATCTAACTTCGACTATCGCTGCTCGAATTCGACTGACTCGTGAGTCAACTCCGGGCGATTTTATATCTACTGTTGGCGTCTGGAAGTCTCGATGCTGGAAGATTCTAGTTTGCTCGATATGGGCCCCGAACGCGTGACGGCCGATGATACATCGAAGCGGCCGACTTCTTGGCGCCTTGCGCTAAGCCGGTTGGTGCGCCACATTACGTTTCTAGGTTTTACATTTATTTATTTAAACGAACAAAACACTCTGTAAAAACTTAACCGTAATTTATTAATGCTTACAATCTAATTTATTTGTAACAATTTATTTACACACTAAATCTAACTTCGACGATCTCTATTTCGAATTCGACTCCCTCCTGAGTCAACTCCGGCCGATTTTATGTCCTTGGCTGCCTTCTCGTTCGTTCCATCGCTGGAAAAGTCTAGTCTGTTCGATGTAGGCCCCGGTAACGTGGCAGCCAATGACACATAACGAACCGACTTCTTGACGCCTTCAGTTTAACGTAGTAAGCTGGGTGGCGCGCCACAATATAATTCTTCAAAACTGCAGTGACAGTTAATCCATATTTACATTACTTGTACTTTTATGAGTCATCTAATAGCATTAGATATTTATTTTGTTAAATTTAATTACCTGTATTATTTATTCTAGTAAGAGTTTTTTGAGGAAAACAACTGAATTTTTTTTTTGTTTTCATTGTCATAAGTACTGCAATATAATAAAAGTTAGTATCTTCGTTATTTATAAAAATAATTATATCAAACTTTGAAAATCTCATTAAACAAGCAATTTATTTGTCATAGCCAACTACGGTTTCCATTTAAAATTAAAAAGTTACAGTCTGTTTTGCAGAATTGGTGCAATTTCTACAAAAGATAGTAATGTCAGTGAAATCAACGTTTTCGGCCGATATTTCCCGAACGAATCGAGATAGCTAACTTTTGTTTTCTCCACTGAGTTTTTCTTGAAAGAGTAGCATTGGGTCGCGAAAACAGTTTTCTTCTATTCCTATAAATAACTGAAAAACCTTCTAAAATCATCAAAAATGGTCCACTCTGTACGGCCTGGGTAATTTACTAAGTGTTTCTCCGTTGGCGCTACTTACCCAAAACACCGGAAACGGAAAATTATCCGCGACGTCATTTCTGACTAATGTCTGCATTATACACTGCTCCAAGAAATTAACGCACCACTCAGTAAAATAAGATTTTTCACGTTTTCTTTATTTAAAATTTGAAACGATTGACGTTGATTTGAAACAATTTAATAAAATCTGTTTAATCTGTTATAAAATCATAATTTACAAGTAAAAAATAAGCAGAAAGTTTTTTTAATCTCAAACCGGACAGAAAAATGATTTATAGCTTCGTCTGACGAAGCTATAAATCTATAGCGAAACGTTGAGTGTGTTTCCCTTCATTTTTCTGTCCGGTTTGAGATTAAAAAAACTTTCTACTTACTATTTTCATCGGACAAGAAACAAACTTCAATTAAAAAATAAGCAATAAAAACGAATAAAATCATAAGTCGAAAAATTTGAGAAACAAAATTTTTGAATAAATTAAACCAATGTCGGGTTTCTTTACTTCTATTTGGAATAACAGAATGTTATCGACGATCCACACACAAAATAAGCGAAGTTATGTCACCACCGTAAAATACGCACAGAAGGTAGCATTTCATGTACTTATACTGATCTAAAATAGTAAAGGAGACTGAGGTTTAAGAGATAATTGAAATTAACCTCCGCCCACAATAACTTTTATATCCTTAGATACGTATTTCGGCAGCTAACGCTACCAACTTAAAAACACTAAAAAGATCTAAAAACAACCTAATCATCCTAAAAGATATATGTCTTTTTAGTAAACAGATTACTCTCTTTTCCACTTACTAAACCCCGATATGATAAAGAACTTAAATATATTAAAAATGTTGCGGTTCATAACTGTTATAACCCCCAAATAGTAGATAATGTAATTAGGAAGATTAACTATAGGAAACAGGTCTAAAATTATAGCACTTTAACGGCAATATCATCTCTAGGAAAATTTGTTAAAATGCCTTTCTATCCGTTTTGCGCCAAAGGTTTAAAACATATTTTTAAAACCCAAAACTTACGATTAGGTTTTTCAACTAACAATACCATAAAGAATTTATTGGGAAACCCGAAAGTTAAAGTTGATGTTGAACAGAAATCTGGAATTTATGAAATTAAGGGTAACGAATGTAGTAGTAAATATATTGGACAAACAAAAAGAAATATATTAACACGTTTTAAAGAACATTTAAGTCACTACAGGTACAATAGGTTTGAGAAATCAAGTGTTGCACAATATATTTACAATACAGTATTATTAAGGATAATTTTAAACTCATAAAGGAAGTTTCAAATAATAGGGAATTAAATGCTTACGAAAGTATTTTTATTCGGAAAAATAAAAACAATTTAATGAATTCAGACAATGGACCAATACCTAGTTCCGTAATATTTGATTTACTCTAATTTGTAGGTTATTTGACGGTTCATATTTAGATATACTATATGATTATTATGATTATTATTTTTTAAATCTTAAGTCAAAAATTGGCCGTTAGATGTCGCACTTTGTTATGTCAAAAATCATCCGCAAGATATCGCTACCTAAATCATATATAAAGGGGTGTCAGAGACAGTTAAGCGCATTTGTACTGGATATTTGATAAGGAGATGATTTTCCGAGATAAAATTTTCCTAAAGTGCTCTTAACTTGTGGGATGTGGGTGTGATTTGCTCTCATCTGTTTATACATATATTTTATTTTCAGGATTTTTAGGTATCAAATAACAGGAAATTATACAGCGAGATTCAGGCAACACATTCGTTAAAACTTTACGGACCTCTTTGAATTTCTATTTCATATTTTGCGGTTATAAGTTAGCGATAATGATTACTATACTATTAAAATATAATATATCCAATTATCGGGTACTTCCGCTTGTACCGGAATTTGCTGTCAACTTTCTTATTTTAAATGCAGTACCTCATTTTTTATGGCATTTTCGAAATGTTCATGAAAATCTCAAAATATTTTTGTAACAGGTGATACAAGAAAAAATAGCCGTTTTAGAGGTATTTCAATTAAAAAAAAATCAACGTTACAGTACCTTGTTTATGATACTGCCATCTTTATGTAACAAAAGCCATAATTTCAATTTTTGGACTGTAGTAGGCTGTAATCATAGGCTTTCAGGTGATACCTAATTTTACACAAGATTATTTACGGGCTGATTGAAAAGTAGCTTGTATTCAATCTGATTTCAACTGTTGAAAAGTCATGTTTTCCAAATAGAACAGCTAGTATATTTTTATATTAGCATTTCCCTATACCCATCTCTTACCTTTCTCTTTCTATTCATGATTTTCTCTTTGACATTGATCATTTTTTCACTTTTCAGTATTATTCCTGAATACTGTGCAATGAAAATTTAACATTTTTAACAGGTTTTTTAAATTAATTTCTCGCAGTAAAATCAATTTAATTTTAAAAATCGAAAAATAATATTTAAATACATATTTGATCATCTAAACTTTTTATTTACATATGCTGCATGTATTAGAATTCTTGGTATGACTTTTTACATATTTACAAAGAGAAACTTATAGTTACAATACAAAATTTTAGGAAAACTAATAAATAAATCAAAAATATTAAAAACAATACACAAATTGTTGGTTATAATATTGGCTCTAAGTTGTCCTCAGCTATTATTTATTAGTAATAGTATTATGTCCAAGTTATAACGTGTTTCCCTCGATATAACAATTTTTATTAACTTCTTGAATTGTCGATTTTTTTAAATATTCATTTTTTGGTTCTTCGTAGCGTTTTAATTGTTTTATTTTAATTCACTATTTAAAAACTATACCCAACAAATGGAAAAAAAAGTGGGTGAAATCATCGTTAACGAGTGAACTATAAGAGAAGAACATTTCATCTTGAATCACATGGTATAAAAATATACCGGGCGTTCCTTTTAAAAAATATGACTTTTCGACAGTTGAAATCAGTTCGAATAGAAGTTACTTTTCAACTAGCCCGTAAACAATTTTATGTAAAATTAGGTATGACCTGAAAGTTTATGAGTATACCCTACTACAGGCCAAAAATTGAAATCATGACTTCTGTTACACAAAGATGGCAGCATCATAAACAAGGTACTGCAACTTTGAACTTTTTTTTAAAAAATGGAAATACCTTTAAACCGGCTAATTTTTCTTGTATCACATGTTACACAAAACATTTTTAGAATTTCATGAAGATTTCTAAGATGGAATAGAAAATGGGGTATTCCATTAAAAAAAAAAGAAATAGGCCATTATCGCTAACTTATAACCGCAAAATATGAAATAGAAATTCAAAGAGGAAGTCCCTAAACTTTTAATGAATGAGTTTTTCCTGATTTTTTCCTGATATCAAAAATATATAATATGTTGACATTTGGAAGCGCCGTTTGTGAGATATTTGAGGTTAGAATACCAATAAATTAATATTTAAAATATCAAGGCGGTCTAGAATTTTGTTGTTTTTTTTTTATTATTAATTCATTGTGTAGAGTTTCCAGTGTGCGCTTATCAGAAATCTTGGAAATAAGTTTTCACTTTTCCGCGACTGTGATTTTCTCTTTTTAGAAATCAAGAAAATATGAAACCGTAATTGTAATTGTGCTTGCTAATAACAATTTTGGTTTCTTACTTTGAGTTTTAAGAACAAGTAATTGTTAATAAGCGCTAATTGCATATACAATGGCCTAAAACCACGTTAATTAACTTCCGTTGGTTTTTTAGAGTAGCGTTTGTAGGATAGCTGGATTTACATACCTACTTAAATCGCAGTCTGCTAATCACTGTTAATTATTATAAATTAATTTTAGTGTTTAGTACCTACTTCGTTCTATTTTATTTTTATTTACTTTTCCTAATTTAACGGAAGTATGAATCTTGTAGAAAATAAGATAACCTAAAAATTTGACGTCCTTGCTCGTGTGACATTCGTGACGTTTAATCTGTGGGACATATGAATATCGATTTTTCGTAATGCATTACATAACCACAATTGCACAATTTGTGAAACAAAAAACACAGATCGCCCTAAAACGGTTCCTTTTTTAATTAATTTAATTGCAGATTGGATTCGACGAATTTCTGAAGTAACACGCCCATTTCACACTGAAACGCTTTAACTTGTGCTTTACTTTAAAAGAAAATCACAATTTTTCGTGGAAAATTCCGCCGTATTTGCAATGATCGACGTAGATAAAATTTCTAAAAATTTTATTAGTAGCGCTGAAAAACCAAGTTTACATTTGTCACTGGTAAAAAGTAAGCGCATATTACATAAGTGATTCTCGGTGAAAACTCGCAGAAAATGGCGAAAATTACTAGCACACAGCGTGGCTGATCTCGCAGAGGATTTAAACGCGCTCGTAGAACCACATTTTCCGCGAAAAAAAATTAAATCACAAGTCTCCACACTGGAACTCACCGATCAATATGGCTTCAGCTGGTCGAAGGCAACTGGCTCGAGACCCTACCGTTCTCAACGCACGCAACCTTCGGACGACATGCACGTGCTTCCACGATAAGAATTCGAGGGGCGCGCGCGGGAAATTCGAAACGTTGGAGTCTAATCACCTGCTCATCACCGGAATCATGGAGGTTAAGTAACTGGAGGAGTGACGAGCAAGCAAAAAGCGAGCCGATTTTCAGGCACGCATTCCCCTCTCTTGTATGGCAAAAATGAAGAACACCAGAGAACACTACATGTTCATGACGAAGTGCTACCAATGACCCGGAAATCTCCCGAATTTCGGAAAAAATGAGACGATGGTGAGAATGTTGCGAGAGAAATCGGAAATCTTAGATATCGAAATTATAAATACAACTCGCTGTGTACTGTTTAACATTGAAAAAAAATCTTTCAGTTCCGAAATTGTTTGAGTACGAGCGAGTGCAGCGAGCGAGTAACTTAAAAAGCGATACGAGTTTAGAAAATACTTTTCTAACGAGATTGCGCACAGTATTTATAGAAAATAAAAAATAGTATGTAGTTTAGTACGTCATTATGCTGTAATTGTTGCGATGTCCCACTTTACTTAAATGATTATAATGTCGTCTACTGCATGAAATGTGGCAAAGGTTTATTATGCACTTTTTACGATAACGTACTTAGTGCCCTTTATTAGATGCGTCAAGGAACCTACCTGTCAATTTTTCATACGGAATGTCAAAAACAAAAAAGGCGATCACTCGTCGAGATGAAAGCGTAAAATAAACTCATATCGAATAAACGAAAACAAAAGACGATTAATTAATAATTAAAAAAAAAACGTCGAATCAAATCAAACAAAATAGAAAACAAAGAAATGATAATAAACTGATAGTTAAAACATAAAAGCATAGCAAATAGAATCGATTAAAAGAAAAAACACAGGTCGATCAATTATATCGAAAAGTGAATTAAATAAAGTCAAATGATGAATTTCAAAAACAACACGAAACCCAAAACAAAAGACGATTGGTGATGAAAATAAGACTAAAATAAAAATTCTATGAAACTGAATTAATCGAATCGAGAACAGTGACGAAAGTTTGGATAAAAAGAAAAACAAAATAGAATAAAATTGATAATTCAAATATAAAAATAAGAGAATCGGCGAGCGATGGGTTTACAATAAAACAAAATCAAAATAAATAAATAATAAGTTGTGAAAATTTAACAAAATCTAAATTTAACATTATTAGCAGAAATATTACTTAAATTCCAGAGGAGGTCGATGGAAATTTTTATTTCCTTGTAAGGGGCCGATATTTAATGCCGACAATAGTTTTACGTCAAATTCTTGACAAAACGTAAATTTAAACATGTATTGCAACGAAATAGAGGTCCCAGAAATTTCAAATCTTACGTATGAACACTCATGGAAGTTCTGTTTCATCGAAACATTTGTTAAAATTTACGGCTTGTCAAAAATTTGATTGTCAAGAATTTGACATAAATTACTTGAAATTTATGGTCGTCTATTGCCGGCACAAAAAAAAAGTTGGGAGCCCCTGTCCAACAATTGCTGGACACCCGCTATTTAATAATTTTTCAATGTGCGGGAAAATAAACGGAAATTTTCAGTAGAATTTTTGGGATTTCAGACTTAATACGATTGCCAGCACTATACTGCACAGTCCATTCGTATTGTCCGTATTGGTCAGGGATGTATGTACATGCATGTTCCAAAAGGTTAGGGTTAAGATTTCGGTTTTAATTTTAGGTTGATTTCGGTTATGGTTACAGTTAGAGATTTCTGTCGGTTTGGGTTAGGGTTTTAGGTTCTCAAGGGGTGCACTTTTTGAAAAAAAAGGAAGAGAAGTAAATACATAATGTTACGAATTTGGGGGTTCACAAATTATAATTGTTAATTTTCAAAACACTTTAATTAAAATCTATCGCTTTACACAATTAAAAACACAATAGTAATAAGCTACAACACTTATCTATCAAATAACACTTCTACAAAATGTACTTTCTATTTATTCGAGGTAAGAACCCTTCGTTTGCCGACTTCTGACCTTTATCTATGCTTCTGACTGCCTAACTAGCGCGCCTGACGGCCTCTTATAGTAAATCGCTGTTAACCTCGAACATGCTGGAATGGACGAGAAACTTTCGATAACATTCTGTGACGCAAGGCGGTGTGGCTGACGCTAAGAATAGATCTATTTCCGCGTCACCGTTGTAACAATAACGAAATAAAACATATTTTTAAAAACATAAACATAAAATTCTGACATTTCTTTAAATAAATAATATTCTTTGCGTTCGAAATTATTTGAAAATGCATTCAAATTAAATTTGCCACTATACCACTATTTCTAAATTTTACATTTTTCATTCTTTAAACTGAAATATTAATCCGCGCATGACAGTTCAGTCAGAATTAGATTATCGAAAATCTGCATAAAATCTACAATCATATAAATCCGGAAATTTTGCGTGTCTGCATGTCAGTTGGATCGTTGACCTTGAGATTTGTTTAACTTAACTTTAATCCATCTATAAATTTCAACATAATTTTTTTTTACTTGTGCAGAATGGAGTGCAGTATGATATAATAAGTAGGGAGAGATCAGTTGTCCTTAAGATTTGCTGAGGTTCATTTTAATTTGTATTAAATTTTTTACTTGGATTGGATTTAGGTTGGGTTGACGTCGAATTTTTTTTAAATTTAATTGTCAACATAATTTTTCCTTATTGTTTTTTGATTTTAAATTTATTTGCTTGGATTGAATAGAAAGGAGTTCAGTTGTTGGGTCGAGTTTGCTTGAATGGAGTTGTTGTGTTGAATGGAGTTAACTCGAGTTTAGTTGGATTGGGTAGAAGTTGAATATTAAAAAAAAATCAATTGTTGGATTTAGTTTGGTTGAGCTTGAAATTGTTCGAGTTGCGCTGAAGTTATTTTTAATCGACGCTTGGCTTAACTTTCTCCGGCCCTGGTAATTAGGAAAATGGATATTATTTTATCTTTCGTTCGATAATCTGAACATTTCGCAACTCCGGATCAACCAGTGTAATAAGGAATACCAGAACTAGTCAAAAAATCCTTGTAACTTCTTCCTGTAGCGTGGAATCTCAGAGTTGCTGTGAGTCTTTCAAGGAATGATATGGCTTTTCTTATGCAGGTGTCCTCTTTCTTTGTATATGGAGTTATCAACTCCAGAAGTGAACAATATAATGTTGTGACCATTCGCACGTAATTGCGCTAGTCGTCAGGTTCACCTCTCAATTCTCTTAGAAGTTGGATATTGTCACGATATTGGGGCGCGCTCCATCATTTTTCGATCTCCGGGTGAAAATCGGTTTTGCATCACCACATTGCAGTGCCGAGCACTTACTTGAAGGGCAGGACATAGGCGACGAAAACAATAATAATGCAAAGTTTACATTACCTCGTCTCCTGCGCCCGACCTGGTCCAACGTCGCACAGTGTTTCCGAGTACTAATAAAAATTGGGACAAAATTATTTAAAGTTTTATTTCGTTCAGAATTGTTATATTACATTGGAAAATATATGAAAAACAAAAATTCGTGAAGTACTTTTTCGTTTTAGGAACAATAAGACAATAGTGTGTGAATAAAAAGTCTGGAACACCTTAAATATTCTTAAATATTCCTAAAGTATTTTCTTTTTGCAAAGACGCTCAGACTAGCAAGTTATTACTACAGATATGCCATATTTCAGAGTAGTTCATTTATTTGTACAGTGGCGTAACATGAGGTATCAACAACTATTTTTTTTTAATGGAAACTTCGACTTCCAAGTCATATTTTTCTACGTATAGAAAAATTATAGGGTTACACAAGAAATATTTATGAAATAAAGGCCCTGCAAGTGTCATCAACGTTTCTTATTATGAAAAGTTAGAAAAATCTTTTAAAGGGAAATTATTAAAGGTATATGCGATGCAGGTACACTAACAAATATTGGACTAAAAATGTCAATGTCAAAAACGCATTCGTTTCAGGTTAGATTACTGCTTAAGAGTGAACGGAAAATACTTTTATATTTAGTTTATTTCGTTTATAATTAAGTATTTAATCAAATATTAGGTAAATATCACTTTGTTTTTAATTTTTAAAATGTGTTTATTTAAAAAAATTACTTATTACCAAGGAAAAGAATTCGGTCCACTTAGTGTTGAACCCCAAATGTACTACTTATTTCTTCCGCGGCCCCGATGCATTTAAATTGCTATTGAGTAGGAAGGGAAGCGTTACAGTCGCACTTCGCAGTAGTTATTCTGGACGAGGACTAATACAATAACTAATAATACAATACTAAATTTTCGTACTGTTTGCGGAGCAAGTAGGCCGATTTCTTATCCCTGCTTATTACCGATAAAAAATGGAGGTTTATACTACTAATAATACTTCTAATAATAATATTAATAATACGAATAATACTTCTTCCATAGTTTTTGTTAGTCTCATACAAGTATGATTCAATAAATCTTGCAGTCTAATAGAGATACTTTTTTCATGTACAAGAAATGCAGTATCTGGTGGATAGCATTGTTTTTTGGCTTCCAGAACTTTCAATTTATCCGCTTCTCGTATGATATTATACTGGAAGACAGATAATTGCGGGTCTAACATTACGCTCAGAGCCTCATCAGGCGTTAGAGGTCTGTTGCTGTACTCAGGTGAAGCGACTTGGAATGCTTTTAATTCATCAGACGAAGCATTTTGTACTGCATCGATCATCTTTGCTTTATCACGTTGACCTTCTTTACGATAAATGCAGCAAAAGATAATTCACTAGCAGAGGCGAGACTTTGTAAATGTTCAGTTTTTCGTCGTTTTGTCTTTTCACCAGCCTCATCGAATTTAATACATGGGCGACCGCGCTTACTTTGGATTGTAAATAAAGGAAATTTTTCTGTTACACCGAGCCACTGTGTATTTTGTACATAAAAGCGATATTTTTTGCGAAAAGCTTCATTATACTTGCTTTTAACCTTATTAAAAAATAGTGAGACACAATAAAAACTAATAATATGTGAAATGATTCATTAGTACATACCTTCCATATCTGAACACCCAAATCAGTTTTGCGCAAACTCACTTCACAAAGAAAATATAATTCACAATGTTGCGATAACTCTAGGATGAGTTATAATGACCGAACAACTAATGTGAACTTTGTCTAGCATCTACTCGATAATTTCAAAAGATACTTATCCTCTTTTTACGACAAATAATGAATAAGCTTATGATTTAATATTTATTAAGTTTCTTGTTCACATATCTCCGGTTCATATTTTGAATTTTGCCGTGTCTTGGTCACAGTGTGCGTCGCCTCCCTGGAATATTGTCTCCAATAGTCACGAAACACAGTTTCACCAAACACCAATTTTATTGCATTATACAATCATAACAAGTAAATTCTAAGTATTCTCCTTCCTGAATTTTAATGATCAGAAATAATGAATCAATTCATTTACTAACTAATTAAAATGCTGATATCCGTAATTTATAAAGTACCCCCCACACCGTCCGTGCCGGATGCCACAAAGCGCGTGTTTTAAAAGTTTGGGTCAACGGACGAACGTCAAAAAGTCAGCGTCTCGCCGAAACCCCGTTAAAAGCCGTGCTTTAATTGCTTTTTAATGAATCAGAAATTTTGCTGTTGCAGCGTAACTAAAGCGTAACAAAAGGTTTTTTGGATTCTGAAGAATTCGCTTATTATACTTTGTTCGAACGACTTCCGTAACCTGAAGCGCGTCTCGCCAGTGCGATGAACTAATGTCAACAAACGCCATACTGCAATTAAAACATAAATTACGCAATATGAGAATACCGGCTTTTTTTTTCTAGAGCCACGCTCTTGACAATTTTATCTTTTTTCTAGTTAGTTTTCCCTTTCTAATAAGTTGTTGCGCTCGTAAGAGGGAAACAATTGTAGAAAACGTCAACACTGCCTCCTCCATGAGTTTGGTACGTATCCTCTTATACCACTGGCAGTTGGAATTGAGATGAAAATCGGAGGAAAAGACGTTACCATGTGAACACTTCACAAAACGTTTGTTAAAACGTACGATTAGTCGTAGCGTGAAAACCGGCCTTACAACAGTTTCTGCATCTAGTGTGTATATATATATATACAAAAAAAATGAAGTAGTTATTTTTCACGACTGTAAAATATATCTATTAAAATAGTTCACTGAAAGTGTATATTATTTAAACCGTTGTAGGATCAATTATATTTTCAAGTGGTTATGGGACCAGATCTGCAATAAAGGTAACTTTGGCGTCTACGTGGGTTCAGAAGTTAGAAGTTTTATCTGTTTGCGGACAGTCAAAAATTTTAAAATGACAGACAATTTAAAATTGTTAGTGTCTTTGTTAAATGGAGGAAATTATGTATTTTGGAAAACCAAATTACATGCAATTGTGGTACGTGATGAACTGTGGGACACAGTAGATAAACCCAAGCCCAAAGCAGTAGACGATAAATGGAAAAAGAACAATAATAAAGCCATGGCGTACAATACATAATCTGTAGAAGACAATCAGTTACCTCATATCGCACATTTGGAAGACGCTCCTAGTATGTGGAATGCGCTGTCGAAAAAGTACGAAAGATCTACTTTTTGGAGCAGATTATATTTGAGACGCATGTTGTACAGCATTCAGTACAATGGAGGTGTGATGAGTGAACACATCGATTCGATTATGCAAGTAGTTGGTTAGTTACGTGGATCAGGAAAACCGCTCGATGATGAAGAAGTTGTCGCAGTTTTATTAGTAAGTCTTCCGGAGTCATACTCAAGACTTGTTATTGCGCTAGAGGGTCGTGACGAAACAGATTTGACAATTGAATATGTGACTGGAAAAATGTTGGATGAATACCAGAGGCGTTTGGAAATTGGTGCTTCAGAGGTAGCCTTACAATCATCGGCTGCTGCCGCGTCCATAAGCAAAAGCAAGAAAAATATTCAATTTGGAAATTTTAAAAATAATAAAGAAAAGAGAAAAGGAGTTAACAAAGAAACAAGAGTGTGTTTCACTTGTAATAAAACTGGACATCTTAAAGAAGACTGCTACTTGTTGAAGAAGTCTGGGCAGCAGATGCCAGGAAATAAATCAGCAAAATCTTCAGTTGTGGCCAGAGGGGGCAATCTTGCTAACACTTCACATTCGAAGTATGTGCTGGCGCACGCATACAATCCGGTTATTGGTATATTGATTCTGGTGCTACAAACCGCATGACTCATGACTGGGAATTTTTTTCGAAACTTCAAGATGATACCACAGTATATCTTGCAAACAGTTCATCGGTCAAGACAAAAGGAGTTGAAAGCGGATGGTTGAATTGTATTCTACCTAGTGGTAAAATTCAAAAGATTCGTTTGGAAAACCTGTTGTATGTTCCTGAGCTGGATGGTGGATTAATTTCCGTACAACGAGTTACTCACCATGGGCATCGGATGTTATTTCAAAATGACTACTGCACGTTCTATAATGGAACGGAAATTATCGCAAAAGACAAAGTTGATGGAAGCCTGTTTAAACTGAATGTTGCGGTATCGGATGACAAAGCTGAAGAAGGAGTGTTAGGGGGCTACGATGATAACGTAAAAGGGTATCGCATTTTGGACTGCAAAACAAATCGCGTGAAAATCTGCAGATTTGTAAAAATTATCGAGTTGGAAGCGAAACAATCAAGTAAAAGTTTAGAATGCAATAGTACGACGAAGGAAATTCCCCAAGAAGTATTAAAAAGGCAAGTTTACTTCGATTTTAAGAGGAACAGTAAATCTCCGGTTGCTGTGGAAGAAGATAATTCTGAAGATCAATCTAATGAAAATTGTCAGATTCAAGAAATGTCTCCACCAAATGACTTATCAAAGAAGCGTACTTCGCAACCAACAAACAGAGGGTCCCATCAGATCGTTTTGCATACAAAGTACAGACAGACTTTGTAACAGAACCCAAATCTTGGGAAGAAATGCTCGAGTTACCAATTAGAGAGCAACGTAAATGGATAACAGCTGCCAAAGAAGAAATTAAGTCTCTGAATGAACACCAAGTCTGGAAGTTGGTAGATCTTCCTCCAGGAAAAAACACAGTAAGTTGCAAATGGGTATTTACAACGAAATTAGATGAAGGACGGACAGATACTTACAAGGCACGTTTAGTGACAAGAGGTTTTTCACAGCGCTATGGAGAAGATTATGATGATACGTTTGCTCCGGTTGTGAAACATGAAACAATTAGAGTTCTTTTCAAGGTTGCAGGTTCGAGAAAACTGTATGTTCGTCATTTAGATGTTAAAAGTGCTTATTTCAACGGGAATCTTAGTGAGGAGATTTATATGGAGCAACCACCTTGTTTGAAGACCCAGAACAAAAGACGAAAGTATTGAAACTTTACAAAAGTCTTTATGGTTTAAAGCAGTCAGCACGAGCTTGGAATACGAGGGCAACAGAAATACTGAAGAAGTTGGGGTTCAGGCAAGGGTGTGCTGACCAATGCCTGTATTTTAGAACAGAAAAATATGTACTACTTACGTGTTGTTATACGTCGATGATATGCTCTGGAGACAACACAAGAAAGGTCGGTGAAGATTTAAACCAATATTTTAAAATGAAGGACTTAGGAGAAGTTAGGCATTATCTTGGCATTGAAGTTAGAAGCGAAGAAGATGGAACTTTCCTGATTAGACAAAAGACAAAAATCATGAACCTGCTGGAGAAGTATAATATGCTCGAATCGAAACCCGTGGCAACGCCAATGGAGGCAGGATTCTTAGGAACAATAGACCAGAGTAGTCCAAAGTTACCGAACAATACTGCTTATCGACAGTGACAGTGTCCAGACCAGACGTTACATTAGTGGTGAGTTTTCTCACCAGACGATTGGAAGAGCCAACTGAGTTTGAGTGGAAAGCTGTAAAACGAATAATGCTATATCTAGCGTCAACCACAGAGAAAACATTGCGATTATCTTCAGTTGGAGGAACCGAATTGAAATGTTTCGTAGATGTGGACTGGGCTGGAGATAGAGATGGGCCAGGGAATGAACTCGGTGCATTGAAAGCACCCATATGGGTGCATTCACCAGGGTGCATACGTGAATGTACCGGGTGCATTCAAAAATTTAAATTTCCCGCGTAAATTGAACGAGAAATAACCTTTTCTTGATATTATTTAATTGTTTGAAGGTGGTTTACAGGGTTTAGTGTTTCATAGTATGTGATGAATAGCTAAATAGTAAACTTTTAAGTTTAAGTTAAAGCTTTATAGCTTAAAATCTGAATAAAATGAGTAAGATTTTGAAATTAACACTACAAAATAATTGTCTAGCGATAATCCGTACAAAATGAATTATATTTGGTGTCACTTTGAAGCATTTTTTTATGTCTTATGTAAATGTAGGCAACCGGGCAATGCTCCCAATGCACCGGGTGCATTCGGTGATTCCACCGGTGCAAACGAATGCACCGGGTGGAATCCCATCTCTAGCTGGAGATGTAACCGATCGTAAGTCAACAAGCGGTTTCGTTTTTCAATTAGGAAACAGCAGCATTACATCGTCAAGTCGCAAACAAACGTCCGTTGCCATGCCATCAACCGAAGCAGAATATGAGGCTGCTTCATATGCTAGTCGTGAACTGCTATGGTTGCGAAGGCTGTTGTCAGATATGGAAGAATTGACAGAAGGCCCAACTATTATTTACGAAAACAATCAAGGATGTATTAGTTTGGCAGAATCAGATAAATTTGGAGCACGGACTAAACACATAAACGTCAGTCATCACCATTTACGGGACTTGCGTGAGAAAGGAATAGTTCAACTGTTGTACTGTCCGTCAAATGAAATGGTTGCTGACGTATTGACAAAGCCACTGTGAAAGGAGTCATTTCTAATTTTTTTTAAATGGTTAGGTCTCGAGTGATCTTGCTGTAGCGAGAGGGGCTGTTGGAATATGCGCACAGAAAACGCACTCTAGATATGAAACTGCCGTGAATGACGCTGAAATACAGTACAATACAATACTAGCGGCGCTAGTGGTTGCAAGCAGAACTAAGCTTGTAGGCGCGCCTACTTTAAAATATGAAATGAAATTTAGCAGTATGAACCGTATTGAAAAGTATTATCAACACTTTAACGGAGACTTTAAAACATTTAAACATCCCATTTACCTTTTCTATGTCTATACGTTAAAGGGACTAATTTTTAATCTGTTAAAACATAGAATATATTTTTTACATCTTGTTTTAATGTCATACATTATTATGAATCCAAGCAGCAAGGTGTCGTCTTTTTCCCGTCAAAAATTGGTCATCGTTTACGTCGAATGACCAATGTCAATGACGTATTAAAGACGTAAAAATGACGGGCAAATGTCACAGCCCGGCGACGTCGTTTTTGTACGTCAAACAGTCGTGTATTTCTGACGTCATTTTTAATTGTATTACCTATAACGCATAAGTAACCAAGAAACTAAATCGTATTTTAATTTTTATTCAAATATCTACATATGTATACATATACCTACGAACAATAAATAAATAATATTTTAAATAAATTCATACATATTTTGTAAAATTCTAAATAAAAATAAAATAAAAAGCCTTTACTAAACAGTTTGATTCTATTCTACCGGGTGTCCCGCGCAATGTGCTCACCCTTTTAGAATCTTTATTTATTAATCGATTAACCTGAATTTTGGAGACAATAAATTAAATAAAGAAAGGATTTCCGGTTTCGCCGAAAGTGATATCAACTTTCTTATTTTAAATGGAACATATCTTATATTTTTACATATTTAAAATCTACGGATAATTGCGAGTCCGAATACGTATCAATTGATAATTTTGGTTTCCATGACTTCGAAAAAAAACTTTTTTATTCTTCAACCTAGAAAGCTAGGAATCGCATTTTTTCGATATAACGCCATCAAGTGTTTCGAGAAAATCACTCCTTTGATGGTATTTTGAGTGTTAACATTTTTTACAGTTTTTGAAATTTTCATTAGGTCGTAACTCATTTTTTTAATAGAAGCTCATATGTTTCTTAGCTTAGTTCAACAGAACATTTCTTTCTGAGTACGTTGATACCAAATACATCATATTTTCTTTGAAATTCATTAGAAATAAAGGGAGCGTAAAATTTCAATAAGACATACTCTATTTTAAATTATTTTCAAAGAAAACATGACGTATCTGATATCAGCGTACTCAGAAAAAAATGTTCTGTTGAACTAAACTAAGAAACATATGAGGTTCTATCGAGAAAAATGAGTTAAGATCTAATGAAAATTTCAAATGCTGTAAAAATGTTAAAAAAATCAAAATACCATCAAAGAAGTGATTTACGAAACACTTGATCGCATTAGACCGAAAAAATGCGATTCATAGCTTTCTAGATTGCAAAATAAAAAGTTTTTTTTTCGTTGTCATGGGAACCAGAATTACCAATTGATACGTATTCGGACTCACAATGACCCGTAAATTTCAAATATGTAAAAATATATAAGGTGTTCCGTTTAAAATAAGAAAGTTGACATCACTTGCCGCGAAACCGGAAGTCCTATGACGACTAGCAGTGAGTCAAAAAATTCCTTTTTTTATTTAATTTATTGTCTCCAAAATTCAGGTTAATCGATTAATAAATAAAGATTCTAGAAGGGTGAGCACATGGTGCGGGACACCTGGTATAGTGAAATAAAAGAATTGAATTAAGAAAACGAAAAAGAAAAATGCCCAAGTCCTATCTCAAGGACCGTTAAAATAGTAATATAACAGGTTATGAAATATGAGTTACCAATACCTTTACACAGTTTGCTAATAACTAAAACAATAAATACCTAAAGCAAGTACACGTACAGGTAGATTAGTTAGTTAATACATAATAAATTAACGCTTAAAAACGAATTGCACTAAACTTAAGCACCACGGGCACTACAATTACGATATGCAAGAACAATGTCCCAATATCGAGTATCGGCGCATGCGTCGCGTACGTCGTAACAGAAGTCTAGTAAATTTCTTATGTATTAAAATGGTATTAATTAATAAATTCAATCATGTTTACAATTTATATTTTCCTACAAAATCTAATACCTTGTCAAATCTATAACTAAATTTATTATCGAAACGAAACTTTTCTAAAATTAGGGTCAAATTTATGTCATTAAACTGACGTTCTATTCACGTGATTTATAAACGTGACATATTAACAAAATTTTTACGAAAAAATGACATTTAAAACTGGTCATTCGACGTCCTTGACCAATTATGACCAAATAATGACGTGATAAAAACGACTGCTTGCTGCTTGGGAAATGAAGATACTCTGAGTATGCATTAGTGCAAGTGCAGCAAACAAACAGACCTTATGAATATTAACAAATTGACAACAATAAAACTAACTGATACCCAGCTAAATGTTTTATTTTTAGTAATGTATAATATAAGGTCGTCATAACTAAAGGCTAGTTCACATTTTTCGATTTTTGTATTTGATTGTTCTGTTCAATTTTATATTTGAGTTTGTCTCCAATGACACTAGCGTCTCTCGATTTTCTATTCAGAAAATCGAATAGTGTAAAGGCAAAAATATCACGTTTGAGCTACTCGAAACTGAAAATTGAATGCAAAATCAGATAATGTAAACTAGCCTTAATATTATGTAAAATTTTATAAAAATAATAATAATAATTAAACTAGGTAAACTTATCTTGTAACTGTTTTTTACGTCGAACTGGAATTATACGCGATTTTGTGCTTAAAAACTTTTTGTGGGCCGCAAGTTTAACAGGGTCTATGAAACGCGTATCTACATCACGATTTAAAAATAAAACAAATTTCTCATCTTGTCCCCGTTTAACCCAAAAGTAGACAGCAGATTTAATAATAATTTTTATTGCCATGATATCTAAAAAAAATTAAAAAAATATCTAGAAAATAAAAAGTTAGGGATAAAAAAATACTGAAAGCTACCTGTGCAAAATACCCCTTAAAAAGAAGGGAGGATCTGATAAATATATCGATAATGCGCAGTTAGGTGCCTAATACCTAAGTTTAACATATTAGTTTGATAACTTAAAGGATCCAAAAGATATTGGCAAAAGAAACAATATTTTCCACTTCTCTTTTAGGGCTTATAACTCCCCTATTATCTATTTTTGGAAGAAAATTTATAGAATTTCTCGAATTATTATTTTTCGATGTTCTATTTACCCAGAGAATATTGGGATACACTTCTAAATCACAGTATATAAACAAATTTGTTCTTGCTTCCACCATTGCTTTGAGTATACATGGAACATCATGTACTTTTTTTTAATGAATTCAGGAATGAATCTGGAGTTAATTCTAACACTTAGGACGCCAGGGAACAATTTTTTGGTGTTTCCACGCGTCCATCCGTTTGTGGAGATAAAACAAACGGAGTTTGCATATTCACCGTGTAAAAGTAGGACTAGAACTTTTCGTTGTTGGAGTAAATATTCACTTTCAGACACAATTTAGTCGGAAAAAGACAACAATAACTCCAAATTAGATAAACATTTTCTACTTTTTAGGCAAAACTTTATCCATATTTACCACCGATTAGGCAGATTATAATTAATCACAAAAATTTTTATGTGTGTGCAATTTGGAGATTAATGTAAATTTTATCTTCCGCATCAGGTTCTGTTGACATGGAATGTTGCAGAAGCATTTCTCCAGTTGATACAACAGAAGTTATTGGAATCACTGAAGTAATATTTTCTTCTCTATTGCTATTGTGCTGATCATTCTCATCTGAGAAAAGTATATGTTTAATGATTCAAACATGTAACCATTTATCACTTACTATTTAAAAATAAAGTTGGCACAGCATTTTTTTTAATCCTCTTCGTGTTCTGTCTGTCTGTTGCACCCATAATACGTTTTGTACATGAACTCGGGCGATTTGTCTTTCAAAATACAACTATTTACGTTATTCAACCACTTTTTAAAAATTTCTGGTTCATTTTTAGGAAGACTTGCTGCTAGAATCATCGCATGCATTGATGCAACTTTTCCTTTACTAAACATTTCAATGTTCAACGTTTAGTTTCTTTTACACTTTTGCGTATCTACCGTGCGGAATTTTATGCGTTAATTTGACGTTTTTGAAATTTGAAATATGGGATCCAGTGGGATGATCTTATCTTACCTACCGATTTCAGTCAGCGCCACCCAACGGTTGCAAGCAGCAACAAATTGGTATTTGTAGTTCGCTTGTTCACTTTCATTTCTAGAGTACGTGTTTTGTGGAATATGCGCTTACAGCAATTTCTGCATCTAGTGTGTATATAAATAAAAAATAAATAAATGAAGTAGTTATTTTTCACGACTGTAAAATATATCTATTAAAATAGTTCACTGAAAGTGTATATTATTTAAACCGTTAAAAACCGTATTATTTAAAACCTTAAAAATACCAGTTACGGATGTGCCGCTAAAGAATGTATACATCTTTCCTTATAAAGCATTCACTCTTTTTTCTCGTGAAAGTAGGCGAGTTAGAGCGACATTTTTGTTGATATCACAATGAAATACAGATGTTATAGGGTTATGTTTATTTTGTATTTCAAGTTTATGATTATATTGACACCGCCTCGACTGCAATATTAAGTACCTTATTTATGCTAGAGTTAGTCGCAGATGGGTGCTTCTTCGTATTTGGCTGTATAGTCAGATTACGAGTGTGAAATTGTCATATTTTTCTTGTCAGATTCTGGCATCTATCAAAATTCATGTAAACAACCCAAGGTAACTAGAATACGGCCTGCTCTGACGAGAAGAAAGAGTGAATGCTTAATTAGGTTTGGCATCACTGGATGAAACTTAAAATATGGTTTAATTACAAATAAGTTCCTTATAATGTGACATTCACGACTAAGATTTTCAAAATGGCACATTTTTGCGTCCTGAGTCTCTCGGAGACAATAGGACAATATATTCAAAAACGGTACTGTCCTGTTGAAAACGGGACGTATGATCACTTTACTCTTGCAGTACCTAAAACAATATCTTTCGAACATATGACGTTAGAAACGCTTTTTCAGCTACATTGTCAAGAAAAAATGCCAGCAACATTAGTTCTTACAAAAAAATTAATACAAAGTTTTTTTTTAATCTCGAACCGGACAGAAAATGAAGGGAAAACACTCAACGTTTCGCTATAGATTTATAAATCTGTATAGAAACGTTGAGTGTTTTCCCTTAATTTTCTGTCCGGTTCGAGATTAAAAAAACTTTGTACTTACAATTTTCATCGGACAAGAACAAACTTCAAAAAAATTAATAAACTTGAGAATATTCAAACTACGATAACTAATTTTTTTTTTAATGGAATATATCTGTTACTATTACAATAGGTAAAACAGCGACATCCTACGATACTTGCTGTTAAAGCATAATGAAAAAGTTTTAAAAAAATTTGTTGCAGCCTCTGTACAGCTGTTTCAGCCCTGCTTGGGACTTCGTCAGCAGAGACGTAGCTCTAAATTCCCACTGCAAACAAAAACGACTTGACCAATTTATTCGCAATTGCGATGTAAGAGTGATGAACAGATAAAACAGCGACATCCTACGATCGCTTTTTGACCTTACATTGCAGTAGGATAGCAAATTGAAGCGGATTTGCTATATAATAAGCTACTCCAAAAAAACTTTCATTATGCTTTGACAGCAAGCATGGCCGCCTTGTATGGGGTAGCTTATTATGTAGCAAATCCGCTTCAATTTGTTATCCTACTGTTCTGTACTGGTACTGCAAGAGCTATAATTTTTTTTAAAAGTTGAATATTTCGAAATCGGTTTAGATTAGATCCTATGTATGATACACAAAATCACATTAAAATTTAGTCCAGAACTCGAAAATGTAAAAACATATAGGGTTTTTTTTTTAAATAACGAAGTGCCCAGGTTAAACGGATTACTCTGTATACGTCAAGCTAATTTTAGAATATGCTCCACATAATACAGTGAAACTTTCATTTGAAACATTTTTTCGTAAAATTAATAACAAAGAGGTATGGAAGAATTTGCCTTAAGTAGGACACCCATATATGGCATATACTTAACCTCGATGTTCACAATAAATTAGATGAGATGAACTAATTAAGATTGCGTAGATAAATACGTAATAATCTTGGCATGCTTTAAGCTCGTGTATGTATGTATACAAATCTCGTTTTAATGCAGGCCGAGATTGTTCGTGCGTTATCTCCGCGGCATTTCAATATTTTAATCTTTTGTTTGCTACCACCAATCAGATTTGTAATTCGTAATTACTTTTCTGGTTGAAATTCAAACAAAATCTCGCCATCAAATTTATTTTAACTTCACCTATGATAATAGCGCTTTCGATTGACATCCACTATACCGTCTGTTTGATTATAAAGGCCCCGAGCTGTAACTCCTTTATTTTTGTTCAAATATCCAATCAAGTATACAGTGTGCCCGGATTTCGTAGGGACAACATGGGTAAATTTTGTATTTGAAGAGATAGAGAGAGAAGGTTAAATTAGCAAAACGGTGCACGTTCGAGAACTCATTAAGAATCCATTTTCGAATATTACTTGTCATGGTCAACCTTGTCAAAATTTTTCAAAAACCAAAATCTCCTAATTTCTTTTATTTGCTGTAACGTTTTTGTTACTTAAGATATTAAGATGCAGTTTGTACTAATTTGCATCGTAATTTAAGTACTTTTATCGACACTTAATAAAACCAATGTCATTTTTTCAGATTCTTAGTAATCTAACCTAACCTGAAAATTTTAAATTGGTACCGACCAATTTTTTTGACCGTTTTAAGACAGAATTTTTTTCTGAACGCATTGATGTGTCACGTGTTATGGAAACTTCTTCGAAACATTGAGCATATTCTTTTTACGGGCAGAAATCACTAGTTTCATGATCACAAAATTTTGTTTTTTGTTTGTCAAATTATCTGTGAAATAATGTTTCAAAATAAAAAGCAACCCATCATCATACGTGCCTGTCAGTTGTGTCAGTACTATTACTTACTTCAACTTATAATGGAAAATTTTAAAAATTTGAATTTTGTACAGTCAGTCCCGATCATCCTAATCGAGACTGTTGCAAGATAACCGCGTCCTTGTTAACATTGGTAATAAGGGTTACAGAACTGTCAATAGGTTTCGATTCGCTTGATCGCTACTGTACGTATATCAAGTGCTAAAAGAACGCAGTACCTACTCGTGAAATATACTAAATTCCAAATCCAGAAAGATGATTGCAGATAAGGCTGCAGTCCCACTAATCAGTTGTGGATAATCGTGTACAAGCGATTAAAATTTCTACCAATGAAATCTTTTTGGCACAACATACCCGTAGCTGATGTGATTTTGGTTTAATTTAATTTTAATCGCTTGTGGACAATTAGCTGTGATCGATTAAAGGGACTGCAGCCTAACTTGATAAACAAAAAGCAAAGTTTTTGTAGTTATAGCACTAGCGATTTCTATTCGTAAAATCAATAAGTTCAGCTTTTCAAAACTTTGAAAAAGTTTCCGTACCATGTGATACATCATTGCAAAAAAATTATGAGGTGCCAATTTAAAATTTTCAGGTTAGGTTAGATTACCAAAAACTGGCAAAAATGTAATTGATTTGCCGATAAAAGTACTTAACCACATTTACCATATCTTAATATCTTAAGTAACAAAAAAGTTATGACAAATAAAAGAAATTAGCAGATTTTAGTTTTTGTAAAATTTTAACCAAGTTGATGACAACAAGTCAAATTTGAAAATGGATTGTTAATGACCTCTCAAAGTTGCACCTTTTTGCAAATTTAATTTCTATCTCTTCAAATACAAAAGTTGCCCATGTTGTCCCTACGAAATTCGGGCACATTGTATATATTTTTGAATGGGAAATTCTTTAGAGAATGAAGAATGAAAATATTTTTTTGGTTACACTGTATAGGAGTCATGACGTCATCGACACTTTATTTAAATGGCACGATGATTTTTTTTTGCAAAATATGACAGAACATTCTTTTCTCTTTTCAACCACATAAAATTTTTATATCCTTACATAAGAAAAGTTTCGAGAAAACTCAAAAAAACTACCTAAGTAATTTACTACTAAAGCGGTTTCCCAAGAGATTTGGTCGGGCTGAAAGTAGCCGCGACGACGCGACGCGACGTCCGCTTCCGCTCTAATTAAAAACAATAAAATTAAAAACTGAGCGAAACCATCCTCATTTAATTTTTCACTTTTAGAGCAAACGTCGCGTCGGTCTAGTATGCAGTAAAAAATATTTTGATTCTTCATTCTCTAAAGAAGAGCATTCCTGTCAAGAATCTCGAAAACTTGATTGTCATTTGTTTTTTTGAAAGTACCATAAAATCGAAGAGGAAAGGTCCTAAACCTTTCCTAATGTAAGTTACTTCATAAAAATACAAATAAGAAAGTTATTTATCGTAGCGGCTTCCCATGAACATCCTGTATTTGCAGGGTGTCTCACTATGGACGGCGACCGGCGGTATATAGCTAACCGTAATACCTACAACTTCGGGAGAAGAAAAACCATAGTTGAAGTGGCAAAGAGAAATTATTATTGATGTCCTTACGTATAGTAAACGGCTATTTCAAAATGATATATGGATAATATTTTAGGTGCAGATCTTCAGTCATTGTTGATTACAATGTATTTCATAAATGTGCCTTCCGTCATTTAACATTTTATTGTTTATTTATTTTACTTTCATTTAATGCCTGTGTTTTTCTCATTTATGTGTTTGTTTGCTGTATTGTTTTTTATTTAAATATTACGCTCTCAAAAACAAATACATGCATTTAAACATATTAATGGCTTTCTATTTACTTCAAAATGAAAAGTGTTACTCGATAGCATTTGTTTGAGCTTTTAGATTTATTTTTATCTTCAGTTAATTGTCTCATTCGATAATAACTCGAGTACGAAAAAAGTTATCAATTTCGGGATTTTACTAAAATGTTCTCCTGATTGGATGCTTTGTAATCATGTAATTTTGGGAAACTGAGAAAAACCATTACTTTTACAAATAGCGCCCTCTAACTACTTTATAACAAAGTAGCCGATGTCGTTGAATAAAAAATTTAAATAAGCTTAAAATTCCCTTTCAAATGAGCCGAAGTTTGTTAATTTCTGATGAAGACTACAGAAGTTATGATATTTTTTAAAGTAAATAATTCAACTGTCTTCTTCACCCTTATTAATGGTGATACGATAAAAAGTCTAAAATTACAGTTTTACAGAATTAATATAAATTTCTAATGGCGCTATCAAAGCTCCCGAAACTGTAGGTATTACGGTTAGCTATATATCTCCGGTCGCCGCCCATCCTGAGACACACTTTATAATCAAACAGATGGTATGCATTGACACATACCGGGTGTCCCGCGCCATGTGCTCACCATTCTAGAATCTTTGTTTATTAATCGATTAACCTGAATTTTGGAGACGGTAAACTAAACAAAAAATGGAATTTTTCGGCATACTGATAGTCGTCATAGGACTTCCGGCTTCGCCGGAAGTGATATCAACTTTCTTATTTTAAATGGAACACCCTATATATTTTTACATATTTAAAATCTACGGAGCATTACGAGTCCGAGTACGTATCAATTGTTAATTTTGGTTTCCATGACAACGAAGAAAAAACTTTTTTATTTTTCAATCTAGAAAGCTATGAATCGCATTTTTTTGATCTAATGCGATCAAGTGTTTCGAAAAAATCACTCCTTTGATGGTATTTTGATTTTTAACATTTTTACAGTATTTGAAATTTTCATTAGCTCTTAACTCATTTTTTTCGATAGAACCTCAGTGTTTCTTAGCTTAGTTCAACAGAACATTTTTTTCTGAGTACGCTGATACAAAATACGTCATATTTTCTTTGAAAGTCATTTGAAATAAAGGGAGTGTAAAATTTCAATAAGACATGCTCTATTTTAAATTATTTTCAAAGAAAATATGACGTATTTGGTATCAGCCTATTCAGAAAAATATATTCAGTTGAACTAAGCTAAGAAACATATGAGGTTCTATCGAAAAAAATGAGTTAAGAGCTAATGAAAATTTCAAATACTGTAAAAATGTTAAAAATCAAAAAACTTTTTTATTTTTCAATCTAGAAAGCTATGAATCGCATTTTTTCAATCTAATGCGATCAAGTGTTTGAGAAAATCACTCCTTTGATGGTATTTTGATTTCTAACATTTTTACAGTAAAATATTAAACGAGACTGCGGTTTAAGAGATAATTGAAATTAACCTCCGCCCACAATAATTTTTATATCCGTAGATACGTATTTCGGCAGCTAAGCCATCTTCAGTACGCTACCAACTTAAAAGCACTTAAAAAGATCTAGAAACAACCTAATCATCCTAATAAAATCATAAAAATGTAAAAACTAACAACAATCTACTCATCCTAAAAGATATACAGGGTGGGCCAACAGTGCGTGGGCGGAAGATTGTGGCGTTACTATTGAAAATTTTTGAAGTCCGTGTGTGCAATAACATACATATCGGTTAGATGCACGATCTAAAATTATTTAGACTTATACAGAGTGTTCCGTAAGCGTGTGACGACCCTAACATATCTTTTTTTAAATGGAACACCCTATATATTATTGCACTATTATTTTATTATTTTTTTAGAAAAATGGTAATTTGCGTTGTGAATCACCCTGTGTAAAGTACCCGGAAAAAAATCGAGTTGATCACACAGTTCTAATTTCCAATAGTTAAATAATGTATCCAACAAAATTCAAAGCAAAATTTTTAAAGTAACTAATTTATGGAGTAACAAATTTGCCATTTTTTACCGGTAAATTTTCAATATCTCGAAGACGATAAATATTAGGTCAATAAAACCTTATATTATTTTCGTCCACTGATAATAAGACATCTATCATCAATTTCCAAGTATTGAAATATTAGGTTGTGAGGAAAGGGATTGAATAGGTGTAGATGTCCGTATACTAGGTGAGGAAATTTCAAGTCGAGAAGGTGGAATTTGAGAGGGTGGAATATGTAGCTCCGGTTGAGAAATTTCTGCTTGTGATGGTGACAATACCTGAACATTGGAAATAATATTAACAGAATCATTAGCAGATAAAATAGCGACATCTTACTATCGCTTTTTGACCTGACATTGCAGTAGGATAGACAAATTGAAGCGGGATTTGCTCCTAATAAGTCCCCCATGCAAGGCGTCCATGCTTGCTGTCAAAGCATAATGAAAGTTTTTAGAAAAATTTTGTGCAAATCGTTTTTGATTGCAGTGAAAACCTCGAGCAGCCTCTGGACAGCTGTTTCAGCCCTGCTTAAGGCTTCTTCAGCAGAGACGTAGCTCGACATTCCCACTGCAGGCCAAAAACGACTTGCCCAATTTATTCGCAATTGCGATGTAAGAATGATGAACAGATAAAATAGCGACATCGGTTTTAAGCTTATGGGCATTGTTGATAGAATTAAGATATATAGGGAAATGAAATTTATGCTATCGCTGGCCAGGCAGTGTCGACTGGGCCAAGCCTGCAAATTAATCATTTCTGAGGATTGCCAAACGGCAATGTTCAGTACTGACATTGCACAGACCATGTCGACTCTATACACTCTGCGGACTTTGGCTATTACTTATGCACTTTCAACAAGTATGATAGTTACAAAAACAGCATAAAAATAATTTGAACGCAACTTTCTTTAACATTAGTAATAACCACAGAGTAAAGATAGATTTTTAATTGTGCAACATTCGTTCTTGAACTGTGGTACTAAGAGCCCATCTACATACATTTAAGCGCTGCATACAATGACGTCACAGGTGCCTCGTTCAGGTTTGCGCTTTATTCAAGCGCTGTGGCGCTGCGGTTACCTGAACGCGACCATTGATTTCTTTAAGATATTCATTCCGTGACTGTCGTTTAAATTAAAATTACATTTTTCAACACATATTATTCAAACTATTTGACAAGGGTCTGCAATGTATGTATAAAATATAAACGTCAAGTGACATTTTGGCTGCGGTAAATAAACGGTCGAAGTGGTCAGACCAAATCACGTGATCAATTTTCTCAATTGCTTGACTGACTTGACGATTCTGTGCAATTTGACCGCTCACTTAACTCGGCCTTTATGAACAATGAAGCCACAACGAATGAGAAGCCGTTCGAAAACACAAATATTTGAATATTTTGTATTATTTTATTTATTTTTTCGTTTTTATTTATTAATTAATTTCGTTTTTATTTATTAATTTAAGAGAATGATAAATAGAAACAGCATAAATTTGATATTTTCAAGTGTGTTATTGACTATAGTCTCTATTACAGTTACAGAGCTTTAATTAATAATTTGATATTATTGTCATACTCTATTGTTAGAAACATTTTTAAATGTCTAAGAGTGAACGAACGTTTGTTTAAATTTCTCCACACAGATGATATTCGGTGAATGTGTCTTGCGAGTTAGTGGTTCCCGCGATGTTTACTGTCTATGGTCAGATAAGCAAGTTCCATAAGTTTTTTTTTTGTTATTTTATAAGCGCCGGATAAAGAAGGATAAGAGAATTTTCTTTTTGTTACAAGATTTTTTTTGTACTTTTATCGTGTTGTATGTGCTGCCGGCGTACTGTGGTTAAAAATTTGCACTTATTTTGCAAACAGCCTGTATAACAGTTGCAAACAAAATTTTATTACATTGCGCATGATTATATCACTGTTTATTAGAATTTTCAACATAATTAAATAATAAAAAAATACGTCCTCACTTTCTATCTAAATTTTTCGTTTTCCCAATGACTATTCTATTGAAGTCAGAAATAAATTTATTTTATTTGTATAATAAATTGACATGATCCCGTTTGCTTCAAATTACTTTATTCTACCGATTTTGTGAATTGCGGCCATTGGGGGTATTTTCTTTATTCCCCACAGCTGTTGTGGCTCTTGCGCTCATGGGCAAGCTTTGCCATTAAATTCTGTTGTGCTCCCCCCTACTTTGTAATTTAAGGAGAATACTAGTATTACAATACGGCCATCTATCCGGTAAAACTGTAAAGTCAATATTCTTCGTATGCAAAAGATGCCGCCACTTCCTAAACGACATTTACTTATGCAATCTGACAAGCAGAGAATGTAATCCCCACCAAATGAAACGTGCCCTTAAACAAAGTGCCAGACGCGCTTTCGCGCCAACCTCTTTGTGATAACGCGGGAAAAGATATTTGTATCATTCAACGCTGCCCTAAATGTTCATGGTACAGCAAAATCTATAGACACGTAAAAACAAATCCAGAGGCATTCCCAGACTACTGCATCCGTGAGAACAAATTATATAGACATGTCATGAATGCAATCAATTATAATGAAGTCGTACCAGGAGAGGAATGGAAACTATGTGTACCTACTAATAAACGACTCGAAATACTCCGCCAGTATCACGATGAACCAACGGCAGGACATCTTGGAATTGCCAAAACAATCGTCCGCCTTGTTCAAAAGTTTTATTGGCCAGGAATGTTTAAGGCAACCGCAAGATTTGTTAAAAAATGTGACATCTGTAACCAATATAAGGTCTCCCAACAGAAAACCGGAGGTTTCTTGCATCCAAATACTTCTAATGATCCGTGGCACACGGTCTCAGTAGATTTAATAGGTCCATTACCGCGGTCTCGTAATGGCCATATTTGGTTGCTGGTCATGCAATATGTTTTTACGAAATGGATTGAACTGAAACCACTCCGAAAAGCCAATGGAAGTGCCGTAGCTAAGGCCGTAAAAGAAGAAATTGTCTTAAGACACGGATGCCCATTTACTATTATTTCGGATAACGGCAAACAATTTATCAGCCAACATTTTACCAGGATGTTAGAAAAATTCGGAATTAAGCATCGTCGCACTCCAGCGTATACCCCGCAGTGCAACCCTGTAGAAAGGGTCAACCGAGTCAACAAAACGATGATCGCCCAGTTTACCAGAAAAAATCAGCAAGTATGGGACGAGCATATTGTTGAAATACGTTTCGCCTAAAATACTGCGCAGCATGATGCTACTGGTTATACTGAGTAATGGTCGCGAATTATAAAGACCCCAACAAACAAATCGAAACTGAGGTACCCGTAATCCCGAACAAGTCGTGACCTAATTGATACATATGAGTTAGTACGAATAAATTTAGCAACAGCTTTCCAAAGGCAGCAAACCTACTACAATCTCCATCACCGTAACTGGAAACCAAAGTTAGGAGACATCGTATGGAAAAAGGAACACGTCCTTTCCAATAAGCCAAAGGCGCTAAACTCGCCGCCAAGTTTTCAGGCCCATATACTGTAGGGAAAATAATATCTCCGGTAATCTTTGATTTAAAGTACAAGAACGGCCGTTGGTATCACCATGTACATATTCAGAATCTCAAACCGTCTCCTACCCCGCCTTAATCCAGTTATTTTCCAACATTTTTAATCATTTTACACATGCGTTGATTTTTCCTTTTCTTCAAATTTTCCCCAGTTTCCCAACTCGATATATTATACCTAAACAAGTGAGGACAAGATTTAGTTCGACTTCAAGTATCGTTCCGAAAACATGTCGAAATAAACATCGGAATGCAACCTGATAATTAGCTGTGTCAGGAAGCCAACCATACCAAAACCGATACCGACGACACGGGATGAGCCGAAGACGCCGAGAAGAGTGATACTACTTGAAGAACCGCCCGAAAGATCCCAGACCAAACCGAAAAGGGCAAGGACAGCTTCTAAGTTGGTAACCGAAGCGAGAAAAGAGGCCGTCCGCCGGAGGACTATGTTCTCATCTCCAGAGGTGTCACTTTCCCCGAAGCCCGTGCCTACGATCCCGGCTACAGGTCCGCCAAGAGTTGGAGGTTTCAAAAGGCCACTCTCTTCGACATTACCACCTCCTCCAAAGGATCATCAGCCGAGGAAGTCTTCTTCCGCACCCACATCAACAAGTGCGTGCCAGGCGCCAGTTGTATTTGAAGACTCTCTGAGGATGGTAGAGGACTGGGTAATGGATCTAGAAGAGGCGCTCTGCCGGTCCGTGAGCGCGGAGCCCTTTACCGCAAACTCTGGTACTCAACATCCCCGCGCTAGCGCGATCAACGATACAACAAAAGTTTGCCCTAAAACGCCCCAGCCCCCTGAACGTCTGTCTCCCATTTCCTATGAGCAGAGCAAAGCACGCGAGACCACAAGGTGGATCCAGTTGCCTATCGGGCGCTTTATAGAGGTCCCGGAAAAAGCCATAGTTCGCTACAGGTAATATAAAATCCTGTTTCAAGAAGAACGATGGCACCTACGTTTCAACAAGGCGGGCCAGTTACGATCCTGTCGGGACTTACGGAAAACGGAGGGGGATGTAACAAAGTAATTTGTTATGTACATAAAATGTATATACTGTAAATAGTTTAGTTTTAAGAGGGGTACAAATTTAGTTTCGTTTCTGGGTGGGATTTTAGTCGAATATTGTTTAAGTTTGGGAAGGGAATTAATTGGTGGGGTTACCCTTTCTCTTGTCTGTCCGTATATAAACTTGTTTGAGTTCGCTGAGATGTCCAGTCAGCTCGATCGCGGGCAACGCGCGAGATCTACGAGTGCTCCGAGTGAAGTAAGTAGTCTCCGCCGGTTTCAATAAACGTGAGTATTCGCGTCTCTCCGTTCATACCTTCTTAGTCTTATTCCGTCGCCCCCGAGTAAGTGTCTTGCTCATACCGCCCCCGAGTAAGTGTCTTGCTCACTCCGCCCCCAAGTAAGTGTCTTGCTCACTCCGTCCCCGAGTAAGTGTCTTGCTCACACCGCCCTCCTGAGTAAGTGTCTTGCTCATACCGCCCCCGAGTAAATGTCTTGCTCACCCCCCCCCCCCCCCCCCCGAGTAAGTGTCTTGCTCACACCGCCCGCCGAGTAAGTGTCTTGCTCATACCGCCCCCGAGTAAAAGTCTTGCTCAAAAAACCCCCCGAGTAAGTGTCTTGCTCACACCGCCCCCGTATTACCTACCTGAGACCGAAAGCTTCTCAAGTGTCCGTACCGTACCGACCCTAAGCTCACAAATCGTGTTATTCCGCCGCGCGTAAAACCGCCATTTATAACCCCGCCTATGTGTGATATGCTACAAGTTGAATCGTGTCATCATTTCTTTGAACCATTGTGAATAAAGTTTTTATGTTGTGGACAATCCGCCTTTTCTTTATGAACCTGGACTCCGACGAGCAGACCCGCAGCTGTCCATAAAGAAGCCGACAACAAAACCAACAAGACAACAAAAGAACCGAAAACAAGGAAGTTACAAACATAAGCAATACCATTTTTCTACTTCACAAAGCATGTGATTTGGCATTTTAAACATTTCAATTTTAAGATTTGGAATCTGCCTTTCAAAATGATTAAATAGTTTTGACAAGTCACTAAAAACCGTATTTACAATGAAAAACTGAATCGTGCGAAATTTTAAGGCTGCAACAGTACTGTGGCTTGCAAAAAAATAGCGTACACCTGCTTTTCATTGTATTAAGTTGGTTTTGAGATTTAATTTGTCAGTGTCAAACAATTGAAATTCAGACTGACAGGAAACGAGTAACTTAGAAGACGAATAGTGATTGACAGCAGTAGTGAATGATTATAGCTTGTTATTATAGTTGATCTGTGCAGAAAACGAGTAAGTTAGAAGACGAATAGCGATTCTCAGTAGTATGAATGATTATGGCTTAAATAAAATTACTATGATGCACAAATAATATGTGGGAAGAAAAATTTGCAAACGGGGTGTTCCATTTAAAGTAATCCAGTAAAATCAACATCGGAGTTATGAATCAGCCTGTGTAAAATTATAGGAATATGTTCGAGATGGTAATTTTTTTCTGTTGCATATAGGTTATGTAATGTTACTGTAAGATTTAAATGCCAAATTTTAATAAACATCTAATCTGTAAAACATCAAATAATACCATTTTTTTTATATTGAAATGTCAATATCTCGGAAACTATTAGGTTTAGATACGTAATATTCTTATAATAAATTTATCTACTCTTAAAGGTTAATCGAAATAAACCATAATATACAGTATGTTCCATTAAAAAAAAACATAACTTTGGTCTGGCACAACCATACGGAACACTCTGTATAATTGTAACTAATTTTAAATCGTGCATTTAAACCACAGGTAAGTAATAGCGGAAACAGATTTTAAAAATGTGCATTAATGTAGGCGCTATCTACCGAATATGCACTAATGGCCCACCCTGTATAATCTTGTCACCAACACTCAACTTTGAAGAGTCTTGTCAAGTGTTAAGAAAATTATATTAATAGCAGAACATAAAGAATCGACAATTCTATTTCGATTAAATTACATTTATGTGACGTTAAATATTTGGAATAGTATAATATTTACTGAACAAATGATACTGTCTGACTCATACCAGGTAAAATAGTAATCATTTTAATCTCAGTTTCTAACCTGTACGTTTGGAAACATGACAAAATTCTCAAAATGCCCATTTACAAAGCAAAAAATAGGTAAAAATTCGGCTACTTAATTTTGAAGGTGTAAAAGATTTTTTGGCGGCGATATACAGTACAAAACATTTGTTGTAATTGTTATTTCAAGATATATTTAATTTTAAATAAACTAATACGTCAAGATACGAGCGCTAGACTCGCGCGGCAGTTATAATGATTGGTATCATTGTTGTTATCATTCTACAGACCACGTACAGACTACAGAACTTCAAATTGTAATCCCCTCCTGGGTTGGGATTCTCCTCCACCTCCTAATTCACTTTTATGTTCAGAGCCATCTACCTCAACACTAGTGAACCTGTGAATTTCATATATTTTTTTAGCAAAATCTGCCTTACCAGCAAAACATTGCAGTTGGTTTTAATTTAAGCTACATTTTCTACAAATTTTTCAGAAAATGGATATTTTCTTGAAAACTACTGAACGTAGACTGAAATAATTGATACTACTTATAGTTTATATATTTGCCTACGATGTGATATATTTTATTTCTTCTGATATGCTGTGATTATTTCTTAAAATAATATTTTCTGGTGGTGCGTATAACATCGACTGATTTATTTATTTATTTTAAACTAATTTACACTTCTAGTTCTTTTTAAAAATAGATCACGTCATAGCTTATGCTTTGTGGAACGTATTACATCCGTTTTCAAGTCAAACGAGTGCCTAAATTTTGAAAAAATATCGAAGTTCTTTCCTCCTATTATTTACATGGGAAGGAATTCCCGCCATTTTGAAATGAATCGTCCCTTTAACATACACACACACACACACACACACACACACACGCACACACACATTAAATGCTTGTAATAATTGCGTACGAGTGGCTCAAAAACTGACCCTCGTAAAGTGACCTTTATTGCCTTATTTATTTCAATTTATTCCACACCAGAATTAGAATGACTCAGGTTTGAATTTCGTGTCTACTCTGACGTCATCACTAATGCGGTCCATTAATATAATGTCCTTTTGAGAGCAAGTCTCAGCGCGTCATCTCTCGACAGTTGACAGGTGCTTTCCGATAGTTACTCTCAGATATGTGTCCACTTGGAATATATACTCTCGAGAGCTGCTCTCTCTCAAATGGACATGTACCTTTACAACAAATAGAGGGACATCAACTTCTTTAGCCTTTAGCTTCATCAAAAGGAATATTTTCGTATGTGTTGAAACAAGACGTTTTTGTATTAAACATATATTAAATGCTATATCATCATACGTACAGGATGATTCATAATAAGTGTCCGACCAGTTAGGGGCGTAATTACTAAGGTCATGGAAGTCCCAAACTGCAGGGAAAAAATTTATCGGAGACATTTCGAAAATCAACGTCTTTTGTGCACCAAATGGAAACCGTTTGAGTACCATCGATAAGGATTGGAATGCGACGCGCAATGTGTTTTTAAAATCGAGTTGTCCAAAGGTTTCGTTTTAGAAACTGTGTCACTGTGTCAGCAAAAAGTAAATGTTATGTGATGAAACTTAGGGTTTTTGTAATAGATATTCGATATGACTTTCTTGTTATGAGCTTATTCACATGATTGATGAATAGGTCGCCATACACAACCCGTCTTAGAACTAGTTTATTCGGTCAAATTTAACTTTTTATTTAATTTATTAAAAATGTAATTACCTCTGGATGCACGTTTTGATTTGCGTATTTGAAGCGCAAGGTTCTTCTTCTTTGCACGAGCCGCTCTGTGTAACTATGCTAATACACAAGAGCGTTCAAAAGTTTTGTGTGAATGTCAGCCTAATGAATCACGTATGCCGGGCAGTGCCATTGCATTCAAATCAACGTAGAACCCGTGAATGTTAGCCTAATGAATCACCTATGCCGAGCAGCTCTGCTACATTCAAATCAACGCAGGACGCGACCGCCCGCTCCTACTCCTCCCTTCCACGATAAACACCGTGTTGAATCGTTGTATGTAAAACTAAATGCTTGCAATTATTGGCTCTCTTGTAAATTTTAGAGCAAAACGGTAAAGGAAAATATTGTTCGGAATATGAAAATGCACTTAATATCATATTTCAAACTTTAAATTTTGCAGCCAGTTTCTTTTAAAATAGCAAAAATCTTCTAAGAAGTTTAGTCAGTTTACTAACAAGGTAACTATGACTGAAAAATATTTAAATACTTGTAGTAAGTGACAACTTCAAAATTTGCACTTTTTCGGAGAGTAACCGAGTGCTATAGTACTCCGCAACGGGGTACCATAACACTCCGTTACAATGATTACAAAACGGCAAGAGACATACAAACTTCTCTAAGTGAAAAAATTGCAAATTTTGAGGTATACAAATATCCAAATATTTGTCGATCATTGTTAACTTGTTAGTAAACTAAGTGCATTTTTCAGAAGATTTTTGCCATTTTAAAGAAAAACGGCCGCAACATTTAAAGTTCTAAATATGGCATTAAGTGCAGTTTAATATTATGAACAATATTTTCGTTTGGCGTTTTGCTCTATAATCTACAAGAGAGCCAATAATTGTAAATATTTAGTTTTACATGCTATCTTGCTATAAGTGTTTTCTTTCGCTTAAAAGTTTGAATCTTGTTTAGAATAGTTTGGACCTGAATTTCGTAGTTGTTGCAACAAAACATCTGACTTGAATTTCTGATTGACAGTTCATTTGTAAATAACCAAAAAAATAAATTTTTTAGAAATTTTTTGTGCAAATCGTTCTTGATTGCAGTGAAAACCTCGAGCAGCCTCTGTACTGCTGTTTCAGCCCTGCTTGGGGCTTCTTCAGCAGAGACGTAGCTCGACATTCCCACTGCAAACAAAAACGACTTGTCCAATTTATTCGCAATTGCGAAGTAAGAGTGATGAACAGATAAAATAGCGACATCTTACGGTCGCTTTTTGACCTGACATTGCAGTAGGATAGACAAATTGAAGCGGGATTTGCTCCTAATAATTGCGAATAAATTGGACAAGTCGTTTTTGTTTGCAGTGGGAATGTCGAGCTATGTCTCTGCTGAAGAAGCCCCAAGTAGGGCGGAAACAGCTGTACAGAGGCTGCTCGAGGTTTTCACTGCAATCAAGAACGATTTGCACAAAATTTTTCTAAAAACTTTCATTATGCTTTGACAGCAAGCATGGCCGCCTTGCATGGGGGTCTTATTAGGAGCAAATCCCGCTTCAATTTGTCTATCCTACTGCAATGTCAGGTCAAAAAGCGATCGTAAGATGTCGCTATTTTATCTGTTCAAAAAAATAAAATAATTGAATTCAAACAAGTTTTGAAAATAGAGAGATTCAAAGAAGAGAATGCCTGTTTTTGAATCAAAACACGTTTGGATCACGATTTTGTGGGCGAAAGAAAGCACCTTATGTCTGAAAAACGATGCAACACAATGCATGTGTTCGTTCTCTACTTATAAGCAGTTAAAATGAATTTCGTATTATTAATTATTGCTCAACTTTTCTATTCGAATATTTTACTTTTTACCGATTAAACGACATTCCAGTATGTTGAATAAGTTTTCTTTGCTGAAGATTTTCCTTTTATTTTCATAAATAAACAAAGGGCTAACAAACGATATTGCAACTGATTTTATTTGTACTTCTATTGACAATAGGCAGGAATTAGTTTTAAATTATTCACTACGGTCCTCCGGGTGGAGGAGGTACATAGTACGGATCGTCCGTAGCACATTCTTCTTCCCAATCTTCGGGTATCACGTCCCTGGTCAATTCCATTAACTTTTCGAAGGTACAGAAGTCTTCACAACCAGGTATCACAAGCTTATTTGGGACGGAACTTGTTGAATTTCGGAAGTAGACCTGCAATTTGTTTTCTCATGAAACATTTGTTAGTTGTATGATATCATTAATCAGGGACGGTTCCTGCTATGTCTTGCAGGTTTGCGCAGCGCCCAAAAAGTAATGAAAAAATATTTAGCGTTTTATGTTAACAATAAATTCAATATATTCAGTTTTATTAACTAAATACAGACTTTAAACTTTAGTCATCATGGTGTACACACGTGAACATTTTCTGCGTTAAGTGATAGTTAAAATAAATTAAGAGTACATGGACCAAGACATATGTTCGTTATCATTTCAAAGCATGCTAAAGTTTTATTTTTTCAACAGAACACACATTATTATTTGGTTTAAAATATACGGGATTAATATCAAATATATCACATTTGGCAATCCTAAACTCTTTCAGACCTTTGCGAATAATGTCGCGTCGTATAGCTCTGATTGTTCTATTAAAACTTTCACTATCGATAGTGAAACGTTGAGTGCTATTTCCAATTTTAATTATGTCAGGTTAAAGTTTTAAAAAGCCATTTATTTGAACAATTTTCCTTTGACAAGAGTCGACGTCAGTTCATGTATGAGTTTAATTTTATGTTAGATAGCTGATGGAAGTAAGGTCACTAAATCAACACACTTACGTGTTCAGGTAACGCCAATACATTCCCATTCCGAGATTCTTGTGTAACAAAGATAACAAACACAAATGTCGCAAGAGCAACAAGGAAATCAACAGTTTTGGGGAATTCTGTTTACTACGATGGTAGTAGTTTACGACTGACTGTCTAGTCAAAAATGTATTAGGTTATGTTATTCTCCGCAGCCATAGTAAAATGCCATTTGTGAAACGTCACATTGTTTAACAAGCTTTCGACTATGTTTTTTATCCCTAGACAAGGTTATTGTGCGACAAGGTTAGATAGAAAAAAATCACTAATGTTGCTACCTGAACACGAAGTGTGTGGATTTAGAACCTTAGATCGAAGTGAATCGTAACTCCACCTACTGCAGGGCGGAAGAACTACATATAACAAGCTGCACGTTATAGTACAGTAGACATCAATCAGTAGGGACAGCTTCTGTCAGCACCTTTGAAGTTCATACTACAATTTTCCGAACCTATGTTGGCGGGCAGTCATTCTAATGCTACCAGATGTAGCTACTTGAAAAACTTATTTATTTTGTAAGATATACTTCTTATTTTAAAAAACAAAAGCTTGTTTTGTTAGAAAAATTTAGGTGAGCTCAAAATAGTCGAAACACGATGAAATTCTATAAGAAAATCTAATGGTTATTTATCCACCAAAACAGCTGATCGGTAATTGATGGCCATATTGAATGTGTGCCGAAATTCGGTCGGAACGTCCGTTTCTTTGGCGATGTTCAGGTGATCACCGAGCCTGAATGCAGACCCTGATGCAAATTCAGCATATTGAAATTTAACAGCTCGTGTTATTAAATCGAAGACAAAAATGAAAGTATCTTAGGCGGGATTCTCTTTTCCGAAAATTTAAAAAAAAAACAAATCAGAAACAAAACGCGATCGCTTAAATTTAAACCAAAAATTTATTTAAAATTAAAAAAAAAAACTAACCCTGATTTGGATAAAAAAAGGCAAATTGAGAACAAAATAGGAAAAAGTAAGTAAACGTATATTAAACAAAAAAAAAGACTATCGAACTATACATATTGTTAAAGGAAATGGAAAATGACTTGCGCAAGCAATATTTAAATTAAAAAAAAACAAATTTTAGAAGCTGAAATTATTGATTTATGGCAAACAAAAAACGATCCCTTAAACTCAAAATAAAAAAAAGCTTAACACTGGACTGGACGAAGGAAAGTTGAAGAAAAATAGATTGTTTAAAGAAAAGGAAAAAGAAAAACAGAATATTCTTTGTGCACGCAAGAAACAAAACCAACAATAAATCTCACAAACAAAAGACAATTACTCCAACTTAGATCAATGATACAAGACGGTAATGATAATATAACACTCACGTTTTAATAAATTTAAAAGAAGCGAAAAACGAACGTGTAATATAAAAAATGAAAAAATGAAATTTTACCATTTAAAATATGCAGATGAAAAAACAAATAATCAGATTAAAAACAATGTAATTATGAAGTAGAAAAAAAAAACAAATGAATGAATAGGACGTTGAAATTTGATATATTTCCATAATTTCAAAGAGAATCATTTTATTTTAGTAAAATTTTCTCCTAAATTCAAAAGGAATGCCACTTTGCATATTTTATTACCATGAAATTTTTCAAGGTCAAATTCGGCACAAATTCATTTCGCACCAAGCAGATCTAAACTGTAAAATACAAAATTTGAATTCAGAAATTTTTGATCCATTATATGTATCGCGAACTCAATCCTGGGACACACGGTATATTTAATTCCTTGTCATTTTCTACTAATATTTCTTTACTATCTTTGATGCGTATTTACTCTAGGATTCTTAGAAATTCATTTTTTCAAATATTTTTTTTGTTTAGCTAAGAAGCACTCAATTCTCATTTCAAGTGTTAATCGAAGTTTCACGAGTCTACCGAAAACCGACTCGATACTTATATCAATCGGTATTTGTTCCTAAAATTGCAGTATTCGAATTTAACTTCAAAGTCAATTTCAAAGAGTTCTCCACTCGATTAAGTATTGCTAAGAATAGAATTTCACGACCCCACGATTTAACTCGTCGCGGCATTTTAAAGTACACGAGTAAAAAAAAAACACTCGATTCCGGTCCTCGAGTAAGAAAATACTCGATTTTGGTACTCGAATAAGAACATACCCGATTTCAGTACTCGAGTAAGAAAATACTCGATTCCGGTACTCGAGTAAGAAAATACTCGATTTCGGTACTCGAGTAAGAAAATACCCGATTCCAGCACTCGAGTAAGAAAATACTCGATTCCGGTACTCAAGTAAGAAAATACTCGATTCCGGTACTCGAGTAAGAAAATAGCGAAGTATGATCACGACTGATCAATTAAGGAATCAATTCTATAACTGGGCTGCAGTTAAAAAAGGTTGATAGTAATACTCTTTTAAAGTTCAACCGAGCTTTCGGAAAATTTATTTCCTTTATAAAGGTTTTCCTTAGTGAGTACACAAAGTTAAACCACTAGTAGTTTAACTTTGTGTACTTTAAAGAAAAGCTCGGTTGAACTTTAAGAGAGTATTACTTACTATTAGCCTGCTTTGACTGCAGCCCAGTTATAGAATTGATTCAGTAAGAAAATAGTAGATTCCAGTACTTGAATACTGTACTCGAGTTTCAAAAGTTCAGTACCCGAGTTATTCAAGTACCGTAAAGAATCGAGTCCGGTACCGAGTTTACTCGAGTCGGCACATCACTATTTGCAACGTTGGGCATTATTTCTCACAGGTTACGATTATGAAATTGTACATCGATTAACCAAAACACACGCAAATGTCGATGCTCTTTCAAAGCCTGCCGGACCTGACTTGACATTCGACAAGAGTGAAGAGGCCTGTATTGATGTTATTAATGCAATTGACGAAATAGTCAATGATTTTCCAATCGACAGCAAGCAGATTGTCAAAGCCACAGACAACGATCTAATATTTAAAGAATTACGCGAGACTATCATCGAGGGTTGGTCAGAATCAAAGGCAAACGGACCACTGAAGTTTTATTTTGTGCAACGCCAAGGACTCACAGTACACAAAGGAATTGTAATTGCGAATCTTATAGAATCGTCATTCCGACCAAGTTAGGTCAGGATGTTTTAGTAATGCTTCACGAAGGATACTGGGGCAGAGTACGAATGAAACAATTGGCACGACGCTATTGTTGGTGGCCCGGTATTGATAACGATATTGAACAATTAGCTAAAACATATCAGGCTTGTCAGCTCAATCAGTCAAATCCATCAAAACGGTTTTAGCCATGACCAACGGTTGCGAGGACCCTTCATGAAAAGATTTCAGGGCACTTAGTATTGGACGCTTTTTATATCGAATGTACTACTATGCGATGCATCGAATTGAGTGGAAGGGGAAGGAGTGCAATGCGACCGTTCGCACATTATAGGCTAGGCTGATACATTCCGAGTACTAAATTTTCGTACCGTTCGCGGAGCAAGTGGTCTGAATTATTTTCCTTGCTGATGAGCATGACGACATAGGATATATTACCAATTTCCTGGACTTCTTAAAAAATAAAACCAAAGAAAAAGGAGATCAAGTTTCTAAAAATATGCACGAAGCTGCAAAGAAAAGTATAAATATGTATATGTATATGTATATATGTATATGTATATGTGGAAACAATTTTGAACTTAATTCATTATACAACGTTGCTGGATACATAATAGTGAATATTAAAAAAAAAGACAAGGCTAGTACTGTGTGTCACAATTGCCTAAGCCATAGACTATTAAAAGAAGTAAGACGTTTTCAACCCATTTAAAAAATGGATTAAGAACGATAACAACGCTGCGATCATGGGGGTTTATGTATATTGCCACAGTTTTAAACGCAATTATAATTCCTCCTAGGCCGCTGGGATGGCAGTGATGGCACTCTATTTACAGTAATCTGTAATCCTTAGCATATTTTTAAGTTACAATGGTTACTTTTTATTGATTTTGAAAAGTTTGAAATCGGTTGTCAGAAGCCAAAGTATTAATTCGATTTCTTATTTAATTAAACGTTTAAATTTCGTTTGTGACCATCCCAGGCGAACGAACAGGACAATTTGTGATAAAAATAAGGTAAGAGAGAATGATAAGCGAAAAGTGCACCTTTTCGGCTATCACGGCCGCGCGGCCTTACCAAACGCCGGAGCGAAAAACGATCCGAGCAAACTTGGTCGTAATTTATATTAGCCCTAAACTAGTATCTTAGGCAAGAATGCAGCTCAATGTATTAGATTATTTAATTTTCTGAACAATACTGAAACCGTTAATGCAGAAATATTTTTAAATTACGCGCCTTTTTTTATTTTAATTCACCCCAGGCCGTGCGAGGGGCGCATTTTGTTGCTCCACATATACAACGTTGGTTTTGACATCTAATATATTATATATATATTATTTATGACAGCAGAACGAATACTCCTGTTCGTATTTCCATCGTACCAGATCGGCTACATTCGTGGCAGATTGTGTGTGTGTGTTTCTTTTCATAACCAATTTATCAAACACGTGCTCGAAAACAAAATAAAGAAGTTAGAAATCTTTCTCAAGTATTATTAAGTATTGTCTAGCATTTGTTTATTAAAAAAGAAAATTTCAGGTGCTTGTAATAAATTATAAGATCAAAAAATGACTGGTACACATAATTATTGATAATAATACAGGTATTCTGCCAGTTAGTATTCTTCAAAACAAAGAAATAGGATCAACCAAATACATGTTCGTTTCTTTGTAAGTAAAAGTAAGGAATCAGGCAGAGTTGCATCGACATCGGTTAAAGTGAAGAAAAATTAATCTAGGGTTAGTTAAAAACGATGTAGGTGCAACTTAGCCTAGTGTGCTACTTGAAATTTGTTTGTAAATAAAAGCTCTTATTTCCAGGCATAATAATTCACATGTCGATTAAATTTTCCTTTTATTTACAAGAACTGTGTGGTAGTTATTTACAAATGTGAGAGTAAGAACTTAAATGACATCTTAAATTTGTTTAGATATCTCTTCGATTGACGTCATCACTCCTTACTCCAGCCTTAGTATAGCACAACGAGACGAACTACAGAAAGTTATCAATCATGCTTTGCCGGAATCTGAAAATCATCGCTTGGGATGTACTAATTTGGTGTCACATGAAATTACTACAGAAAGTCCTCCAATTAAACAGAGGTTTTATCCCTTATCTCCCGCAATGCAGAGAGTGGCAAACGAGGAATTAGATAAAATGTTGTCGCAAGATAGCGTAGAGCCTAGTGTTAGCCCTTGGTCATCTCCTATTGTCCTCATTCCTAAGAAGGATGGAACCAGAAGATTTTGCGTGGATTATCGAAAGCTTAATCAAGTTACGCGCAAAGACGCGTATCCTCTACCTTTTGTCTCGAGTACCTTGGATAAGTTACGGGATGCAAAATTTTTGACATCGCTGGATATTAAATCCGCGTACTGGCAAATTCCGGTTACAGAAACTTCACGCCCATATACCGCCTTCACAGTCCCTGGCAGGGGTTTATTTCAATTTAAACGGATGCCTTTTGGGCTGCATAACGCACCTGCGACATGGCAGCGATTTATTGATTGTCATTGGCGCCGATCTTGACCCTTTCGTATTCGCGTACCTTGATGACATAATAATTGTAACCCAAACTCTTAGTCAACATTTAGATATTCTTCAAAAAGTTTTGAACCGTCTTCATAATGCAGGTTTAACTCTGAATAGGAAAAAGTGCAATTTTTGCCGTGCGGAACTGAAATATCTAGGTTATGTTGTTGACCGTCAAGGTCTGCATGTCGATCCCGATAAAATCAGTGCAATAGTAAATATCCCTGTTCCCTCTACTATTAGAGAAGTGAGACGACTTGTGGGAATGGCTTCTTGGTACCGCCGTTTCATAAAAGATTTTGCCTCTGTTATCTCGCCTTTGACCGCTCTGTTACGTAAAAATCAACCCTTCGTATGGACTACGGATTGCGATCTTGCTTGGTTGTACATCAAAAATAAATTGATTTCCGCTCCTATTCTATCGTGCCCAGATTTTTCGAAAGACTTCATCGTTCAGACGGATGCTTCTGATTTTGGTATAGGTTGCGTTCTAAGCCAAACTTATGATGATGGTGAACGCGTAGTCTGTTACTTGAGTAGGTCTCTAACTTCTCAGGAGAGAAAGTTTTCGACGGTCGAAAAAGAATGTCTAGCGGTATTATGGTCTATTGAGAAGTTGAGACCCTACATTGAAGGCACTCATTTCACCGTCGTTACCGACCATTTTTCATTAAAGTGGATCAATTCACTACAAAATCCTTCCGGACGTCTTTCGAGGTGGAGTATGAGGTTACAACAGTACGATTTCACGATTATCCATCGGAAAGGTACGGATCATTTAGTTCCTGACGCTTTATCTCGGTCAGTACCAGTTATTGATTCTGTGAATGTATCGAATATAACGGATAAGTGGTACCTTGACTTACGTGATCGTGTAGAGCAACGTCCTGAACATTATCCCGCATTCCGTGTTGAAAATGGAATTTTGTATAAATTTGTTCGTCCCTTGTATCCCCGGCTATCTGACCATGACTCGCAATGGAAGCAAGTGGTGCCAGAAGGGCAGCGTAAAGATCTTATTCAGTTATGTCATGATCATCCGACCAGTGGTCATCTTGGCGATTATAAGACGGTTTATCGTCTCGCTCAACAATATTATTGGCCGTCCATGAAACGTCATGTCGCGAGATATGTTCGCCACTGTCAGGTCCGTCTCCGTTCGAAACCGGAACAAAAGAAACCGACCGGAAGCATGGGAGGACATTCAAATATTGCCAAGCCTTGGGAAGTTATTAGCCTAGATATAGTCGGTCCTTTACCGCGTTCTACTAAAGGCTTTTCCTATATTCTTGTGATTAGCGACTGCTTTAGTAAGTTCACATTATGTTTCCCTCTGAGGAAAGCAACCGCTTCCAATGTTGTTAAGCATTTAGAGAACGATATATTTCTTATGTTTGGTGTTCCCAAAATAGTTATCTCTGATAACGGTGTTCAATTTCGTTCTAAAGAATATGCTCGTTTAATGGCCACTTACCACACTAAAGCCCGATACACCTCATATTACAATCCTCAAGCTAATCCCACGGAACGGATTAACCAAGTCTTAAAGACAATGCTAATTTCGTATGTTTCCGACAATCAGAAAACATGGGACCAATTTTTGCCAAAGGTATCCTGTGCATTACGCACCGCCACTCACGAAGTCACAGGAGTGACCCCATATTTTATTAATTTCGGGAGAGAAATGATTATTGATGGTTCGGCACATGAGTCGGGTATTCCTCCTTCGGATACTAAAGTCCTCGCAAAGAATTCTGAAGCGCTTGCGAAACGTGCATCTGCGTTTGACTCTCTTTTCAGAGACGTACAGACTAAACTACAAAAGGCATATGTAAAGGCTAAATGCCGCTATGATCTCCGTCGTCGACCGGTAAATTTCGTACCCGATCAATTGGTTTGGCGGAAAAATTTCTCCTTGTCTGATGCATAGAAACAATTTTCGGCCAAGTTAGCGAGTAAATTTGTTGGACCATTTCGCATACATCGCCGTCTCGCAACAGATACCTACGAGTTAAAGGATTTACAAGATCGCGTATTACCAGGTACATGGCACTCCGAGCAACTCAAACCTCATCCCGATACCGAAACGTAATGTCTACTTTTCGAATTGTTAATTTTATCTTCGTCAAAATTTCTTTTGGAGGAAGGAGTGGGATTTGTGACGATTTGTATATATTTAGGTTGGCACTTTGTTGTAGTTCCATTTTTGCCGTTTGGCACCACTTCTTTCTTCCTCCTTTCCCTTGCGCTTTTATTTGAATGATAAGGTGCTCTCTACCGTCTCTTCTGTGTTGGCCTCTCGGCGAGTTAAGTACGAAGTTATTTACCGATTCCGAGTGTTTATTGTGTTCGAGGAACCTGTTTGTTCCATTTTTGATTTGCTCGCCGATTGTATCGTTTTCGATTTTCGCATTTCGCAATTTTGTAAGAGGTCACTTGAAATTTTGTGTTTTTCCGGAAGAAGTCGAATTAGTTTCGGTAAGTCGTTTTTTTTGTTATTATGTTTCCTAATTTATTTCGTTGTTGTTTCTTCTTTAGGCTTCTTTTTCTTTTGGTACTTTTTCTTCTCTTCCGGATGCATTTCCCCGACCGGCCTCCAACGATAATTTTGGTCTGGTATTACGGTGATCAATCCTCCCTGACGGTTTCAGCACCAACCTCTCCGCCTGCTTCTCACAGGACAGTTTTTACGATTCAGGAGATTGGAAATAGCCGCTGTTGAAGTCCCCCCGTCAAGTCCACTTTATTTCTCGTTGCTTTTGTATCGAGGAAGATAAGAACAGGACAACAAGGAAGGTACAAGCGATCCATTTCCGAGAGAATCTTGTCGTCGTCAAGCTTTGGTGAGAGATCAGATCACGTTAATTTTTCAAACCACTTTGTCGGGATTTGCTTTTTTTTTGTCTCGTTGAATTTACTCTAATTTGTGCCGCGGTATTTCAAAGAAAGTTGAATTAAGTTAAATTTTTAATTTGTATTTAAAAGTACGTGTAAAGTTTCGTGGAATTCCACCAGGCTGTAATTATTTTACTGTTTTGCTATCATTTAGTTGAATTACGTAACGCATTTCAAGACCTTTTGGTCTTTCGCCTGCCTGAGCAACGTACCATTTATTATTTTGTGTTACACGCCGCTAATAAATTAGTTCTCTTGTCGATATGCAGTTTCTTTGCACTCTTTTGCTTCTGTGCTTCAATTACGATTTTTTTTCGGACATTTCTATTCCGGTCCGTCGAGGGACCACACGAGGCATACTTTTAGTTTGGTTCTTGGCTGCGGGGATTTCCTCGACTGGCGCCCATTTTCGGTAACTTCCGTGTCACCCACGAAAACCGCTCTCCGCTTTTCTTTTTCTGTTGCGAGCAAGCCGGAGCCAAGAGTCGTCCGTCCGTTTTTCTTGTCATCATCTTCCGAGCACGGATTCTGCTGTCTTGCAAGATTTTTGAATCAGCAGGTAAGTACTTGTGACGTAACAATATGTATATATATTTTTTGAGTAAGTAGTTTTAGCTGTAAGAAATTGTGACATTGGGCAGAAAGGCGTTAGAAAAATATTTCTCAAAGCAGAAATTGACAGAAAAATGTGGATTAATGATACCAATAATATTACTTTGCAAGAAATTTACATAGGTAAAAAGGCATAAGTTTGTGAAGATCATTTCAGTGTTGGTTGTTTCACTAGCACAGCACATTCAAGGCTGCATAGACATGTCACATCTTCCATTTTTCTGGAATCTGACACGACTAGTCCTATACCGCAGTTTAATAAAAATGTTACCAATGAACATTCAAATTGTAGTAATTTAACTTCAGAAATTCCAAGTAGAATTGAAACTAATTTAAATACAAATGATCGTAACTCATATGACATTGCTGAACAGGATATGCTTTATACTGATGAATTTTCTTCAATAATAATGTTACTTTTTCACCACTTGTGAATTCATTAACTTTTACCATTACCAATGACGCCCAAAAATACACATTCAAAATTTTATAGCATACTAAAGGCCGCTGGATGTGATAGGGTGAGTACTCTGACTCCAAGAAAACGTAAAATGTATTTTATAAACAAAACTTCGCATCAAACCATTTCAAAATTGAAGTACCGTTTAAATAAAAGTAAAAATGTTTTAAGAACATTAAAAAAAATTATCAGCAAAAAATGTATTTGCTAAATTAGAAAATGAATTTCAATTTAGTAAGAGCAGAGTTTATAAAGTCACAATTTCATTTTTGAGGATTAAGCATTGTATACAAAAATTTTGTTGCAAATCGTTTTTGATTGCAGTGACACCAGTGAAAACATTTCCCAAGAAGCTATAGAAACTGTTTATTTTGTTAAAAATGTTAACGACTTGTTTGACACATTTAATTCTACTGGCATTGCTTTCAATAACTCACATTCCAAAAGTAATCCTCCTTTAAGATGTGCGTTGACAAAAAATTGTCGGCACTGGACCTTCCTAGATAAAATGGAAAAAAAATTCAGAGTTGGCAGTTTTATAATAATGAGACAGGACAATTGCAGCAAAAAATGCCGTTTAAGGAAGGTTGGCTGAATAATATTCAAGCTATTAAATTAATTTGGAAAATATGTTGCAATAGCGGATTTAAGTTGTTGTGAACCCGAATGCTTAGGCCCAGTTTTACAATGACGGTTTAACTTTGAGCCGAAGCTTAAATCCTTCACAACAATTGTTGAAATAATCGTTGCTAAGGGTTTAAACCTCAGCTCAAAGTTGAGCTGCAATTGTAAAACTGGACCTTAATCAAGATCCACTGAAAAATTTATTTTCAGTAATTTGACAATAAGGAGCAGCAAATATTAATCCTTCGTGTTTTCAATTTGTGTCGGCCTTACAAACAACCATTCTAAATAATTTAGTGTCAAATAAAAGCAGTGGAGCAAATTGTGAAAACGATACTGGTAAAATTTTGGACAATATGAGAGATTTTCTTTTTAATAAAAATGAATTGCAAGTAAGACCACTACTACAGGACAAAGACAATGAGTTTCTGAATTGCAATATTCCTTATGTCAATGAAGACATTTTTACTCGAAACTGAAAAACAAGCCAGATCGGACGAGCAATGTGTAATGAAGTGACCCTTCAACCTGGGTTGTATTATAATGTCCGAAATTATACTGTTGGTGGCTTGATCGAAGACAATGCAAATTAGCAATGCAAGTCCTTCTTTTTATGTTCAGAGGAGTGTCTTTACACCCGCTGCAAACATTAAACAATTAATCAAATAATTGTATTCGCAGTAACGAAAACAGGTCTTAAAATTATTGGAACAATTTGTGAGCAAGCATGTCCTAATGACATAACTCATAGGAGACAAAGGAACAGCTCTTCTGCGAAGGAATGAAGAACATGTTCAACTCCTGGTCAAGCAATATTTCCACTATTTGTCCCTCCACATACATTGCCGCTCATAAAAGTTAGGACACGGGCTTTAATCTATAAATTATAAAACAGTACGAAGAAAACAAAATTAAGAACATTTGACAGCAAGAAATATTAAACTTTTTTCTCATCGAAATAGTTCCCTTTAGCATTTAGTACGGCTCGGACTAATCGTGGCATTCTGTCCGTCAATTTTCTAAAAGTATCCGCTGGTATCTCGCGCCACGAAGTTTGCAGAAGTTGCCAAGGATGGGTTCTGTTGAAGAATGTTTTCGAACTCTTCTATCAAGTTCATCCCAGAGCAATTCCATGGGGTTTAGATTGGGACTCTGTGGGGGCTAGTGCATAATTTGTAAAATATTCGCCTCTGCTTTGGTGGCTAAATAATTTTTACAAATCTGCGCTGTATGTTTTGGATCGTTATCATGAAAAAGACGAAGTTTTCTCCAATTAATCGAATCCCAGACGTGATAGCGTTATGTTCAAGAATTCTTCTGTCTGTAATCTTCCTCTCGCATAGTCCCGTCAATTTTTAATAAATCACCTGTCCTTGAAGTACAAAAACAATCCCAAATCATGATAGACCCACCTCCATGTTTTACCGTGGGAATGATACATTTGGGAAGCATTTTTTCTTCTTTCATCCGTCCAAGAAACTTTCGACCAGTTTTCTGAGGTCCACGACGCAAAAATTGTTTTGTCACTGCTACACGACCATGAAGGATTGCTTCTTTCAGACGTCGTTCGTGCTTACTGATATGGGTCTTTCGCGATCGCGATTAATTTCAGAAGTGATTTCAGGAGTTAGTAGTCGATTGCGTTTACTTATGAATTTAATTCGTTGATCGTCAGCAGGAGTTGTAATTCGAGAAGGCCTTGGTCGATTCTAACAACCCTGCTTGTCGATAATGACAAATGATGAAATGCACTGTTGACTTCCTTAATTGCAATTTTTCCGCAATCCCACGTATAGAGTATTATTCCTCATGAAATGTGATTATGACGGCTCATTTTGTTTCTCTTTTGGCATTTTATACTATTTTGCTGCTGAGATTCAACAAATTTTCTGTACTCGCGAATGCACTCTAATAAATAAACAAATAAATGTTAAAATGTCATGTCATGACAATCACATATTTGGAAGGGAATGCAGATACAGTTTTCTAGGAAAATTTCTTATCGTTTTGGCGCTAGACAGTTGTAATAGCGACATCTAGTGGGATGAGCGCGCAATACAGAGTAACAGAATGGCGGACAAAGAACGCCATGTGTGGGTTCTAGGATTATTGTAAAACAAAGTATTAGTTAATAAACGTTCTTAAGTAATCATCGTGGTATTTATTAAACAAACCACGACATGGCGCAGTTAGTGGCTTAATTCCAGTGCTGCGAAGTGAATTAGAATGTAGTTAGGGCTGTTGGAAAATAATTACGCAGTAGCACGTGGCATAAAATTGCAAAAATAATCGTGTGCAGGTATCAGAAATAAATCATGTCAGGTCAACCAAGTCTGAGACCCCCAGAGCCATTTTCATTCGACGGAAACATCTCCGAAAATTGGAAAAAGTGGATTAAGAAATTCAAAGTTTACCTTGATGCAATAGAAAGCTCCGAGAAAGCAGACAAGGTAAAGGTTGCAATACTTCTTCATACAATTGGCGAAGAAGCCTGTGAAAAATATGAAACATTCGGTCTATCGTCCGAGCAGCAGGTCATTTATGCAACAGTCACAAAAGCGTTTGAAGATTACTGCGTTCCAAAAAAGAATGAGAGCATCAACCGTCATCTTTTGTTTCAAAGAAGACAAAAAGAAGCTGAAACTTTCGATCAATTTTTAACTGAGCTAAAGCGACTCAGCTTGGACTGTAAACTGGGAAATATGCGAGACAGTTTATTGAAAGATCTCATCATTGCTGGTGTAAGAAGTACTAGCTTGAAGATCGCGGAATTGGCTGAACTACAACTTCAGACTTTGAAGAATGAAGCTACTGAAAACATTGACTACGTTACTAAAAAGAAAAGTGACAGCACAGGTGCGAAGAGAAAGCAGTGGAAGAAATTTAACGACAGTAAGCAGAAGGAAGAGAACGACACGAAATCTGGAAGCGACAACCAAAGAAAATCTAGTGACAAGAACCACCAGGGACGACGCTGTGGAAAATGCGGCTATACTCATTCGTTTGGGAAATGTCCTGCGTATATGAAAAAATGTAGCAAATGTCACAAGATGAATCATTTTGCACAGGTATGTCGATCTAACAATGTAAATGTAATGTAAATTAAATACGTGAAAAAGATTAAAATAATTCCGAATCAATTTTTCTAGGGAATATTGACACAAAAAATTTACAAAACAAGTCATGGATTGTTAATGTCAAATTTGTTGATCTCAATAAAAGTCTTGAATTCAAATTAGATACAGGTGCGGGTTGCAATGTATTAAATCACAAATGTTTGCAAAATTTAAACAACCAAGTGCAAATTGATCCAAGTAACACTAGATTATGCAATTACAACGGTTCAAAAATAAAAACAAAAGACATTGTAAAATTAAATTGTGAAATTAAGGGCGTTAAACGAATGATAAAATTCCATGTTGTTAGTCATGATACAGTAAAACCCATTTTAGGTTTACCTACAATACAAGAACTGAAGCTTCTTTCTAATTCATCTACTCCTCAAACAATTGATCAGATTAGCAGCAGAAGGGGTTTAAAATCGGACTGTAAACAAATTTTAAGGGAATTTAATGATGTATTTAATGGTATTGATGAATTGACAGAATTTGAATATAAATTTGAGCTGAAGCCTGGTAGTACTGGCAAAAGTGTCCCTTGCAGAAAGGTACCGTTTAAAATTTTAGATCAATATAAAAAAGAGCTTGAAGAAAATGAAAGAAAGGGCATAATTTGTAAAATTAATGTACCTACAGATTTTGAAAATGCGATTGTTATTGTCAAAAAACCTGATAAGTCACTAAGAATTTGCTTAGACCCACAAAATCTGAACAACTGTTTAAAAAGAGAACATTTTAAATTACCAACTTGTGAGGAAATATCTGCAAAATTGTCCAATGCAAAAATATTTAGCGTATTAGATGCTAATAAAGCATTTTATCAGATTAAATTAGATAAAGAGAGTGAAAAACTCACAACTTTTCAGACACCATTCGGTAGATACTGTTTTACCCGGATGCCTTACGGTATTAAAACTGCACCAGAAATATTTCAAAAGAAATTTTCGGAAGTGTTTGCAGATATTCCCAACGTACAAATCTATATCGATGATGTCATCATTTGGGCTGAAAATAAAGTTCAGCATGACAAAATTTTGCGACAAGTTTTAGAGAGAGCTCGTAAACGCAACATTAAATTTAATTTTAAAAAGTGCGTATTTGGCACAAACCAAGTAAAATTTTTGGGCCACATCTTTAGAGATAAAGGAATTGAAGTCGACAATGAAAAAATTAAAACCATTTTAAACATGAAACGTCCAGAAAGTATTGCGGAAATGGAAAGGTTTCTAGGCATGGTAAATTATGTTTCTAAATTCATTAAAATGGCTAGTAGTTTTACTGCTTCATTGCGTGATATGACTAAAAAGGAAAATTAGTTTGAGTGGACTGATGTAAGAGATAAAGCCTTTAATAATCTCAAACAGATTTTAACTTCTAGTCCTACCTTACAGTATTACAACCCTAATACTAAATGTAAACTTAGTGTAGATGCTAGTAGCACAGGAGTGAGCGCAGTATTATTGCAAAATAATCTTCCGGTTGCATATGCCTCAAAAGCATTGACAAAAACACAAAGAGCATGGGCTCAGATTGAAAAAGAGTTATATGCAATCGTGTTCGGTTGTGAACGGTTTCACCAATACATATTTGGCCAAAACGTTGATATTGAGAGTGACCATAAGCCACTCATCCCTATTTTGTTAAAACCACTATGCGATTCTCCTGTTCGACTACAGAAAATGAGGTTAAGACTCCAACCGTATGATATCAATGTTACTTATAAGCCTGGAAAAGAAATGTATCTTGCGGATATGCTTTCTAGAATACCGATGACTGATTCTAATGTAATAGATGATAAAGACTTTAACACATGTATACTGCTTGTAGATTTTAAAGATTATATGAGTGATAAAAGAGTATCTGAATATAGAGCAGAAACTAATGCTGATGCGGAATTACAAAGTGTGTTAAGCCTTGTTAGAAAAGGTTGGCCAGCGGATAAATCTTTTGTACCTGACTTAGCAAAAAAGTACTTCTCTTTTAATAATGATTTAACAGAAATTGATGGTTTACTATTGAAAAATGACAGAGTTGTAGTACCAAAAGCGTTGAGAAAAGAAATGATAAGTAGACTTCACTACAATCACTTAGGTGTTGAAAAAACAAAAAATAAAGCTAGAGAAATACTTTTTTGGCCTAACATAAGTAAAGAAATTGAAGATGTAATAAAAAACTGTGAAACATGTTTGCGTTTTAAAAATAGTAACAAGAGAGAACCGTTAATTCAACATGAGGTTCCCAAAGCACCCTGGATAAAGGTTGGTACAGACTTAATCGAATTTAAGGGGAAACATTATCTTTTGATCATAGATTACTTCTCAAAATATGTAGAGTTGGAATATTTACCAAACATATCCACAGAAGCCGTAATTACGGTACTAAAGTCAAACTTTGCTAGATATGGTATTCCAAAAGTAGTAAATTCGGATCCTGGTACTCAATTTACGAGTAGTTCTTTCAAAAACTTTGCACAAGAGTGGGATTTTGAACATGTCACATCCTCAGCCAAGCATTCCCAAAGCAATGGCATGGTTGAACGGCACATTCAGACAATCAAAAAGATGTTAAAGAAAACATAATATGAACGAAAAGATCCCTATTTGGCTTACTTGAGTATAGGAACACTCCTGTTGCACATGATGTCCCCAAATCAACTAATGTTTGGGAGAAATGTAAATGGATGTGTACCTACCTTTAACGCGGGCTTTAAACGACAAAACCAAGTCGATTACGAAACTGTAAGACAAAAATTGTGCGTTCGTCAAGGTAATCAGAAATTCTATTAAGACAAGAAGGCGAGGAATCTACCAGATTTACAGATTGGAGATAGAGTGAAAATTCAAAATCATCAAAATCGTCTATTTGACAAACCTGGAATAATTACAGGCAAACCAAATAAACCTAGATCTTATAATGTCCTAACAGAATCTGGAAGAATCCTGAATCGTAACAGAAAACACTTGATGCGCGATGTTAACAAAACTAAACCTCTAGAAATAAGTCTTAATCAGGATAATTATTGTAATGTAGAAAATCATCATAATGATAATAATAGCCAGGAAAACTTGTATGCGGAGAAAGTAAATATTCCTGAAAATGTGAAACCTGAGTTAGAAAGTTCTGATGTAAGTCTTAGACGTAGTTCAAGGTCGAGAAAAAAACCGAGTTATCTTAAAGATTTTGTTTTGTATAAGCACTGATGTTTGTGTTATCGTACTGTCTAATTGTCTTTTGATGTATTTATACTTTAGTTAAGCTAAAATTATCTTTGTAAACATTTAATCTGTTTTGAAAAAAGAAAAGATGTAATAGCGACATCTAGTGGGATGAGCGCGCAATACAGAGTAACAGAATGGCGGACAAAGAACGCCATGTGTGGGTTCTACGATTATTGTAAAACAAAGTATTAGTTAATAAACGTTCTTAAGTAATCATCGTGGTATTTATTAAACAAATCACAACAGTCTATATGCAATGTATTAGAAATCCTTGTCCAATAATTGCAATATACGAATAAGAATTTTCAGTTTTTAAAATACTAATATGTTTGTAAAAACGTTTATTGCATTTTAAAGTTTCTTAAAACGTGTTCTGGAATAATATAAATATTTCATTGGAGATATCAAACGTAATTCTTGTTTAATAGCATTTTCTTTCCTGTCCTAATTTCCTTCTTTTTCCTTAATTTCCTGTATGTTAAAAAGGTTTATGGCCATAAAAAAATGTTATCTCTAAAGATAATGGAGAAAATCGTAATTTCACCCTAGCAACATAAAATTCATCTGTACCCTCTGGTTGGGAATGCTGACTGCAAAGCCCTCTTTCACATAATTGAAGATCATGTGTATCCACCAGAAGATAAAAAAAATATATATGGGTTTACTTGGACGAGTTGAGGGTGTGGTGAAATTACTAGCCCATACTGCCAATAACACTTATGAACTTGAAGAAAATGCAGTAAATACAGCGACTCTGATAATTTTCGTAGATAAATTGTTTTTAGTTTAAATACTAACGTTGTTAGAGATAAACTCCAGAGAAATAAAAAACTGGTTATAAAAGGTTTTGGGGAGAATTCAGGCAAATACTTGATTCCAAGAAATTCTTTTCCAGAAGTACGGGACAAAGAAGTCGACCCTCCTTCACTAAAGAATTTTATTTTGACAATTAATAATCTACAAGAAAACGTTTGCATGCAACAGGTTTCAAGTTTTTATACGAGATCATTTAATCAAGATTAGTAATGTAAATTCGTTAAATGACCCTGGCCACGGCAGCGGAAAACAAAGATTGAATTTGCTTAGCTTTGTAACAACCAATCATAGAACTGTATTTTAAATTTTAAAGGACCTCTAAATTTTAACGGTCCGTTAATAAGTTACAGAATACGCCCCTATGTCGATTTATATTTCAACCCCCCATACCTACCAAGCGCAGTTTTATTCGTTCTATGAAAATTTTCGGACGATTATCAACAATATTGGTTTATCCTATTGTACAAAATTTGTAAGTATGATTGGAATTATTATATATCGGTTTTATTATTTCTCAGACGGGTCGGTGTTTCTAGTGCGATGGCTGGCAGACGATTTTTGTGTACGTCTCGACTTTAAAATTAGGTGGGTTTACGGTTTATTTCGAAATATATTGTGAGACTTTTGCAGTTTGTTTTTTTTTCTATCGTTTCCCAGTGTTATTGGATTTTTTGGCAGCGTCGAATTCATAATATGCACACACATTATTAATATTATTTGACCTTCACGGGGATATACTCGATCTTAAGTCAGATTAAATCAAATAAACTAAGCTTTAGAATGCTTGAACTTCTTTTGTAGCGGTTTTAGGGCGAAGCCAAATGGTGGCTTTATTAATTTGAATGCATACTATTTCAACTCAGTATCGTTTACGTTGGTGCGTTAAGGAGGGGCTCTATATCGACGCTTTTGTACGGGATTTGACTCTTGTCAAGGTTTACAAGGAAGTTCTTGCGTCTCTGCGGCTATAGTTTATTTTTTAACTAGGAGGAGTAATTTAAATTTGCCCGCCAAAAACTCCTACATGCTATTGGCCGTTTGACATCCCGTTTCACACCATCCTTCAATTTAAATGTAAAAATTAACGTTTTTCATAATTCATGTGACAGTTTCAGTGAGTTTTAAACCAGTAAGCAAATTTGTTGCTAAAACTCGTTGCTTTAAGAATTTGTAAACTTTTTAAGCAAGTTTAATTAATTTCTGATATAGTTTTACAGTGTCATTCTAATTGAACTTAACCTCCGCCCACAATAATTTTTATATCCGTAGATACGTATTTCGCCAGCTAAGCTGCCATCTTCAGTACGCTACCAACTTAAAAGCACTAAGAAAGATTTAAAGCTGCCTATTTCAGTCTATTTTAGTGTCATTCTACCTACAACAGGACGACAACTGTCACTTCTCTTAGTTTAAAAACAAACTATAGGACCGGCTGCCACTGTCAACTGGCGCCCTAGTGAACAGGAAGCTCTTATAGCTTATGCGAGTCTGTTCATAGTTGAGCATTTTGACAAGCTTTTATCGAGATAGTGCTTTTCAACGAGATATTTTATTTTGTGAGGGTTATTTTCATTGTAAAGTTTTGTAAGTTGGCATTAGTAAGTTTGAATTGATTCTAACGTCGGCGCGTGCGCTACACTAAGATTGGTTTCGTTCGCGTTTTTTTTTTTCACTTCCATTACTGACTCGCCCAAACCGGTTGCGTGTGCATTGTCACCTTAAGTTTTATACGTTGACTAATTGTTCCAATTTTTGGTAAACCGACTCTGCGTTGGGAATCTCTTTCCGTTAATTTTGTTGAGTGAATGTCTCCGACAAGCCATTAGTGCATGTCGTACTTGTTCCTGACTTTTTGCCAATAGCTTTACCGCTAACGCGTATCGTTAGCTTTCATTGCTGAAGCTCATTGAGGGACTTTTATTTTCAACTTTCATCGACTGCCGGAGTAAGTTACATCCCGTTCGGTGTGTCTTGCAAACCGTTGGATTCCGCAGTACGCCTGCTGTCCTTAACGGTATTACTGATCCTACTGGGCTTGGCAGGGATTTCATTTGTTCGCTAGATCGATGCACGTACCTCATCACAAGGATTGATGTTTCTCTAGGCTCACTCCGGTGAAGATAATTGAAGACCATAACTTCAAAAGGGTATAAGTGACAAAAAGATGTTTAGAATTTATTAAGAAAACTGATTTACTAAATCTTAAACGCACATACAGATATCGCCAGCTGTGATTCATTGATTACGCTTTTTATTTAGCCACGGGTACATAGACCATTTTGCATGACATTGGGCTTTGCTCATAGACCTATTTGCTGTGAAAATATCAATTTTTTATTTTTTGGCACCATTTTAAATGTGATATGTAAGTCCGTCAGACTTTGTTTTGGTTAGATTTTGGTATTATATTCAATCGTGCGTTTAAGCACGTTTGTAAAGAAACTGTAAAGGTTGTTGGAATTCCTACTAACATTATAAATTTAATTCTGTCATTTATTTTTACAATTCAAAACAGACTGTAATTTGGTTACGATTTGGTACTACAACTCGTAGAGTTTCGTCATAGCAATTTAACCCCCTAAAAACCTCTCTATAGTTACATGAGTGAGTATGTGTGTATGTGCTTGTACACGTTGCCGTTGTGAGAAACCAGCCACGGATGCCCAAAAATGAATCGAATACCCCCCAGGGCATTGCACAGTCTCTATTGCTGCGTCCTACCTGATAAGGTATAGTAATTGTTATCTTGCATGCCATGTTCTTGAAAATTTCCTTAAATTTATTTTCACATCTTTTTAATTTATTTTTGTATTTAAATTAGTGCTCAATAAATTGATTGTACCACACGACAGGGATTCTTATTTGTTTGTACAGTTTATAGTACTGTTTTAGTATAGTTTTAACAAAAACAAACAGGCTAAACACATAATTGACTTTCTGTCATATTTATGATCACCACGTGTACAGGTTTTTATTGACGTTTAACGTAAGTTTGTTGTTAATCATCAAAACATGTTGAGGGACAAAAATCGCAAAGTTTGTGATATTTTTTTTTTTTCAATGGATAAGAAAGTGCTTTAAATAATTTTTTTTTCAAAACTGAAACTTATTAACGGTTTTGATTCGTAAAAAAGGTATTTAAAAATAAAACGTTACTTACGTCAAGTCCATACTGTTGGGTTATGAGGTCTCTTGAAAACTCTAACAGTATCGCGACGCCATAACCAGGAACTTGAGGATCGAATACGTTCAAGGCACTGAGCAGATTAGATATTGTAGAATCGTGTCCTCCATACAAAAACGCTTTGCGTTCTTTCGGATTTAAAGTACCCTGCGTTACGTTTCGCCAGTCTTCGATAAGTTTTTTCAGCAGCACGCCTGTAATAAGTTGCGATCAAAGTTATACAACAATAATCTCAGCTGGAAAGTTGTTACCTCCTTTTAAGCGTTTCAGTTTGGAGTTGTAAGCTCTCAGAATGTAACTGAATTCGGCAGGCTCCTGCATCTTTTCCGGAAAGTATCCGTCCGTCCACGGAGGCAAAGTCAAATTGAAAGCAACCTAAAAAGAAGCTCGTAAAATATTGAAAGACGAGCAGAGAAATAACGAACCTCTGCTTGAAGCGTTGTGTAAATATCTTGGACGTCATCGAAATTATTTACAATTTTCCCCGTGGATTCTGACAGGTACCTAAACAAGTCCCTATTTGCTAGTAGCTTCTCCTGAATTTCCGGCAAATCTTCGACTCTTTTAAGCTCTAAGCTGTATTGAGGGCATGGTTTCCTAACCAATAGAAGCTGAAATGATCAGATAAACAATTATAAAATAAATATCACCAAGCGAAATTGCAGTACGAAACAACAATGCCTTTTGAATTATACTGTGCTTACATCTTTCGATTGCAATCGCAAGTGGTACGGTGTACGACTAGTATAGTATTCTGTTAAGTTATTTAGGCTCACCTGAATATTCTATTTCGCCACAGTACGAAGCTTGGCTATAATATGTTTTGTTTCACACGCGGTCCAGTATTTTTTGTGTGATTTTATCGCTTCAAGGGGGTATTTGCAGCAACGTTTTATTATTTCGCTAATTCGGTGTTGTAATTCTTAGTAAACACAACGTCACAGTCGGCCTGTACGACCGCCGTTTTACGCACGTCTCGACTTTTATTAGATCGTCTGCGTTGCATTTCATCTTCGAGAATCTCGCAGTTTGTATTTTTAAAGTTATCAAGTCAAGACAGGATTGTAAACGTTCAGACGTCTAGCCTGGTATTTGTATGTATAATTTTTTATACCTTTTATTTTATATAAGAATAAATAAAATGCATACTTTTACAAGTTACTAAACAGAATAAACCTTACATGTTTGTCCTACGCTAGTTTATTTAACTTCTAACAGTTCAGTTTCAGTATTTTCGAGTATTTTCTTTGACACGGGATGGTACTTTCATTAGTTCTCTGATTTAAAATTAATTCTAATGGAAGTACAGAAAAATTATTTTCTAAAACAGAACGCAAATTTTCTGTAGAGTGGCCATCATCATTAATCTTTTTTAGTAACTGTTACGTTGAGGAAATCTCATCATTTATTTTCTTTACTTTCTGGCATAATGTCTTTACTTTCTGTCGTAATACCTTTACTTTCTCTTTCAATTCTATGTCTGTTTTTGTAACTAAGAATATTTGTGTTTCAATATCCATCTGATGAGCAGTAGTTTATACTGGTACATTGTTTGTAGTTTTGATTAATTTCTAAAGATAAAAAAAAAATAATTAGTAATTATACGGGATGCAAGAAAAACTTTTTTAGCGAATTAATTTTTTTACCGAGGGAAACTCTTCACTGTCATCCGTAGATGATGCAATGTAGCTTTTATGAGCATTGCCGTTCCAGTTCGTTAGATACAATTCAACGCGTAACGCTAACGCACAATATAAAACTACTAAAACGGGTTTTATTTCTATTGCTCATCATGTACATCAATCATACAACATAATTTTTGGCGATGAGTCGGGATTAGTTACAGTGACATAAATTCAGTCTGGACTTCGCCCGGGTCGTAGTTGTATTACTACACTGATGAGCGTTAATGATGATATAATAAATGCTACCGATAAACAGAAGCTATCTTCATTGATGCTTCTTGATCTTAGTAAGGCGTTTGAAACGATCGATTATAATACTTAGGGCCCTATTCTGTATCAAAATCGTTAAATTTTGTTGCTGCGGTAACAACCTTAGCTTTGTAACAACCAATCATAGAACTGTATTTCAAATTTTAAAGGACCTCTAAATTTTAACAGCTCGTTAAAAAGTTACAGAATACGCCCCATATTATGTTATGCATATTACAATACTTTGGTTTAACAAGGAATTCAGTTACCTTATTAAAACGTTACCTTATTGTGTCGGGAGCACCTTTGGGTTGGTATAAATAATCACCGTGGTCCATTTAGCAAAATAACTTGGTCTTTATTTTATACTTGCTTTACATGTAACAAAACAATTCACTTCTTCCGACATCAAACTTCTTATTATCACTCTTGCCAACTGTGTGTTGGGTGGCGCGAGATCGCCGGCAAAGCGGGAAATTCAAAATAATTCTCTACAGTCGGCCAACCCTGATCTTTGACCGACTCGGTCAAATTGTTACAGTAAATAACTAAATAACATGTAAGATTACAAACTAAAGAGTGAAATTTATGTATAAATTAAATAATGAAATTTCCTTACTAACTAACAAACAAATCTTATTTTTTAGAACCGCTAACATATAATTTCATTTGGTCGGGGGCAACGATACCAGTATAAGGGCGTTGTGTCACCTGATGCCCTTCCACATCAGTGACAACATAACCTTCTCGATCAAGTACATTCTTAATAACATAGGGACCCTTAAATCGTGGTATTAACTTTTTATTAACACCTGGAGTAGTATCGACATTTGTCACCATTACGTAATCACCAATGTCGTACTTAGTTGGGCTTTTACGCTTTTTATTGTATCGTCTCTCATTCTCCTGTTGGGATTTGGAGATAGATTGAGCTGCAGCTTCTCTAATTTTGCAAAGGCTTCTATCATTCTCTGATTCCTTCTCCAAAATCAAACGCAAATTATCTTTTACTACGCCGAATTGACCTACACCAAATAACAATGTACTAGGAGTTTCTCCAGTTGTTCGACAAACTGTATTGTTTATGGTGAACTCGACCTTATCAAGCACCGAATCCCATTGGTCTGGAGTGTCACATAGTTTTGACAGCATGGGCACTATTGTGCGATGCACGCGCTCAGCTTGTCCATTAGCCCGCGGCGTGCCTACAGCAATTAAAACATGATCTATCAACTCATCTTTCAAAAACTGTTCAAATTCTTGTGAGGTAAAGGCAGCTCCTCGATCGGATACAATTTTCTTTGGTTTACTATACATCCGATGATACGTTTTGAGGTGTCGTATGCATTCTTCGGCAGAGGTGGACTTACAAGGGAACAACTTTAAAAATTTTGTGAATCCATCTATGACCGTTAATATGTATTTGTTACCGTTTCGCGTTTTCTCAAAAGGACCGCAATGATCAATATGGAGACCTTGAAATGGTAACGAACCTTTCTCTAAATTATGCAGAAATCCTTCGGCCTTTCCACTTAATGGAGAAAAGGTAATGCATTTCAAACAATTAGCAATATAGTTTTTAATCTTAAGTTTCATGGACGGAAACCAATATATTTGAAGAATGCGTTCGGCAACTTTATCTGGTCAGACGTGACCCAAATCGTCATGACATGATCGGATCACGTTATTCTCCAAACACTCTGGCACGTAGAATAACAACTTATCTGCCTGTTTTCGATATACACAGCCGTCGCGTAACTCAAACAATTTATGTTCTACCTTTTGTAGCCCTTCGCGCAGTTTAGCTATTTCGGGGTCTCTGTTTTGTTCAATCATTAGTGTCTGATCCAGCGTGTTTGGTTCTAACACAAATATGCCGTGGCATCTACTTAGGGCATCTACGTGTCCCATTCGTTTACCAGGGAGATGCACTATTTCATAATCGTAGTTTTGAAGAAACATAGCCCATCTAGAGATCCGCGGGTTAATATTGCGTTTACTGAGTGTTAGCCTAAAGCTATCGCAATCCGTAACAATACGAAATCTTATACCAGACAAGTAAATTTCAAACCGTTTGATTGCATACACAACGGCAAGGTATTCTAGTTCAAAGCTAGCATACTTGGATTCAGCAGCAGTTGAACGCTTGCTAAAATAAGAAATTGGTTTAAAAACACCATCGTGTTGCTTCTGCAAAAGAATTGCACCAAACCCTAACGAACTCGCGTCGCAATGTAACTCTGTCTCCAATTCCGGTGAAAAGACTGTTAATATGGGCTGTGAAGACAATTTTTCTTTAAGCGTTTCAAAAATCTGTGCCTCAGTCGGGCCAAATATAAATTTAGAATCTTTTCTAATTAAATCGTACAAAGGTTTCGCGATTACTGAGAAGTTGGGCACAAATCGCCTAAAATAGCTAGCTAGAGCTACAAAACGATGGACATCTTTCGTGCAACGTGGTACAGAATAATTCACGATAGACTCGATGTTTAAACTACTCGGTCGTATACCGTGTTCGTCAATCAAATAGCCTAAGTAAGTTATTTCTGTATAGAGAAACGAGCATTTGTCCAATCGAAACATTAGTTTGTGTTTTCCAGCAAGTTCGAAAATCTCACGTAAAATCTCAATATGTTCATCAATTGTTTCCGTAGAGATTAAAATATCGTCAAGATAGAGTAAAATTTTGTTATGACGAATCATTGGTTCGAAAATGCTGTGCACATATCTTTGAAATTCTCGCGGGGCATTGGTTAGCCCACACGGCATACGGAGGTATTCGTACTGTCCCAGCGGAGTAACGAATGATGTGTACTGGACAGACGAATCGGCCATTTTTACATGGTGGAAACCATTCTTTAAATCAAAAATAGCGTTTATCTCTCAATCTATCCAAGTGATCGTCTATTAATGGAGTAGGATAATTGTCTTTTAAAGTAATTTTATTCAATTCGCGAAAATCTATACAAAGTCTAGTTTCGCCGTTCTTTTTTTTGACCAAAACAATAGGGCTGGCGTAAGGCGACTTACTTGGTCGAATTATTTTGTTTTTCTCTAAGTCGTCTAAAATTTGGGGTAATTTCTCTTTGTCGGAAAATGATAGTCGTCGCGGATTAGAACTAATAGGTTGATCGTGCTTTAATCTTATTGTCATTTCCCATTCCCCTTCTGTTTTATCAGAATCTAATCCTTTCGTATAAACTGAGTTATAAATAGATTTGACCTGATCAGAGATGTCATAAGGGATTTTCGGGTTAACATTAAGATTATGTTTAACATTCACAGGTTCATCTACATAACTAATGTTCATAATTTGATCAACAAAACTAACGTTCTCGGTTGGTAACGATTCGGGCTGCTCACATTTAATTTCTGAATTTTTCCCAAATGAGACTTTTACACTTGGGGACGAGACAAAGTCTCTTCCTAAAAGTGCAGGACAATTTAAAGTATCATTTGTTACTACATATAAGTCAAGGTTAACACTAATACCATCGACTTCAACATCTTTCTGAAATATACCTAAGATATCAAGCTTAGATCCGTTAATTCCACAAAAAGAATTATTACTCGGTACTTTTCCTAATTTTGAATCAACCGTGACATATTTATTTTTAATCAAACTTATTGGCGAGCCCGTATCAACCATAGCCTTGAAAGAATATTTACATTTGCTTACATTATCATCTGAGGTGTGGTATTTTACTGTTACCATATACGGGATAAGTAAAGTTGTTGGAGCGCCAGGCGTACTAGTGTAGGCAACATCTGTTGAGGTAGTATGGCTGGATTGTTTCTTCTTTTTCTTCGGACAATTTTGGACGCGATGATCTAACTCACCACATTCGAAGCAAGATCCCTTCTCTCGTCGTGGTTGTCGGCAATCCGAAGATAGATGACCCATTCTATTACAATTGTAGCACCTTACAGCGCTACGACGTGGTTCAGATGTATTCTTCGGCAGTTGTAGAATACGGTTAGACGTCTTGACTACTTTCTGGACTGTCGACTTTTCATCTAAGGAAATGTTCTCGAAAGCAGCGAGAAGGTCTCCTTCGTTCGAAAAACGGGCCATGTTCGCCTGTCGGCGTAACTGATTGTCTGATATTCCATCAATCACATATTCAATAATCTCGTCATCGGGTATTGGGATGCGATTTGCTAGGATGACCTTTCCATGGTAATAGTCACTAAATGTTTCATTAGAGCGCCATATATGCTTCTCGAATTCCTTTCGTAACATCATCTTCACGGGGCGGTGATCAAACATGGTCTTCATCTGCTCCAACAATTGCGCATAAGTCATCTTCAGATAGTCTGGTTTTGAGTGAAACCAGTCAAGAGCTTGGCCTTTTAGTTTAGAGCTGATAAGAATCTTCATCATGTCATCGTCCAGCTTGTATGTTTCTCGTACCAGTTCCAGTTGTTGCTGCCACGTGGAGTATAAACCAGTGTTTCCGTGAAAGTCACTCAAAAGTCCCCCAACTGCTTTTATATTCACGTTGGTCGGTAAAGAAGTTCTCTCCCTAGTATCAGGGATTTCGTTGACTTGAGAATTTTGTCCTTGTCGTAATAAACGAAGTTCTCGTTCCAAGATATCTCGTTCTCGTCTAAGCAGTTCTATCTCGCGGCGCATAAGATCATTACCTACCACATCAAGTGTCTCGTTCTTATTCGGTGGTAATGGCGGAGAGTCCTTTACCGATATAATTGTAGCATTTGGTTTATCTTTTTGTTGCGCTAACTTGGCCCAAATGTCCAAGTCATGTTCCTCTAGTCTGGCTATTAATTCACTTTTGGTACCTGACGTAGATAAATTAAATTCATGAAGCACATCTTTAAGTTCAACAACGGTGTACGCGTTCCCATTTTTTGCAGCCATTTCGTAATAATTCATATATTTAACAGCAGTCAATTAAGCGTTAATGCACAAAGCAGAATTCACACAAAAAGGTCGGTTACATAGGTACGTGTGTGGCGGTGATATGCACAAAGCAAAATGTCAAAATATTTACGCGTACTTAAATGCGTGATGGCGTACCTATGCACACAGCAAAATTCAACGAGGAAAAATAGCTACACGTTACGAATACAGCACAAAACAAAGTCACATGCACAAAGCTAATGGATCGCACACGTATCACGATCAGGAAGAAAAACAGTTCAGTTCATATGCACAAAGCGATGCGACACGGAAGAATAATTCGGTGGATTATTTGTTTCACACCCCACACCTGAATCTGTCGGGAGCACCTTTGGGTTGGTAAAAATAATCACCGTGGTCCATTTAGCAAAATAACTTGGTCTTTATTTTATACTTGCTTTACATGTAACAAAACAATTCACATCTTCCGACATCAACTGTGTGTTGGGTGGCGCGAGATCGCCGGCAAAGCGGGAAATTCAAAATAATTCTCTACAATTGATAGAATTGAGCGTGTGACATTGAAAGATCAACTATCATCTACTATAAACTTATTAACAGGCATTTCGCAAGGTTCCGGACCTCTCTTGTACGCAATATATACTTGGAATTTATTTTCATCGGTTGAACAATGCAAAATCTATATGTAAGTAGATGTCACGCAGGTCTTGTATACCTCCAACAAAGAACTAATCATGAGACCCTGGTAAACATCAACAACGATTTAAAAACAAAAGGGAAATGACGTTTATCTGAGTTGAGATTTGTGGCAAAAAACACGCCTATTATTATAAAAATTTGATAAACACATAAATGTTGCCACTGTCTAAAACCATATTTATTAAATTTTTGATAGAAATTTTGATCGAAACCTTGACAGTGAGATAACGGCTTTAATATCCGGAAAATAAACTAAGTAAAGTAATTATTATAACTAACTTTTGCCGACACGCTGGCACGTAAACAAATGCTTTCTCAAATTCTTTAAAGCTTCCCTAGAGAGAAGTTTTAAACGAGGCGGGACTGCATTATAAATTTTAGATGCGTTGTAAGAAAAACATCTCTCAAAAAACAGTGTGATGCTTAGGTGGTGTTATTAATCCCTTGTTTCCAATGTTCATATTATAAACATCGGTCAGTAAGTCGGTATACTACTTGTAATTATATTATGATAAATAAGTATCTGTTCCTCATATTAAGCAAGCCTAGCTTATGACTTATATGATTAAATTTTCTTAATCCAAATACGGTTTTGATCATTGACGTCAATGACTGGACCATATACAGAAATACAATAAGTAAAGTGAGACAGCACTAATGTATTACACAACAGAGTTTTTATTTTTCTGGACAAGTAGTGGCGATGAGGATAAATAACTTTCAAGCTACTATATGCCTGACCAATGTATTCTGAGACCTGAGATTTAAATCTGAATTCATTATCCATTATTACTTCTAAGTTGTTTTGTACTTTCGTCGAAAGGTATGGTTTCGGCACCAATGCGTAAACTTAAATGTTGTGAACGTTTGTCTCTACAGATTTAGAAGCGTTGATATACAGGGAGATTCAGGCAACCCATTCATTAAAAGTTTACGGACTTCCTCTTTGAATTTCTATTTCATATTTTGCGGTTATATGTTAGCGATAATGATCTATTAAAACATAATATTTCCAACGTTCGGGCACTTCGCTTGTACCGGAAGTTGCTGTCACCTTTCTTATTTTAAATGGAATACCCCATTTTTTATTGCATTTTTGAAATTTTCATGAAATTCAAAAAATATTTTGCGTAACATGTGATACAAGAAAAATTAGCCGTTTTAGAGGTGTTATCATTTTTTAAAAAAAGTTCAAAGTTGCAGTACCTTGTTTATGATGCTGCCATCTTTGTGTAACAAAAGCCATAATTTTAATGTTTGGCTTGTAGTAGGCTGTACTCATAAGCTCTCAGGTCATACCTTATTTTACACAAAATTGTTTACGGGCTCGTTGAAAAGTAACTTCTATTCGAATTGATTTCAACTGTCGAAAATAGAACACCTAGTATATTTTTATATCATAACGATCAGAATTAAATGTTCTTTCGAACTGCATTAGCATTCCTTATAACCATCTCTTACCCTCTTTCTATTCATGATTTTCTCTTTGACACATCATTTCTTTCACTTTTCAGTATTATTCTTGAATAGTGTGCTACGAAAATTTAACAAACTGAGGTTTTTTAAATTAATTCTGACTGTGACCACAATTTCATTTTAAAAAACAAAAAATAATATTTAAATACATATCTATTATCTGAACTTTTTATTTACATATGCCGCATGTATTAGAATTCTTGGTATGACTTTTTACACATTTACAAGGAGAATTTACACTTACAATACAAAATTTTATGAAAACTAATAAATAGATCAAAAATATTAAAAATAATACACAATATAGGCTCTAAGTTGTCCTCAACTATTATTTATTAGTAATAACTTTCTATTATATGTTAGTAATAAGGTAAAACAGGTGTTAAAAGTAATCGTCGATAACGAGTGAACTATGAAAGATAGGTATAGGGAATGCTAATACAGAACGAAAGAGCATTTAATCCTGATTCACATGGTATAAAAATATACTAGGCGTACCATTAAAAAAAACCTGACTTTTCGACAGTTGAAATCAGTTCGAATAGAAGTTACTTTTTATCCAGCCTGTAAACAATCAAGTGCAAAACTGGACATGATCTGAAAGAATGTTACTATATTCTACTACAGGTCAAAAATTGCCATCGTGGTTTTTGTTACAAAGATGGCAGTATCATAAAAAAGGTAATTTCACAAATGCATTAAAAATTGGGGTATTCACATACATACACATCACTAACATATAACCGCAAAATATGAAATAGAGATTCAAAGAGGAAGTTCGTAAACTTTTAATGAATGGGTTGCCTGAATCTCCCTGTATATCAACGCTTCTAAATCTGTAGCATGCGTCCCCTTCAGTAAACCGCACAGCGCTATCAGGAAGTATTTAGTATACGTCACATCTCTACGTGCTGGTCACAAGCAGATAGAGACCTCTTCGATGTCATTAAAGTTTCCTCTGAGAAGAACAACAGAGTTGAGTTAACCAAGAGCTAGATGGCTTGATGGAGGATGTAAATCCTTGGAAGCCTATCAGTCGAGAGGGGAAGAAACGTAATAAAGGGGACAAAAGAGGCGCTTATCGCCATTAAAGTGCCGAAGCGTTGTTGCTCAATAGCTCTTTTGGCACAACAAATCAATCAATCAAAATGACCAAGTGCCTCCTGGAGCGCAAGGAGTTGGAGTTCAGCTAAGTTAGCTAAAGTCGAAGAGAAATTCACCCACCTTTTCGGCCAGTTGTCTCGTGAAGATAACAACGTTATCTCAGACTTTAGAAATCGAAACCTCAAAACCGATCGCCGAAGAGGAAATCGTCTAGGGATTAAACTGTACCAAGTCCAACAGTTCAGGTCCAGACTCGGTCCGATTCTTATATCTCAAACGGATTCCGATTCGTCGTTTAGTGCTTCTGTACAACACTATGCTGCTATTCGAACGATACTATTATCGAAAGGCGGCGATCCAAATGACATTGACAATTGGAGACCGATCACCATCTCCCCAGTCATTCCTAGACTGTGCAAAAAGATAATGGCGAAGAGAGTGTCAACTTTGCCATTGCATAACCACGAGAGAGGATTCAGGAGTCTCGACAAAGTGCTCTCTATAGAGCACGTTATTAAAGATCGTAGAAGGAAAGGGAGACCATACCACATCTTTCCTTGGACCTTAAGAAGGCATTTGATACGGTCTAGCAAGAGTCTATTGTAAGAGCACTCCGTAGATTTAGGATCGACGCGATAACAACCAGGTTGATATTAGATGGATACAAAGACGCCACGACATACATCGAAATCGGGCAGGAAAGAACAGCGCCCATTACTGTCAGACATGACGTCAAGCAGGGGAACAACTTGTCCCCCCTTCTTTTCAACCTGGTGTTGAACGAACTCCTAGGGAGACTTGAGGAAAAGGATCTTGGTCTTCGTGCTAGCGAACAACTGAAAATCTCCGCACTAGGGCACGCCGATGACCTGATTTTAGTATCGGACGCGGTAGGCAAGGCGCAAAAACTGTTATCTGAAGCGAACAAGTTTTGTTGTAAAAGAAGACTCAGTCTCAACATCAATGAGAGCGTAGCTCTGTCAGTCGGAGTAGTGCCCGCTAAGAAAGATCTCCTTACACACTTGAGAACGTTATTCTATGTCCGTGAAGAGGACCTGTAACAACTTAGCCCGGAAGAATTTTTTAACACGTTCGCTGCCACTCACGTGCAGGCGCGTAATCATTAACTTTGAGTAAAGGCCGGTCTCGCTCTGGCGCATTATACCGTATACATGTATTAATTGTACCGCGATTAGCCTGGCACTTCAGTAAGGGTTGAATATTTATTTCGGCATTACTGTGAGATCCTACGTATTTGATTTTTGAACCGGTTTTTTATTGCGTCCCCTGAGTTGCTGTCAATACGGCTGATGTTACAGCAGTGCTTACATCAGGCTGTAAAAAGGCTAAATATGACAGAAAAAGACCTCTTACGTACGCCAAACCACAACAAATAATAGAAATATTTTTTTAAAACATTTTCGAAACAATCTTCGATTTGTTTTCTTCACCCTCAGGCGCGTGAATCGGCAGCTTATCAAGAGTACTTATGGGCTATACCGTTCACGCTCCAGCGCGTGATAATTTTAAAATGTTGTAATTGGCTTATTTATTTATTTTATAGAGAGGCTCCAACAAGATTTGACAAAGCTCCTCTCAAGTCAGCACAGAAATGAAGCCTCATTAAGACTTTCATCCTACCAAAAAAACTACACCACCTATGTACAAACGCCACAGGTAACCGGCAAACTGTTGCGAGAAGCAGACAAGCAGACGCGAAAAATATTACACCTCAACAGAAGAAGTCCAGATGCATAGATTCCCGCTCCTATAAGACAGGGAGGGCTTGGTGTGATGTCCTTCCGGAAAATAATTGCAACGATTACGTTAGGCCGCATCAATAACATCGCGGCCTCGGCGGACCTAACAACATCTGCAATATTAAGTCTCCTTCAGCAGTTTGCTTCTCAAAATTTGCGGGGGAGAATAGAGCAAATAAAGAACGAATTAAGCGCTGGTGGGCAGACAAACTTAAAAGTTCCTATTCCGGCAACGGACTTCGACATGGGGCCTGGTCACGGCACAGTGGACACTGGATAGACAATCCACCTGTGTTCTGGTCGGGCAGAGACTTCGTGGACGCGATACGGCCCAACTAATTCACTCCACGAAAGAAAGTGCAGGGCGGGATGCGTAAGAGTAGAGAGGTTATGCCACGTACTCCAAGCATGCTCGCTAATGCACTACGAGACGATTCGGTGGCATTACAGAATCCTACTCCGCCTGCGAACATTAGTCGAATCCAAGGGGGGGCTTGTAGATAAGGAGACGAGACCAGACTGTCAAACGGTGCACTACACACACCGGATCTTGTGTTCCTGCGACGGGACCGAACCGTAGTGTGCGATGTGACGATTGTGTGGGAAAGTCCACAAGCGCCCGAGTTGGCTCACGGTAATAACGTGCGTATCTACTGCGAACCTCTGGTTGTAGACACTTTACAGAGGAGATACCTAGGAAAGACTACCGTGGTCATTTCACTGGTAATGGTAATGAGGCATTCTACAATCTGCCTCAGGATGATGGTGATCGCGGGAACAGTGTCCTTGGTGGCTGTGATAGTTCCGGGCGGCTCTCCTTCTTACAGGGCACTAATGACCACCGAAGTCGCTCCTGGCTCGATTACTGTCGGAATTTTAAGTCGCGCTTTTATGCGCAATTTTTGTTTATTCGTACATTGCGTTATTCATAATATAATACGTAATCGTAAACGTAACCGCTTGCCCTAGATGCCGCGATTCTGCCGATGTTTTATTATGAAATATGAACTGTGTTATATCGGGTTACCTCACTTATTGTTATAACATTCCGCCACTGTTAAAATTGCCCTCGATATCCCTATACACTAATTTAAATCATTTTATTGTTAGGCCAAGTTTTATAAATTTATACTGAATTGATATTGAAGTTGTATATCTGAGAATAAAGTCTATTATTATTATTATTATATGTTTTGTGTTTATTTTATCTATGTAAGTATTACTTCTATTATTTATTAATTTAACCTTCGTAATACCTTTCTATTGGGATTATACTTAAAGTGGTCCCGGCCTAGAAAGTACTGCTACATAACATAGAAAAGGAATAGCTTAAGGCCAGAAGTAATAATAGTATAGAGAAACGCAGCTAAGTTTGCAGTTACGTAGTTAGTGACGTATTTCGTACCAATTCAATGAAAGCAAAATACAATAAATTATTTGAGCATTTAACATACAGAATTTAATGCATTTGTATAGCGTTGGTAAATAAGTTTGACATTTACTGCAGCAATTTATTCTTATTTAAGTAACAATGAAATAAATAAATAAAAACGAATGTAATATTATGTTTGAGAGTTGGAATCCTGATTATACGTTTACATATCGGCCGTTCGTGCGACTTCGTGATTTTGACAATTGTGGTTATGGTATTTGAGCAACTATTTGAGCGCACAAATTTCTTAAATTATATTCGTTTTCTTATTGTTTCGTGTCAGTTCTTCTTAGGACTAAAATGCCAAAACCACTGCATAGCCAATCCAAGGAATTGGTTGCCTCTTTGATTAAATATTTTGAGAGAGAAAAGGTTAACGGTGGACCTTTATTGACCGTAGGTAGTGTTTGTGACATCTGTTATTTTATTGGGTATTATTAATGCTAATCTTATTGACAGAGAGTTGCTGATGCATTGAATCTCAGTCTACGAACAGTACATTCCATATCGAAAGCCGTGAAAGAGAATATACCTTTACAAAGCCCTCCTAAAAAACGTTCACGTACAAAACCTATTTGCGACATTAGTGAAGCAGAACAGGAGGCAATACGAGATGGAATTTATGATATGTACAGATCAAGTAAGCTTTTGTGTTCAGTGCAAGTATAAAAATGTTTCGTTATATTTATTTGCAGAGCAACACGTTACACGTCATTCACTTTTGTTGTATCTGAAGGAACGGCAAATTTTTAATGGATCAGTAGATTCATTAGGTAGAATCTTGAAAAAGATTGGATTTAAATACAAGAAAGATGATTCTCGCCGAGCCTTAATGGAGCTTCAACATGTTGCTTCAGCAAGAATCGATTTTTTAAAATCGTATGTACAGAATTTAAACTCTGGAAAATCCTGGCAACCAGTATATGTAGATGAAACATGGATTTTTGAGAATGGTACAGTGACACGGTCTTGGCAAGATGACAGCCATAAGAGTGTAAAAAGAATGAAATGTGATGGCAAAAGGTTAGTTAATCGATATTAAATTTCCTGTATTTTCATGAATCATTTATTGTTTCCAGATTTATTGTACTACATGCAGGCAACATTAACGGTTTTATTGAAGGAGCTTCATTAGTATTTTCGTCAAATTCAAAGAACCCTGATTATCATGGAGAAATGAATGAAAATAACTTCTTAAAATGGTTTGAAAACCAGTTACTAAAAAATTTAGAAGAAACTTCTTTGATAATTATGGACAATGCCAGTTATCACAGCAGTTTATGTGACAAAAGTCCTAATAGTTCTTGGTCAAAGGCAAGAATAAAGGAATGGCTTCAGCAGCACAACGTTCAAGTAAACGATTGTTTGCTAAAACTGGAACTGTTGGAATTAGTGTCACGGTAATTGGCAATTATTACAAATTATTCAGTAACATTAGTGATGGTCTTGTTTTAGCAATAAGCCTGCGAAAACATACAAAGTTGACTAATTAGCTTTAGAATATGGACATCGTGTACTAAGATTGCCACCATATCACTGCATATTTAACCCCATAGAAAACATTTGGGGTATTTGTAAAACTTATTACAACAGACATGTTGGACGAGATGGATATGGTCAGGTAAAAGCTGTGGATATGTGGAAGGAGGCATTGAACCATGTGACTCCAGAAATGTGGGCGAATACTATCATTCATACTGATAATGTCATTAAAAAATGGTGGGACAGAGAAGTAGTATTTGACAGGGTTCTTTGACACCGAAGACGTTCATCCGTTAATTATATTGGTAAATAATGATTCCAGCACTAGTAGCGAAGAGAGTGAGAGTGATTAAATATGCAACGTTTACTTTCTTTGTATCTGTAAATCTTTTCTTAAATGTATTATATCGAAGCACTTCAGATTCCATATTATATTATAATAGCTACTAATTTTTGTATATTTTCTTTTGTTTACAAATAAAAGCTTTGTTCTTTTATATTTGAACATACCGTGTACTTTTTGATGACAATAAATATATCATAAAAAGCCAATGAACTCCAAACTGTTTCAAAATTTTATTCACTATGAAAAAAAAAATAAATTTAAATTCTTGAAATATTTTCTACGACTGCAGTTTTTAGTCTTAATAGAGTTAAAAGGAAATGTAAAACAATAAAACTTCAGGTTATTTACATTTAATAATTTGATATAACCAGAACTTTATGATTGCACAAAGATTTACCCAACATAAATTACCTAGACTAATTTGGAACATGCATACATTTACTCAAAGTTTATATTTCACCTCATTATAACATTAATTAAGTGTATTTGCATAGATAATTAATAAAAAAATAAATATGTATAAAATTCAAATAATTATGTCGCTTCAGAACTACTATAAACGTACTAGGCATTCACGTTCGTGACGTCACTGCAAACTTAGCTGCTTCTGTCTATATATGATTAAATATAGTGATTATGTACCCACATGGCAAGGAAAGATCTATCCAAAGCGTGTATTTTTCACGAATTATATTAATGTAGCCAATATGTATAACCCAAATGAAATCTCAAATGAACTTACACTATCTTCATTTAGGGGTTCGTAATGAACAGGAATTGGTTGCCAGCTGAGAGGTCCCCACTGTTGAACTGGTCCGGGTATCCAAAAACCAGCGTTTATCAGTTGCAGGCTGGCAATAGCGCGGTCAGTATCGGTCGCTTGGGCGTAGTAAATCGTGGGCGAATAGAAATCCCCCAGAAATTTATCGTACCTTTTTCTAAGAAATTTGCCCAGGTCGTACAAATTCATTTTACCATCCTAAAATAACAAAGTTTTATTCTGGATTTTATCACTTAGATAAAACTTACGTTAGTTAGGTGGCCCCATCCGATGGGGTAAAACGTTTCGTTTATGTAAGGATCTTTGGGGTATGTGTCCACCGGTGTGCGTATTCCATGACGTACTATCTGCACAAAAAGATAACAAAAAATTTAAAATAAACTGAGTTACCTTGAGGAGATTTAACTTGTAGGTTTAACAATATGAAGCCAGATTATACGACGAGAAAATTTAACTTGCAGTCGTGTTATGAACTATCTCTTTTCAATTGCAGCGGAGGTATTAAAATTTCCCGAAACTGAAGAAGATCTGTATAACTTGTCAATTCCGTTTCAGAAGGCACGTGTCTGCCATAAAAACAACCCAAAATGCTATATACTTCTTAATAGGATGCAGGTTTTCCTAATTTCGTCGGATGCGTTGATGATTTTTACATACATATTAAGGTCCATGGTAAATAAGCACTTATGTTAATAGGCACCAACAGACACCGTTAATGCTGGAAGGTGTACGTGATTCGTAAAAACGATTGATTCATCGACGTTTGTACTGGTGTATCATCTAAAATTCACGATTTTCGAGTTTCCAACATTATCATTTATAAGAAAACATACTCCACACGTTTGTGGTAATTGTAATGGTAGAAATGGAGGAGGTGAGGTTGGCAGCGGTGGAAGAGAGAGACAGCGGAAGGGTAATCTAAAAAGGACAGAACTGATAAAATAGTCTTTGGTATACAAAATAACACGACATGGTGTCAGGTATTTGAAAAAGACAAAGAGTTTAATAAGAAAAAAAATGGAAGAGGTGTAAGAGCTAAAGGATCAGGTACAGCAGTTACAGAGGCTAATAATAGACATGAAAATACAAAATCCATTGACACATCAAAGAAGAAGAAAAGAGCAAACCTGCTTTACTGCAAAATCACCTGAAAAATTCTATTTCAAGCAAAAACACTGGGCTGGATGGTTGAAGATGTATGAAAGGTACGAATAGCTGTAAATTTCGATAGAACAGATCAGAAAACCCAAATAAATAATTTATTATTGGCAATAGGAAAAGGAATAGATGAACTATTATTAACAATGAACAAGAAATATTCGAATTTAGCAAATACGAAGAAACAATAACCTGTTTAAATAATAAATATATAAATAAAATTAATACAGTGTATGAAAGAACTAAGTTCAATAAAAAAAAGGACGACAGTTTATCGCAAATCTACAAATGGACGGAAATATAACGTTGCAGAAGGTGATTAACAAAATTATACAGTCAGAAACCGTTAAAAGGAATAATAAAGAAATAAGAAAAGAGAAAGCAGGACAAAATGGGAATTATGTAAGTCGAAATTCGAATACAAAATATAGGAATGGAAAGAAAACAGAATTAGTAAATGGAAGAAAAATGACGACAGGTACAAGCAGAAAACGGATAGAATGAAAAGTAATAAACACCCTTATGTAAAGTGTCCAGCAAAGGACGTGATTTGTAAAAAGTGCACGAAAACTGATCAGTTCGCAAGACTATGCAGAACAAAAAAGTAAATGAAGCAAAAGAGGGCAACAGATCAGGAAGCGAAAGCGACCGCAATTGTTCAGTTCCAGAGGTAAGGACTCTACAAAAATTAAAAGTAAATAAAGCAGAAACTGAAGGAAGAGAAGCTTGGTACATATAATTAAATATAAAAGGCTAGAATCTAAAATTTAAGATAGAAACTGGAGCAGAGGAAGCAATATTAAGAAAGGAAGATTTCAATAAAATAAAAGGTATAAAATTAAAGCAAACAAAGAAAATTTTGGGTAGGACCACGGTAAAGCAAACGCACTAAATATTTTAGGGAACACAAAAGTAAAAACGAAACTAAAAAATGGAAAAGAAACATTAAACATACATGTGTTGGATACCATAGAAAATTTACCTTAATAAAATTACTGAAAAAAATTTTGTGCAAATCGTTTTTGATTGCAGTGAAAACCTCGAGCAGCCTCTGTACAGCTGTTTCAGCCCTGCTTGGGGCTTCTTCAATTTCAATTTGTCTATCCTACTGCAATGTCGCTATTTTATCTGTTAATAAAATTAGAAATTAGATTTATAAATATGAAGGGAACACACTCAACGTTTATAGATTTATAGATTTATAAATCTATAGCGAAACGTTGAGTGTGTTCCGTTCATATTTCTGTCCGGTTCGATATTAAAAAAACTTTGCACTTACAATAATAAAACGTAAGAAAACTGACGACAAAACAAAATTCGAAAAGCGGCGAAAGCCGTGAACCGGTGGAGTTTGAAACCGAATTAAATAAAATGGGTAGTTTTGATAACAGTATTGATCCAGAGATGAAAATGGGAATTGGTCGTATTGAACAAAAAAAGAAAAGTGTTTCACTACCTGGCATGTCATCAGCAAATCTTCCTTCTGAAGTTAGAGAGTTAATAAAAAAAACATAAGAGTGTCCATGAAACTTTGTATGGAAAATACATGCAGACAAAGAGAAACAACGAGAAAGACGACATCAGGAGGAAATGTTACTTTTGAGAGAAATTGGTAATCAACATACAGGGTGTTTCAAATTGCGTGGATATAAGATATGCATCTCCTACCATGCCCAAGCCTGATCTATGTAGATGCATACGTCCGGAAAACTGTTCCTCGAATATTCATATGTTTGAATATTTAAATATTGAATAGCTAAGTATTCAATTTATGTAAAAAAAAACGAAAAAACGTTGAAACTTGAAGCACCATACGAATTAGAGATAAATATTCGACCGAATCGATCATAAGCAACTAGATTATAAGATTTTGAGACACACGTTAGTTTAACCGCATATTCCTGGCCTCTAAATAAGATAGTTTAACTCAGGGGTGGCCAACCCAAATGATCTTGCGGGCCACTTTGGAAATTCATCACAACTCCGCGGGCCACATATAAAATTATGTATCCCCATTTAAATTTAGATACATTACAGACCTTTTTGGGGGTGAAAAATTGAAACATAATGAGTTATTATTACTGTGTTTATTAGTATTCTTACATGTAAACATAGATAATATAATAATAATGATACTAAACGTACATTGTAAAGAAATATATAACACCAAAAAATATATAAATATAAATGAAATAAAAAAATGAAATCATTAAAAAATATTTAGTGTACTAGTGCGCTATTTGTTTCTCCACTCTTTCACTTAGCTTTTGTAAATCGATCCCAATTTGGGTATTTGCACATCGTAATTGGTGTTGCAGGTTAGCGTCCGTTATGTTTGAGCGTGTTTTGTGCTTAGTCAATTTCATTTTTGAAAAAAACGATTCGCAGGTGTAAGTTGAACCAAAAGCGCTAACAATTTTTTGTGCCAAATTTCTCAAATTGGAAAATTTCTCTTTTGTGACGTAAGTGTTATAAAAATCTATTTTTGATTCTGATGTTTCGAAAATGTGCTTTAGTTCAATATTGCACTGTAAGTCAAACAGTTCCATTTGGAGATATTCTGGGGCCGACTCGATTTCAACATGAAAGGGAGACGAATATATTTCGAAAATTTTGTTGTATTTATCTAACTCTAAATTACTGAATCGGCTTTCAAAAGCAGCTGTAAATTTTCTAATTTCTTTTGCATATTTGATGTAATTATTACATTTTGATTTCTTAAATTCTTTCAACAATGGAAAGTGGTGAGCGTTATTACTTTTCAATTGCGATTCAAATAACAACAATTTCTTCTGAAATGCTTTGATGTTATTAAATGTATCGATTATAAGGTTATCTTTTCCTTGCAATGAAATATTTAATTGATTAAGTTTTTCGACAATATCCACTAAAAAGCATAAATCCGATAACCACTCACCATTTCTTAATTCTGGTACAGGTCTTTGCTTGTCATTCATAAACAAGTCAATTTCTTCTTGTAATTCATAAAACCTCTGTAAACATCTTCCACGACATAACCATCTGACTTGACTGAAGTATACAACGTCACCATATTCAGAATGTAATTCTTTCAGGAACTCCTTAAATTGTCGATGCGGAAGTGCATGTGATCGTATGTAATTCACTGTTTTTATAACTACTTGCCTAACATGATCCATCGATAATACTTGGGCACATAAATTTTCTTGATGAATCAAACCGTGGATTATAATTAAATCCTCTCTTTTGGAGCGATTGCTTGTTTTGTTGTTGGATTCTATTTTATCGATTAGTAATTTTATAGCTCCCTTTTGTTTACCAATCATAGCAGGTGCTCCATCAGTTGATATTCCAGAAAGTATTTCCAAATTCAAATTGTTTTCGCACAAACAGTTTTCAACAGCATTGAAAATATCTTTTCCTGTTGTTGTACCTTTTAAACTTATCAAATTTAACATTTCTTCAGTTATTTGAAATGATTCATTTACTCCACGAAGGAACACTACAAGCTGAGCTGAGTCTGAAATGTCTGTGCTTTCGTCAAATGCCAAGGAAAAATATTTGAAATCTCGAATTCTGTCGCGCAGTTTTAAGATAATTTCATTTGAAATGTCATTGATTCGCCGACACACTGTTTGCCGAGATAGGCTTAGGTTCGAAAATAGTTTGCTTTTATCAGACAAAATATCCTTCACAACAGCTTCCAAACATTCTTTCACAAATTCTCCATCCGAATATGTTTTCATTTTTTTTGCAATCACAAATGAAACAGAATAGCTTGCTTTAACAATATTGGAAGGTTGCTGTAATGCTGCACCAAACATTTTTTGTTGAGCCTTTAATTGCGACTTAAACTCCTTGATCTTCGATTGTTTCACTTCTTTATCGAACTTCAAATAATCTTTATGTTTTGTTTCGTAATGCCTCTTAACATTATATTCCTTAAACACAGCAACGACCTCTGGGCAAATTAAACACAATAATTTTGTATTTTGAATTATGAAGAAGTACTTTTCTTCCCATTCCTCGCTATACTTTCTATTTTCGTCCATTATTCTTCTTTTCTTTGCACTCATACTGAAAATAAAGAGAGATATTAAATATATCTTTTTAATTGCTAAATTAAAAGTCATTTTTAATTTAATAGGAGTTATTACCTGTCTGTTGTTGTTTTAAATATGTTGTTGACGTACGTCGTACAAGAATAATAAAATAATTATCCTGCAGTCACAGCACACAAAAGGACCCCAAAAAGCAAATTTTCACTTGAAACTGAGAGTCTGCTCTGCTCTGCTATCAACAATCAACTGTGCGTATCAGAGTGAAACATAGAACCGGTTATATTAGAATGAGATGTTCCAAAATGCGCGCCCTTTATGAGTTCGTAGAATATAATTTAATTATTTTGCGAATTCATAACTATAAACTCATAGAAAAATTTTGTGCAAATCGTTTTTGATTGCAGTGAGAACCTCGAGCAGCCTCTGGACAGCTGTTTCAGCCCTGCTTGGGGCTTCTTCAGCAGAAACGTAGCTCGACATTCCCACTGCAGACCAAAAACGACTTGCCCATTTTATTCGCAAATGCGATGTAAGAATGATGAACATATAAAATAGCGACATCTTACTATCGCTTTTTGACCTAACATTGCAGTAGGATAGACAAATTGAAGCGGGATTTGCTCCTAATGAGTCCCCCATGCAAGGCGGCCATGCTTGCTGTCAAAGCATAATGAAAGATTTTAGAAAAATTTTGTGCAAATCGTTTTTGATTGCAGTGAGAACCTCGAGCAGCCTATGGACAGCTGTTTCAGCCCCAAGCAGGGCTGAAACTATATGTTAAAAAATAAAATTTATAATTTTAAAAAGTCGAAAATCTTTTAGATTCAGACAAAATAAATTTTATTTCCTTATTTCGACTTGTAGAGTACGTCTCTATTTTTTTATTAAACCCTATGTAAATTTGAAAATTAATCGTTTTTTGAATATTTTAGATTTTATCGACAAAGAATATGAGTATCATCAAAATCAAAATTATGTTTTTGTATTATTGCATGTTTTACTATAACTCCTATGTTGTTCTGCCTACGTGAATTATCTTTTCTGAGTAATTCTCTTAAGTTTCTAATCTCCGAGATATTTCTCACAAATTACGATTCCTAGTTCATCATTACCAAAAATCTTCTTATTTCATGTATATTTTTTGGCTCCTCGTATTCCAAAATTGCTTTTACGCTTTCTTCGTCTGTTTTGATAACTCACTTGACAATTTTTATCCTAAATATTTTGTTTCTTTTGTACACCATTCGCATTTATTTTCATTTAACGTTAACCCTTGTTTACGTAACTCTCTTATTACTCTTTCTACTCTTTCGTTATGTTCTTTTATATTTCTACCTGTAATCAATCAATCCATGTGACAGTGAATTCCTTCCGTTCGTATTTTCGAAATAACTGAGCTTATTACTCTCTGGAATACTTCCGGTCCTGTTGTAATCAGTAATCCCAAGTGGCAGTCTATTGTAGACATATCTTCCAAATAGTGTTATACAGCAAGTATACTTTTGAGATTCTTCTCCTAATTTCAATTACTAAGACCCTGAAGATAGATCCAAGCTTGTAAAGATTTCAACTCCTGATAACTTCGCTAAATTCTCACATATCGAAGGCAATATAAATTTTTCCTTTTTTACATATTTGTTTAATTCAGTATAATCGATGCAAATTCTTATCTCCCTACTTGGCTCATTTGCTATGACCATAGGAGCATACCTCCACTGTTTTATTATTTCCTGCTCTACCACCTTCTTTAATTGTTTGCAACTTTATTCATTAATGGTTTGGGAACTCTTTGGGGTGTATTTACGGAATAAAGTGTTACCTCCTCTGACACTTTTATGTTATACTTAAAATGTACCTTCCAAGTTTCTCAAAAAGCTCTGGATATTTTCCCTTGATTTTTTCTTGTAAATACTCTTCTTTATTTTTTACCTCTTCCATTTGTGCAAATTTTACTTTATTTTTAATTAGATTCTACTATTTTTAATTTTATTAACGTAAATTACACTCTTATGTTTTTTTATTAACTCTAACTTCAGAAGGAAGATTTGCTGATGACATGCCAGGTAGTGAAACACTTTTCTTTTTTTGTTCAATACGACCAATTCCCATTTTCATCTCTGGATCAATACTGTCATCAAAACTACCCATTTTATTTAATTCGGTTTCAAACTCCACCGGTTCACGGCTTTCGCCGCTTTTCGAATTTTGTTTTGTCGTCAGTTTTCTTACGTTTTTTTATTGTAAGTACAAAGTTTTTTTAATCTCGAACCAGACAGAAATATGAAGGGAACACACTCAACGTTTCGCTACAGATTTATAGATTTATAAATATGAAGGGAACACACTCAACGTTTCGCTATAGATTTATAGATTTATAAATCTTGAGTTGAGTGTGTTCCCTTCATATTTCTGTCCGGTTCGAGATTAAAAAAACTTTGTACTTACAATTTTCATCGGACAAGAACCAACTTCAGTTTTATTATTGGTTTGAAACGATTTTCACATTGTAGTGCAGAACGCTTAACACCTTTTCTTTTAAATCATAAGAAACTTGAAGCCAGATGGCTTTTTTTTTAAATTTTTTTAAAGAAACCCCACATTAGGCAAATAATTTTATATTTATCGAGAAGAAATTTCGTTGTGCCTGCTTACCATGTATTGTCAACTTCCATTCTTTGAAATGAAACATGTCGTTTTCTATTAATATCTATAAAGAACCAATCAAAACTTTAATATCAGTAAAAATAACAAACATTTGCAACCGTCCCACAGAGGTCGATTCGACCATTCTAGAAGGACAAAATTTCAAATTTCAACTTTCTTCTATTTAAACAAAAAGAACATTTTAAGATGTCAAAATAGTCAGTGGTTAATGAACAAAAGCAGAAAAAATTATATGTACTTATGCATTTTGTAAACAATAGCCGAAACTTGCTCTCCCCCTATCATTTAAGCAAAGCTATTTTTACCTGTTTTCTGCTTTCTATGTTTCTGTATATTGCCCACATTATCTCCATGTTTAAAATTATTTTTGTAATAGAGTCAAGTTCTACAAGTATTTTTCTTTCCATTCTTGTTAAAATCAGACATATTTACGAATTTTCTTTTCAGTAATATCTTCAAACATGATGAAGACGTCTCGTATTATTGGACATGACTTTTTTTTACTTTTGCATGTTAATATTTTGTGTCACACATAGTAACCTGATAAAATATTTTGTAAGCAATCTATTATGTATGTTCTTTTAAGTAGACATGATCATTTAATGCGATTTTAAGTGATAACTGAAATACATATTTTTTTCTCAGGATAGGAAACTCACCTACAGTGTTTTGAGTTATCGCTCTGAAGCACTCTCGGAGTATTTTCATTTTGTTTTAACCTCGTGTAAAAACAGAGGATAGAGATACTCTCAAAGTGCTCTAGAGCAGTCAATCGAAAACGCTATTAGTTGAAGGAAGATCTTCGAATAATAACGATCAGGCGCACGTAAACTTAGGTTTAAATGTATTTTTGATATTTTAAAAAGAATCTTAAAATTTCAAAAAGGCAATTAGAAAAAATAACGAGTGTCTGAAATAAAACAACAACAGGTTAATTTTTGGGAACCTAATTTAAATTTATATTTATATTTAGTTTGACACTGAAATAACATTTAACGAATTACCATATGGGGGTTTATGTCTTTGCTAAAAGTACGAAATTATCTAAGACGTACAGACCTTGTTTGTAAATTTTTCCGCTGCCTACTTTACCAGTTTTTTTTATTCAGACACTCGTTATAAGCGTATCAATTAAAAAAAGGAAACGAATGCCCGGAAGGTGCGTAGAAATTTTGTCCCTCTAGATTGGTCTAATCGAACACTGTGCATCCTATGCATCTTACGAAGTTCAATTAGAAACAGGATCGAGAATAATGGAGCGTAAGGCGGCTTGTCCACGACAAGAATTTTCGCCGGAACGGTAAATCTACCGGCCGGCAAAAAAATTGATGGCTTTGTCCACGGAGACGGTAATTCAGCCGTATCTATGGTCAGGTGCATAATTACTTTTAATTTATGGAATGGATGTGGATCATATTTGTAGTTTTATTGTTTTTTATTATTTTTAAAATCAAAATGATCTTTATTCAATGTACAAACTTCTTTTTAAGCTTCAAAAATGAGCCTTTTATCTTTAAATTTCTCTGTGATTTTGTTCCGTCTTTCTTCGATTAAAGTAATTAACCATGTATCAACTGTATCTACATTGAATTCTTCAGTCATTTTTAATACACAAGCCGCTTTATAGCCTAACTAAAATATAAGTACACGGCAGATATGCCGGTTCGTGGACACGGAGAGTAGTTAATACATGTCTCACTACGAAACCGGCACACCGTCCGGCTGCCGTCTCTGCAGTAGGAATCCGGTACTGCAAACGGCACCGTGTTTGGAAAATTTACCGTGCCGGCTCCTGGACAAGAGAGAATATAATCTAATGCATTACTACTAATCCGGTAAATTCGCTGGGATGGCGGACGGTGAAAATTCTTGTCGTGAACAAGCCGCCTAATGGTAGACATATCTTTACGGGATCCGAGGATGTTCAGTCTGAGAAGGTGGAAGAAAAAGGTGATGAATCAAGAACAGAGGAAATTAACTTTAATTCAAAGAGCACAAGTAACAACATTGTGACAGAAACTTATTTGACACATATCTTAAAAATACATTTCATCTCAGATTATAATTAAATCAGGTCGAACTGTAAAAACACCCATAAAGTATAGCAGCTACGTAACAAACAGGATGTTAGGTAATTGGCTGGACACCTTCAAACAGCGCGTTGGGTACACTTTCTATTGTAAAAAAGCCTTAATAATCGAGGGTGCTGCGGCTTTAGTTTTTCATAATTTTCTTGTTTTAAGTCGATGAAAACTGTTTCGAAACCACTGATTTTCTTATCTACTGTTACAGCCATGTGCCGAACGCCATCCTGGCGGCCATAAATTCCCAGATGGTTTATTGTTTTATGATAAGCAAATTAGGCACGTTCAGTATCTAAATAGATTTCAGAGTGTGCAGGTCAGGATCAGAATTAATGCTATAAATATGTTGGAGAACCATATTACGGACCTGCAGTATAAATTTTCTCAAATTGAGAATTCTGCGTCATCATCTTTGGATTCTGAGAAAATTATACAGGAATCTGTAGAACGTGCAAAGCGTGCTACTAATATTGTTATCTTTGGGCTTAAAGAGGAACTTGTCGCAACTAATATTGATCAGGCTAATATTGACATTGCGCTAGTGCCGAAGATTTTGCAAAAAGTTGGCTTAAATGAAGATGAATTTTATTCCGTTCGTCTTGGTAAATTTGATAAAACTAAACGGGATCGGTGCCGTCCTCTCAAGGTCTGTTTAACCAACACTAACTCTGCTAGAAAAGCTATACAAAATTCTGCTAATCTTAAAAACTCAACTGAATTTACCAATTGTTTTATCACACAGGATCGTACTCCTGTACAAATTGAGTTGCACAGGCAGATCAAAAATGAATTAAAGCATCGTGTCTCTAATGGTGAAAGTAACCTAAAAGTAATTTACAAAAATGGTATCCCATCTATTGTTTCTGTGTCCAACAACAATGATTTAAACTAAAATTGCCCAACAGAATTCCCAATTACTTAAACATCTTTTATCAAAACGCTCGTGGGTTACGTACTAAAACTCATGAATTCTATCTTAATACATGTGAACATCTTTATGATTTTAATGTGATCACTGAATACTGGTTGAATGATTCTGTTAAGAATGGCGAACTTTTTTTCCTCAATATTGTCACGTGGTTAGGAGTAGGTAGCGGGTTCTCAGTGGTAGAGCTTGAAAACACAGTTTACCAAAACAATGTATACCTTTATTTAATGAATATTATTATCTATCGGCGGACGATCTTTAAATGTGCGGGGGTGCGTTTTCGTGATTATCGTAATCGCGACGGGTCGGCTGCGACAGCGAGGATGAGGAATCCCTCTGTGCTGGGGTTGAAGAGACCCGACGATTCGGCTAACCGGATCCAGGGCGATCTCGAGGGCTGCAGCAATTGCGATGAGATGTCCTGATGAGGGTGGCGGCAGCAAAGGGTCGGTGAGGATGCCTCCGTGGAACGGGCAGCGTCCTGATGAGGGTGGCGACAGCGAGGCGTCGGTGATGATGATCCTTCTTGGAAACGGCAGCGTCCTGATAAGGGTGGCGGCGGCAAGGCGTCGGTGATGATGCCTCCGTGGAACGGGCAGCGTCCTGATGAGGGTGGCGGCAACAAGGCGTCGGTGATGATGATCCTTCTTGGAAACGGCAGCGTCCTGATGCGGGTGGCGGTTGCACGGCGTCGGTGAGGAAGGTCCTCCTGGGGAAGTTGGCACTAGGCCTACTTGAGTCGACGGCTGGTTCGACTGCGAGGGCGGCTGCCCTTCTTACAGTAGGCACTAAGCCTACCGGAGTCGGGTTCGACTGCCTTCCCATCTTCTTCCGTACGTTATATAGGCGAAAATCTGTCTATTCGACTGTTATGACATGTTTCTGTGTTCTCCTTTCGTCACCTGTTGTATTAATTTGTCCCACATATAGCGCGTGCCACCGATGTTTTGTTATGAAACGTGAACCGCATGTAGCTTAGATTTCGCAAGATTGCTGTCTTAATTGTTCTACTTTATTCCTCGCGGAAATTTTTCGTCGCGATACCTTTACATTTTACATTTTATAATTATTAATTTTAGGCTAAAAATTAAATCCTTATCGTGACAATATGATGTTGTAAGGTGCGACAGGAATTTTTGTGCCACAAATAAATCTACTGGTGGTGGTGTCATTATTGGTATTTCTAGAAATATTGAATTTGAAATCATTGATGCTTTTGATTTTTTTAAACTCATTCCTTCAGTTGATTATGTTATTTGTAAATGCCAATTCTCAGTTTACATGTTCTACCTTGCATCATTTTATGTACCACCAAATCTATCTATTAATGACTATGAGATATTTTTCGAAGCCCTGGAAGTATTTTCAACTAATAAAACTTTAATGATTATTGGGGACTTCAATCTTCCTAAGTTCATTGATATTAACGCCACATGTTTAAAAGTGCGATTTCTGCGAAATTTTTGTAATTCTTTAGAATTTGTGCAACATAATCAGGTATGTAATGGTGACAATAGATTACTAGACTTGGTTTTATCTAATCTCCCACATGAAGTTAATGTCACACATGAAGATCAGCCTCTCGTTGTTGAGGATGTTTATCATCCTGCTTTGGCTATCACAATTAAAAGTTTACCACTTGTAAGACCTACTTTTCCTGTTGCGCAAGCTAGAAGGTATAATTTTCGTAAAGCCAATTTTATTGAACTATACAATAATCTTCTTAATATTGATTGGTCCGTTATTGAATGTTGTTCTGATGTTAATATTTGTATCGAAAAACTTAATGAGATTATTTATAGCATTTTTGAAAGAACAGTACCTGTGTATAAATCTCATACAACTACTTATCCTCTTTGGTTCACGTCGTCAATTATTCGTAATTTAAAGTTAAAAAATCATTACCGACAAAAGTGGTTAGCTACAGACAATTTAATTTTTCTTCACCAGTTTAAACGTTTACGTATTTTATGTAAAGAACAAATATCTTCTGCGTATAAATCATTTACGTTTCGTGCTGAAGAATCCATTCTCTCTAATCCGAAGCACATTTTTCAATATGTCCACATGTGGCAGGGCACTTCTCGTATTCCTAATAAGTTATATTCAAGTGATAATAAGACATACACCAGTCCTCAAGATATTGTCAATGGATTTGCAAAATTATTCTCTGCTATGTTTTTGCCTGACACTCAAAACACTGTGCTTTCGGATGTCTTTTCAAATGTTTCTCCGTTATCAATGCCAACTGTCTCTGAAGAAGAACTGTTAACAGTTATGGCAAAATTTCCAGTAAAGTTTACTGCTGGTGAGGATTCAATTCCAAGTTTTTTGATTCGTGATGCTAGATATGTGCTTGTAAAACCTCTTCTGCATATTATAAATCTTGCAATTGCTAAGTCTACTTTTCCAGACATCTGGAAACGCGCTAGAGTTACGCCTGTTTTCAAAAAAGATGATAAGACACAGCTTGAAAATTATCGTCCTATTGCCATTTTAAATAATTTTGCCAAAATCTTTGAACAGGTTATTTATAAACTAATTTACAGTAGGATTAGTTCTTATATTTCGCCCCATCAACACGGTTTCATTTCTGGTCGATCTACTACTACAAATTTGGTGACCATAACGCAATACATAGCGGAAGTGTTGGATAAGCAAGGTCAGGTTGATGTCATATACACGGATTTATCCAGTGCTTTCGATACAGTGCATCATGGTCTCCTCCTCAATAAGCTCAGCTCTTTAGGAATGGTTCCGTCTTTAGTGTGTCTTCTGCAATCCTATCTATCTGGCAGAGTGAATTACGTCTTTTTCAATGGCTATAAATCATTTGAATATCCAGTGACCTCTGGTGTGCCTCAGAGCTCAAATTTAGGGTCCCTACTTTTTGTCATTTTCATCAATGATTTACTAGACTCATTAGATTGTCACTCGCTTGCTTTTGCTGATGACTTAAAAATCTATGCTTCTATTTCAAATACTAGGGAAGCTGAACGGCTCCAGCAGTGCCTAAACACGATTATTTCCTGGTGCGCTGATAATTGTTTGAAGTTGAACGTTAACAAATGTTGCGTCGTAACATATACAAAGAAGGTCTATCCTGTTAATTACAATTACTGTATTAAAAGTGAGCAACTGTTTAGGAAAAGTGTAACTAAAGATTTGGGTGTTACCTTTGATTCTGCTTTAAGCTTTTCTCACCACATTGACTTGAGCTTGTAAATCTTTAGGGTTTGTTTTGAGATCTGTGAAGTATTTTAACAATATTGAGATATTTAAGTGCCTTTACAACTGTTTTGTTCTCAGTCGATTAGAATATGCTTCTCAGGTATGGTCTCCGTATTATATCTGTTATCAACTAGATATAGAGCGAATACAACGTCGGTTTCTCAAATTTCTTACCTTTAAAATCACAGGTGTTTATCCTGAGAGAGGCGTTGATTATGACTTTTTACTGCAAACACATAACTTTCAATCTCTTAAACACCGACGAGATCTGCATGGTGCCAGTTTCATTTGGAAGTTACTTCACTCTAAAATTGTTTGTCCTGAAATCTTGGCTTCTCTAAATTTTCTAGTACCTCGATTTAACTCCAGATGGACTACTACATTTAAACTGCCAATACCAAAGAGTAACATTCTAATTAAGGCACCTCTTTACTCTATGTGCCGTCATGTTGATGCTATGTACAGTGATATATTTTTATGATAGATCTTTTTTTCCTTTTTTTTCTTACATTATATTTATGTGTATACCTTTTGTTGTTTTGTTTTAGGTTAGGTTTAGGTTTAGTTCTAATCGTTCTATATCTACTCTTCTTTTTTGTCCTGTAATTGGGTTTATCCTGTTGGGCGACTACCTGCATAATAATAATAATAATAATAATGCTTATGTTGATATTATTCTAACGTACGACGAATGTAGGTGCAATGCACGTGCTGCAGAACGCACATACCGGCGACGGTATCGACAGCGTCTTGTGCCGAATCGATAAACAGTTGTCGCAATAGTGCAACGGGCAAGAGATACGGGACACCTTCAACCATCACATCAGGACGTTGGAAGACAACGAACTCTTGATGTAGACGAATTGATTCTGGAACGCGTAAATAACGACCCCACAGTCAGTGCACGTCAAATCTCTCGTGAATTGGAGTATCACACTGAACTGTCTGGCGTACATTGCACGAGCAATTATTATACCCCTACCACGTGCAACGGGTACAAGCATTATAACCACGAGACGGAGAAATTCGGTTACGATTTTGCCATTGGTTACAACGGACAATTACGCGGAATCCTGAGTTCCTAGCGAAAGTCTTATGGACAGACGAAGCTTGTTTTACGCGAAATGGTGTATTAAATTTTCACAACGCACACGTTTGGGCAGACGCCAATCCACATATCACTCGTCGTAGAGGATATTTCCAACACCGATTTTCTGTAAATGTGTGGGCAGGTTTTATCGGTGATCACTACAGCATCAAGGAAAATAGCCCGTCCAGTCTCCCAGATGCTGATTACGCATCGTAACACCCCCGGTGTAGCGCAGATCTGAATGGTTCGATTGCGCTGTTTAACAGAGACGCGCGTTGTTGAGTATTCTCAGGTATTCGAAATTCGAATAGGGAAGAAAATACTCAAATTTTTCAGCTATTAATCGTTATTAAAATTAATTATTAAATAACGTTCCAAATTTTCGTTCGTTCGTTCGTTTCGATTTGCCATGAGAATGTCTTGTCTTTTAAAGCGAGAAAATGATCTCTCAACAGGTTGTGAGAGACGTTTTCTCTAGGTAAATTTTGAACTCTTCAATATTTTCGGAGAGACTGAGCAACCAAATAAATGTCGACTCGTCAAAATCAAAATTAATGAGTCGCAGAATTCGATCGTAGAATCCCCCTGCCTATCGAAAATGCAGCGAGAAATCGAGTCCCGCCACGTGCGGAATACAACGCCTCTGAGTTTGGACCCTCAGATTCGAGGCATTAGTGATAACAAATAAATAAGGAATGTATTATACAGCGTGTAACAAAAATACCGGCCGCTACTTAAAGGACGAATTTTACAGATCAAAAGAAAGAAAAAACTTCATATAATGTGGTAGCTTTGAAAGAATTTGGTTTGTTGAGCTAGAAGGATTATTTTGCACTGAAAGCAGGAGTTGTTTACAATTAAAATAGCTTCGAGCTTTTAGAATTTCTTCCGCGTTTTCAATTGATCTAGCTAGCGCCATGTAAACGTCAACATCTTGATTGTTTCCACAGCGCTCTTTGTAAAAATAAAAAAATTGAAATTTTGGTCAAAAAGTCAAATCAACAGTAATGTGTGATACATTTGCTAGAATCGGAGAAAAAAATCTTTATTTAGAAATATGAAAATCGGCCTGTAGTTTTGTTACAACCTGTATATTCAATATAATTGTATCCTACGTTATATTTTTTACTGTTTAGCCGTGGAATGTTGTATTACTTGAATAATTAAACAAGTAAATAATAAAATTGTTTTTATTTCAAATTTTACATTCTGTAATAACGTGAAGGAATCGTGACGTCAATGAGACGTCTATAAAACGTCATCACTATGACGCCTTTAAAACGTTGTAACCATGACGTCAATAAAACGTCACAAACATGGCGTCTATAAAAGGACGTCGCATGTGGTTGAAAATGACGTCAAAATAACGTCAGTGTGCTATCTGGGTTGGTAGGTATCTGAAAGCACTCAGAGACTATACGAACCAAGTTAATAAATTAGAAGAGGTGGGGCGTTGGCTTGTGAAAATATGGAAAGAATTGAAACAAAGTGACGGAACTTCGCTTATTTTATGTGTGGATCGTCGATAACATTCTGTTATTCCAGATATAGGCAAAAATACTCGACATTGGTTTCATTTATTCAAAAACTTTGTTTCTCAAATTTTTCGACTTTTGATTTTATTCGTTTTTATTGTTTATTTTTTACTTGTAAATGGTGATTTTATAACACATTAAACAGTTGTTATTAAATTGTTTCAAATCAACGTCAACCGTTTAAATAAAGAAAACAAAGAATATTATTTTACTGAGTGGTGCGTTAATTTCTTGGAGCAGTGTAGATCAAAATGAAAATTTATTTATGCGATTCCTTATTGTTATATTTTTTTACTTACAGAACTATAATTACTGTATACAGAATGTTATCGAATAAGATGGCAACAACTGTACCACGTGTAGACATCAAACTATTGCAATTTAACCTAATTTATTTATACACAAAAGTCTTTCGTTTGAGCTATAACCTCCTAAAGCATAATTTCTTAAATATCTCCAGAACTGTTTGAGATAGAGCGTTGAAATTTGACATGCAGGACAAGTGAAATACAAAGATGGATATGTATACGGAAAATTGTGTGGCGTAGAACGTGCGAAGTAGGTTAACATTTTAGTAAATAAGTTTCTTATTGTCAGTTTTTAAAGAAAATTGAAACAAAAATTGAAAAGTTCGAATAAAATTATACCAGAAATGAACTAAGTTCCACCTTCGTCAGATTAGCCGTTTTAGGAATAATTAGGTCGAAAGATTTTATTGCTGCAAAAACTCGAAATTTAGAAAGTTCTAACTTGCCTTGAAACCATTAGCTGGATTTCTATAAGTATATCTGTACTTTACATGTCATTGTACATAATGTTGCATAATTCTTTTTCTCAAAGTATGCTTTTCATAGGTTATACCACAGAAACGAAAAACTTGTATATACAATGTGATTCAAAAGAACCGCATCATCACTTAGGTGGTCTTTAGACTCATTTACTTGTTCTCAAAATCTAAACAAAATGTTTCTAGAAGCTTTCTTTACCTAGATACAGGCCTTCAAAGATGGGAAATTGATGTTGGTTTCTATTAGCAAGATGATTAAGGTTAGTGTTCTATTAATGAAAAAATGAAAAACGTAGATAAATGCCGATAAAAATTTCCTTGTTAACGAACATAATTAATATTAAGTAATAAAGTAGAAAAAGTCTTTTGAAATCTCAACATTATTTTAAAAATAAGGTCAGCAACGGTGCACCCAGAATTCGGTGTTGCTACGGTTACCTTGGACTGATATGTGACAGTACTGACAGTAAATAAAATTTGCCGATGGTGGTGTACTATTTTTCGTGATGGACTGAAACGATTCATTGGAGTAAACAGTGAATAACGTAAAAGAAGTCTTGATGCTGCACAAATAATTATGATAAATAAATGTTTTAAAACATTTGTTGCAAATCGTTTTTGATTGCAGTGAGAACCTCGAGCAGCCTCTGTACAGCTGTTTCAGCCCTGTTTGGGGCTTCGTCAGCTTTGACAGCAAGCATGGCCGCCTTGCACGGGGGACTTATTAGGTAGCAAATCCGCTTCAGTTTGTCTATGCTACTACAATGTTAGGTCAAAAAGCAATCGTATGATGTCGCTGTTTAATCTGTTGATAAATAAATGCTAAGAAATGTTTAAGGAAGCATCAGAAGACTAGGAAAATGTATTGAGGCAGTCAAAATTTCGACCGTGTATTGCAGCGGTTTAATTTTATTCGTTTGGTTTTTGATTATAATTTTCTGATTTTGAATTAATTCGATATTGAAATAATTCATTAAAACATTGAGTATGCCATAAGTTATTGTCTTAGTTTTATAGTCTACTCGTTTGCTTCTTTCAGTTTACGACATTTTTAAATTCTTTGCAAGTTTACCTGTTCTTTTTTTCCTGAAAAGCACCCTTCGGCCAACTCCTTCATCAAATTTTTACTTAAGAAACTTAAGAATATTTAAATAAAATAAAGTATTATGAACTGACAAATATTATTGTGTTAAATTTGATTACCGAATGTTTTGGCAAATCAGTTCAACTTTTAAACCTTTGTATCTCGAAAATCACGCATCACAAAACAATTCTAAAAACATATTTATGCTCCTAATAACATTCTCTATCAAAACCTAAGCCATGGTGCGACACTTTTGAATCACAGTGTAGATAAATCAGGTTAAATCGTAGTATTTTGACATCGTCTATGAGTGGTATAATTATTGCCCTCATAATCGATAACACCCCGTAGAAACTACATAAAAATAATAAGTAATACAAAATAGCACCGTACAAATATTGACAACTAGCAGTGCAACTGCTTTTTCTTTCCTTCAAAAATTCGGAACGACTAGTGTGAAAATCAGAGAATCTTTGCTAATATAATCGAATTTCTCTTTTTAAAAATAAGAAAATGATACCAATGATGAAGTTTCAAATTAGACACCAGATATACAAGTTGTAAGAGGAGATTATTATCGAAAACCTGGGTAAGGTTTGCTATTTGCATCGAAACCATTTCGTATCTCTTAGAATTAATTTTTAGTCTTATGCTAATTAGATTTGGGTGATATCTACTTACGATATGGACCAAGTGAAGCTCCTTAGTGTCATCGGTGGCGCTGGACTGGACCGCTCCGGCAATGATGGCGATCACCACAACCGTGCAGAACCCCATCGCGAGCAGAATTATGGTGTCTTTCTTCATCTGCCCATTATAAATAAACTGTATGCATTATCATAATTATACAGAAATGTTAATGGGGAAAGACAGTTTCAATAACACATTCCTTCTAATATTAATATTAACATCTAGTCACAGGTGCGTATTCAGCCCTTCTTAATATCACAGAATCTAGTTAAACTTAATGGTGAATTTTAAAATTATAAGATTGCAGCTCTCTGAAGAAGCTGCGCCGACAGCGAACATTCTAACTGTCCATAAAAAAAGTTGTCAAAGAAAAAACTAAAAGTTGTTTCTAGAATGGCTTTAGAGTCGTCGAAAAAATATAGAATATTTCTTGTTAAAATGCCTCTTTTTAGAACATTTAAATTTTTTTGCGTTTATTTAATTTGTTCAATTTTCGAGGAAATTTATTTTTGCTTTCACAATCCGATCTATAAAAAGCTGGAAACACATGACACACTACATTTAGTAACAAAGATACAAATATTTTTATAATTAATTACTCTCGCAATTTTTGTAAAAATTTTATCATGGTTTCTGCATTTGACAAACAATCAAGAGCTTTTAGTTGTCGACTAGTTTCACGCAATTTTTACCACGGAGAACGTAAGTTCATCTGAAATCATTATCTTATTTTTTTATGAAACAAAATAATTTTTTAGAGACAAAGAAGAAAAAATACGAAACTTTTCGGATCGGTTTAAATAAAACAGCACACCGGGAAAAGCAATTCGCTTTTCTTCGCGAATATGAAATTAACTGAATAATACTTGACTTTAAGAAAGATTTTAGTCGGGAAATAAAAAAAACGCGAGTTTTGAATAATCGAAAAATGGCTGACTTTGCCAGACTCTAACTAGAGGGCTTCTATTGGCCAAGAGATTGGCTTTATTTTTGAGCTACGTAGTGCGATTTCAATGAAGATTTCGGGGTTTCTTCTGTCAATTCAGCAGTCTTAGGCTGAGTGGCACCGACTGAAATGAAATGTCTTAATCCATGTTAATTTTTTACATTCATATTTCGCTCTAATCGTTACGGTCAGGCTTTCCTTTATGCACGCATGTTAAGGCTGTTTGCTCGGCCCCAAAATCGTTTTTCCCATTTCCTGGGCTTATTTTTCATTAAAATCGTACCAATTTTTCGCGAAAAATTTTTAAATAGATTCTGTTAGGCGGCTAAAGGCTCGTTTTTCGAGAATTGCCAAAAAGGCCTTAAAAAAAATTAAAATTAAAAAAATTCGAAAGTGTAAGCCTTTAGCCGAAATTTCGCAGTATTCAATAATAATAAACCGTTTAGTTTTTTTTTTATTTTTAAAAATAAGGTCAGGAAATGGGAAACAAATTTGAAATTTTCGGAATGAAATCGCTGAAATCAAATGTGGTATGTGATACACGCTAGCTCCGCCTTCGGGCCTAGTGCAAGAGGGGGGAATTCGCACATTCATTCTCCCGATTTAGTGACAGATGAAGAGTATGAGTGAGAGCGAATGCGTTTCAGTGCGTGTATGAGTGAAACACAGAATACACGCACCGTAAACACACGAACGCTACCGAGCGCTGCCAGAAAATAATTCTACAAAGATTTCTCTTTTCAGAGTCGTGCTTTTTGGTAAATTTTTTACGGTACATTGAAAGAAACATTTTTGTCATAATAAACTTCTGCAAATCTGGTAGTCATGCACTTAATTAGTTTTAAAAAGGGAATGTTCAACATTTTGCTCAATATTTTGTTATTTATTTGTGTACACATTTACCTTGACATCATTAAAAATGCCTGTTAATGCATGTAATTAATATTATGTGATAACACAGGAATAAACAAAGAGTAAAATGGGTCGGTGATGTAACATTTGGAATATCAAGTTCACCCAAATAGTGAAACGGAACTGCGTCAAATAATTTTTGTTTCTACACAACTAATTGAATAAAATATAAATACTTGATGAATACGAGGATTCAGATCTCATCAACTGTAACCTAATCTACAACCACGGTTTCAAATTTGTAAGTGCATCTGCATTATACGATATTTTTAAACATTCGTCAAGCATCTCAAAAAAAAAATTAAAAGCTTGTTTTTGATCCTGTTAATATTAACATTCTGGTGATAATAGTGCGGCCATTTTGAATCATATTGTACTACACACCAAAAGAATCTGGAACACGTAATACGTTCTGTTGTAAATACGAGGAGTTAATTATTGTTGCTATCATGTATTCGTCCGTTTGTTTATTTCCGTGTTTTTTAAGTTTCTGTAGAAACAAGTTTAAAATTGCATTCAAACTAATAGCGTTTTCCACTGGCTGCACTAGTGCGCATTGAGTGTATTTCCAACTCGGTTCAGCTTTATGTAATAAAACGAGATGGAGATACACTCAGTGCATACCGGTGCAGCCAGCGGAAAACGCTATAATAAAATAACTCAAATATGTATGCACAACAATTGTCTCAATTTTTTTTAGTGGACATAGTACAGTTAGATATTATATGGCATTATATAATATGGAATCTTGCAGAGCAGATTTCAAATACAGATCTATTTCAGAATTGTTACCAGATTATCAGAAAGACGTTTCAACTGTCCAGATCGATCAGGATCGTTATTTTAATTTTCTTTTAAAGCCAGTATAGGCAGCATATGTTCTAAATGAAAATATTTTAACTTCGGCTTCATGTTATGCCAAAAATTGTCATCTTTTTTAATCTGAAAAAGAAAACGTATTACAGGTGTGTTGTAAATGTAAATTGCTTGTTATTTTTTCTAAAATCGTCTATAATTTCTATTTTATATACTAGTCTTCAAAACCAAATCGGTTTTACTTATTTTTATTGTCAAAATTATAGCTTTCGTGTGCTTAAAAGTTGAAACTATTACAAAAATAATCTTGTAAGATTTCAGAAAAAAATAATGTATTATGATGAATTCAGAACTTTCTTGACGTTTATGTAAATAACATTACTTGTTCACGTATCATTCCCAAAGGTGTCCATACAACGAATACAACTATTCGTTAAAGCCAACTGCCCTTGAATCTGATAATAGTAGATATGTGTTTTCTTCAGTTTCACAGTATTGCCATCCAAAAAGAAATAGGGCATAACTTTCATCTTTGCTGCTTCCTGAGGAGTTATTTTGAACTTCGCTAACTTATAGGGACACTTGATCTCAATTATAGCATCCTCACCAACTAGTCCATCAGGACTAGCTCCAAGATACGGCATTTCTTTAGATATAAATAATCCGCCGTTCAACTTTATGTCCAAATTCCTGTGAAAATTGTTTTCTCGCAATTTCTTCATGGTTACGGCACCAATTTGTAACTATACTTTCGAAAAATTAGAGGAAATTAATTTTTACGCCAATTTTTTGGCATCAGTTGTTTGACGTCTTTTACAGACAATACCAAATTTCGTTGCTGTTAGTCTTCGCTCTTTATGCCATTTCACTTTGGTGTTTTGGCCAACAGTGTTTCTCTCTAACGATTCTAACTCTATCTGGGTCCTGCTCAAGTAGTCCATTAAAGATCATTTCTTTTCTTCTAAGTTTTTAAGAGGGATCACCTCTTCTATTAGTCCGTAGTCACCCTCAGCTTCGGCTGCCTGTTTTCTTTTCTGCCTTGCCCAAGAAATAGTCGTGCTCTGCATTTTCGGTAAAAACGTCTCCTACGCAACTTTGACGTATACAGTGTACCCGGATAGAAAGATGATTAAATTAGCAAAAAGGTGCAGGTTCGAGAGCTTATTAAGAAACCATTTTCAAATATTACTTGTCATGGCCAACTTGATTATATTGAGATGCTGCTGAACTAGTTTGCACGATAATTTAAGTACTTTTATGGGCACTTAATAAAACTAATCCCATTTTTACAAATTTTCAATAATCTAACCTAACCTTAAAATTTTAAATTGGTGATTTTGTTGGCCCTTTTAAGAGAGACTTTTTTCTAAATGCAATGATGTATCACATGGTATGGAAACTTCTTCAAAATTTTGGGAAACAGAACTTATTCTTTTTATGAATAGAAATCGCTAGTGCCATGATCACAAAACTTTGTTATCGAGACTGATGCAAGCTAACCGTGCCCTTGTTAACGTTGGTAATAAACGGGCGTTTACATTACATACATATTTGTATTATACATGTGTCCTACATATTGTTTGACAAGTCTGGAATGAATCTGAAATTTGTCTCATACTACTATTACATTTTTCATGTATTTGACATGTATCCGACATGTTTTACCAGACAGATTTCTATTCCAAATTAATGGAAAACACAGCGATCGCAGACCATACAAAGGTACTTTACGCACGTGCAGAATAGTTAGCTGTTTTAAACTATTAAGCGATCTGATGGTTTGTGACGATGGAGTGATTCAAAAAGTGCATAGTAATATTATGCTGCCGCGGCCAAAAACAAAAATTGATTGTCATCTTTCACGAGCGATACTTTTTTTATTATTAAATACTAGATATGTAGCGAACAGGTCACATAGTGTAAACGATGTCCTGTGCTAGTATTTGTCGAAGACTTGTGCTAAAGATTCATCAGGATTTGTATGCGACAAGTCGACAGTTTTGTAAAGATTTGTTTTTGAATTTATTGAAGACATGTATGTAATGTAAGCACTCCTTAAGGATTGCAGAACTTTAAATAGGTCTCGATTCACTTGATCGCGACTATACGTATACCAACTGCTACAAGAACGTAGAACTTACTCGTGAAATATACGAAGCTCAGTATCCAGAAAAGGCTACACAGATGAAGCTGCAGTGCCACTGATCGTTCGTGGACAATCGTGTACAAGCGATTAAAATTTTTCACCAATGAAATTCTTATCTTTTTGGCACATCATACCCCTAGCTGATGTGATATTGGTTTAAAATTTTAATGGCTCGCTCACCATTGGCTGCAATCGATCAGTGCCACTGCAGAATAACTTGATAAACAAAAAGCAAAATTTCTGTGATCATGGCACTAGCGATTTCTGTTCGTAAAAAGAATAAGTTCGGTTTTTCAAAATTTTGAAGAAATCTCCATATCGTGTGCTACATCATTGCATTCAGAAATAAATTTTCTCTTAAAAAGGCCAAGAAAATTAGGGAGTACCAATTTAAAATTTTAAGGTTAGGTTAGATTATTGAAAATTTGTAAAAATGAGATTAGTTTTATTAAGTGCCTATAAAAGTACTTAAATTATCATGCAAACTAGTTCAAACCGCACCTCAATACCTTAAATAACAAAAAAGTTACGGCAAATAAAAGAAATGAGGAGACTTTGGTTTTAGTAAAATTTTAACCAAGTTGGCCATGACACGTAAGTTTGAAAATGGATTCTTAATGAGCTCTCAAACCTGCAACTTTTTGCTAATTTAATCATCTCTCTATCTCTTCAAAGACAGAAGTTACCCATGCTGTACCTACGTATCCGGGCACACTGTATACTTTGGTATATTTGCCTGGACTTTTCCCGATCATTCTCTTATAAATGCGGTGGTGATATTGCTCTTTGAAATTTTAAGAAAGGCTCGCAGCGTGGCACTTCACTTCGTAGCTATTTTTCAAAGAGAAGAACTCTTTTTCCACCAACAAATTTTGAAACAATTGAAATGTACGTCTCCGCTGCATTAATGTTCATATTTAAAAGTAAACTGTGCATTATGCGTCAAATGATTGCAGCAAGCAATAATATCATGAAGTCATCCACATTCTACTAAGTCTGGAACTGAATTAATTTCATTATCTTTGAACCCGGTGCAAAAATAAACGTCACAATCAGAATGATCGTCGAATACGTGCTTAGGGCAATTAATAATGTTCTTTTTTAACGCATTAACTTGCTCTATGAGCGTCGGTACATTAGAGCAGTATTAATTCCTATTCCAATAATCATAAGCACAATTATTCTGTATAATGTATATTTTTTCTTTACGTCCACTTTAAACTGAAATACTTCATTGTGCCTAATTTTAGTGCACGGTAGTCTAGATAAAAAGCAATCCACGTAAAATTTAAAAAAAAAAAACAATTTTATAGGGATAATAATAACGGTAATGAAACAACAAAATGACGTTATTGATTTACAGAGGAACATGCTATTCGTTTTTTTTGTGTCGTTTCAATTCTGATAAACTTTCACTTTCCGACAGACGTAGTTTTATTTTCCAAGTTTTACATAGTTTCTGTGTTAGATTAGGTCGCCGTGTTTATTTACATCACTTTTACATAAAAAATTTTACTCATCTGAGTGTGCGCTCGACCTTAGAATTTGCAGGAGACCGCGGGCGGTAACCATGTGAATGAGGCCTTATTCGAATATTCTCTTGTGGGTGTGTCAAACTGACACGTAAACCAATCAAAAATAAAGATCAGTGACAGCAGAGTCATAAATTACAAGGAAAACGTTTAGGTGGTAATTCTGTTCTCTGTTCTTTTCGTTTGTGTGTAAAAATGCAGGAACACATGTTGAACGTATGTTTCTTCTAAATATATGCGAAAAATAGTGATACGCCCATTTGAAATCGAGTTCAGCTGTAAGCGAGCATACAGCCTTAACGTTTTAAAATTTTAGATTTATTATTTTGATGCTTCAGACCAGGGGTGTCAAACTCAATTTTGCAAAGGGCCATATATTAAATTTAGAATGTGTAGGCGGGCCAGATTCAAATTAAAAAAATGTACTGAATTATTATAACATTTTATTTATTTAATTTTATAGATAGTATAATATACTTTATTATACATATACTAAGTATATGTATAATATACGGTTGTTAAAAATCATATCAAAGTTATAAAATGTACAAATGTAATTTATTAACTTAACGTTTCGAAAATATAATTATTTGCTTTATCGAAAGTAACACAGTAACATAAACAATTTAGCCTACAAATTTTTATAATTATTTGTGAAGAGATCGTTGCTTAAAAAAATGATCAGCAAAGATATATCTTGTAAAATAAGAATATCATTACTGATCGTTTTTGATTGCAGTGAAAACGATTTGCAACAAAATTTTTAAAACTTTCATTATGCTTTGACAGCAAACAATGCCGCCTTGCATGGGGAACTTATAAGGTAGCAAATCCGCTTCAATTTGTCTATCCTACTGCAATATTAGGTCAAAAAGCGGCCGTAGGATGTAGCTGTTTTATCTGTTCATCACTATTACATCGCGAATATATTGGAAAAGTCAAGTCGAGACACGGCAAAATTCAAAATTTCTGTTATATGTTTTTGATGAAAGTTTTTGTTTAGTAATTCCGAATATCACCTGTTGGAGACCTATGTTTAAATGTTCTATACACTTTGTGTTTTCATAATAAAACTTAAAAACTTGCGCATTTTTGCGCCACTCTGACTTTTTATTTATTATTTGTTGTAGGTCATTTCGTGGAATTTTCTCGCCATGAAAATCATAAATTAATGAAAAATGAATTTTAAAGAATTTAAACGAACTAGAAAATTTGAGTAATTGAGTCAAATTTAAGAAAAGAAAAAAAATTATGGAACATTTCTTTCAACACAGGAGTTCATAATTGAAGAAGAAGAATTGATAAAAATGCTCCGATCAAAAATTTGAGATAAATACATACATTCAGAAATTGGAGGTTGCAGCAGTATTTCTTTTATTTATTATATTTTAAAGTGAGGATAAAAGTCTGGAACACCTTAAATATTGGCTAAACTATTTTGTTTTTACAAGAACGCTCGAACTCGATTCCTATATTTCAGGTTATTTATTTTCAGCAATCATTCGGGTACAATATAAATTTCTTTTTTTGTAATAAATCTTCATTTTCATTTTTATTTACCTAGTGTTTTAATAAGCATTTTCAAAATCAAAAATATGTTTAGTTAAAAGTTAATGTTCTACTAACATTGTATGACTTTCTTTTTTTGAATATAATATTTGTGCTGATCTAACCTTTTTTTTAATTTTGGCTAGTTTCACCTATACAGGGTGTGGACTTAACCACAGATTCCTGGGCTCAAAATAAGACGATTTAACCAAACTTACCTATATTCATGATGGTCTTCTTAAGCCGGTATTCTTCTTCAGAATTCTTGAAGAGAAAGTTAATTTTTCTTATACCAAAGGAATGCCTGAACCAGTTTGGATGAATTTGGTATGAGGTCTCACAAGAAGATAGGTCACATTTACAGGTGGTTTTAGTTACTCGCAGTGAACCGCTAGTGTGAAAAACAAGGTTGCCACAACACATATCTTACTACAACTTTTCTGAGGCTAGGAAGATAACTTTAGTTAACAAATTTTTAGGAAGAAGCACTCAATACGAAACTTTTTCGTGTTTTTGCAACTTTTGTTATTTCTTACTGTCGGTTGAGTCACAAAGTAAGAAAATGTAAGTGACTGCTGCACTTGTTATTGAAAACATGTATAATTTACTGCCTTTTAACTACTTAATTTATTCATTTTGAGAAAAAGTTATCAATTAGTAAACTACATTAGTTAGGTATTTGTTTTTCTGTGTACAGGCTGCTAACTTGAAATTATAAATTATATCATTTTGAAGAAAAAAAATCTTTTAGATTTTTTTATTTTCTGACTAAACCGTGATAAATAGCAAAGTTAACAAAGATACATAGAATGTTACTAATAAATAACTCTTTCCGAAAATAAATTAATTATATACCTAGAAGGCACTAGAGGATACCTGTTTTCAATAAGTAACTCTGCAGCCATTTATATTTTCTTATTTTGTGACTAAATCGTAAGAAATATCAAAAGTTACAAAGACACGAAAAACTTTCCTATCAAGTGTTTCTCTTTAAAAATTTATTAACTGAAGTTATCTTCCTAACCTCAAAAAAGTTATAGTAAGATGTGTGTTGTGGCAACCCTGTTTTTCACGCTAGCGGTTAATTGCAAATAACTAAAACCACCTGTAAATGTGACTTACCTTCTTGTGGAACCTCATACCAAATTTCATCCAAAACGGTTCTGGCGTTCCTTTCTCTTCTAGTAAAGCGGGCAATGAAAAATATTAGACCGTATAGCGTGCAAACAAACGCGAGGGCTACGGAGACAATTAACGCCGCTACAGCATTGGTGTTACTCAGTATAACAAAAAAACAGTAATATTGCTGCAATAAAAAATTACAGTTATGCAATCAACTCTTCTTTTTCAGAGTAATTAGTTGACCAATTGTACCTCGACCTCCGCCACATTGCATCAGAGTGTAAGAACGCCGTAAATTATTTTCACCATCCCATTACAAAATTTGCCTGTTCGATACATTTTTAGGGCGCTACTGAAACGATGGCGTGTACTTATTCAAATCCTATCCTAACTTATAACAAAGAATAGAAAGTTAATTTCTCTTAAGAAATTAACTTAACCCAAGTTAATTGATTTAAAACTATTATAGTCTTACAATTGAATGTGGATATTTTAACTATATCCGAAACCTGGCTTAATAATGATATTACTGAGGCCGATGTATCTATAGAAGGTTATAAGTAGAGACCGGATTTATAAGTTTTTACAAGTTTTTTACGCTAACATACCTAAACTTGGCGTTTTGTATTTATATGTTTGTCGATTAGAGAAGCCCAAAAATGGTAGTTTTATTTCGCATATAACTTAATATTTTAGACTTTTAGCGCATATTTATTTATTTATCCATATATTGATATAAATAACATTATAATTCCATATACGGTCAATATTCAAGTCTGCAGCTTTTCCAAGAAGTAATTTATTCTTCTCGACGTCTGGCCACTTTATTTTACGATTTCCCGGAATGTGATTTTCTGGGAATCTGTAGCAACTTGCACTTGCATTTTGCACTTATGTTTTGCATTTCAGTTTGAGATAAGAACTCAATGAATGTGTGTGACTAGTGACTAGTGTATTTATCAACGCGAATTAGTTGTTATTTTCTTATTTAATTTAAAGACGAAATAAATTCAGTGCTTATCTTTTCAAAATGCCGAAAGTCGCATCCTCTCGATCCGAGCTATTGAAAAAATGGATTAAAGCATCTAAACATCTAACTACAGATGGAAAAGTTATTTTTTGCAACGCATGTTCAAAACAGGTAGATAACTTACAAATTCTCTTAAAAATCACATTTTCATTTTGACAATATTTTAAGGTGTCGTCAGACCAAAAGTACCAGATTGATCAACATTTGGCTACAAACCTCCATAAGGAGTCGGAGAAAAGATGTGTGTCTAACTTTAAGCAGTCTTTTATTTCTTCAACAGCCAGTAACTCACAGGGCAGTGACACAGGAAATGAATTCTTTTTAGACTTGTGCATAAACTTGAACAAGCAAGTTTTCGAACTTTTTTGGAAAAATATTGCAATCGTCATATTCCAAATGAATCGACTTTGCGGAAAAACTATCTAAGTATATGCTACCAGCAACGGATGAAGAAAATAAGAGAGAAGCTTAGCGACAACAATATTTATATAGTAGTTGATGAAACGACAGATGCCTGCGGTCGTTATGTAGCAAATATGTTAGCAGGAGTATTAAGCAACACAGTTGCACCAATATCTTATTTGGTAAATAGTGCACTTTTGGAAAAAACAAATCATTCAACGATCGCACGTTTTATTAACGACAGCTTGACACTTTTATATGCACCTAATCAAGTTAAATCGGAAAATATATTACTAATGGTGTCTGATGCAGCAGCCTACATGATAAAAGCAGGACAGGCTTTACAGGTGTTTTACCCAAATCTGATGCACTTCACTTGTATGGCTCACGCAATGAATAGGCTCGCTGAATTGGTGCGACTAGAATACCCAACAGTAAATAATTTGATCAATAACGGAAAAAAGGCGTTTCTTAAAGCCCCACTGCGTATACAACACTATAAAGAATTAGCTGCTGACCTGCCATTACCACCAGAACCAATAATTACGAGATGGGGTACGTGGCTTGAAGCAGCAAATTTTTACGCAGATAACTTTAAACAATTAAAGGAAATTTTCTTAGTATTGGATGATTCCAATTCAGCGGCTTTAAGAATTTGTAAGGAATGCATGTCGAACACAAACATCGGGAATCAATTAGCATTCATTAAAACTCATTTTTCGGTTTTAATATCCACCATTAAAAAGTTGGAATCATCCCAGACGGCTCTATTAGATTCTTTTGAAGTGGTCGATGATGCAATTGAAAGTGTAAAATCAATTCCAGGGGAGATAGGAGAGAAGTTAATGGCAAAATTAGATAAGGTTCTATTACGTAATCCTGACTACAATAAAATGAGGAAAATCTGTTTAGTTTTAAAAGGTCAAAGTGAAGAGGATTTGGACATGGACCCCAAAGATGTAGCATCCATGAAATTTGCGCCCATTACTTCATGCGATGTCGAGCGTTCGTTTTCCTCTTATAAAAATATTTTGACAGACAGACGACAAAATTTTACCCCAAATAATTTAAATCAACTGTTGATTATATTTTGTAATCCTACTACTTAAGTGTTAAGTGTTAAAATTACTTATATGAAACAATTTATGTTTTTATTATTCTAAAGTATGTATAAGTAAAATAAAATTTTTATCGCATATAATATCCATATTTTGATCCATTTTAATCGCATAAAAAAAACTTATTTTCCACTTTTTTAGCACATATAAATCCGGACTTTAGTTATAAGTTAATTCGAAAGGATCGTGGTAGTCCCGGAGGAGATGTAGCTATGTATATTCGCAATTGTATACGATTCTCTATGTTACCATGTAATAATACAATTGAACAGATTTGGCTTGAAGTGCAAATGTCTAATAAATTTGTTGTCGGTGTTGTTTACAGAGAGCCACAATTAAATTATAGCTTATTTCTTAATGAATTAGAGGATTCCATTGGATCTTACATGTTAATTACTGAAAAAATTTATTGCTGTGGCGACTTGAATATTGATCTCAAATCTGACAGTTTGGCTGCACAACACTTAACGCAATTATTAGATTCTATCGGCGGAAAGCAACTTATTTGTGAGCCAACTAGATTAACATATACTACAGCTACGCTTATTGACTTAATCATAACCACAGATGAATCCTGTACTGATGGAACTGTAGTTTCATGTCATTTATCTGACCATGACTTAGTTTTATGTACCATTCCGAATATAAAAATAAAGTCCTCTCCATTATTTCGTACATACAGATCATTCAAGGATTTCAATGTTGGGCGGTTTCAAATTGATTTACATTCAATACCATTTCAGAATATTTTTAGATTGTCGAATATTGATGATAAAGTTAAGTTTTTCAATGACAATATTATCAGTTTGTTTGATAAACATGCTCCGATAATTACGCGAAGATTCACGAAACAGTACGCTCCTTGGTTAACAGAAAATTTAAAATTACTTATATCATTAAGAGATAAAGCAAAAGATAAATTTAGAAAGACAGGATTGATCCATCACTGGGAATACTATAAGTTGCTTAGAAATCTGACAACGCGTACTTTCAAATTAGAGAAAAAGGCCTATTTTGACTTCATTTTACGTACTCTTGGCAAGAACGCGTTTTGGAAGGATCTGGATTATTTAGATCTTTCCAAACGTAAAAATGCTGATATCCCTGAGACTATCTCGGATCCGGATAAATTTAACAATTACCTGATTAATAGTGTATCTGCTAATATATCACATTCAAACACACCTACGTTTATTGATTATGACCACCCTATTCTTAATAATAACTTCAGATTTACTTCCGTAGATCAGGAACAAATATGGAAAATAATCAATCAAATTAAGTCTAGCACAGTGGGTAATGATAATATTACAATATCTATGATAAAGTTATGTTGTCCATTTGTAATTCCATACATAACACATATTATTAGCGTGTCTATACAGAATAGTATATTCCCCCTAGCGTGGAAACATGCTGTGGTGAAACCCATTCCTAAAATCAAGGAACCCTCACAATTTAAAGACCTGCGGCGCATAAGCATACTTCCCGTTTTGTCAAAAGTATTTGAGAAAGTAATTAAAAGCCAGCTTATGACGTACGTGAATATGCATAATTTACTTCCTATTACACAATCCGGTTTTAGACCTAACTTCAGCTGTGCCACCGCATTGTTAAAATTTACAGATAACATTTTATCAGCCACGGATAATGGAAATATAACGATTCTTGCATTGCTGGACTATAGCAAGGCATTTGACACGGTTAACCACAACACCTAACGTGAAATATTACAATGTATAGGGCTTGGTTCCAGCGCTGTATCACTTTTCGTAAATTATTTAGATAATCGCTTACAAACTATAAGTATTAATAATTCATTCTCACGTCCTTTATTGGTCATGCAAGGAGTACCACAAGGATCTATTCTTGGTCCTATCTTATATACACTGTATACTTCGTTCATTTTAAAGAATGTAAAATTTTGTAATACACATTCATATGCTGATGATACACAGTTATATCGTTCATTTAAGCCGAAAGAATGGCGTCAAGCTGAAGAGGAGGTGAATGCCGATTTAGCGTATAATTATAATATATCCGTGCAACATTCGCTGATTTTAAATCCTGATAAATCCAAAGTCATTTTGTTTGGGAAGAGGAAAATAATAACTGAATTACAGAATTCTTTAAAAATACGCATTAATAATTCTGTTGTTCCGATAGTTAGCACGGTGAAAAGTCTAGGAGTTATTTTAGATAACACCTTCCGTTTCAGAGAACAGATTTCCAAGTACATTTCTTCTGCTTTTATCGCCTTAAAAAAGTTATATCCTTTCAAATCTGTGTTCAATATACAAACCAAAAAGCAGCTCTGTGAATCATTCGTGCTTTCGCAATTCTCATTCTGTGTACCTCTTTATCATTCATCAATTGATCAAAATACGGTGTATCTCATCCAAAAAAATGCAGAATAGTTGTATACGATACATTTATGGAATTCGCAAGTACGATCACGTTTCATACAAGTTAAAAGAACTAGGATGGTTAAATATGGAGAATCGTAGACAGTTGCACAGCTCTTGATGCTTTTATAAAGTAACCTTATTACCTATAAGAAAAGAAACAAAAAATTTGAAATTATGTATTAAATAAAATTTTCATATAAAATTATTTAAGCTTCAAATTAATATCAACTATTAAGTGTGATATATCATTGTAATCAGGAGAAGAAATGCTATCGAACAGAACAATAAAAAGACATAAGTTGTATTTAAAAAATCGAAACTGATGATGGTCGTGGGAAGACGAAACGTTTGATTTCAATTCTATTACTCTTATTCGAAGCACAATCAAAAAGTTTCTGTAGAAAGTTAAATCAGAATTTCAAAATTATGTATAATAAAAGAGATACAGAGAGAGAAAGAAAATCGATTTTTTTACATTTGTCTCAAGAAGAAATAATAAAAAAAAATCATTCTGTCAATGAATACGAATTAGACATGGATTAGTGCAACTTTTCTTCCATTTAACCGAATTTGTATCTCTTACGGTTTAGGAGATCCCTTCAGTGCACACCCAATTTGAAACAGCCGGTATACAATGATATACACGAACATATTCTAGTAGTTTACAATATACAATATCTGTATTTTTTCGAGATGATGGATCTTCTATGCCTGCTGCATATTGTTCTATTTGAAGCTCATGTAGGCTTTACTCTCTTTGAATCGCCTCTATGAATTTCCATATATTTAGGTGGTCAGCAGCAACTTGTTGCTCAAATGCTCGATGCCATCCTTCTACAGAATTATTTGTTTTTGGTAAGAATTCATGTACTCCATCAAAACAATTCCACATGTCATGGGAAAATCGTGGCGGGCGGCAACCATGACATCTCTGTGGACGTCCGATCCAGGTGTCTTCAAAATAATCAATAACTGATTGTGCCTCTGGTGGTAGGATGTTTTCTTGACAGATTGATTCGAAGGCATCTACGACGCTGTCAGCGGGGTCAAGGGCAATAACAGCCAAAAATCGCAGTTTAAGAGCAAACTGTAGATCCGTTTCATATTGGTTTTTTAAACCTTCCGCTTGAATCTACCGAAGTATACATTGCGAAAAATGGAAAAAGCAGCCACGATGTTTTGACCGAGGAAATTCTTATAATAAAGCACTTATCAATCCAGTTTCAAAATCTGTTAATATGCTTCGCGGCGAAACTTCCGGTATAAATTCTTTTAGGTTTGGAAGTTTTCGTATATAAGTAGCTTCGGTTTTATCGGGTAGGAGAGCATGTATTAAGGGAATTGCGCCGTTATTCTTCAACCCATGTACTGTGAAAAGTTGGTGAAATAGGCGTGGCACAGTCTTGAAGGTACCATCAGCACACCAGTGATCAGCTTGGCCAAGGAGTGAGAGATTTCTCCTCGTACGAAAAATTAGTAACCGGTCGTCATTTGGGCCTGAATCATACATTAAAAACAGTTCACCACTTTTTGTCCTTGTATATTCTTCAGGCAAAACGATTTCATTGTGGTGGACAGGCAAAGCCGGAGCGGCTTGCTGCTTGGTTCGCACATTTCTTATAGTTCACCTGATGCTGCTTAGTTTTGGAAGAATGGCTGCTGTAGCTTGAGTAAGCTCGGTAGATGCAGTTGCTACGATGAAATGTGGTGCATCTTGCGTAAGTTTAGCCTTGTCACGTAAAGCGTTCATAAACTTATTTTTCTCCAATTCCCTTGCGTCTGCCACATGGTTATGTGTTCCAGTTTCTTTAACAATCTTGTCATTTAATGTTGTCACACGAGCACTACACTTAAGTTTTTTATAATATAATCGCACTTCCAATAATTTTTTTCATATCCTTTATCTTTTTGATATGAATAGCCACCCAACACCAATTTAGGCTTTCCTTTTTCACTAAGAACAAACTCTAACTCTTTGTTAATCTGTTTTCGCCAATGATGATTAAAGAATTAATCTAATTACAGGTGTTTAAAATGGCCAGTCTAAATATGGTTTCAAAAAATTATTTACTACCTTCTTAAATGATTATCTACCTAAATTATTTCATTTTCAATACTATTCTAGGTATTTATGATTTTCGGGAAATTTTCTAAACGGCAAATTGTTCTTCGGGCAATTGTCGAATCGTTCAATTTGCTTGGCGGTCAATTTTCCTGTCGGTCAATTGTATTCAGGGAATTTAGCTTCGGTCAATTGTTGTCGGACAATTTTCCTAGATCCAATTTTATTACGTTTTCTAAAACTCTAAAAAAAATCTCTTTACAAAGATATAACACAGGTCATAATTACCTTTACTTTGTTTGTTTATTTCGGAGGAGTACTTTAAAATTTTGGCGCTAAACACGAGCTTTATCATTGGTGGCCGGCCGGAACTGACCAATGACAAAGCACGTTTGACCAATGACAAAGCTCGTTTTTAACGCCAAAATTTTAAAGTACTGTTACATCCGTCACGCGCAAACAGATCTATTTTTAGCATCAGTACGCCACCTTGCGTCACAGAACATGACCGGAAAATACTCGATCATTCTAGCATGTTCGAGCAATATAGGACTCTGTTATATAAGCCGTACGATCCGCCAGGAATAGTTAGGTATTAAAATAGCCAGCAAAGGGTTCGTACCCCGAATAAATAGAAAGTACATTTAGTAAAAGTGTTATTTGATAGACAAGCTCATTACTACTGTGTTGTTAATTGTTGTAAGCAGCAGCTTATAATTAAAGTGTTCTGAAATTTAACGACTATAATTTGTGAACCCCAAATTCGTAACAGTAATCCTCCGAAATAAAAAACAGAGTATAACCAATTAAAAACATAAATCGATAATTAAGGAACAAATGCATGCTTACGCAGATTAGAGTTTTATTTGAAGAAATAATAATAATAATAAAGTTTATTTCATCAAGTATACAGTGAAACAAATGAAGTTATTTTTCAGCTTCGGTCAGTTTGAAATAGGCTGTTACAGATGTGATAATATAACCATTTTTCGGTTGGTTCCACATCTTTTTCTCTGCAGTACTCACAATACATGTCATACATTTTTGCTTTCTAAGCTCAGCTTCTTGTGATAGTCTTCCTACAATAGTGGGAAGGAGAACTTATTGAACGTGGTAACATTTTTGGAGATCTGTCAATAGGTGACACTACCCTTTCTATCCTCACAAAGTCGCCCTCTGTTCAATGCTGATGTTCCTTCCTCTTTCTGTCATAGTATTGTTAACTTTTCTCTTGGTTTTTCTTCATCTCTCGTATCGTTTCCACCCTTATCTTTTCCCATGCAGAATTATAATTATTGTACTGAATAATTTCTACTAGTGCATCGTTCAAAATTGTCCCGCTGGCTTGGACATGGAATATTTCGGGTAGTTTTTTGAACGGAATTATTTAATGCTTGTTGGACATTGTTCAATCAGATGTAGTCTCAATTCTCTGGCTCATCGTCCACCGTTTTTAATAAAGCAGGCATAATACTTTTGGTTACATCTTTATACTTTTCCGTTCCCTCTTGGTGTTTTAACGACAACATGTACAACTTAGGCCCGGTTTTTCCATCACAGTTTAACTTTAAGCTTCGTTTTATTCCCATGGTAACAATTGTAAGGACAATTGTTTCTACAGGAATAAAGAGGAGCTTAAAGTTAAACCCCAATTAAAAAACTGGCCCTTATAAATATTGAACTCTTCACAACAATTTTTGAATGCATCATTTGTAAAACTTGTAACTTCGCCTACAACCAATGATTTTCTTTGTTATCGGCAAATCTCTGTCTTCAACACCTACTTGTCCTTGCATTAACTTGAAACAGTCACCTATGGCGCTTTGTGCTATCGGTTCGAACTGAACGCACATTTCATTTACACTCCACGATACAGTGTCAAGAAAATCGTGACCGATAATATCTGTTTCTATCGCGTTTTCCGGCCAATAATAGCATTTAGTTCATGAGTACTAGTGTCTTCTAATTTAAACAATGTCTATAACTCCAGATGTACCTTCATACTCTATTTAGTCCTACTAATACACTGTTACATTCTATTTAAAATTTTGATTTTTAATTGATTAGATAACTACAGCAAGTTATACATATATCGTTGTAAAGAGAATTTTTTAGTTTTAAAAAGCGTAATAAAATTGGGTACATTCCATTTAAAATCCTTACGAGGATAAAAAAAAATAACGACTAACGTGTAAATACAAGGAAACAGAACTAAAAGAAATAATTAAAAAAATTATATATAGGGAGAGAGAAGCATTGGACTATCGATTACAATGATTAGTTTTTCAAGCGGTATGTTAACCTACCAAACTGAATCGAAAGTTCTTCTCGTAATTCGAAAATTAAAGAAACAATGATTTTATAGAAAGCAAACGAAAAACTTCGTACGGTACGGTTTTAAATTCACAAATATTCACGTCACGGGGAAAGCTTTTGCCTTCCGTTCGCGAATTTAAAACTTAGAGGAAATTACTGATCTTAATAAATTCAATTAGATTCAATTTTATAACTATAATTATTACGAATTCGTAATAATTATATAAAAATTTTGTGCAAACCGTTCTTGATTGCAGTGAGAACCTCGAGCAGCCTCTGGACAGCTGTTTCAGCCCTGCTTGGGGCTTCTTCAGCAGAAACGTAGCTCGACATTCCCACTGCAGACCAAAAACGACTTGCCCAATTTATTCGCAAATGCGATGTAAGAATGATGAACATATAAAATAGCGACATCTTACTATCGCTTTTTGACCTAACATTGCAGTAGGATAGACAAATTGAAGCGGGATTTGCTCCTAATGAGTCCCCCATGCAAGGCGGCCATGCTTGCTGTCAAAGAACGATTTGCACAAAATTTTTCTAAAATCTTTCATTATGCTTTGACAGCAAGCATGGCCGCCTTGCATGGGGGACTCATTAGGAGCAAATCCCGCTTCAATTTGTCTATCCTACTGCAATGTTAGGTCAAAAAGCGATAGTAAGATGTCGCTATTTTATATGTAATAATTATAGTTATAAAATTGAATCGGTTATTTCAGAAAAGACTCGTGTGCAAAGCTTTTCAAGTGGAACATGTGTCGTTTCTAAAATAACGATTCAATTATTATTTTATATGCATCTAATTTTCCTGGCATCTGCTTATTAATAAACAATAAAGGCAAATATGAATGTTTATTCATTTAGGTCCGATCTTTTTCACCTCCTGATAAGCTCAGGTGTTATCCTCGCAAACCTTTGAATCGATAATAGTTTCCCAGGAACGACAGGTAAATTTATCAGGAAGTGAAGAAATCGGGCCTTTGTGGTGATGCAAAATTATTAAAATTTAATATTTTTTTGCAAGGCTTTTACTGTCATACCGTTTTCGTCTTCTTTTTTCATTTATTTTTTCTGTCAGTCTCGTGCTGTAAAGTCGCAAGGCGATACTTTATAAATCTGTTGATTAATTCATCCTTAATATTATGACAAGTTGATAATACTGTAGATTTCACTAAAGATTATGTGGGGTTTTGTGGACTGAATAAAATCGTACCTCACTATATGAGGTACGACTTTATTCAGTCCACAACCATTTCATATGTATTTAATAATGAATTGATGTAATTATACAATAAAATATTTGTAGTGTAAAAGCGTCGCAAACGAATGCTCCAGCGGCTGATGACGAACTGCCTTCGAGTCCGGTACCTCTCTTCCTGGAAGGGTGTTGTCTAGAGTACTCGGAATTCGACCTTCTTTGGTGACGCATATTTCCTGGTCGCCACATCACCCCCTCGGCAGTGTATAAGGTTCTACTGAGAACTCGGCGAATTTGCGTTCTTGAACCTTACATGTCGTGCGGAACGTCGTGGTGCATTCGAAAGTCCTGGTGTAGGCGTCGGGGCGTTCCCGCCGCCGGCGGTTGGAACTGATGTTGCTGTGTCTTCTGCGTCGCGATGCTTGCTGACATAAGCTAGTTTGAGCCTATCTATTGAGACGGAGACGTCCCGTTAACGGACGAAAAATTTTTCTCGTCGCGCAAGTACTGGAAATGGTCCCTCGTATGGCTGTTGTAATGCTTTTCGGGATGCGTCAACTCGAACAAATACATGGCTTGTTGATGCCAGGTCTTTGTAAACAAAGACTTTCCGCGTACCATGACGATTTGTTCGTGCTGGTTGGAGTTCCCGGAAATGACGGCGTAGACGGGTGACGTAATCTGTAGGGTCGTCTGGCTCTGTCGAAGGTTCGAGAAATTCGCCCGAGAGACGTATTGGATCTCCGAATACCAGCTCGGCTGCAGTTGAATTAGAACGGTCGGGAGTCGCTCTGACCATTATTCGTCCTCGTGACACATGATCGCAGTTTTTAGTTGACGGTGAAAACGCTCTACCATGCCGTTTGTTGCCGGATGATAAGCTGTTGTCCTGTGTCATTCCTGTTGCTTGTGTGAGTGCATGAAAGAGATTCGCCTCGAATTGTCTTCCCTGATCGGTGGTTATACGTAGGGGCACGCCATAACGCGCAATCCAGCCTTATACCCGTATACGGTCCGCGCCACGATCGGTAAAGCTTCAGGCCATCGAGTGAATCGGTGGACGCAAGTCAAGCAATACTTGAATCCGTGCGAGTATGGGAGCGGGCCAACCAGGTCCACATGAATATGTTCGAAGCGTGAACTTTTGAGTGAAAATTCGCTAATCGGACTTGATGTATGTCGCGTAATCTTGTTGCGCTGGCATTCTAAACATTCGTGAGTCCATTGCTTGCAGTCACGTTACATGTTTGACCATACGTAGCGTTCGGCGACTAAGCGCGCACTAGCCCGAGCACCAGGGTGCGATAAGCCGTGCAAAGAGTCGAACACTTGGCGTCTGAAAGGTTGGGTGACAAAAGGGCGAGCCACGCGAGTCGAGAAATCGCAGAATAATGGCGTTTGTGACCCAGGGATGGTTACGCGACGGAGTTGTAGGGCTGTCTCGCGCTCTTGGAGCTCGCGGAGTTCAACGTCGTTCTCCTCCGATCGAGCTAACATTTTGCAGTCGACACATTCGGTTAGTGATTCAATGCACGATAGAGTATCCGCCACTATAGTGTCTTTTCCGACGACATGTCGGATGTCGGTTGTAAATTGTCCAATATAGTCTAAATAGCGAAAATGGCGCGGCGAACATTTTTTTGTTGAAACGCGAACGTCAACGGTTTATGGTCCATAAAAATGATCACATTTCGTCCTTCGATCATGTGCCGGAACTGTTTAAGCGCTTTGTAGATCGCGAATAATTCGCGGTCGAAAGCGGAATGTTTGCGCTGCTCAGGGCTCAAATTCTTAGAAAAGAACCCGAGCGGTTCCCATCCGTGCATTGACCTCTGCTGCAGTGTTGCTCCTAGTGCTAGATCGGACGCATCACTAAAAATAGCGAGGGGTAACATCATGTCCGGGTGTGTAAGGAGCGCGGCTTCGGCGAGCGACTCATTGCAGGCACGAAAAGCTCCCTCGAGTGTTTTCCCGCTCGTTTTCGGTCCGCTGAGACATTTATTTAGCGGGGCTTGAATGAGTGCCGTTCTCGGGATGAATCGTCGATAAAAATTCACCATGCCGAGAAAACGGCGTAAGTCTTTAATTATTTTTGGTGGTGGCATATCGAGCACTGCGCGCACTTTGTCTGTTAATGGGCGCATTCCTTCTTCTGTCACTCGATATCCTAGAAATTGTACCTCGCTTTTGCCAAAAATTCGTGGAGTGGTAATTAACACGTCGAAGTCGACGTGTTAATAACCACTCCGTACTTTTCGAGGCGTGAGAGTAGCACTCGAAGATGTTCTTCGTGTTCGGCCTCCGAAGACGACGCGACTAGGATGTCGTCGATGTACGCGTAGGCGAAGTCGAGACCGCGAAGTGCTTCGTCCTTAAAACGTTTGCGCTGCATTGCGTAAACCGAACGTCATCACGGGAAACTCGAAGAGACCAAACGGAGTTTGATAGCCGTTTTTGTAACATCGTCTGCGTACACCGTGATTTGATGATACGCGCGCACTAAATCTATCGTCGAAAATATTGTCTTTTTTGCGAGATTGTGTGCGAAATCCTCTATATGCGGCACCGGGTACTTGTATAGGATGGTTCTTGCGTTTAGGGCTCTGTAGTCGCCGCAAGGACGCCATTCACCGGATTTCTTGGGCGCTAAATGCAAAGGCGAAACCCAACAACTATCCGATGGTTGCGCAATACCCGTTCGAATCTTGTTATCAAATTTGTTCTTGGCTGCTTTCAACTTGTCTGGCACTAGACGTCGTGCTTTACAAGTTGTCGGTTATCCAGGTGTTGTTCTGATGTGATGCACCGTAGAATGTTTAACTTGAGACGGGATTCCACTAGGTCGTGTTAGGCCCGGAAAATCTTCAAGTATATGGTGGTACGGCGAGTTTTGAAGGACGGTTTTTACACGGTTTTTACACATGACATCTCTTCGCGCGATTCTAGGCATCCGATAGCTCGTCAACTAATTGATAATGTTTGAGGTCGACGAGTAAGCCATAATGCGCGAGAAAATCGGCACCTATTATTGAGTTAACAACGTTCGCGATGATGAAAGTCCAAGTAAATTCACGCCGCAAGCCGAGGTTGAGTTTCAATGTAATATCGTCATAAGTTGATATTAGCGAACCATTCGCGGCGTAAAGTTTGTATTCGGCACAAGTGGGTTTTTTATGAATTCGATCGCGAGGAAATACACACACATTAGCACCTGTGTCCACCAAAAATTTTATTTTAAAATGTCTGACCATTACGTACAATCGGCGCGATTTTAATTCCCTGGTGTCGGCCGCGTTTACCGACTGGCGTGCGCGTTTCCCGACCCCAACTTACACGGTGAAGTACACTTTTTGGCTTTTGTGCCAAACCGATTGTGGTACCAGCACATGTGTTTGTGTTGTGGTGAATTAGAACGAGCACGCGAACGCGATCGCTTGCGATCCGCCGTGGTGCTTTCCATCCGGGCGAATTGTTCCCGGATGGCGTCGATCTCTTGCCGAAGACTGTTTTCTGTGGATGTCGTAAATGCCGACACTTGTTGTGGCACCATTACCTCGGTAATCTTATCTGCCAATGTCGCCGCTTTGTCTAACGGTGTGTCGGACTGCGTAGCGAGGATGGCTTGCGCGTTCGTCGGTAACCGAGTCATCCACAGGGAACGAAGAACTGTGTCGTTGACGGAGCTTCCGGCTAAATTACGTAAGTGATGAAGAAATTGCGATGGTCGTCTCTCGCCCATTTCTTCGCCTTCTAGTAGGCGACGCATTTGCTGTTCTGCAGACAGTGATAAGCAGGCTATAAGTTGCTCCTTGATGTGTTTGTATTTGTTTTCACTCGGAGGTGCGATTATTATATCCTTTACCTTTGATGCGATGTTTGGCTCCAGGTGTGACACCACATGGTAGAACTGGATTGTGTCTTGTGTAATCCCAGTTAACGCGAATTGTACTTCGATTTGCGCAAACCACAACTCCGGTGCCTTGGGCCAAAACGGTGGTACTTTGATGCCAATCCGGTGAACGACGCCGTCACGAGGTTCTGCTCCGTTATTTAGCATGGCACATGTTACACACCAAATCTCAAAAATTCTAGTCCACGCGAAAATATTGTCAGCAGGTCTCTTAATACGCGCGCGTTTCGCGATGTTTTAGTTGCAGAGCGAAAATCTCAGCCTCGTGGAGGTACCTGGATTTTCTTTGTTGCAAGTGTCGACGCTCGCTGGTTTCCTAACACGTCGGGCTCACCAATTTGTGGGGTTTTGTGGACTGAATAAAGTCGTACCTCACTATATTAGGGAAACCATGTAATATGTATTTAATAATTAATTGATGTAATTATACAATAAAATATTTGTAGTGTAAAAGCGTCGCAAACGAATGCTCCAGCGGCAGATGATTAACTGCCTCCGAGTCCGGTACCTTTCTCCCTGGAAGAGTACTCGGAACTCGACCTTCTTTGATGACGCATATTTCCTGGTCGCCCCATCACCCCCTCGGCAGTGTGTAAGGTTCTACTGAAAACTCGGCGAATTTGCGTTCTTGAACCTTACATGTCGTGTGGAACGTCGTGGTGTATTCGAAAGTCCTGGTGTAGGCATCGGGGAGTTCCTGCCACCGGCGGTTGGAACTGATGTTGCTGTGTCTTCTGCGTCGCGATGCTTGCTGACATAAGCTGGTTTGCGATAGTAGTGTAGAGTACTCGGAAATCAACCTTCTTGGGTGACGCATATTTCCTGGTCGCCACAATTCTTTTTCAACGGCAAGTTTTAAAAATAATTAATTGTAAATCTCTGGATCAGAAGCACTTTTTAAGTTTTAAAAGATTGTTCTTGGCCCGTGTGTAGGTGTCCAATTGTTTGCAGCCCAAAAGCACAGCAACCCATCAATTTTAAAGTCAAATGACAAAATTACAAATTAATTTACCTAACATTGATTAGTTACCAAAGTTAAACAGCGGATCCAAACCAATCAAACTTCGAGAGCTGTTTGCCTAATTCTTATCTTATAATAACACACAGACAATAATTCACTTGACGAACGGGACATTCCAGAATTTTTCCGTCCGTCATGTAAATTATTGTCTTTAATTCTTAATTAAATCTTCAGTTTACATACTATTACCACATTGATAAAAAAGCTCTAATAAAATATTATAATTACTGAAAATAAGGTGTTTGTATATAGAAAACCACAAAATGTCCCGTTTGCTCGTGTGAAATAGCCGTTGGACTATAAAATTATAATCGTAATATTATTAAAATATGATACATCCGACCAAAAAAACTTCTAAAAATAAAATTTGAGAAAAATTAACTTCGGAGCTGTTCTTTCATATTTTCCAAAGAATTGCATGAAACGTACCTGTGTCTATCAAGAATGTCTTTGTTTCGCGAAATTATACTATTTCGATCTAAACGTACTTGTGGTCCCCGTAACTTCTTTAAATCATGATGCGCCAATATTTCTTTTAAATTTATGACGAGATTAGCGTTTTTTTTTACTTCATCGCGTCGCTCTGATGATTACACCACGTCCATGGCTATTTTCTTTCAAGAAATATTTAAAAACTGTAGGGCTGCGAAGGGTAATCTCAAAACTTACCTTCCGGGTCGATAATAACATGCAGCAAAAAACTCCCATACCTGTCAGCTCAGGGAAGACGAGGGGTAGGCTCCAGATGTTAAATTAAAGCGCTAAGGCAAGCTGCTTTAAAACGTACCAGAAATCTTGGTAGTTTCCGCATTGTCTTTCACGTCGCATATGACTCGACTTTATTCGTTGAAAGGGGTTAAATGTTATTGTGCACTTGAATATTGAAATATAAACACCCGCAATTCATAAATGAAGTTGATTCTTGTCCGATGAAAATTGTAAGTAAACAGTTTTTTAATCTTGAAACGGACAAAATTATGAAGAGAAAAACACTCAACGTTTCGCTATTGATTAATAGCTCCCTGTTTGTTCCCGGAAGATACAACTCCCTAGGACCCGCTTCTGCGTTGATGTACCCCGAGAAGTAACTGTTAGGGAAAACAAAAAAAGGAAATCCCAATGGCGATCTTTGGGGACCCTCCCAACAATATACGTCTTAACAACACTAAACAATAAGCAAGTAAACTCTAGTTCGGCTGAAAAATAAATCGTTTATATCGATTATAAAACTATCCAAATTATTCACGTTAACATGTTCCAAATCGACGTACGCAACGACGTGAGTACTCTCGTTCTTGCTTACTGTCTGAAGCAGCCATGTCAAAGACACAGACCGCGGGCCGCATCCGGCCCCCGGGCCGTATCAATACGGCCCGCGATCACAATTTGTCACAGAAAAAAGAGTCATGTTTTTTAGAGCTTTTAGTTTACTTCACTCGATTCCTCTACGGAAGTTTTAAAATGCGCCCACTACATTTATAAGTAATTTCAAGGGCAACGCGTGCCTAGACAAGCGAGAGAGATAGACAGTAACGCCATCTCTTAGCAGCAAGCGCAAATACCCTATTATTTTTGTTGAGAACAATAGAATCTTCCACGCGCTTCGAGTCTAGACTAGAACTTTCCTTATCGATATAAAAGGAGTGCGTCAGCGCGACGATTTTGGCATAATGTCACAAAAACGTAAAGTTGATAGTGAGTGCAGAGTTTTTCAGTCTAAATGGGAAATTGCATATTTTTTCATAGAATGGAAAGGTAAACCACTGTGTTTGATTTGCAATCAAACAGTTGCTGTTTGTAAGGAGTTTAACTTGAAGAGACACTATGATACGAATCATAAATCAAAATTCGTTTGTTACACTGAAAAAATAAGAATGGACAAATTGTCATCTTTAAAATCTAAACTTCAAGGTCAACAATCGATGTTTACTAAAGCTAATACTGAGAGCGAAGATGCCCTGAAATCAAGTTTTATTATTGCATTAGAAATCGCGAAGAGATCAAAACCTTTCACTGATGGTGATTTTATTAAAGACTGTATGTTGAAAGTTGCCGATGTTTCATTTCCATTTCAAAAGTCAATAATTCAAAATATTTCGCTGTCAAGAAACACTGTTGCTTCAAGAATAAATGATTTATCTCAAAATTTGGTTCTTCAACTGAAGGAGAAAATTAAGGAATTTACAAACTTTTCACTGTCTGTTGACGAGAGCACTGACACTGTTGATACAGCTCAACTTGCTGTTTTTATACGAGGTATTAACAGTAACTTTGAAATAACTGAAGAACTATTAAAGTGCGTTCCATTGACAGGTACTACAACAGCAAATGATATTTATTCTACAATTGAGCATTTGATAGCAGAATATGAACTCGACTGGAATATACTTATCAGCACAACTACGGATGGCGCTCCTGCCATGGTTGACAAACATACGGGCGTTGTAACTAAATTAAAACAGAAAACATCAGGGAATTTTGTGGGATTTCACTGTATAATTCATCAGGAATCATTGGCATCCAAACATTTAAAAATGGACCAAGTCATGCAACCTATAATTAAAATAGTAAATTTTATAAGGAGCAGAGGACTAAATCACCGACAGTTCAAGCAGTTTTTACAAGATTTGGACGAAAACTTTTCTGATGTCCCTTATTTCACCGAAGTTCGTTGGCTCAGTCGAGGGGTAGTTTTAGAAAGATTTTTTGCATTACGTGACCCTATTCAAGCTTTCATGTTAGAAAAAGGTAACCCAATTGATTATGACTAAAGTCCGGATTTATATGTGCTAAAAAAGTGGAAAATAAGTTTTTTTTATGCGATTAAAATGGATCAAAATATGGATATTATATGCGATAAAAATTTTATTTTACTTATACATACTTTAGAATAATAAAAACATAAATTGTTTCATATAAGTAATTTTAACACTTAACACTTAAGTAGTAGGATTACAAAATATAATCAACAGTTGATTTAAATTATTTGGGGTAAAATTTTGTCGTCTGTCTGTCAAAATATTTTTATAAGAGGAAAACGAACGCTCGACATCGCATGAAGTAATGGGCGCAAATTTCATGGATGCTACATCTTTGGGGTCCATGTCCAAATCCTCTTCACTTTGACCTTTTAAAACTAAACAGATTTTCCTCATTTTATTGTAGTCAGGATTACGTAATAGAACCTTATCTAATTTTGCCATTAACTTCTCTCCTATCTCCCCTGGAATTGATTTTACACTTTCAATTGCATCATCGACCACTTCAAAAGAATCTAATAGAGCCGTCTGGGATGATTCCAACTTTTTAATGGTGGATATTAAAACCGAAAAATGAGTTTTAATGAATGCTAATTGATTCCCGATGTTTGTGTTCGACATGCATTCCTTACAAATTCTTAAAGCCGCTGAATTGGAATCATCCAATACTAAGAAAATTTCCTTTAATTGTTTAAAGTTATCTGCGTAAAAATTTGCTGCTTCAAGCCACGTACCCCATCTCGTAATTATTGGTTCTGGTGGTAATGGCAGGTCAGCAGCTAATTCTTTATAGTGTTGTATACGCAGTGGGGCTTTAAGAAACGCCTTTTTTCCGTTATTGATCAAATTATTTACTGTTGGGTATTCTAGTCGCACCAATTCAGCGAGCCTATTCATTGCGTGAGCCATACAAGTGAAGTGCATCAGATTTGGGTAAAACACCTGTAAAGCCTGTCCTGCTTTTATCATGTAGGCTGCTGCATCAGACACCATTAGTAATATATTTTCCGATTTAACTTGATTAGGTGCATATAAAAGTGTCAAGCTGTCGTTAATAAAACGTGCGATCGTTGAATGATTTGTTTTTTCCAAAAGTGCACTATTTACCAAATAAGATATTGGTGCAACTGTGTTGCTTAATACTCCTGCTAACATATTTGCTACATAACGACCGCAGGCATCTGTCGTTTCATCAACTACTATATAAATATTGTTGTCGCTAAGCTTCTCTCTTATTTTCTTCATCCGTTGCTGGTAGCATATACTTAGATAGTTTTTCCGCAAAGTCGATTCATTTGGAATATGACGATTGCAATATTTTTCCAAAAAAGTTCGAAAACTTGCTTGTTCAAGTTTATGCACAAGTCTAAAAAGAATTCATTTCCTGTGTCACTGCCCTGTGAGTTACTGGCTGTTGAAGAAATAAAAGACTGCTTAAAGTTAGACACACATCTTTTCTCCGACTCCTTATGGAGGTTTGTAGCCAAATGTTGATCAATCTGGTACTTTTGGTCTGACGACACCTTAAAATATTGTCAAAATGAAAATGTGATTTTTAAGAGAATTTGTAAGTTATCTACCTGTTTTGAACATGCGTTGCAAAAAATAACTTTTCCATCTGTAGTTAGATGTTTAGATGCTTTAATCCATTTTTTCAATAGCTCGGATCGAGAGGATGCGACTTTCGGCATTTTGAAAAGATAAGCACTGAATTTATTTCGTCTTTAAATTAAATAAGAAAATAACAACTAATTCGCGTTGATAAATACACTAGTCACTAGTCACACACATTCATTGAGTTCTTATCTCAAACTGAAATGCAAAACATAAGTGCAAAATGCAAGTGCAAGTTGCTACAGATTCCCAGAAAATCACATTCCGGGAAATCGTAAAATAAAGTGGCCAGACGTCGAGAAGAATAAATTACTTCTTGGAAAAGCTGCAGACTTGAATATTGACCGTATATGGAATTATAATGTTATTTATATCAATATATGGATAAATAAATAAATATGCGCTAAAAGTCTAAAATATTAAGTTATATGCGAAATAAAACTACCATTTTTGGGCTTCTCTAATCGACAAACATATAAATACAAAACGCCAAGTTTAGGTATGTTAGCGTAAAAAACTTGTAAAAACTTATAAATCCGGTCTCTACTTATAACCTTCTATAGATACATCGGCCTCAGTAATATCATTATTAAGCCAGGTTTCGGATATAGTTAAAATATCCACATTCAATTGTAAGACTATAATAGTTTTAAATCAATTAACTTGGGTTAAGTTAATTTCTTAAGAGAAATTAACTTTCTATTCTTTGTTATAAGTTAGGATAGGATTTGAATAAGTACACGCCATCGTTTCAGTAGCGCCCTAAAAATGTATCGAACAGGCAAATTTTGTAATGGGATGGTGAAAATAATTTACGGCGTTCTTACACTCTGATGCAATGTGGCGGAGGTCGAGGTACAATTGGTCAACTAATTACTCTGAAAAAGAAGAGTTGATTGCATAACTGTAATTTTTTATTGCAGCAATATTACTGTTTTTTTGTTATACTGAGTAACACCAATGCTGTAGCGGCGTTAATTGTCTCCGTAGCCCTCGCGTTTGTTTGCACGCTATACGGTCTAATATTTTTCATTGCCCGCTTTACTAGAAGAGAAAGGAACGCCAGAACCGTTTTGGATGAAATTTGGTATGAGGTTCCACAAGAAGGTAAGTCACATTTACAGGTGGTTTTAGTTATTTGCAATTAACCGCTAGCGTGAAAAACAGGGTTGCCACAACACACATCTTACTATAACTTTTTTGAGGTTAGGAAGATAACTTCAGTTAATAAATTTTTAAAGAGAAACACTTGATAGGAAAGTTTTTCGTGTCTTTGTAACTTTTGATATTTCTTACGATTTAGTCACAAAATAAGAAAATATAAATGGCTGCAGAGTTACTTATTGAAAACAGGTATCCTCTAGTGCCTTCTAGGTATATAATTAATTTATTTTCGGAAAGAGTTATTTATTAGTAACATTCTATGTATCTTTGTTAACTTTGCTATTTATCACGGTTTAGTCAGAAAATAAAAAAATCTAAAAGATTTTTTTTCTTCAAAATGATATAATTTATAATTTCAAGTTAGCAGCCTGTACACAGAAAAACAAATACCTAACTAATGTAGTTTACTAATTGATAACTTTTTCTCAAAATGAATAAATTAAGTAGTTAAAAGGCAGTAAATTATACATGTTTTCAATAACAAGTGCAGCAGTCACTTACATTTTCTTACTTTGTGACTCAACCGACAGTAAGAAATAACAAAAGTTGCAAAAACACGAAAAAGTTTCGTATTGAGTGCTTCTTCCTAAAAATTTGTTAACTAAAGTTATCTTCCTAGCCTCAGAAAAGTTGTAGTAAGATATGTGTTGTGGCAACCTTGTTTTTCACACTAGCGGTTCACTGCGAGTAACTAAAACCACCTGTAAATGTGACCTATCTTCTTGTGAGACCTCATACCAAATTCATCCAAACTGGTTCAGGCATTCCTTTGGTATAAGAAAAATTAACTTTCTCTTCAAGAATTCTGAAGAAGAATACCGGCTTAAGAAGACCATCATGAATATAGGTAAGTTTGGTTAAATCGTCTTATTTTGAGCCCAGGAATCTGTGGTTAAGTCCACACCCTGTATAGGTGAAACTAGCCAAAATTAAAAAAAAGGTTAGATCAGCACAAATATTATATTCAAAAAAAGAAAGTCATACAATGTTAGTAGAACATTAACTTTTAACTAAACATATTTTTGATTTTGAAAATGCTTATTAAAACACTAGGTAAATAAAAATGAAAATGAAGATTTATTACAAAAAAAGAAATTTATATTGTACCCGAATGATTGCTGAAAATAAATAACCTGAAATATAGGAATCGAGTTCGAGCGTTCTTGTAAAAACAAAATAGTTTAGCCAATATTTAAGGTGTTCCAGACTTTTATCCTCACTTTAAAATATAATAAATAAAAGAAATACTGCTGCAACCTCCAATTTCTGAATGTATGTATTTATCTCAAATTTTTGATCGGAGCATTTTTATCAATTCTTCTTCTTCAATTATGAACTCCTGTGTTGAAAGAAATGTTCCATAATTTTTTTTCTTTTCTTAAATTTGACTCAATTACTCAAATTTTCTAGTTCGTTTAAATTCTTTAAAATTCATTTTTCATTAATTTATGATTTTCATGGCGAGAAAATTCCACGAAATGACCTACAACAAATAATAAATAAAAAGTCAGAGTGGCGCAAAAATGCGCAAGTTTTTAAGTTTTATTATGAAAACACAAAGTGTATAGAACATTTAAACATAGGTCTCCAACAGGTGATATTCGGAATTACTAAACAAAAACTTTCATCAAAAACATATAACAGAAATTTTGAATTTTGCCGTGTCTCGACTTGACTTTTCCAATATATTCGCGATGTAATAGTGATGAACAGATAAAACAGCTACATCCTACGGCCGCTTTTTGACCTAATATTGCAGTAGGATAGACAAATTGAAGCGGATTTGCTACCTTATAAGTTCCCCATGCAAGGCGGCATTGTTTGCTGTCAAAGCATAATGAAAGTTTTAAAAATTTTGTTGCAAATCGTTTTCACTGCAATCAAAAACGATCAGTAATGATATTCTTATTTTACAAGATATATCTTTGCTGATCATTTTTTTAAGCAACGATCTCTTCACAAATAATTATAAAAATTTGTAGGCTAAATTGTTTATGTTACTGTGTTACTTTCGATAAAGCAAATAATTATATTTTCGAAACGTTAAGTTAATAAATTACATTTGTAGCTCGTTTTTAAAATTATTTTTATTTATTTCTGTTTATTTAATAATAATTTAATTACAACAGAAAATAATAACGTAGTCAAAAGTAATTCGATTACTAAACGTAACGGAATCACTGAATTAGCATGAAAATATTTCAGATATCGATTCAATTACTCTTTCAACTATTTTGCAGAATCTGATCTATTTTTTGGTTTTTGGGCTCCATATTTGAAATATGACTGCATAATTAAATTTTTCTTGCGGATCCGGGTTAATTGGTTAAATATCGATTGGGATGATTAAATTTCTTTAAATACGAACCTGCTGCTACGACGTGGATTTTACAGCGACCGTGACTTTTCTCGACGCAGAACAAAAACGGGGCACGTTCCTGATTAAATCAGAATATTTTTACGCGCAATGGAAAAACTCAATTAGAAATTCATATTATATCTGTCTTGATATAACATAAACCCTCGCACTGCAATCAATTTCACGCACGGTTTATGAGTACAAACAGGAAAGCAGAACGAAGAGCAAACACCAACAAAATGTTGTTTTTTTTTGTTGAGAAAAACTGAACCCCAACCTTCGTATAACGTAAACCGGTTAATTATTGATAATTGTTATTCACCTACAACCTTGTAACACTTTTATTTCTGCGGTTTTAAAACGACTTTAGTGAAACTATGAAACTCAATTTAGCAAAATGCGTCGCACATCATGTGGTCTCTCTTTAACTAAGTACTATCTTTTAAGGTCGAATTACGAATTTGTTTAGTCATTTGAATTGGTTTTAACTTGAAAGTATATAGGTCTGCACTTTTAATTCTGTTTTTAATTGACCGATATGATTGTTAATAAAGCAAATTGCATTCGAAGTTGCGAAGTAAATAAAAAGCATTTAAAAAGTTAATTTGCGGCAAAAGTAAGTAAGTAAGTAAGATAAATTGTAGTTGGTTGAAAAAGGATTTTGGATTGATGTCTGTCTTGTTGCGCATTATTTCATAATGTGCAGTGATCGGAGATCGTCTTCGGTTTATGTTGATAAGCTGGCAAGTATTCGGCGCGATTGGTAATGTGACCCTTTAATTGAAGTGTTTAAAAGTAAATAAATATTTTCTTGGTTATGTATGACTCTATGTCATGTACAAGGCCTCGAATCTGAGGGTCCAAACTCAGAGGCGTTGTATTCCGCGCGCGGCGGGGCTTGATTTCTCGCTGTGTTTCCGATAGGCACGAGGATTCTACGATCGAATTCTGCGTCTCATTAATTTTGATTTTGACGATTCGACATTTATTTGATTGCTCAATCTCTCCGTAAATATTGAAGAGTTCAAAATTTACTTACAGAAAGCGTCTCTCACAACCTGTTATGTTGAGAGATCATTTTCTCGCTTTAAAAGACAAGACATTCTCACGTCAAATCGAAACGAACGAACGAAGATTTGGAACGTTATTTAATAATTAATTTTAATAACGATTAATAGCTGAGAAATGTTAGTATTTTCTTCCCTATTCGAATTTCGAATATCTGAGAATACTTAACAACGCGCGTCTCTGTTAAATCGGGCAATCGAACGATTCAGATCTGCGCTACACCGGGGGTGTTACGATGCGTAATCGGCATCTGGGAGACCGGACGGGCTATTTTCCTCGATGCTGCATGTATGAAGTCGAAGGTACTACATGTCTAATTGCAACAATAAAAAGTAATAATGGCAACCGCCATCAACTCGATTTGCTCTACATTTTTTCTTTTTTCGTTTAAAAGCGTACGTACCTCAACATTAATTCCAAGTCATTTAGCTTTTTTCAGTTTATATGTTTAAAAGAAAAAAGTTTTGTACAAAAATTATAGGCACCTTGTATATTTTAATATTAGTAGATATACACTGTGTCCACATTTCGATGCTCACCATTGGCATCTCGGTTATTAGGAAACATAGAGCAACGGTTAAATGGGAAATGTTTTGCAGAATTCAATGCTCGCAACAAATCTCATTTCAAATTCACCATAACTTTTTTAAATTCTAAGATAATTTAAGAAAACCAAAATTTGACGATTTCAATATTTCTCAATAACTCGATAACACCTGATGTGACCTCTTCTAAACTTCTACATTGTTCAGACTCTTTTTTAAGACAAAGTTTTTGATGCAAACAGAAACCTTCGATTGTCATTTGTTTTCAAGTTATTAACGCTAACTTTTGTTTTTCATATGGCACCCATATTAGGCTTTTGATTAGTTAGATAGTCTTTAAAAAGAGCTTTTCAACGATGTACAACATATCGGAAAAATTTTTATTTTTTAGGGGAGATATTAACAAAAACAAAAACTAATCCCTTATGAAATTAGTAGGCTATGGAATTAAACACTCAATACTGTAAAATAACGAAACGATATTGACGTAACAGATATTTGGAACTACTAACAAACGAAAAATACCTGCTCCGAAACAAATTATTAATCCTGACAACACGCAGAACATCTGGTTCCAGCAGGATGGTTACTTGGTCCATAACAGTCGTGACGTACATTTTTTGAGAGAAAACTTTAATGAGAGTGCTTTCAAATAATGGACCAGTACAATTGTTTGCGAGATCGCCCGACTTTATCCCCCTTGACTTCCATTTATGGGGTACCACTAAAAACGAAGTATTTAATTTTGCACCGGCAAAAGCTCGGGGAATTTTAGAACAAAGGATTCTGGATGTGCTGAGATCATTAAACGAAAACACACTTTGTAGGGTCTGAAACTCTGTTAGAATAAGGTGTGAAAAATGTGTGGAACAGAATGGTCGTCATATTGAACAGTTTCTTTAAGTCAACCTGAACTTTTAGTACGCTTTCTTTACTTTTTTTTTCTTTTATGACTTTTATTATCATTTCGTTATTTTACAGCACGCTTAGCATATCTTTAAACCTTCTCATTGATGTTTAATTCCATAGCCTACTAATTTCATAAGAGATTCATTTATGTTTTTGTTAATATCTCCCCTGAAAATAAAAATTTTTCGGGTATGTTATACATCGTTGAAAAGCTGTTTTTAAAGACTATCTAACTAACTAAAGACCTAATATGGGTGCCATAAGAAAAACAAAAGTTAACGTTAATAACTTGAAAACAAATGACAATCGGAGGTTTCTGTTTGCATCAAAAACTTTGTCTTAAAAAAGTGTCTGAACAATGTAGAAGTTTAGAAGAGGTCACATCAGGTGTTGTCGAGTTATTGAGGAATATTGAAATCGTCAAATTTTGGTTTTCTTAAAATTTAAAAAAGTTATGGTGAATTTGAAATGAGATTTGTTGCGAGCATTGAATTCTGCAAAACATTTCCCATTTAACCGTTGCTCTATGTCTTTTAATAACCGAGATGCCAATGGTGAGCATCGAAATGTGGACACAGTGTATAGGGGTATTCAAAGTAACATTGAATACCCCTGAAATACGAGGTTTTGACTTTACGAAGACGTAATGTAACTAGTGTAACATTACGTCGTCGTAAAGTTGAAACCTCGTATCTCACTATCTGACGCTTATAACTTACGAGCCGAAGCCTCGTGTCGCATTGGAAGGAAACGCGCAAGCGTACCGCCCAAGTGTTAAAAATTCGTATCTGAAAATACTTGTAGGCGAAATGTGAAAACCTTGTAGTAGGTGTTAACAACTTTGTTGGTTTATCTGTCTGAAATACCTTTCAAACTACTGTGAAAAGTGAAAAATACAAGACATCATAATGGTAAATATCGTAGAATGGGTTTTTTAGGTTTTGTGGTGCTATTCACTATTTTTAAAATGTTGTATTTATTTCGTGGTTTAAGATATCAAGGAATTTCGTTAGTCTGGTGTTGGTAACAGCTTTTAGAGGGTATGTGTGTTCTAATTTTGGAAACAGTGAACTTCTTTAATGCTATCAACATTTTAGTATTGAACGTCAAACATTTAGCTGACAGGGGATTGTTTCGTGACATGTGCAAACTTTCAGGTCAAACAAAAAGAGCTATTTGATTGTAGCTCGGCAAATAAATAGCTAGTAGTATAGTAAAAGCGGGTACAAATAAGAAGATAACCTGTCAAATCGTTTTTCAGTCAGCATTGCTTCAAAGTGAACAAACATAAACTCAAATACAATCGAATTCTTGATAATTATCAAGAAGCTTGTAACGGTTCCGTTTCTTATGCCCGGTTTCTAGAAACGTTATTTATCGGATCAATAGCGTTATGTATTCGATAAAGCTTAAAATTGATTTCGCTTCTAGTTTTTACAGGATGTTTTAAATTGATTTTGAATATCATTTTATTAGATTTTAAGTTTTATGTAAGTAACTATTTTACTCTAAAAAGATAAGCAGGTTTCTTAAATATTTTTTTATTATAATATTTCAATAATCGCATTAATAAAATGTAGAATACCTACTTGTTTCGCTGATGATTGCATATATGCGACAAAAAGTTGTAAATGTATCCATCCACAGAGAGGGTAGACGCATTTTAAAATTACTTAAAATATTGAATATATTTCGTACTACACGCACGTGCAAATTGTAAAATTAGATTCGATAGTCTAATTTAAAATTGTAACATGAACTATAAATTACGAAGTTCATTAATTTTTGACAATTCGCTATTCAACCACTTACTCGCCATGGCAACGGTGTTTGCAAACGCATTAAGCTTAGTTGAGATGCATTCCGAATACGCAAAATATTTATTGCAATTTGTTTTTGATTGGCTAATTTCTTGCGTATCCGGATGCATCTGAACTAAGCTTTCATTTGCCCCAAACCATGTGGTATCGGCCATTTCTGATCTTTGTTACTCTTAGGGAATGCTCATATTATCTTTCTCTTTCTAATGTTAAAGCCGATGCAGTCCTATTCAAAATAACGCTAGACTCCATCTAACCTTATTACATCATTGGATGTAATACATACGTAATATTATTAATAAGTAATTAAAGTCGCTTTTGTAGTATATATTCTGATAAATCATCCAGCTCTTCAGATGAGGAATTATTTAATTTTGTGGTGGATGCTGAAAGGCCCCGTAAATTTAGGTGTGGACTGGCAGTTGTATTCCTCTGTAATCAACTCCCACGCAGTTTTCTTTTTTCAATACTTACTCCATCAGTTTTCTTATTTTCAATTATATTTAAAAATTTGCCCTTTACTATGGTAAATAGTAAATGATTATCAAATTCCGAAAAATTTCGGGAACGTTTAATTTGCTTTATTTCGTTATTTTCCTTAGCGATTAGTCGTGACCACAGCTGCAACTTTCAAGGGCTTTAACGTCGGTAGTAATATATATTTTGACAATTATTTTTACCAAATTATGTATCCTAAAATAAGTCACAAATACAATCGCTATCTGTTGTGTATTGAATAAAGGGCTTAACGAATCGTTAGTAATGGAAGTGATAACTTGTGAAAAGTTTTGTTTGAGAAACGTGTTTTGACTTTATCGATTCGATAAATTTATCGAATCAATAACTATCGGATTAATAACAAAATATTCTAGAAACCGGCCATTAGAGTTTTTGTTACGTTCAGCTTGTCATTTTCTCCGTTTCGGTCAGGCTGTGTTTTCTTCTTCTGTTCGAGATCCGTTTTTACACTTCTTCCCCCTTGTCTTGGTTACGCTGGATATCTTTCACAGGGCGTGCTTCTGCGAATATTACTCGTGTACTCGTTTTCTATCTAATTTCTATCTAATTGTTCATTAATTCACGGGTTGTTTTCCATCTTTGCGCATTTCCTCGGGCGTGTTTCTCCGTTTCCACCAACTGCCTTCGGGTCCGTGCCCTTTTGCGAACCGTGAAATGTTTGTTTGTTTGTTTACTCTTTTAGTAAACGTTATGTGTTGCCCGGCTGACTTGACTAAGTGTTGCCATCTGTAGCTTATTCTTACCCTAGCGTAAACCTTTGGGGTGTTTGGTGACACGTTTGTTTTTACGGTGTGCCACTGACGAGTTCTCGTTCCCTTTTTCTTATTTCTTTCCTCATTCGCTTTTTTTCCTGTTGGGCTCAGTTTGTTTTCTCTTCGTTCCACCAACTTTCGGTATTCTTCATTAAGTTGTTTCTCCCTCCTCTTGCTGCTAATTTCATGTCGGACGCGCGTTCAGCTCGTCTCCGTTTTTCCGCGATCCGGTCAGTCGTTAACTGATTGGGATGAAGTGAAGGTTGTCGTCGGTGGCTGAGGTTTGGCCTTGCCGAAATTTTGGGAATTTTAGATTCCATTTTGGCTTGAAGAATCGGCTATCCGTGTTGGGATTTTGCCTCCTCAGTTTTGGTGGTTGAAAAGTTAACCTTCGCTTGGATGCGGATTGATTTTCCCGACCTTGCGTGATCTCCTTCACCGCCATTTTATCGACGCTCGCCACGTGCTCTCCGTTTGAGGTTTTTGCAAGCTTTAAGTCACTTCGAGAGGCGTGGGTATGATTAGTTTCTCCTTTTGTGTTGTACTTTGTGTGATTTTTCTCTTGTTTTTTTATTATAGCAAGTTTCCACTCTCCCTCCCCCCCTTTCTTTTTTTTGACGGTGGTCAAACCACGGTGCAATCTAAGGCCAGCATCGTCCTTGCTCGATTCGAAATTCATTAGAATCCTCGTCTTTTAGACCTGGTACATCGGGACCGAGGCATGCTAAATTCCGCCAGTTGAGGGTTCACCCTTTTCCTTCGAGCCTGCTACGGAAGCGATTGGACCGCCTACCCGTTTGGGGAACATGATAAGTCTATATTTTTACCTCTACTCCGAATTCTGATCTCTTTAAGTGCTTGTTCCATTGCACTCTACGTCGCTCCCTCTTCCCCCCATTATGGTTATCGCTTTTGGCTCCGTCAATTTACCTTTTTTTTTATATACCGGGTCTCCCGCGCCATGTGCTCACCCTTCTAGAATCTTTATTTATTAATCGATTAATCTGAATTTTGGAGACAATAAATTAAACAAAAAATGGGTTTTTTCAATCTAGACAGCTATGAATCGCCCTTTTTCGGTCTAATGCGATCAAGTGTTTCGAGAAAATCACTCCTTTGATGGTATTATGATTTTTAACATTTTTACAGTATTTGAAATTTTCATTAGATCTGAACTCATTTTTTTCGATAGAACCTCATATGTTTCTTAGCTTAGTTTTAGCTTTCCATATGTTTCTTAGCTTACATCAACAGAACATTTTTTTCTGAGTACGCTGATACCAAATACATCATACTTTCTTTGAAAATAATTTAAAATAGAGCATGTCTTATTGAAATGTTACACTCCCTTTATTTCAAATAACTTTCAAAGAAAATATGACGTATTTGGTATCAGCGTACTCAGAAAAAAATGTTCTGTTGATGTAAGCTAAGAAACATATCGAAACATATCGAAAAAAATGAGTTAAGACCTAATGAAAATTTCAACTACTGTAAAAATGTTAAAAATCAAAATTCAATCAAAGGAGTGATTTTCTTGAAACACTTGATCGCAGTAGATCGAAAAAATGCGATTCATAGCTGTCTAGATTGAAAAATAAAAATTTTTTTTTCGTTGTCATGGAAACCAAAATTAACAATTGATACGTATTCGGACTCGTAATGATCCGTAAATTTCAAATATGTAATAATATATAGGGTGTTCCATTTAAAATAAGAAAGTTGATATCACTTCCGGCGAAACCGGAAGTCCTATGACGACTAGCAGCATGTCGAAAAATCCCATTTTTTGTTTAATTTATTGTCTCCAAAATTCAGGTTAATTGATTAATAAATAAAGATTCTAGAAAGGTGAGCACATGGCGCGGGACACCCGGTATATATATTTTTCTTCCCCTATGTTAATTTTCCTTTACGGACTACGAGTCTATTTTATTGTTTTTTTTTTGTTTGTCATATTTTGAAATTCAGCCCTTCTGGCCTACTTTTATTTTATTTTTTGCGCTCCGCCCATGAGACTAATTGCCCCCCCCCCCGTTCCGGGTTTTCTTTTTTTTGTTGTTTTGCTGTGTTTGCGTAACTTTTTTTCTGGTATATACTTATTTTTGATATTATTATGTACATGTAAGGCGAACGCTTGGATCCATCGCGTAACGCATAACCGGGTACCATCCGTACCATTGTATCAGCCTACCGTTAGGCAAACCACATTTTATTTGTTCAATCTATTGTGGCAAATAGATATATTTCTCTTATACCCGTACGGATTTAGTTTTTTTTTTCTCTCTTTTGGGGATTTATTCGGGTAAAGTGAACCTGTTGGGTTTATTGAGCAAGATCCTGGGACCTTTAGAGTTGAACCTCACTGTGGGACCCGAATACTTTCCTGGTGAAGTATTTGGTAGCTCGCTCCCTCGCAAAGCTACACTAGGTGGCGCCCCTTCTCCCCTGTCGGAGTGTATCGCTACGGCTATCTCGCTGCGTAACTTTGTTACCCACGACCGTCTCCCTGAGCTGGGCACTACTTTGCGAGAGAATACCCTCCGACCACACACAGGTAGGTTCGACCGTCTCGATTGCGACAAACAACACGCGAGAGATAGTCAATTGTTGCGAAGGTCGTAGCATGTTAAAATATAGCAAATTTTTGTTGTCGGAAGATAGGAATTCAATTGTCGGTAAAACAGTGCATTGTGGTACGTTTGTCTGGTTTGCGTCTGTTTTTTTGACGATATCCAGTATTCATCCACGAAGGGAAGAATAATTTATTCTGCGTAATACGTCCGTCTGTATTAAGTTTGCGATCGTTGGATATTTTCTTGTATTCTTCTATGAAAAAATATAACGTAAAGACAAGAAGAAACCCCACACTTCGATGACACCGTGACACCCAAGAGGTTTCAACTGATCATCGGAAGCAAATACAACAAATCATCCGTGAGTTTTGTTTTATTTTATTTATTGTCGAACACAGAGTATGGAACAATTTGCATTTGTGCAACTAAAATATGTGGTGCAATTTAAGCTTTTGAATTAAGTTAATGTAGACTATTTTTATATTTGCTGTATTTGTTGGTCGAAAGAAAAATAAGAAAGAGAAAAGAAAGAGAGAAAGAAAAAGAAAACTAAATTTATTCTTGTGTTACATTTAATCGTATCCTGCGTTACTTTATACTTATTAAAGTTTATTATTGTTGACCATCAAAAAGTGTGTTTTATTTATTTAAGACATTTTTTTTGACAAGTATTCTATGTAATTTGCTGTTAGATGATTTTCTATTTTCTTACATCTTGTTTAAATAAAAAGATTTTAGTGGCGCCTATAAAACCCTGCTTTATTCAAAACCCTCAACAATCTAGCCAAGATTCCGTAATTTCTTGCGACCTGTACAGTAAAATCTTACTGGATAAAGAGAGTCCTTGCTTACCTTAAGATTGTCAGTCCGGTAAGTTACAATTTTTGTTATTTTATTTTGAATGTGAATTCGGAGTACGTTGCAAGCTATAAACTGACAGTATTGTTAATTATGACGAAACAAATGTCACAGACAATCCTAGGGCAAAGAAGTTTATCTAAATGAGATTTTAGATACCCGGAGACGGTAATAAACGCAACAAAAACTTCTATTTCTGTTATGTACGCTGGAGCAGCGGATGGCACCTTGTTACCACCGTATGTGGTAAAAAGATCAGAGCACTTTTGGGAGAAATGGAATGACGGAAACAACAGATCTAGGAGTGGATGGTTTGACAGCGTACGCTTTGAAGGTTGGTTTTTAACAGATAAAACAGCGACACTCTACGATCGCTTTTTGACCTGACATTGCAGTAGGATAGACAAATTGAAGCGAATTTGCTCTTAATAAGTCCCCATGCAAGGCGGCCATGCCATATCTGCGAAATAAACCTGGAATAAAAGCTATTATTGACGACAAGGTATCTTCTCACTTCAAAAACAATTATTGTAGAAACCTCGTTTTATTTGTCTGTGCGCTAATGCCATACACTTGCTACAACTCCTAAACCTAGTCTTCTATACGCCACTTAAACGTTACTGGCGAGAAACACTCACATTGTGAAAGAAGAAGGATGGATTGCGTTTGAATGCGTTGAGAAAACACTCATTTCTTAAAGTATTGTCCCAGTTGTACGACAAAGTGCAACATGAAAACAAAAGTAGCAGCAATAGAATTGCTGGTCTTAATAAATCACAACTTTATCCGGTGAATGCAAATAGACCAAAAGAAAGACTCCCAGGATATAAAAAACAGGAAGAGAATTCAGATGAAGGCGTTGCTGAGGCAGTAGCTGATTTGCTTACAAGTCTACTCACGACAATTCTGAAAGTTCTCCCAAAAGAAAGCAAATAATAATTTGTAAGTAATAACTTGCAGAGCACGAAAAAGTGTAACAGCAGAAGATTTTGACCCACAGCCTGGTACAAATTGTATAGCAAACAAAAATAACAAGTAAACGCTTTAAAAGAATCATCTAAAATGAATCATCAGATTCAGAGGTGTCTAGTATTTCATTCACAGATTCAAATAATACTTCCGAGCAATTTCAAGAGAGCAAACACTCATTTACTGCTCTCGAGACGTTATCCAGCACAGATACGACAAAGGAATCGTCGGAGTTTCTTCAGGTTAAGGTTTGGGCTTTGGTCAAATATACGATAAAAAAGGACAGTTATTACTATTATGGTATTTCTGAATCCGTATAATATATATTACGTGACGTATTTTTCTTTCTGTTTTCAGCAGTTCCAAGCTGGTGTAGTTTTACTTCCACATAAACGATTACTTTATTTTATATTTTAGCTTTTAGAAAAGAGGAAATGTAGTTTTTTATGGTTCCCTTTGGTGGGGGGAAATCTACTTCTGTTATTAATATTGATTGCCTTCTTTTTATTGTTACTATGCGTAATGCGTTAGCTTGATTTGTTTTGATTTTAAAATAAATACCGCTACTACAGTGGTTTGATTTTGAAATTGGCGTTGAAGCAAGACATTATGCCAATGCCTAATTCAATTGACGCAATTGAATAACATCGAAAATCCTAAATAACAGTCTAGTGTGGAAGTACATTTAGAAAATGATAGTCAAGGAGACGTACTCATGCTCAAAAACCAGACGAGAATATGAGAATATAATCATGGGAATGACTTTAAAAAATGTTTTACAAAAGCCTATAAGTTTTCCATAAACTAATAGGAAAAGTGTATCAGAAAGACAGAGCTGGTTTATCTTTTGGTCAAGAAGTAAGCAGTAGCTTTTTGTATCGGATTCAGAAGATGACCCGTTTCAAGATTCCGGGTCGAATTATTGTCCAAGTGATTCAGAAGACTACCTTGTATCATACTCGAAGAAAAGAGGCAAAAAAACTACGAAACATTCCCACCAAGAGTCAGGGAATTTTTTAGAAATAGATGTTTTGGAAAAAACTTCGATAAATTCCGATGAAGAGAAGAAGAAAAAAGGGCGTCAAAGAGAGAAGGAGATCCAAGCAATTGGAGAAGGAGCAAGGCAAAAATACTCAGGATGAAGGGGAAAGAATATGAAGGAAAGGAAAGAGACAAAAGTGGAACAAAGCATAAGATAATAAGGCGAGACCGTAAAAAAATGGGAGAAAGGTGTGACCTAAAAATTTTTACACTTCAAAAATATTTACTAAAGGGACACGAATGGAATGAGACAGTGTAATGGAGAGGGAGGTAGCTTTAAATACGAGGTACGGTACTATTGAACGTAACTCAAATTTTTCGGGCAAAAAGAATTAATTAGGTGCAATTGCTTGGAACATATGTATATGGTACAACTATCTTTACGGAAAAATGACAGTCGTGTTGTGGTTTTCGTGGTGTATGGAGGTAAGTGTTTCTTTTAATGGTATTAAAATAATTTTTATTTGTAAATTTTGTAAGTGGATAAGTTTTTTAAATCTCTTTTCCCTAAAATGTTTTATACATTGCTTTTTTCTCTACCATTCGTAGGTACTTTCCGGCTGCGAAATTTTTTGTGAGGATTTGTTATTACCCAAGTAATTTGATTAAAAAACGACTCACGTCCAGAGGGATAATTTTGAATACTGAATGGGGAGTGACCAAATACGTACCTGACAATAGGCAAGTCTTTACTGTGCAGACAGAGGCAGACACTATTAGAAGAGTATGTATTTAAGTGCTCAAAAATAAATTATGGCTTAACTTTTACTGAAATCAGGAAACTAGCCTATGATTATGCCAAACGAGTACAATGTTAAAATTCACAATTTTACGGTATGCGAACTGAAGCGTAGTGTTGTTTATAGTCACTACATTTTTAAAAGTGTTGAATATTGTGAAACTAAAATACTCAAAACAATGTAGGGTCAAGTTTTTAAACGACTGTACACAAGGTGTTGAAAAATTCGTTTGCCAAATTTCTAGGGCAAGTAAAAGAGGCCAAAATAAGACTTTTTTGTTATATAACATAGTGTTGGAAATTAATAATTATTTTTTAACACTGAATAATTGAAAATTAATCTCCGCCCACAATAATTTTGTATCCGTAGATATGTATTTCGGCAGATAAACTGCCATCATCAGTACGCTACCAACTAAAAAGCACTTAAAAATATCTAAAAACAACTTAATCGTCCTAATAAAATCAGGAGATACATATTGCTACGTTATTGTTATTTTTCGTACAACAATTTTTGTTTATAATAACATATAAATTTTTGTTAACATGAAACTCTTATAGTTCCAGGGTCGTGACCTTTTTGTTTGTTGTTTATAACAATCTTTTGGGTTCTTTTCTAATTGTTATAAATAAAAGCTCAATTATAATTTTGAATGATATTCAGAACAAATTAAAATCATTTATCTTTTTCTATGGGTTTATTTAACAAATTTTTGATTTTGCAACAATAAATGAAATGTATTTCTTTAGTTTAAACGGGTTATAAGAAACTAAGTTCCTGCAATGGAGTTATTAATTGTTTGATATTTATTTTTGCGATACTGATACGTTAGCTTTCCTTACGCTGAGTTTAATTGAACAATCTTTTATTAAAATTGAGTGTGTTTTAAATAGTTCCCGACGTTATGTTAATAATTTCTGTTCATCTTACAGCTTTTATCCCATCTGCACTTTATTATTAATGTACACGCGCGCACTTGTTCATAAGTTTAATTCAATAGTAACTTCGACACTATACCTCCGTTTTTAACTGACTTTTTTGGATAATACCCGACGCGGATTGTTTGCTGGTATTATTTTTTCTTCCTGCGAAAATCGCGCTCCATCCCATTATATAAATCATACAAGAAAAACAGCTCCCTCTCGTTTTCTGACTATCCTTACAGCGCGAGTAACATGGACCGCGGTCGCACGCTAAACGCGAGAATGTCACGTATTAGATAAGAGATGCATAATGTAATCTAATTTAAGAAGCATTCCTATTGTAATGTTCATGTAGTACACAAGTCTTTGTCTCTTTCGTAAATAAATGATTTTTAAAGATAATCAATAGCTTCCGATCAATAAATTTGGCGCAGTCAGTAGGATTTGTTCTACGAATTTCAAAAGTGATTTTTGTGAATTCGGTGTATTTCAATACTTCAAGAACAACGAACCCAAAGATCGAGAAGCAGACGGAAGAGGACCGGATATTGGAGAAAATATAGGCAGGCTACGGCACTTTATTGAGCAAAGTGGGTCACTATATTCGCTATATCCAATATATATTACAATACGACTCACCCTGACTATTGAAGTTAAATAATTCATTAATTGTATTAATATCTACATTGATATCCACCTTTTTCCTTGAATAGTAACAATCCTGTTATTACCCTTTAATTGGTAAAACCAAATGGAAAATAAACTGGAGAATTTAATAGAAGCAGTAAGAAATTTGGAAATAAGTACAAACATGCCTAACGCAAACATGGGAAAAATAAATTATAATTTACTTCGAATGGAGTTAGAGTCGATTCCTACATTCGACGGAGAAGCTAGCGGTATTAATATATTCATAAATGCCTGTGACAAAATTTGTACAAAGTACAGCACAAATAATGACGTAAAAGATTTAATATTTTAAACAATTTTGAGTAAACTTAGAGATAGGGCTAAAGTGTTAATATTGTTACGTTTCTAGGGTTTATGTTTATTTATTTAAACGAATAAAACACTCGATAAAAACTTAACCGTAATTTAATAAAGCTTAAAAACTAATTTATTTGTAACCATTTATTTTCACACTAAAATCTAACTTCGACGATCGCTGTTAGAATTCGACTGACTCCTGAGTCCTCCCCGGCCGATTTTATATCATTTACTGCCTTCTGGAATTCTCTACGCTGGAAGATTCCAGTCTGTTCGATGTAGGCCCCGGTGGCGTGATGGCCGATGACGCACAACAGCGAACCGACCTCCTGACGCCCTCAGCGTGACGCAGCACTGAGCGGCTCGCCACAATATGTTCTCGCAATGAATTAAATACTTGGGCATTAGTAAAGGATGCAATTTACAGTTATTTCGGCGATAAAAGAGATTTTGCTCAATTAGCGCAAGAATTTAACAATATTAAAATGTCACATAAAGAGGATCCATTATCATTTGGCTATCGATTACAAGATTCATTATCACAGTTAATGACGAAACTTTCCCAAACCGAAGTAGATCACAAATTACAACGAGCAGCAATTTATTTGCAGACAGCATTAGAAGTTTATTTGTTGAATCTTCCCGAAGATATTCAAGTTCACGTTAAACCTTTGCAACCGGAAACCTTAGAAGAAGCTATGGGTTACGTCCAGGATACAGTTAACTTTAAAAGGAGATCTAATGCATTGAAAGGATATAAAACATTTAATCTTCCCCAGAACCAATATAAACATTTTCCAGCTGTCAAATACCCACTACACAATTATCCAGCAAATTATTTTCCTTTACAAAACTATCAATTTCCAGCCCAAAATAAAATGTTCCTACCAACAATGAACACTCCAATGCAGCATCAAAATAACACTTTTCCCAGAGGACCTATACAAAATTTCCCTAAACCAATCCAAAACCAACAAAGAAGTTTTACAAATAAACAAGTTTTTGGTTCCCAAAGAAATGTATGGCAACCAGGACAGAATAAAGCCATTACACCGAAACCAACCCCAATGTCTGGAATATCCACAGCAGTGGCGAAGCCTAGTAATTTTAGACAAGACAATTTCTTCAAGAGATCAATGCAACCACATGTGATTGTCGAAGAATTACATAACAATGAAGTCCAGGAAAATCTATAGCCAATTTATAATGAAGAAAATGGGTTATGGTACGCTCCGATGTTTACACCAAATATGCCGGAACAAACGTGTGAAGAAGAAGATATCGAGGAACTCGAAACCAACGAAGAGGAGGAAAATTTTATTATACCTGCCTCACCGGAGAACTCAATCGATTAGCATTAAACGAATTGCCGTACATAAAAATTAAAAATCCACCTCTAAATCTACTTGTTGATACCGGAAGTACTATATCTATGAGAGATCCCGAAATTGTTCAAAAATATTATCCTTATAGTGCCCACAATGATAATTTAGAAATTAGAACGGCTAAAGGTAACATTCCAATTGATAAATTTGCGTTAATTCCTTGTTTTGCTGAATTACAGTCCAGCGGATATTTAAAAATGATTATAAGTACAAAGCTTTTTTAATCTCAAACCGGACAGAAAAATGAAGAGAATACACTCAAAGTTTCGCTATAGATTTATAGCTTCGTCAGTTATAAATCTATAGCGAAACTTTGAGTGTGTTCTCTTCATTTTTCTGTCCGGTTTGAGATTAAAAAAACTTTGTACTTACAATTTTCATCGGACAAGAACAAACTTCAAAAATGATTATGTTCAAATTTCATAATTTTTATAACGGAATAATAGGATTAGAAGATTTGAAATCTATGCAGTTTAATATAGATTTAACGAAAGGCGTATTGTTCAGAGAAAATTATGAATTGCCAATAAACTACAAAAGGGTAGATAATATTAGAATGCCAGGTAAATCGAAAATTTTAAAAAGAGTATTTGTAAATTACGTGGAAGGTGATGTTATTATTAACGCTGTGTCTCATAATAAAATTTTTATTCCTAGTATTATCACAACAGTAACAAAAGGCGAAGCATTAATAGAAATACAAAATTGGTCAGATAAAGAAAAATCGTTTAATATTGAACCATTGACAGCCATTCCTTTAGATAACTATCATATATATCAATATCGAGTAAATGATATGGAATCAATTGATAAATTAAATGGCATGCTTAGAATCAATCACCTGAACGCGGAAGAAAAATCAAAAATTTTAAAATTATGTAAAAATTACTTCGACTTATTCAAAAAACCTGAAGATAAATTAACATTTAATAGCGATGTAAAACATGAAATTAAAATAAAAGATAATGAACCTATTTTTCTAAAAGCTAGACGATTCCCTCATTCGGTTAAACAACAAATAAAAGAACACATCGATCAATTATTAGAAGACAAAATAATTAGACCAAGTCAAAGTCCTTGGGGCTCTCCTGTAAACTTAATAGAAAAGAAATTAGATGCAAGTGGCAAGAGAAAAACTCGTTTAGTCATTGATTATCGAGCTATAAATGAAAAGACTATTGACGATCGATATCCAATCCCAAATATAGGAGACATATTAGATAAGCTAGGTAGATGTCAATATTTTACCACCCTTGACTTAGCCTCAGGTTATCACCAAATTCAAATGCACCCCGAGTCAATTCCTAAAACAGCTTTTAATACAGAATTTGGACATCATGAATTCCTTAGAATGCCATTCGGCTTAAAAAACAGTCCTGCTACGTTTCAACGTGTAATGGACGATGTATTGAGAGACGTATTGAATAAATTCTGTTTAGTATATCTCGATGACATAATTATATTTTCACCATCATTAGACGAACACATAAAACACCTGAAATCAGTTTTCGACAGATTAAGAAGCGCAAACTTAAAATTACAGTTAGATAAATGCGAATTTTTACGAAAAGAAACGGAATATTTAGGTCACGTTATTACACCCACCGGTATTAAACCAAATCCTAAAAAGATTGAAGTAATTAAGAACTTTCCAATTCCAACCACTCAGAGAGAAATCAAATCATTTTTAGGCTTGTTAGGTTATTATAGAAAATTTATCAGTAACTTTGCCAAAATAACTAAACCTCTCACAAAATGCTTACGTATTTGTAGATGCTTTTGAAAAGTGTAAAATATTATTATGCAATGATCCTGTATTAAAATATCCAGATTTTACTAAACAATTTGAACTAACTACCGACGCATCAAATTTCGCAATAGGTGCAATATTATCCCAAGAAAATCATCCCGTAGCATATGCCTCCAGAACTTTAAACCCGGCAGAAACAAATTATTCAACTATAGAAAAAGAAATGCTTGCAATAGTGTGGGCATGTAAACATTTTCGACCTTATCTATATGGCACAAAATTTATTATTAAAACCGATCACAAACCACTACAATGGTTATTTTCGATAAAAGATCCAAATTCCCGTTTAACTAGATGGTGGTTAAAATTAAGCGAATATGAATATGAAATTCCATATAAGAAAGGAAAATCTAACGAAGCCGATGTTTTATCGAGAATAAAAATAACAGAAAATTATGTTAATACAATTAACACGGAAGATGCGGAATCACTGATTGTTAATAATGACGATCAATCGGTTGAATTTAATATAGAAGAATTAGATGAAATATTAAATAACTTAGAACTGACAGAAAATTTACAAACAGAGAATTTACAGACAGAAAATCCAAATCAATTAAATCAAGAACCAAATACTAGTAACACTATCCATTCAACTAATGGAGATGTAGAAATTACTATACCTTATCCGGAGAAAATTTTAAATTTAGCAGATCATCAAATTATTTTAGATGCAACACGAAATTTAACAACACCCATATTAACGCGATCGAAAATATTTGGCAAAACGCGAATTTGTTTAACGTTACCATTAACAGCAGCGTGGGAAACTATCGTTAAAGCGTTAAAAGAATGTCTGACCCCTGAAAAGAAAACTGTAATCTATTTTAAACATATAAATATTGTAAGTAGAAGGTTTTTTTAATCTCAAACCGGACAGAAAAATGAAGGGAAACACACTCAACGTTTCGATATAGATTTATAGCTTCGTTTAAACACTCCTGCGGAAGCTATAAATCTATAGCGAAACGTTGAGTGTGTTTCCCTTCATTTTTCTGTCCGGTTTGAGATTAAAAAAACCTTCTACTTACTATTTTCATCGGACAAGAAGAAACTTCAATTATAAAAATATTGAGCGAGAAATTATTCAAATGTTACAAGAATCATTTGTTAATCTAAAAATAGAAATAGTAAATAAAATCGTACAAGATATAGAAAATGAAGAAGATCAATTAGAGAAAGTCAAATATTATCATGAAGGCAAAACGTCACACAGAGGAATAAATGAAGTTTATCAGTCGTTAAAACGAAATTATTATTGGCCAAACATGGAAAGAGCAGTTACCACGTACATAAATAATTGTGAAACCTGTCAGTTAGCAAAATATGATAGAATGCCCCAGAAACAACCAATTTCACATACTTATACCCCCAAAAGACCTTTTGAGCAGTTACATATAGATTTGTTATTTATGAATAACAGAATAATTTTACCTATAGTAGATCATTTCTCTAAATATGGTCAAGCGTACTTGATAACTGATAAAAACGCAACAACTATCGTAAATGGAATAATTAAGTTCAGTAGTCATCACGGCTTATGTCAAACCATTATCGTGGATTCAGGAAAAGAATTTGATAACGTTTTATTGAAGGAATTTTGTAAATTACATAAAATTAAATTACACGTAACGTCTGTTGGAAATTCAAAATCTAATGGAATAGTAGAACGTTTTCATAACACTTTAACAGAATCAATAAGATGTAGATTATTAGACAGTCAAAATACTTTAGAAAACCAATTAGTAAACGCAGTGTTAGCATATAATAACAGTCTTCGTTCTAGTACTAAATTTACTCCTTCTGAAGTTATTAATGGTCACAGTGAATCTAACTTACCTTTTGACATGAATGAAGAAAAATTAACGCAACAATTTATTAAAAACAGAGCCGAAGAAATAAAAATTATAAACAATCAAATTTTTAATAACTTAGAAAATGTGAAAGAACGAACATGCAATAAAATTAATGCTGATCGAAAAGAAATAGAAAATTTGGAAATAGGACAGGCGGTATATGTCAAAAACAAATTTCGAAATAAATTGAAACCTAAATTTAGTAAAGAACGAGTGACGCAAATTACTGACAAAACCATTCGGACACAGAAGAATACTAAACTATCTAAGGATACAATTAAAAAGAAACGTAAATTCACGAAAGACTCTCTGTTACAGGATAAAATTAATTCGGATCATCCTATTGGCAGTAGCGATCAAGTTAATGACCAGCCAACTACAAGTACAGCAGATTGAAAATTACATTTTACCGTACGATTTAGGACAAAGTAGAATAATTCAAGGTTATCACGATTTCGTTTATAAAATTGAAGCACAAACATTATTTCACCACGTAGATCAGTTAAAAAGGCAAATTAAATTGGTAAATGCAACCTATATGAAAAGGATATATCCACATGATATAACGGACTATGAACACATAGATAGGATTAAAGTACCGATAGATATCCCAAATCTAAAAGATGATCAATAAGTTTACAGTTTAATCGAGCAATCAGTAAATGATATTTGTCAGACAGAACTAAAACTTCGAAATTTGTTCCCGAAATATCCAAGAAGCAAAAGATCGCCATTCGATTTTGTCGGCTACGTAGGAAAACAACTATTTGGATTGATGGATAGTGAAGAAAAGCAACGAATCGACAAAGCCCTAGAAATCATCAGTAAGAATCAAAATAATCTGCACAAACAACAAGAGTGGAGCTTGTCAATGTTAAAATCAATATCTGCTAGAATATCGGACACCTTTACGGAATTAAAAGGTAATCAAGAGAAATTAAATGTTAAAATTGACAACTTATCCAGGAAAATAGAAAAGCTTGAATTCTATCAAATGATACAAAACGCCAAGGACCAAATTATTCAAAATAATAATGTAATATTTAATGTCTTATCGGAAATAGAAGATGCAATTGTATTCTCTAGTGTAGGGAAACTGCACCCGGCGGTTATATCAATAAACGACATGAAGGAAATAAATTACCAGTTAAAATCCTTATATACCTTCAACTATTATAGGTATTTTAGCATTCAGAATTATATAGATCACAAAGAAGTAATGTTTAAAATATCAGTACCCATATTATTTACCCCTACATATAAGCTTTACCAAATTCATTCTATCCCTTACAAAAATTATATAATCCCTTTTGCAAAGACGTATTTGTTAATGTCGGATAGTACGTATGCCTTAAGTACAAACACTTGTCCAAAATTGGAAAATATTCATATTTGCGACAGCAAAGCAGTACCGAAGGATGAAAATTGTGTATTAAATTTAATGAAGAATGTCGACGGCAATTGCGAGAAAATACACGTTCACCTGGAAGAAACGCTAGTGCAACAAATCGGATCAGGAGACTTATTAATTTATACGCCAAGAGTTATTAGTGCGCCTTACAATTGTAGTGAAACAGGAATTTTAGAAATTAGGAATAATGCGTTAGTTAGGTTAAGAATTAATTGCAATATTCAGATAAAAGAAGAAAAGTTTAATTATCAGGAAATGTTAATTAAGGGAGAAATATTTCATTTGCCTAAATTGTATTTAAATTTAAGTAACATAAGAGAATCAAAACCTATTAAACTAAAGAAAATCAATTTAAAAGATTATGATAGAATACAGAAGGAAGTGGAAAATGCTAAAGTTTCGCAATTAGACAAAATTGATAAAAATCACCCGTATGGAAATTCAGTTGCAATTGTTATTATTGTAATAATTTTACTGTTTATTTTTATTATTATAAAATGTAAGTGTTATTCTAAAATAGTAAACAAAAGTGCGAAAATGCAAAAGGCATCCAAGGCTCTTTCCGAAGAACGTCAAGATCCATTCTAGCCGTGGAGGAGTAACATGGACCGCAGTCGCACGCTAAATGCGAGAATGTCACGTATTAGATAAGAGATGCATAACGTAATCTAATTTAAGAAGCATTCCTATTGTAATGTTCATGTAGTACACAAGTCTTTGTCTCTTTCGTAAATAAATGATTTTTAAAAATAATCAATAGCTTCCGATCAATAAATTTCGCGTCATTCCTAATTTCTAGTAAACACTTTTTTGTTAAATGAATTTTATTGCTTTTCACAAAAAACTACTTCCTTATTACTGTTGCTACCGACTTGTGTAATGTTTTAAAATGTTCCTAAATAAATTCTCTTTATAGATAGCAACCAATAATCTCCGTACATGTTTTGTTTTGTTACCGCGAATGTGTTTCTCGTTGCCGTGATGCTTGAAGACTTCTTGGCCGAAAATGACCATTTTGGCTTGCGATGTGTTCACCTTTTGCTAGGCTTAAGAGATGCCTTCATATCAGCAAAGTCCTGCAGTCCTTTGTTACATCGTAGAAGCTTCAAGACTTTAGGTTTAGGTTCAATGTGTTTTGTCGTAACCCATATCATTTAATTCATGGAACAACATTTGTGTTCTAGTGTAAGCATTATTTGAGGGGAAATACCTTGGAATTACAATTCTCCCTTGATACACGAAAATTACACTGACTTTAAACAAAATTCTGATGCGAAATCATAATAATTCATTCCAAAAATGTAAAAAAGTAAAACTAATTTAACGTAATCCAAATTAAACCTTCAACAAAAATAACATAGCAATATGTCTAAATGTAAATAAATATAAATTAATATGTAAATATCTAAAATTAACCGTTAGAAAAACCTTACCTTACTTTTTCGAAAAATTAGGCCGGTTCTATACTTTTGTCCTTCCACGTATTTGTTTTCCTGCTTTTAAAGCAACTTTTATTGAAGTTTGTTTTCTCGAAAATTTTCTTATGTAATAGATATATTTAGACAATTAAACGAACTTTTAAATACAGGAAAAAATCAGCAGGTTGTCATTTAAAAAAAATAAGTAGGCGTTGGATCTCAGAAACAAGAGCAGATAAATAAAAGATTATTATGATTATTATGTAAAATTTGGATCTCCTAAACAAATGAAACGAACAAAAACTTATAGTTTCTAATCCGATTCTCTCCAAATTATACGCCCTGCCTAAAATACATAAACCCGGCAAAACAGTAAGACCAATAGTATCTGGGATCAACTTTCCTACCTATTTCCTATCAAAATGGTCAAATACCGAGATTAACAAACTTTCCAATTCCAAAGATGTGTTTTCCGTCAAAAACTCGGTAGATTTTATACAACGCGTTAGAGCTCTAACACTAAGCGACGATGAAATCCTGGTATCCTTTGATGTCTAATCCTTATTTCCCAGTATCCTCATTCCCACCACATTAAACTACCTGCAAGACCACCTAGCCTCCAACAACATAGAACAACGCAAGATAGATGAATTTTTGCAACTCACAAACTTATGCATGTCGCAAAATTGTTTGCAAATTAATGGGGAATTTTTAAACAAACCGAAGGGACATCAATGGAAAACTGTCATCATACATTGCTAATCTTTTTATGTGTAGTAACTTCACTCTTCACACTTTTTTTTGATATTTTAAATTCTAAATTTCCTAGTACTAAATTCACGGTTGAGAAAGAGGTTGATGGGAAATTACCATTCCTAGGTACCTTTGTTATTAGAAACAGTGAAAACAAATTAGAATTTGATATACAGGTTGTCCATTTCTCGAGCCCAAGCATGGGTATCTCACTTATCTTAAGAGATACGAGGTCGATTAAATTAGGCCAAAGTTGCATATTTTCATGGTAATTAATAATCTGAAAAGCAAAACTAAAATTTTTCATTTTCGTTTTTATTTTTTAAATCGAAAAGCGATAAAGCTAGACATTTATGACTTACACATTGTTAAGGCACTTTTTTACGTAGAATCTAAATCTATCATTACATTTACCCGAGCTGTCAAAATTGCAGAGATACGACTGTCAACTTTTTTTTTCTTATGGGCGCCATATTGGATTTTCATATTTCTAAATAAAGATTTTTTCTCCGATTCTAGCAATGTACCACATATTACGGTTGATTTGACTTTTTGACCAAAATTTAGATTTTGTCACTTATGTGGCGCTTGCTTAACCAACTAAAAACGCGGAAGAAATTCTGCACTCTTAAAAACCACTTTTTCATCACTCAATTTTTATAATATTTATAATATTCTTATTGTAAACAACCTCCACCTTAAGTACAAAACAATTATTTGGGTTTAACAAGACAAACTGCAGTCAATTTTACATACAATATACAATTTTACACACCAGGTGGAAAATTTTGAAAGAAACATAAGAATCATCATTGGAAAATCCATATCCATAATCCCACAAAAAGAAGCTTAAACTTTGTAACTTTTTGTATTATGAATTTGTATTTTATTGTACCTACCCATCAGAAAATATTCTGTGGGAGATAAATCTGGCCCTCTGCTGTCCAGCAGATGTCTCCGTTATTTCTTTTTAGAAAACATTTTAGTTAAACAATCAGCAACTCAGGCGTCATGAGTGAGCAAACCATCTTGTTGAAATAAACTGTTTATTAATGTATTTCATAAGAAACGTTTTTTTACGAAGATTTAGGTATCCATTTCAGACAATGCAGGTTTTATGTTCGCTGTGTTGCTTGAACAGCTACTCATCGTTGGTGACTTTGTATTTGGCTCGTCGGCATCTGATCATATCACAATTTGAAGGAAATTTGTATTTCCTTCTAACTGGCTTCTTATAAATGTACAAAATTTTATTTGTCATTCATTATCGCCGAGCAGAAGAAGTTCCATTTTCTTTGTTCATTCTTCATACCATTTAATATGGTAACTTTGAAAGAATTTGGTTTGTTGAGCTAGAAGGATTATTTTGCACTGAAAGTATGAGTTGTTTACAATTAAAATATTATGACTTTCAAGCTCTTAGAATTTCTTCCGCATTTTCAATTGATCTAGTTAGCGCCATGTTAGCGTCAACACCTTGATTGTTTCCACAGCGCTCTTTGTAAAAATTAAAAAATTGAAATTTCGGCCAAAAAGTCGAATCAACCATAATGTGTGGTACATTGTTAGAATCGCAGAAAAAATCTTTACTTAGAAATATGAAAATCCAATATGGCGCCCATAAGAAAAAAAAAAGTTGACAGTCGTTTCTCTATAATTTTGACAGATCGGGTAAATGTAATGACAGATTTAGATTCTAGGTAAAAAAAGTGCCTCAATAATGTATAAGATATAAATTTCTAGCTTTATCGGTTTTCGATTTAAAAAATAAAAACCAAAATGAAAATTTTTAGTTTTTTCTCAATAATTTCAAAACGAAAAGGAAAAATTTAAATTCCTTTTCAGATTATTAATTAGCATGAAAATACGCAACTTTGGTCTAATTTAACCGACCTCGTATCTCTTAAGATAAGTGAGATCCCCATGCTTGGGCTCGAAAAATGAACAGCCTGTATTTAGGAAAGAGACAAGCACCAACAGGTTTATTGTTAATGTCGCACAACATGTCTTATTGCATAAGTACTCTGCAGTTTCTTTTCTACTTAATAAAATCAGTTAACTTAAATTTTCAAAAGAAAGGTACAATAAAGAACATAGACTTATTAAAGATATAGCAATCCACAATGGTTGTGGTAGAAAAAAACTTTAAGAAAAATTTTAAATAAAGCCAACATCAAAAACTTACTACTTTGTTACCGATAGAATCAAACATCCAAATACATTAAAATTCTGTTTTGTTGGAGCTATTTTTTTTGTATCATTTGGTTTTAAACAGTAATTACATTAACAAGGCGTACCTCGTCCTGATAAGCATTCGTTCGACGGTTAGTTCCTTCTAGTCCTCTCGATCTCCTTCACTTCGCCTCGCTCATCGCGCATACGGTGCGTTGTGAGAAACGGGTACACGTACAAAAAATAATGCGACTTACATCGGATGTTCCAAAATACAACAAATACTACTCACCGGGGCCTTTGGGGGGCCCCGTTGAATCCAGCGGCGAATCTAGAAGCTGTAGCTCCCTCATAATGATATTGGGCACTGGAGGAGCCATCCTCGCACATTGACTTCTTATCTTCGTATGCATTAACTCCCACATTCATCTGTGGATATAAAACCCACCCCTCCCGATGGATATTAGCAGACCTTGCCTCCCGAGCATACGTTCTCAGGATCAGTTGATGCACCGACTGCGTGAGTGTCAAGCACCACTCCGTACCAGTCCAATAACAGCATCATGTGAGACCCTTCTGGATTGCTCAATGCCATCACCTGGTCAGGAATGCAATCAACCGAATTTCCACTCACAATGAATGCAGAATACAGCTAATTGCTTTGCCAGTATCGTGCTCTTCATCGGCGCTGCTTGCACGCCGCGGCAATAGCCCCGGTACCGTATGCTGGTGCACGGTAGCATTCTCTGGCAACGCCCCGGATCGCGTCCCGGACAATATTCTGCTAACAGAATACCTCCGCATAACTCATGACTCATGACCCTCAAATCGTATTGCCAATCGTGAGAAAGTACCGCCCTAACACTTCTGCCAGAACATACCATCTCAGTTCACATTCTGCAGTCACCCTATGAACTAGATCATGCCCGGTAACACACCGCGGCCACTCAAACATAAACAAACATCCCCTGATATACATATATTTATAAAAAGCTTTAAGATACAAGTTTCATTGAAATAATTTTGGCTACAACATTCGGCCAACCTGCGGAAATTCTCGTCCTCGAGAATGCAATACTAAAAGAAACTAATACTATGAAATGGAATCAAATTTAGAAAGAAACTAGTAAAATATAAAAGGATAACATAATTAAAAGTAGTGAAATTAAAATTAAAACAATATACCCTAACCCTACAAAATCAGTTTACTTTTATGTTCTGCTTATTTCCAATCATTATCATTATAATATGGAACACCGTTAGAATTGTCATCACTGCTCTCACCCGTGTCCGAAATATCTCGTGAAGATGACCAGGGTTTCATTCTATCCACCGCTACAATATTGTCGTACCGTTTTTGTTTGCGCACCGACCCCGGCATGTCTACAACTCGGTAACGATCATTAGGAAAAACTTCTTTTACCTGCATTGGCCCTTCATACTTAGGCAACAGCTTCCGACTTGTCCCTTGGCTGAGTGTTATTTTACGTATTGCCACGAGTTCATTGACTCTATATTTACGGGGTGCTTTCCGTTTAGCATCATACGTTCGTTCTGAAATTCTTGCGCGCGCTTTATTTTCGCATGAGCTTCGGCCTGGATAGTGTTTAAATCTGTCATTGCTTCATTTAATTGGGTTTCTGCAAGAAGTACGGCATTACTCGGGGGACGTGGCTTGTACCCCATCAACATTTCACTCGCAGTTCGCCTGTTATACGATGAACGGTGTTATAACGTTTATAAACTCCATGTTCGTATTCGTTTTCGGGTGGTTTTGACAAGACTTGATGTATCTCGCGCAATTTAACGTCGGTTAATTGGGCAGACAGAACCCAATCGGCCTGTTCTATACGCATTACTTCGAGTGTTTTTGCATCATTTACACGAGGATTCCGACTCAGTGCGTCCACGTGTCCCATTTTTTACCGGCTCTATACTCTATATTAAAATTGCATTCTTGTAACGTCAACCACCACCGAGCTATTCGCGGCACAAGTTCTTTTTTTGTTGCAGACTGTTTTATAGCGTTGAAATCGGTTATCACCTTGAAACTGATGCCTGTTAACTATACCCGAAATTTCTTCAAACTTTCGACGACGGCTAAAGTTTCTAGTTCGAAAGAATGGTATTTTGATTCACACTTAGAAGTTTGACGACTGTAATATGCAATCGGATGCAAATGCAAATCTACTTTCTGCAAAAAAATCCCAGCCAAACCGTCTTTACTTGCGTCTGTATATACTTCCGTGTGCGCACTGGAATCGTAAATCGCTAATATCGGTCGCGTAACTAACGTGTCTTTTAAATCGGTAAAAGCGCGTTGTTGAATCTGCGCCCCATTGCCATTTATTGTTCTCATTAGTCAATACTGTCAAGGATCGGGCAATGATCGCGTAATCTTTAACAAACTGACGAAAATATCCAGATAAACCTAAAAATTGTCTCACCTGTTTCACACTAGTCGGCGTTGGAAAATCACTCACACACTTAATTTTATCTGCGCCAGGACGCACAAAAGGGTAAAGGGAATCGATCTTTCACCGTCATCGAATTTAATTTCCTATAGTCCACACACATCCGTGCTTCCTCATTTTTTTTCTTTACAAGTATTATAGGTGACGACGATGGCGAGTCGGACTCGCGAATAACTTCATTTTGTAATAAGTCCTGGACAATATCTCTCGCCACCTGCTTTTCTTGATAGGCCAAACGTTAAGGTCTGTACGAGAACGGACTGTCATCAGTTAAATTTATCTGCATCTCTATCGATCTTGCCTGACCAATCTGCGACAGATCCGATGCAAAACAAGATCGATACTCTTGCAGTAACTTCATTAATTTTTTTCGATCCGAGTCAGATATTTCTCCGGTTGCCGTATGCTGGTGCACGGTAGCATTCTCTGGCAACACCCCGGATCGCGTCCCGGACAATATTCTGCTACCAGAATACCTCCGCATAACTCATGACTCATGACCCCCAAACCGCATTGCCAATCGTGAGAATGTACCGCCCTAACACTTCTGCCAGAACATACCATCTCAGGTCATATTCTGCAGACACCCTATGAGCTAGATCATGCCCGGTAACACACCGCGGCCAGCCCGTATATCATCAGGCCCAACCGTGGCCCTGTTTACCGACACGTTTCTCACATCGCATTCACTCGAAGACTACCGTCTCCATCCTCTTAATATTTCACGTTCCGTCGGCCAGCTTTATCGTCAAAACATAAACAAACATCCCTTGATATACATATATTTATTAAATGCTTTAAGATACAAGTTAGCTCATTTCATTTAATAATAGTACTTTAAAACGTTTACTAACAAACCCCAAAGACAAAACTGAACCAAACCAGAAATCAGGAATTTATGAAATATCTTGCCAAGGGTGCACTAAAAAATATATTGGACAAACAAAAAGAAATATACTAACACGTTTTAAAGAGCATTAGCTCATTTAAAGTACAATAGAATTGAAAATTCCAGTGTTGTCTAACATATTTTTGATACCAGTCATCCTAGGTTAGAAAAAGCAACGTCAAGCAACAGGAAATTAAACGGTTTTGAAAACATTTTCATACACAAAAATAAGGGAGATTTAATGTACATCGATCATGGGCCTTTGGCAGGTTCCGTGTTGCTTGACTTGGTTGACGGAACCCGGTGTGGCGCTGGCTTCATTGGAACGGAACGCGTGTAGTATATAAGGTAGCGATAGACACGACACGGTCACTTCTCTTGTGATTAAGAAGTCATCTACTGAAGATGGCAGCATAGCTGCGGAAATACATATATAGTTTTAAAAAACCTTTTATTGTTAGGAGGTTCGATCCAATTTCATTGTACTGGAAACCAGAGTCTACGTTTCAATGAAATTTGGACTTAAAATCAACAAACAAATTTATAAGTTTTTGATTTTAAGTGATTACTTAAAAAATTAAAAATTCTTATTCTCGAAAATCTCGAATATCTTCTTTATTGCATAAGATCATCATAAAATTCGGTGTTATTACATTAAATTCGATGAACAACCTAATGCAGTTTGAAGAAATAGGTTAGACAATTTCATAGATACGACTGTCAACTGTTTCTTTTCTTACGGACGCTACCTTAGATATTCATACACGTGACGCAGAAATAATTTTTGAATACGACCGTATGAACATTTATGCTTTTGTTTTGAAACAAAACATTAGATTAAGAATTTTTGTTAAAAAGTAATGTTTTATATAAAAATGTAAATAAGTACCAGATTTGAGTAAGATTTATTATTTTAATAATAATTTTAGTTCTGAATGTTTACACGCATAAGTGTGTCATATGGTCGTATTCAGATTTTATTTTTGTATCACATGGTATGGATACTCGTCCATAAGAAAAAAGACAGTTGACAGTCGTATCTGCGAAACTGTCAGTCCTAACCTATTTCTTCGGACTGTATTAGATTGCTCATCAAATGTAACATAAAAATTTCGAATTTTCAGTTTTTTAAAGATATTTCAGAAAACTTTTTTGTAATTTAACCATCTTCGTATCTCTTGTAGTTTACGAGATCCCCTTTAATTAGTTGTAACCCTATATTTAAGAAAAAAATATATATGTAGGTACGAAACCTTTCGCGTAAATTATATTTCTTGACTTTTAATTTTTACTTTTCTTTGAATAAAAATGATATTTTGAACTGATAATAAAGTTTTTGGTATAAAAGATTAGATTCTTTTATACATATAATTTTTATATTGTAATAAATTTATTACTTTACAAACAAAATAAATGTCAGGGTTGTATTTTGTTTAGTATCTTGGTATGACTTGCCCTTTTAGATAGAAAATTTTTCAAAAGGCGAATAGAGCCAACTGAATGAATTAAAAAACTAGGTCGCGATTTGAGAGAATTACATGTACCGGGTCTTTTTATATTTTGCACCCTATCTAGAGGAGCTAGAAAGAAACTTTAAATACAAAAGTTGTAGGATCACAAGAAATAAAAGCGCATCGCAAATTGGAGAAAAATATACAATCATTGTTTCTTTTTAAATGGAACACCCTGTATATTGTTTGCTAAGATGAAAGATCATATTTTCCTGATTTCAAAAATATACAGGGAGATTCAGGCAACACTTTCATTAAAAGTTTACGGACTTTTCCTTTGAATTTCTGTTTCATATTTTGTAGTTATAAGTTAACGATGATGATCTATCAAAATATAATATTTTCAATTTTCAGATACTTCCGCTTATACCGGAAGTTTTTTTGTAATATTCATAAAATTCTAAAAATATTTTGTACAACATTTGACACAATGAAAATTAACCGTTTCCGAGATATTTTCATTTTTTAAAAATAACTTAGACTTGCACAACCTTGGTTATGATACTGCCATCTTTGTGCAACAAAACGTAAGATGCCCACTTTTGGCCTGTAGTAGGTTACAGTAACATTCTTTCAGATCATGTCCAGTTTTGCACTTGATTGTTTACAGACTGGTTGAAAAGTAACTTCTACTCGAACTAATTTCAACTATCGAAAAGTCATGTTTTTTTAAATGTATACCCCTAGTATATTTTTATACCATGTGACTCAGGATTAAATGTTCTTTCGTCTTGTATTAGCATTCTATATACCTATCTCTTATAATTCACTCGTTATCGATAATTTCTTTTTAATACCTACTTTTCCATTTTTCGGAGTCGTTTTTAATTAGTGGGCTATGAAAACAAGATGAAATTATAATTTTTGAAATCATCCGTCTAGTAGGAATTAAAAAAACACAATTTAATCGCTACGAAGAACCAAAAAATAAATATTCAAACACAGACATATTAAACGTTTTTGACGATAAAAAAAACCGACAATTCAAGAAGATAAAAAAAATTGTTATATCGAGGAAAATATGTTACTACTCACATAACAATTAACTAACATACTATTACTAACAAATAATAGCAGAGAACCACTTAGAGCCAATATTATAACCAACAATTTGTGTATTATTTTCAATATTTTTAATTTATTTATTAGTTTTTATAAAATTTTGTTTTGTAAGTGTAAATTTCCTTTTGTAAATGTGTAAAAAGTCATACTAAGAATTCTAATACATACGACATATGTAAATAAAAGATGATCGATATGTATTTAAATATTATTTTACGGTTTTTAAAATGAAATGGAAATTACAGTCAGAAATTAATTAAAAAAATCTCATTTTGTAAAATTTTCATAGTACACTATTTAGGAATAACACTAAAAAGTGAAACAAATTGATATGTCAAACAGAAAATCATAAATAAGAAGAGAAAGGTAAGAGATGTGTATAGGGAATGCAATACAGTTCGAAAGAACATTTAACTGTGATTCTTACGGTATAAAAATGTACTGGGTGTTCTATTTAAAAAACATGACTTTTCGACCGTTGAAATCAGTTTGAATAGAAGTTACTTTTCAACCAGCCCGTAAATAATTTTGTGTAAAATTAGGTATCACGTGAAAGCCTATGATTATAGCCTACTACAGTCCAAAAATTGAAATTGTGGCTTTTGTTACACAAAGATGGCAGCATCATAAACAAGGTACTGCAACGTTGAACTTTTTTTAATAAACGGAAATACCTCTAAAACGGCTAATTTTTCTTGTATCATATGTTACACAAAATATTTTTAGAATTTCATAAGTATTTCAAAGATGCATTAAAAATTGGGGTATTCCAATTAAAATAAGAAAGTTAACAGCAACTTCCGGTAGAAGCGGAAGTACCCGAAAGTTGGAAATATTATATTTTAATAGATTATTATCGCTAACTTATAACCGCAAAATATGAAATGGGAATTCAAAGAGAAAGTCCGTAAACTTTTAATGAATGAGTTGCTTGAATCTCCCTGTATAATGTGTTGATATTTATAAGAGCTGTCTGTAAGATATTTAAGGTTAGAATATTAATAAATTAATGTTTAAAATATTAAGGCGGCCTGGAATCTTTTTTTATTATTAATTCATGTGCAGGGTTTCCAGTAGTCGAATTTCTATTGTTTTTTTTACTAACATTTAGATTAGAACTTTTGTATGCATATTTACAGACCCTCTTGGTTTTTTAAACGTCATTATTCTGATATTTCAAACTTAATTACATCATGAATGGCCTCTCCAAATGTCAACATATTATACACATATTTCTGAAATCAAGAAAATGTGATGTTTCATCTCAGCAAACAATATACAGGCTGTTCCATTTAAGAAAAACAAAAATTGTATCTTTTTCAATTGTGAAAAAATTGAGGAGCCAAAGGCTGTTGCCAATGCCATCGGAGATCAATTTGATAATATTGCATCTAAGCAACTATTTTTGGCTCGCTGGCGCCGCGGAATTTTATTGAATAGCCGCTCTGAGTTTAACTCTTTCCGTTTCATTCGCCCGCTCATCATTTTCTTCCTATTGTAGCGAAGTTCCTTGTGATATTAGTTTTAGGGAAAAGTGTTTTGAGAAGTTAGAATTAGTGAAGTTTTCTTTCTTTTTTTAAGGCGTTAAGACTTGTGTAATTTTGTGAAAGCTTGGGCAATATTATCACGGGCCGATGTGGGTCATGAACTCTGATATTTCGATCCCGTTGGTTGATGCTGACCTAAGATTTTACAGTGATTGGCGTTAATGTCTTGTTCTTTTCTCTTTTCTGTACCCCTCTTTTTCTACACGACACCCTGAACGGATTAGAAATGCTCATTGTTACTGTTTGCCTCGAAAAGTCGGCACGTATTTTGGTGTGGGTATTTAACCCTTGTGTTGAAGACAATTTCGCCCCAGTTCGTGGTGGTGTTTTCTGTGATGGCTTGGACGGCTTAAACCGCAGATTCCTCGTGCGCTAATGCCTCGGCATTGTCCACGCCTGTTCATTAAGTAACGGTTTGTGAACAGGTGAGTTAAGCATTTCAAATGGTGGATTATTTCAGGTGTCGTTATCACGCAAATTATTTTCCTTCTAGGCTTTTCTTTTATAAATAAAGTAATTTATTTACGATTTACTGCTGTGCGCGTTAGCAAAGTACGTTATTGCGCAATCGAAAGGTCCCTTCTAGACTCGCAAGTAGTTGTGTTGCGGCTGAAATTCGGGCTAATTTATTTCATTTGCTATTTTAGTCTTTTTTTGCACGATTCGATCGGGTAATTTTTACAACCGCTTGGCGCTAATATTTTTTTTTGCCTTTGTTATGTTTCGTATTTATGTGTGCGATTATTGTTGTTAGATTAAAACCTGTTGTGACCTTGAGTCGTATAATTTAAGTTTACTTTTTGGGTGTAAATAAAGTAACGAATTATCGTAATATTTTGGATGAGACGCGTTTCCTTGATTTTCTCCGTGGTTCCCTATAGCCAAAAAAATTAAGTGGCGCTTGGCGTTCCTCTCACGTAGAGTTTGAGAATACCCACCATGTCCCATTGAAGCTGGCCGGCGGCGCCGAAACGTCAGTCACGGCGTTCACTTGCAAATACATGAACAGGTAGGTAGCAAAGTGAATATAATTGTACCCTTGTAGCTACCAGAAAACAGTCTATGTTTTTCGCAGATATTACTTCTGAAAAGATAATGCAAGCAGTACAATTTCAAAAATCGAAATCCAGCAGAGATAAATGGTATTCCAACTATACTGATAAAGCAAAAGATGGCTGCCACTAGGCAGTAGAAGAAATCCGAGGAGAGGCGGTTTCAACTGGAAGCCAAGAATTCAGCAATGGACGACGGCCGCGGAAGCCTTCAAGTTAAACCAAAACATGAATACTCTTATTGAACCCCTAACCTATTTATTTAATGTTTCCATTAGTCAGGGCATCATCCCGGAAGTTCTAAAGCTAGCGGTAGTACTTCCACTTCATAAAAAAAGTGAACGCGATGAACTAACTTAACAATTACTGACCGATTTCAATTCTCAAATTTCGAAGATATTCGAGAAAGTTTTTCATATCAGAATATACAGCTATCTGGAAACCTTCCAATTACTGTCTGCCACTCAACATGGTTTTAGACACGGAAAATCAACCACTACCGCTTGTATAGAATTTGTTGTATATGTTTACAAGTCCTTGGACAGAAACATGTATATTGTATGTATTTTTTGATCTCAGTAAAGCGTTCGACACAGTGCAATCTGAATTCCTATTGACCAAATTATTCTCTTTGGGTATTAGAGGTAACATTCACAATTGGCTGAAATCGTCGACTACAAAAAGTAAGTGTGGACGGGTACTTTTCGGAGGAATCGCGAATCTGTCTTGGAGTGCCAACAGGTTCAACAATAGGACCTTTACTGTTCTTAGTTTTCTTAAATAATATATCCGTAAACATTAATTGTACCGGAAAGCTTTTGCGCACGATGTCTCATTTGTTTTGTCGGATATGAACGCGGCTAATCTTGAGAAAATACTTAATATATAGCTTCTCAATTCAGCCAATGGTGTTCCAAAAATAATCTGATATTAAATAGTGCAAAGTCTGTAAGCTTAAATTTCTATAATCGCAAAGTGTCAATACCGCTATCGGTTACCGTTAACGGTAATAAAATGTGGACTCACTTCGTCTCCTTAGCGTTAAACATGGATTCCAGATTCAACTGGACAACTCGCATAAGCAAAGTGTAAACAAATGATTAGTGCTTACTTCGAAATTTTAAAAATAAAACCTTGTTTGGACATAAATTGTCTCATGTAAAGTTATTACGGACTTGTGCACTCTGTACTTGCGTATTCTTGCTAAATGTGGGGTATCTCATGCTGAAAGGGTGTTTATCACAGAAAAGCGTATTATAAGATTAATTTTTAATGTAGGTCCTCAAGAAACTTGTAAAAATCGGTTTAATCATCATGAAATTTTAATTCTTGCTTCTATTGACATCCATCCTTGCTTCATTACGCCTTTACCAAAAAAAATTGCTTCGTAACAAACTATGATGTGTATGGTCGGCACACACGTAATGCGAAATTTTTCAGAGCCACAACGCACCACAGTATCATTTTCGAAAAATCGCCTGAATATAACGGAAAGAAATTTTTCAATAAACTGCCTTCTCAGATTCGCGAAATTGATAGCTATAGACTGTTTAAAAAAGAAACAAAGCAATCATTATTGGATAAAGCTTTCTATACTGTCAAAAAATTTTTATAATGTTAATTCATTAGCCTGTACCTTGACGCGGTAATGTAGTCTTCTGCTTAACTTCACCAACTTTTTTATGAGTGTTTGTTTGCGATCAAGTTTGTTTTATGCAATTACATGTTTGTATTTTTGACTTTTTCGGCTTTTGATGCTTTACATTTTAATGTAAATGATGTAATGATTTTTGATTTGATTTGTTTCTACACAGTTCTAAATCAGTTTGGAACTGTACTGCTCATGCACTCTTGCTAAAATTGCTGTGTATTTAGTAAGAACGCATGAGCAGTACATTTCGGAACTGATTTAGAAATTTGTAGGAACAAAGCTAATATTCAGAACAGAGTTTTAAAAGTTTTTTGGGTTTTTCTAAACAGTGTCTTATCCTGTTATGGTTATTCTCAAACTTGTCTTGTCCTTTGTATAGTTCAAAAACAGTTAAACAGTTGTTGTACCTACTTGATATCTGCAATTCATAATCATTCCATATAGTTTAAAATATGATGAGTATTTTTATTACACTGGGAAGTATGCAAATGAAACTGGAACTATTCGTGCATGACTCATATCTGTGTCATTAGAAACAGAAATCTTCTTTTGTATTTCGGCTACTTTCTGACTTTCTGCTCGGAGACCGGCCTCCTGCTTGTTCACGCAGTATCTAAACTTGTCTTTTAATTATTCCAATCTCAAATATACATTTTTAGAAGTGAATCATAAGTAGGGGAAGGTGGGGCAAAGTGAACCATAGGGGCAAAGTGGAATTTTTTATTTAAAGTGTAACATGCACCGCCATCTGAAGTTTTATAGCATAAATACATTTCATTTTCAATTTGCACTGAGGTGTCTAGACAAAACGTTGGTGTTGTTTTGAAGGTAAATTTTTGTGTCAGTTTTATTTTCTTCATACTTCTAGATCTAACATTTGTAGGTAAGTAATTAGCGGATTGCTACTTTAGTTTCAACATAGGTTTTAATATTTTTTACTAAGTATGTTGCATAAAGTATCTAGTTGCATGGTATTTGGTATATAACTTCACTCTTGTAACTACTTCTTGTTTAAAAACTATGCTTGTCGAGTTCAGCATGCGGGGCAAAATGGAATTGTTAGTGTGGGGCAAAGTGAAATTTTCTTTCACTTTGCCCCATAGATATTTACTAAGACAATAAATGTTTCAGCATTTAAAAAAATATTTTTAAATTTCAGATATGGTTAGAACATATAAAAGAAAGTCTACACAGCAGTCGTGGGCCGAAGAATCCATGAAATTAGCAATTAGGGATGTGCGAAGTAGAGTTGCGGTTACAAAGAAGCCGCTCAAAGATACAACGTGCCTTCATCTACTTTATTCAGACGAGTGAAAACACAAAAAGACATTCAATCAGCAGCAACGAAGACACTAGGACGATATAAGACAATTTTCAGCAAAGAACAAGAGCTTGAACTGGTTGCTCACATTCTGTCAATGGAAGAAAGGAAGAAAGGAAAAAATAGAATTAAACATGTCTTTAATAGAGAAACAGGATTAGCCGGCAAAGACTGGATGTATGGTTTTCTTCGACGACATAGACACATTTCGTTACGACTTCCAGAGAAAACATCTGCAGCAAGAGCTGCTTCGTTTAAGAAGACAAATGTTGATAAATTTTTCACACTCCTCGGTAATTTATTAGAAACACATCGCTTCCCACCAAGCAGAATTTATAATTCTGATGAAACTGGAATGACGATTGTTCCCAGTAGGCCAAGTAAAATCTCATCTCTAAAAGGAAAAAAGCAAGTTGGAGCATTATCCTTTGCAGAGCGTGGAACGTTAGTCACTGCCGAAATTTGTTGTAATACTGTAGGTCATTATATACCACCTTTGTTGAAATAGGACTCCCTCCGGAAACCGTTGTTGAATATCATCCGTCTGGATGGATGCAATCAAACATTTTTGCCAAGTCTTGGTTTAAACATTTCTTAAGGTTTTCTAAACCTACAGCAGAAGACCCGGTACTTTTAATCTTCGACGGTCACTCAACTCATACCAAAAACTTAGAACTAATAAACACGGCTAAAGAAAATCATGTGCACCTACTTGTAATACCGCCACACACATCCCATAGGCTTCAACCTCTGGGTGTTTCTTTTATGTATCTGCTCAGTGCTTATTATGAACAAGAAGTGAAATATTTTCTCCGCAGTAACCCAGGAAAATTTGTCACAGTGCATGAAGTTGGAAAATTATTCGGAGCAGCTTACCAAAAAGCCGCTACAATCGCAACAGCTATGAATGACTTCAGGAAAACAGGCATATGTCCTTATAACCCAAGCGTGTTTCCAGAACATTTACTTTTACCTTCCAATACGACTGATAGGCCTCAAAATATGGACAACAATCAGAATTGTCATGGATCTCAAGAGTCTGTTCAAAGGACTCCCTCACCTCAGATAACACATGTTACTGCTGACTCGCCGCCACCAGGTCCATCGAATAGAACTGTTTCACCACAACCCAGTTCATCAAATTTAATTTATTCACCGCAACCAGGTTCATTAACTAGAACTCATTCACTGGAATTAGGACCATCAAATAAACCTAGTTCGTTGAAGCCTGAACTGTCCAGCGGAAGATCTTCATTATCAATTGCTATTTTTCACCAAACGACATAATGCCTTTACCTAAAGTGTCAGTTATAACTAATACGAAGCGTAAGAATACGAAAAAAGGAAAAACAATGGTGCTTACCGCAATTCCAAATATAAAAGAATTAAAAATATCCTTAACCCCAAAAACAAAACCAAAGAAAACCGAACTGGTGATAAAGAACATTTTTCCAAAAACCAAAAAGTGCACTCAGAAATTTGACCCTGAAAGCAGCTCTGATTCTCAGGAAGATCTAGTTTAGGATGATTCATCTGAGTTTTCCTTAGAAGGAGATGCAGAGATAACAGAAACGCCGATTAAATTTACAACTGAGAAAGTAGATGACTTACAAGCAATTCAAAACCACACTTACCTTTTGATACAACTTGAAGATCAAAAGAGAAGTGTAAAGAAGCAATTTGTAGGCCAAGTCATTTCAAAGGCCAAAGAAAATGACAATTGCACAGTCAAGTTCATGAAAGAATGTAGACAAAGTGGAAATGTTTTCGTTTTTCCTGAGGTTGACGACGTGAGCATAATATATTTAAATGATATCGCAGGAAAGCTAAACAAATTTGAAGCGCTTCGATATGGAAGAATAAATTTTTTTTTTAAATCTTGATTATACATTGCAGCTTAGTTCATTTTTTTTAATAAATAAAGTTTATTTATGTTTTTTTATGATAAAGTTTATATATTTTTTTTCTGTTTGTTTTAATCAAACACAGGAAATGTGTTTAGTTGTTTACTGAACTTGCTATAATGTATAATAACGTAAAACTTTTCATTGACTGTTCATTTTGCATTTGCATTTTGACTTTCGTTCTTCTCATCTGATAAAAAAGATTATATATTACTGTAATAATTCTCGTTGCATATGTGTAACGCAAAAAATGATGTTTTTCACTTTGCCCCACTTCTGATTTTACTTTGCTCCATCGGTGGGGCAAAGTGGAAAAATGTCAAATAAAAATGTAGGTCACTTTTAAAGCACTAAAAATTCAAAAATTATATTTTTGTTTGGCTACAGTAAAAATATATTCTTTCTATGTGTTTCGTTTTTTTTTAGACAAAATTTTGTTTCTTTTTTCTCATAGCATTCAGCCTTCCAAATAAAGGGTGTCACTTTGCCCCACCTTCCCCTACTTAGATACCCAACAACGAGGAGATGCCAATATTTTTTATGCATTTTGTATATACGACTGCCCTTATTTGCTCACTTAAATAGAACACAAATAGAATAATTGAATCGGAAAACATTAATACTTGCAGACTTAATTCGGGTGCATAGAAATTTGAATTTTTTATTAATCGCAACAAACAGTACGTCAACTTAACCAATCGCTCTTCGAAATCACATGGTGTTTAAATGCCATTAACTACGTCGTCAAGAATTGATAATTATTTCATAAAAAAGTCACAAATTCATGTCAATGCACAGTGAACTTCTTAACCAGGAAAATAGATATGACGCCATTTCACTGGATGTATTATAACAAATTGCAGTTACATTGTTAATTATTCACGCTGATAAATAAAAAAGTAATAAAAATCGAACACATGTTCAAAGCAGTACATAAATTCATGTCAATGTCCAGTGAACTTCTTAAACAGGTTAACATAGGTATGCCATTTCACTTGATGTATTATAATAAATTGCAGTTACAGTGTTAATTATTCATGCTGATTAATGAAAAAAAAAAGAAAAAAGGTAATATAAATCGAACACGTGCTCAAAGCAGCACTTATATGAACCCATACATATTTATAAAAAATAGCCTGGTAACAGAGTCTGCAGTATTACCGTAAATAAATAATACGAACGCAAAATGCGATAAGAAGTGAAAACAATTAAAATTCTAACCTTGGACCGTGTTTTTCAAAACTCTTCCTTTCTAGCGATGAACACAACCACTGACGAACATGAAACTAGTTTTTAATATTTTCCGACATATCGGCGGCATTATTTACGTAAAAGAGCAGGTCGTTGGAAGAGCTAACAAGGCCGAACAGTCGAATTTACTAGCCGGGAATTGTACTAATCCGGATACGCTCCGATAACACAAGCAGTTCGACAAAAGACTACGAATACTTAACGAGCAATATACACATACGTAAATTATCATCAATCCCTACTTCTACTTCTAATTTTGTTCATCATTCTTTAACAGAAACTGTGTCAATTTATGTGCCAGTTTAAACTCTGATAATGAAAAATGACTGTGCTCTCTTAAATCAAACTTTTTAAATAGTAATTGTTCGGTATCTTTTTGCCAATACATCGTTACACTCGTTATATTGGGTGTCTCACAATCTACGGAGAAGATTGAAAGGGCAGCTGTAGGAGATGAAAATCAAGCTTTTTTCTTAATTCGATTTTGACCAAAACCCAATAATAAGAAAATTACAGCAGCTTAACTGTCTTCGTTTCTACTTTAATTTACACCTACGGCTTCTTAATTGATCAAAATTATTTCACAAACTGCAACTTTATTGTCAAATGAACACTAAATTTATCGAAACCGCCATTCATAAAATGTCTATGTGAATCTATTTCCAAGTTTTGATTTAATGAGTAGGCGGTGCACACCAATACGAAAATCCGTTTTTGGGCATTAAAAGAAAACATGAAATAGCCGCAACTTTTATGTGACTACATTTTTTTAGCTAGTTGTTTCCTGTAAAGCGATGTTCAATTAATTCTCAAATACCCGAAATTTGAATTTAGAACGTGCAATATTACTCCAGGTAGTTACTTTTGTTTCTTAAGTAATTTCACTTTAAACTCTTGCGACTTTTTAGTTTTTGTTTTTTTACCAATGGTTTATCGGGAAAAAAGCTTTAATTTGATCTCCTCTAACTGCCCTTTAAATCTCCTCCGTACGTTATTGTGATCAATTCCGAGTTGTATTCGAGATTCAAGTAGGTCTAATGGATTCGCAGTCTCACTAGGATGGGAATTTTATATTTATATTGGTACACCAAGACCATTTAACGAAATTTGTTTAATTACGGCCGGGTCCTTTAAAACCAGAAAAAAAATCAATCAGCTGAGGAAGTGGCGTGCCCACATTTTTTAACGTTTGGTGCTCCAGAAGTTTTGCATTGAAATAATCTAGTCATACTGAACTATGCGTTAAGTAGAAAGATATGCGTCCACGCAAAGCCGCGGTGTAGCCAAACTCAAGGCTCGGTGGAGAGTGCCAGTCAAGATATACAAAATATGTTAATCATGTGCATGAGCGAAAATGATACAAGCAAATGGTCAGACGGTTTACCCTTTGTCCAGTTTGCTAAAAGTACACCATAACACGAAGGGATATGCTAGTATCCATATGAAGCCATGTTTGGTGTGAAACCAAAAATGGGTATAGCATCATCATCTCTAACTCTCGAGCAAATAGGAAATATTAAAACTGAAGAGGAGGAGCTTCAAGAAATTGTTAATTCTGTCGAAAAAAAAAATGAAGACGACACCACAACCTAGCACGTCTTTATCTCAAGTACAGGAGTTAATTTTTATCAAAAGAGCAGCAGCAAAAGAAAATCTTATTCTATAGGTAACGAAAATGATACGATCCCGAAAAATCAAGTCTCCTTCTGCTCAAATTAGTAATACTGTGCGGATACACGTCCCAGATCTTGATCGTGGCCGAATAGATCCTCGAAATGTGTTTGCAGTTATTGAGCCTGATGAATAAAAAGTAAGCAATTGCTTTAAGCTTTTGCCTATTAGCAAAAGCAAAAGCTGAAAAAGCAAATGCTTTAAGAAAAAGCATATGTAGAAATATTAGATGAATAAAAATTTCAGGCATTTGCTAGCTATATGACTTGCGGATTTGCATACCTTAATTTCTTTATCAAAGCGAGTACTACGCTTTTAATAAAATATCGGATACTAGTGATCCAGACATTTGATTATTGAAGCCGAGTTAGACAAAAATTATTTTTGCCAGAAAATTTAAAGAAAATAAAATTATTTCTAATAAATCACATAAAAAAGAGAAAGCCTTGCAAGTAATAACTGATAATTATATGAAAATTTTTAATGTTTCATTTACAACTAAACAAGTAGTAAAAAAAACAAATAGTGAGAAAGAAGTTTGATTTAATAAATTCATTTTCTACGAAATAAAAGATTTTTATGTAAAATTCTGAAACACGCAGATTTTTAATTATAAAATGAGTATTATTTTAGCAGAACTTAGTTTTTCACCATTCTACCCCCTTTGAATGACAGTTATCTCTTCAATTTTTTTGATGGAATGAGGGGTCATGTGATAGCTCATTTGAAAGGCCTTTTAATTCAGTAATATAAGATATTTTCTTTATGATTTCATTCTTTAAATAAAAGTAATTTATTTTAATATTAAAGAACAAAATTTTAAAATTAAATAGTTTAAATCAAATGCTTGGAATCATTTTATTCTTGATAAAACGTACAAACGTAATTTAATCCATAGAAATTAATGTTGACTGTATCTAATAAGTAAAAATTATTATCGTGCAAATGCGATGAATACGAATTTATAATTGCTTTAAGCAAATGCAAGGCTTAACATTTTTCAAGCAAATGCTTAAAAGAAAAAGCAATTGCTCCTTTTATTCATATAACATTAAGCAAATACTTGAAATTTTAGCTTTTACTATAAGATTTTCCTTAGTGTCATAGCAATTGCTACAAGGTCAAGTAATTGCTAAAGATTTTATTCATTCGATATTAAGTATTTACTAGTAAATTTTAAGGAAAACCAATTGCTTAAATTTTATTAATAAGGCCCAGTGTGGAACTAGAAGATTCCGATTTTTATAAAATAGCAAATTTAAAAGGCCGAACCTTATTATTTTAATTTTAAAACAAAAAATTATACAAAATTATAATATATAATTGAAATTTTCAATCACATTCTTCGAATTCTGTTGCACAATTCAAATTTGCTCCAAACCCATCCAGGTCATCCTCAAATTTTGCGTCTTTCTGATTTTTATAAAATTGCTTGACATCCGTTGGGATAAAAATGATACGTTAAGATCTGAAAGTACTACTTTATAATAAAATTCTCTTTTGTGACGACGATTAGAAACTTTAGTCGCCAAACGAATCACTTTATCTTCAGAAGATATTTCTTCACATCTGCCTGCATTAAACGAATCGTGTTGGACTAATCTAATACTCTCTTAATTTGAATTCTTTGGCTGACAAATCACCTTTGATAATTGCTTAGGAATGTCGCAAATTATTTATAAATCGCAATTTCCATCCCATTGGTACAATACAGGATGTTGAAAATTCGTTTGCCAAATTTCTAGGGCAAGTAAAGGAGGCTAAAATAAGACTTCTTTGTTATACTCTCAAGGAGGAGATTAAAAGGGCAGCTGTAGGACATCAAACATCAAAATATAGCTTTTTTCTTAATTCGCTTTTGACCAAAACGTAATAATAAGAAAGTTACAGCAGTTTAACTTTCTTAATTTCTTCTTTAATTTACATCTATAGCTTCTTAATTATTAAAAATTATTTCACCAAATGCAACTTTATTGTTAAATAAACTCTGAATTTATCAAAGCCACCATTCATGAAATGTTTATGTTAATCTGTTTCCTAGTTTTGTTTTTAGTTAGTAGGCGGTGCACAACGACATGAAAAACCGTTTTTGGGCATTAAAAGGAAAAAATGATATGAGGCGTTGAGAACTAAAGTGGCCTAACCCCAAAAAATTACAACTGAGAAAACTGGAAATTTAATTTTGCTTGTATTTCAAATATAATTGCAGGAATAAAATATTAAAGTTGCACATTAATAATTATTAAATAAAATATTTAGTGCAACGTTGTTACAAACTGAAACACAAAATTCATAATTTTTTTTACAAAAACGGATTTTGATGTGGATTAGGCTATTTCTGCATCCTTGTAGCATATTATATTTTAATAGCATATTCAGGACCTATGCCACTGCATACTAATATTGTTTAAGAGATTAATCAGTATTCACTAAAAAACATACTTTGTACGCAGAAATGTAATGTAAAGATACAAATTCAGAAAACAGAAAAGTTATATCAATGAAATTTAATCATCTTCGTTACCTTCAGTGTGTTCATCTCCCACTTCATCAATTGCTGCGGCAGACGTCTTTAAATTTTCATAAAAGGGGTGATGAATTGGAGGTATATACGGTAAAAGTTCAATAAGATTGTCCTTTTTCTTTTTTTCTATTGGCCTTCCATTTGGATATAACAAATCTAAAGAATCTATTTCGCTATACTTCTTTCGTTTTGCTACGTTAACTGTGCTAAATAGGACTTCTTTTGATTTTGAGTATTTAAATTGAAAACGGTGTTTAGTCACCGAGGTATATCTTAGCCACTGTATCTTCATCCACTGTACTTTACTTCCTTCTTCGCAGATTTTGCGGTTGGTTATCACATCTTCTAGCTTCTTTGTCGAAAAAAAATCATTTTTGGTCATTTCAATCACTGTAAAGGGTACTCTTTTTCTATAACCCCGAAATCTTGATCGCAAGGCAGGTAGGAATGGCCTGACACGAGAAACTTGTGATCTATTTCAGAAATAGTGAATTCTTTTGATGTTGTTATGAAATCACAAATGAGCGCTATCTTAATGTTTCTGTTTTGACCTCCACATTGGTCGCTGTACATTACTAGCTTTTTTTCAATGACAAAATGTTTACAGTAATGCATTAGACGTGATCCTATTTCCTGGGGACCCCTTGATGCAATAGATTCATTCCAAACATACATCACTGCAGTGTTTTTTGCTAGGTCATGTATTCCTAAAAATAAAAACTTCATTCAGTTAATACCAACACATTCATTTGTAAGAGAATTTACCCAGACAGTAGGTCCACAACTGGCGCTTGTAATACACTACTCCTGTCGAAAGCAAAGGAGTAGGAAGAGTTTTCATCAAATCAAATGAAATGGCGGCAGTATTATTTTCTTGCAACGCTGCTTCTGTTCCGTCTCTTGTTTATACAGATTATACATGACCGAGATGTTCAAATCAGGAGCTAAATAGAATCTTTCACCGCTTTTCTGTCTAGAGTAATGTGACTCATAAACAGGAAATCGTTCTATGAATTCTTTAATTTCTCTAATCTTTCAGTCAGATGTCCTATTATTCTTCCTCTTTTATCTTTTGGTATAATGCCATCAGTTTTGTTTTTTAAAACTCTTGACATTCTCCCATCAGAAACTTGTAATGCTTGCTTAAAAAAGTCTTTGCAAACTTTTACATCTGATCCATTTTCATTAGGCAAATAGTAGATTCTAGTATAATGACGTCTGCTATCCTCATTTGAAGTGTAAACTCTAAGTTTTTTTTGTGACCTTTATTTGCCCAAACAAGTAAGCAGATTTTAAATCAAAATTGGCTATGTTATAGAACTTTTCAAAAATTGTCTTACATTGAGCAGAATTTATTTTTTCGATGCATTTGTTGTTACATTTGCAAGAAGGACTTTTAAAAATCTTAGCGGGAATAAAATTCCCTTTTGCATGGTCATCTTCACATTCTGATGGTTGATATTCAGATTCATCGTCTGTCTCAAAAGGATCCGGAATATCTAAATGTCATAAAATCATTGCATACAGTTGTTAATGGTACTCTGTTATACTCGTAGGTATGTTTGCCAAAAAAATACCTAACCTCAGAATAATTAAAACCAACGTTTAAAACAATACTTTGTTTATAAAAATAATAAATCGATAGTAATTAAAACATAACAAACCTTCTGCTTCTACGACATCCATTTGCAACAAATATGCCTCCTGGACCAATAATTTGTTTAAGAAGAAACTTATCACTTGACAACAGCACTTGATGTGACTTGATGCCGTTAAAGTATCGAAGTAATAATGGCCTAACCCACTTTAGGCCATTATAGAATACAATAAAATGTGCAAAACCGCAGTGCTACAACAAAATTTATAGCTCGCTCCATCTTTGAATATACTAAGAAACTGAAGTTAGGCCAGTCTTGTATTAAAAGTACAAACTAAATGCCAATCTTAGGAATTATAAACACGAAAATTAAAATTTGTGGCTTAGGCCACTTTGATTCTTAACGCCTCATATAGCCGTAACTTTAACGTGACTGCATTTTTTAAAATAGTTGCTTATTGTAAAGTAATGTTCAATTAACTCATAAATGCCTCAAATTTGAATTAAAACGTAAAATATTACTACAGGGAGTAACTTTTGCTTGTTAATAAATTTCACTTTAAACTCTTGTAACTTTTTAGTTATTGAATTTTTACCAAAAATTTATTAAGAAAAAAGTTTGAGTTTGATCTCCCCTAGCTACCCTTTAAATCTCCTCCGTAGGTTATGAGACACCCAGCATAGGTTCGGAAATTAATAATTACTATAATTATTAATTAATAATTTTGAAGACTGTAAAAATGACTTAATATTGCAGAGTACAGAAGAAATTATTAACGTACCAAAACGAGTTAATTAAATGAATAAAATTTTTATTATACAGAGAGTTGGAAAAGTCTTCAGGAGTTGTTTACTCGTAATTTTTTGAGTATCTTGAATTCTAAAAAATGGTAATTGTATTGAATTTTCCGTCAAATATTAATTTAGAATGTGTTTGCTTAATTCTTTGTTTATTTTGAGTTAAGAGAATTGTGAATCATCAAAATAAACGTGTCACGATTACACAAGATGGGAATGAAAATGATCGTCATCGTTGAGGGCCAATTAAAGGACTTACTATCGAAAGCAAAAAATAGTAGACAAAAACAGTTTCCTGCAAGTATTAATTTTCAAAATTGTATCGATTAAGGATTAACTTAAGGATAACATTAAAAGAATGAGAGATTTCAGATTTAACAACCTTAAGGCTTCGGTAAAATTTATTAATTCATTTCTAATCAATACCATGTAGAGAAAGAATAATTACAGGAAACTGTTTTTGTCTACTATTTTTTACTTTCAACTGTAGTTTATTCGACACCAGTTCCAAAATGATATGAAACTGATCGTGATGTTCAAGCAAATTAATTAAAAATTGCCATGTGAAGGTGAAAATAAAAGTTTGTAAGCGATATGCTTTGAAATTAATCTTTACTAGGCTCACTGGATTATGGGGCTAATAAAATCATAAAATTTATGATTTTATTAAGATGATTAGGTTGTTTTCAGATCTTTTTAGTGCTTTTAAGTTGGTAGCGTACTGATGATGGCAGCTTAGCTGCCGAAATACATATCTACGAATATAAAAATTATTGTGGGCGGAGGTTAATTTAAATTATCTCTTAAACCACAGTCTCCTTTACTATTTTACGTTAGTTGTTAGTTTAGTTACTATGTAAGCCCACCTTTATTATTCTTAGTTCCATAGAAGAATTCAATTTAAAAGTTTTACGTTTTATAACAGTCTGCAACCCGACTAACACGCCAGATAGTGCAGGTTCAATCTGAGCAACTAGTTCTCCAAATTGAACCATTTGCAGACATTTTTTTTTAAATATAAAAACGTGAAAGAAGATTTCTAAATACTGTAAACTGGCAGCAACACGTTTCTAAACGTTAACACTAATTTTTGATTGAGGCAATGATTACACACTATGTCTCTGGATATACTTAACTACACTTGGAAACATCCTTATTTTGCATTTTGGAAATAACAGTCATTCTTAATAAAAGTTTTGCTTCTTCCTCCTCAGCCCCAGCCAAAATTTTGAAATAACATGTAGGGTAGTTAGAAAACGAAAACGTAAAACTTGGTTAAGAATAAAGTATCTGTTATTGGAAAGGAAAGTAAAAGCGTCGCTAGCCGGCTTCTTCTACTTGTCTGAGACCATCCAAAGTCTTTCTTAGAAGACAAACCTTGCCTCCATTTCGGATAACTTCAAGAATCCTATCAGCCTTTGTCTCTCACGTTTCGTTGTCTTCTGGAACGATGATCTTCTTCAAAGCCAATGACGGTTCCTTCGGGTATTCCATGTACATATCTTCTTGTAAGCAGCGTTAACATCGAAATTTCTAATGATTTAAAATGTTTCAACGGCGTTGTACTTATTTCTAAGTACAATGCACTTTCCAATCACCTTCGTGTTCTTCGGTCTGCCGACTAATACTAATCGTCAGCCTGTGGTTACACAAACCGTGGACTGGGCCGTATCGAATCGTAAAGAATATGGGCTTTGACACATTTAGAATTCAACATTGTGCATTGAAACGCTAACGACTGGCAGTCCACCAGGACAGATTAAGACCATATTTTAACGTACTTCCGCCTGATCAGGCGCCTAAAGAACGAGCATATCGAAAACCAAGGAGACCGAAGAAACTTGAGGCAGCGAAACAAAAAAAGAAATCGCAATCAACGAATGCGTTCAAAATGGAGGAACTCAACGGTGATCTCTTCACAGCACCTAGAGAATTTGCATTAGCTCATTGTGTTGTAGAGGACTTTCACATGAACGCCGGCATAGCTTGAAAATATAGAAACCGGTAGGGCAGCCGACAGAACTCCTTAGTCAAAAAGTTAAATCTGGTGATTGTCGCAATTTTAGAAAAGGATGGTCGACATATATTTTATTTAATCACCAAATGATACAGTAATGAGAAACCGACATGCGAAAGTCTTAGACAAAGTTTACTATTCTTACGCGAGAAAATGAAAAAACGAAAAATCCGGAAGCTCGCTATCTCAAAAATCAGCTGCGGTTTGAACCAACTAGATTGGCATCAGGCATGGGATATAATATTGGACTTTTTCACACCACTGATTACTATAGTTATAAGAGTGTACCTTTGGAACGGCACAGAGAGGAAGAGAAATGGTAGAAAAAAATATTCGAAAGGAGATAGACAGAACGATAGGTACAAACAAAGGGAACAAAAATAAATTAACGGGCGAGATTGACGGAAATAAAAGACGAGTGGTTGGAAATTTGTCGAAAAGACGTCCAGTAGCTGAGTGGGACAATAAAGACGAGGAGATTCCACTATCTTAACTAAAAAAGAAATACCAAACAAACCAAAAGAATAAATGAAATGGAAAGAAAATAGTTCGAAGAGTGAGTTAAAGATGATGAAATTCCATTGGTAGAATTAAAGATAAAAGAAGAAAGAAGACGAAAACATGAAGAAATAAGAAAACGGAATAACTCACAAACGAGGAGTGAAGAAGATGAAATACCATTATCTGAGCTCATACGTAGAAAAAGAGAAACAAAGGAAAATTGCTCTACGTTGCTACCCGATTTCCTTTTCCAATACCAGCTCCATGGAGACGACAACGATAGCTTTGCTTCCAGGAGGAAGCTTACCGGAGATGGGAAGTAATGTAGCATCTATTACAAAACACGCCTCCGGGCGCAGAGCGAAGATGGACAAACGCATCCGGGGAAGAACAGCTGACATCATCGCGCAGGCCGGCCAGTGAATATTAAATATACATAGTCTGTTGCATTTTACTTTATTTCGACCACGCTACAAAAGTATAATTATAAGTTCCAGTCAGTTCAGTCTCTACACCCTAAATATTCTATTCTTCGAGTCCAACTCTGCGAAATATGTTAGTTAAAGTGTAGGAAAACCCAAACGTCGTAAGACGACAAAAAATCGTGTTACACGAGAAAGAGATTCCAACGAAAATTTGGCTTTGATGTTTTTGCAATACTCATGGAAAATCAATGTGTTTACTTCATTTATGATGAACGCTTAACCGGTCAACGATATCTGGAGATCCTTCAAAATTTTGTTACACTTTTCTTTGGAAAATTTACCATTAGCGGTTTTTGCTATCAATTGGGCGGGGCTCCAGCTCACTCTTCTAATCAAGTAAAACAAAATGCTGAATGAAATGTTTGTTGGGAGGGGCAACAAATGAGAAAAAAACTTTGTTAAGTACAAGTTATAAAATATAAGCGTTTATTTTCTCCAGACACAAATAAGAATGTGACGCAGAGACAAGCCTGTGAGCAGGTTGGTAAATATAAGCAAAATTGGTTATAGGGCCCCAAATGGGGCAGGGCCGAATTGCACCGATGGTTAATCCTTTAATTACGGTCAAGAAAGGGTTCAAGAAAAGGTTTGGCCGGATTGCACCGGCATGTACTTAATCCAATTCCAGCTTCCAGGAAAATTTATTTGGTTATATTCTTAAAATTTTCATTGAACATTAATTTAATATCGTCCTTCTACAGTTGAAGTTTAGCTTAGTTGAAGTTCACATCAATAGTCGCTTCTATGGAGGTTGTGTTTAGCGAACGCGGAAAACAATTAATTTTGTTTAAATCACAAAAAATTTATAAATGTGGAGCTACTAGCAAAGGTGTAAAATGGCGCTGCACCGTAAGGAAGTGCGTTGCCAAGTTATATGTGGATGAAGACAACAAAACAGTATTACAAGAAGCAGGCAACCATAACCACGGGGTAAATGAAAAATTAAATCGCCAAATTGTTTCAAACAGTGTAAAAAGAAAGGCAGTGGATGATATAAGTGAAAAGCCGTTGAAAATTATTCATCGCGAAATTCAGCTGTCGCCTCATTCGGCAACATTAAACACTAGTGATGTTTATTTTATTCGTAAGCGAATGTACGATGCTAGAAGATCTAAACAACCACCAATACCACAAAATACAAAAGAAGTTCAAGATGCGTTAGACTCGATTGTTATAACAACACATACAGCAGAGAATTTTTTATTAGTGAACGACAAGGAAAAACAACTTGTCGTGTTTTCATCTTACACAAATATTGAGTTTCTTTGTTCGGCAAAAACTATATATAGTGACGGAATATTTAGATACTGCACCAAATATTTTTACCAGCTTTTCACGATACATGGTATGAAAAACAATCATTATGTACCTCTAGTGTTCTGTTTACTAACAAGTAAAACCATTGATTCCTACTTAAACGCCTTTCCAGCTGTCTCAGAAAAATGTGCACATTACGGTTTCCATTTTAAACCAGAAGAAATATATTCCGATTTTGAAATGTCAATTCACCAGGCAGTAGGTGCCATGTGGCCCAATTCAAAATTATCAGGTTGTCGATTCCACTTATCACAATCTTGGTACAGAAAAATTCAGCAACTGGGATTAACTGCTGCTTATCGAGATAAAACATCAGAAATAGGATGTTGGTTACGATGGATATTTGGATTGCCGTTTTTGGAACCTTTTCAAGTAGGCGACTGTTTTGCCTTAGAATTTATGGAAATTCAACCAAACGATGGTAGAGCAGTATTATTTAGTGATTATCTGGTAGAAAACTACATTGGCGATGAAGCAAGATTTCCACCAGAAATGTGGGCGTCATGCACGGCTTCCACGGAAAAGACAACCAACGCATGCGAATCTTTTCATTCAAGATTTAATTCTTGTTTTTATAGCATGCATCCAAATATATACATTTTTCTAGATGTTCTTAAGAACATGCAAATTAGTACATACATAGAAATTAACAGTATACATATACCAAAAAGACTAAATAATAAAAACTATAAAGAAAAACTTTTGTTCTTGGAAGACACTGTGCGTTTGTATAAAAATATGAATATCGACCGCTTATTATTTGTAAAAAGGTGTTCGTATCATTTTAGAAAATAATTGTTCGAATGTATTATGTTGTTCATAATATATCAAATTGTATTTGTCTTGTTGTTTTATTTACTTATTTTTCTATTTTGGTTCTTTAATGGCTTACACTTACTACATTTGTTCAAATCTCAAATTACAAATAATAACCTACCTCCAAGTTAGTTACACATGAGTGAAAATATTTTATTTGCTGGCATCCCAGATTACAAAAACATAACTGAAACACTTTATAAGCTCACAAAATAATTATTTATATGTATACCACTAAACTGACACTTGTTTGAAATTATTTTAAGCGTCAACCAATTGCACCAACCGCCATCAACAAAACAAAATTTACCCAAGTTACATTTACCAAATATCACCGATTTTAAAGTTTTTCTCATACCTAAGCCCCAAAATAGAAAAAAATACTATAAAATACACGTTTTCATTCATTTTGGCGCACATATCCATCGTCTTCGACTCGTTTTCTAAACCTAGACGCGTGCGCTAAAATCACATCTTGTGAAACTTGTTTTTTGATATACTATTTTATTTATCACAATTTTACAATACAAAGTTTGAATACTAAGTAAATATAAATATCTAAGAATGTAAGCGCAGATCAGGTTCATCAACGATATCCGCCGGTGTAATCCGGCCATACCCTTTCTCATAGACAATTTAATCGCGGTGCAGTCCGGCCCAAACATTACGGATAAATACTGACCGCCGGTGCAGTACGGCCACACCGCCCCAAATGAACCCAAAAGGCACAATACCCCAGGATCCACTCCCACAGCTTTATTAAGAAAGGTAAAAAAGTAAAAAAAAAGAAGGTGGAATTGCTGATCCCCCCACCTACCCACCAAACAAAAATATTGTGTTAAGGAAAAATATACAGGCTGTCCCAGAGCTCCATAAAAGTTCCATAACTTTCTTGCTATTCCAGATATCGATTCAATTTTTTTTGTATAATCGAAGCGCTTCCATTGCACATATTAAAATTATTTTCGTTTGTATACAGGGTGTCCAAGTATTATAAAAATATCAAATTCTGCGTTAAATTTATTTGAGTTATACTTTTTGATGTGAGTCAATTAATATTATTTAATAATATTAATATTTAATAAAACCAAATCGCTGGCGCAATTCGTAATAATCAGGACAACACGAAAAGGCCAAAAGCACATGTGACACTTAACGCATTCTCTGCGATCTTCTCACTCCAAGTTCAAGGAGTAAAAGAGCGTATTTTCTGTCGCCGCCGTAGAAAAATCTAACGTAACAAGTTGGAAAGTCGACAGGACACCTACATACACAACCGCGTAATGAAACGGAGGCCTAATCAGGTGTAACATCAATAACAAAATGGAACGTAAGTACGGGGTGTTCCATTTAAAATCAGAAAGATAGTATCGGTAGAACCGGAAGTAGTCCATGACTGATTTTACCTGATTTAAATAGTTCATCATCGATCTGTGAAGCATTGTTGACCTATTAATCTAATTGTGGGTATCCTTCTATAAGGTCACTCATTATGGGTATCCCTCTATACCGGGTGTTCCGCGGCATGTGCTCACGCTTCTAGAATCTTTATTTATTAATTGATTGACCTGAATTTTGGAGACAATAAATTTAACAAAAAAGGGAATTTTTTGACGTACTGATAGTCGTCATAGGACTTCCGGTTTCGCCGGAAGTGATATCAACTTTCTTATTTTAAATGGAACACCCTATATATTTTTACATATTTGAAATTTACGGATCATTATGAGTCCGAATAAGTATCAATTGTTAATTTTGGTTTCCATGACAACGAAAAAAGAACTTTTTTATTTTTCAATCTAGAAAGTAATTAATCGTATTTTTTCGATCTAATGCAATCAAGTGTTTCGAGAAAATCACTCCTTTGGTGATATTTTGATTTTTAACATTTTTACAGTATTTGAAATTTTTATTAGGTCGTAACTCATTTTTTTCGACAGAACCTATGTTTCTTAGTTTACTTCAACAGAACACTTTTTTCTAAGTACGCTGATACCAAATATGTCATATTTTCTTTGAAAATAATTTAAAATAGAGCATATCTTATTGAAATTTTACACTCCCTTTATTTCAAATTACTTTCAAAGAAAATGTGATGTATTTGGTATCAACGTACTCATAAAGAAATATTCTGTTGAACTAAGCTAAGAAGCATATGAGTTTCTATTTAAAAAAATGAGTTACGACCTAATGAAAATTTCAAATGCTGTAAAAATGTTAAAAAGCAAAATACAATCAAAAGAATGATTGTCTCGAAACACTTGATCGCATTAGATCGAAAAAATGCGAATCATAGCTGTCTAGATTGAAAAATAAAAAAAAAATTTTTTCGTTGTTATGGAAACCAAAATTAACAATTGATACGTATTCGGACTCACAATGATCCGTAAGTTTCAAATATGTAAAAATATTCTATTCTATTTAAAATAAAAAAACTGGTATCACTTCCGGCGAAACCGGAAGTCCTATGATGACTAGCTGTATGTCGAAAAATTCTATTCTTTGTTTAATTTATTGTCTCCAAAATTCAGGTTAATCGATTAATAAATAAAGATTCTAGAAGGGTGAGCATATGGCGCGGGACACCCGGTATAGTCTTGTTTGACAATTGAAGTCATATTCTAAATTAGTTTTACTTTTTGGAATTTATACAAAATTCAATACGATATTTTAGGCAAAAATCGTTTAGTTGCATTTCACAGGTGCGGTTATTGACGCGTGTTTGGCATGGATTGCCTGATGGGATGGCGACGTCTGCGTCTTGCATTGCAGATCAAGTCTCTTAGGTCAAACAACGTATGCAAACTGAAGTGTAATAGAGAGAATTCCATACGGGAAACCGTGTCATTAAACCTTTTTTGCGGTGCTCCTTCGGCGGATTTTATTTTTATTAAAAAGAAGCTAACGGGTTCGCTTTTTAACTGTGTTCTCGCGAGATGCTGACTTTTTGATATTCGTCCGTTGACATAAACTTTTAGAAAACGCACTTTTTGGCATCCGGCACGAGTGGGATAAGGGGAGAACTTTATAAATCGGGAAAGTCAGTAATTGGGATCATTATCATTATTATTATGGTAATTGTTAGTTTGTGACTTAATAGTAACGTTCAGTAATACAATTTGTTGAAACCATGTGTGAGTTTTGTTTGTGACTTCGGAGACGATCCAGGGAGGTGGCTTTGGGACGAGTGCGACGCAAGGAGGCGAGGTAATGTAGACATCAAAATCAGGATTACTTTCGTACGGGGATTTGTGAATAACCGCAGCTGTAATGTTCTTGAATTTGTTTTAATACATTTTTTGTTTAAGTTTGCGCCGTCTTCCCAACAAATGCTTGATAATAATATAAAATATTACAAACAACACGATCGTAACTAACGTCAAGAAGATTATAACATCAAGCAGCGAATGTTGGTACCAGGTCAATTTAAGCCCGGAATTTCGTAAATGCGGAGCCCCGTCATGCCTCAGTACATATTCAACCCAGTACACCGCTTTGGCAAGGGGCTTTAGTGGCTGGTCGAGCAACAATTTAGATCTCTTCCTGGCGCTTTCTGCGTAACTGCAAAATATCTTTCAATTATAGAGTTCAATATAAACTCCAAAGATGTTTTACCTCGAATTTTTGAGAACTTTGTTTAAGGCTGCCTCCAGTGTTTTCTCGGAGAGCTCGATGTAAGGTACGAGAATACCGTAGCCATTGTTTACTGCATTCACCATGTTCATCTTTTGATCTCCGTAGACGGGAATGCCTATGATGGGAAGACCAAAATACACGGCCTCGATGGTGCTTAGGAGCCCGCCGTGACTGATGAAAACTTTAACGTTTGGATGACCTTAAATAAATCGAATACATTTTCTTGTTAGTTTACAAGCGAAACTCGATATTTAAAGAAAGATATACACAGTAACATAACACAAAATACGGTTGACACAATGAGTTCCAGTTACTGATCATATATCTTTCATATCTTTATGTCAGTAAATTTCAAGCATTTACGTTATAAGTCATGGTCAAAAGAATTTCTAATGCCGGACTTTCATATCATTATTTCGAGAAGGAAAACCGTAAATACTTAATTTTTGTATTTGACCAGTTGATATGACGTGTAACTCTCCCTTGGGTTTTCTTTGACCTACGGGTCATCTGAATCTCTGAAACTTAATATTATTTGGTTAATGCATGCCGCCTGTTACTCAGTTATTTCGGGACCTGTGAGTGCATCAGAACTATTTATCGTATTGAGTAATCTGTAGTTACGTTTTGTTCGTAAATAACAAGTTATCGTTTCACGTATTATGAAGATCTATATTATTTTATAATTAATAACAGTTAACAGTTTAAGTTGAGTATAGTTAACGCCTCGTACGTACGTTCTTTAAGCTGTTCACCTTTTTTTTTAGACTCTAGAGGGCTACGTTTTCTTTTCGTTAACTTACATACATGTATTTGAAGGACGTCAAAATCTGACATGAAAGAAATAATGACAGTATCACAACAGCGTTACTGACTGTGTTGCCAATACGTAGATAACGTGGACTACGGTGGCACAATTAAAATAAAAAGTACGTTAAAACAAATATATTTTTTATTATAGTCTCGTCAAAATGCCAAACGTTATAAGTGGCGGAACTAAACGTGCAATAGTGAAGACGTTTAATTATATTAGAAAAATTTTGTGCAAATCGTTCTTGATTGCAGTGAGAACCTCGAGCAGCCTCTGGACAGCTGTTTCAGCCCTGCTTGGGGCTTCTTCAGCAGAGACTTAGCTCGACATTTCCACTGCAGACCAAAAACGACTTGCCCAATTTATTCGCATTTCATTGTGCTTTGACAGCAAGCATGGCCGCCTTGCATGGGGGACATATTAGGAGCAAATCCCGCTTCAATTTGTCTATCCTACTGCAATGTCAGGTCAAAAAGCGATAGTAAGATGTCGCTATTTTACATGTTCATCTTTAATTATATTGTATAAAAGATCACTAAATTAAAAATAAAACAAACGGATTTGAAGAACTACCGTTTAGCAGAAGAATCTAAAGCTATGTGGGTTGTGACGGTGATAAAAGAAGTAGGCAGAATTATAAATGAGGTCGAGATGACCATGTAAAAAGTTCTAAGTCATCAGCATCCGCAAGAAAATCCTGCTATTTAAATTCCCATTAATATAATTACTTTTTTAATGAAAAAATCAACTGTTTGCTGGAGATGATACTTCTCGTTTTAACGCAATGCTCAGTCTTGTTTTAGTCGAGCTGGCAACAGTGGCAGTGGTAGTTTTAAAAAAATATAACCATAAAATTAAAAATGACCGTCAATCAATTTGCTGACGTCTATGTTTCATTGTGATACCAATAAAAATGCCACCCTAACAGGGCCTACGCTGAATCTAAAAAGAAGGCGAACAGCTAATAGACTCGAGCGTCGATGTGCATTAAGTTGTGTGTAATAATATACGATTTAAATACGTACTGTTGTTTTTGTGGCGACGAATCAATTATTTTGAAAGCACGAATGTTACAGCCTCCCGAAAGTTTTCTAAATTTTAGGGCGCGCTGCGGCCCTTGGAGGACGGGTTCCGCAGCGCGTAGCATCAGCTGGGTTAGTTACTGTAGTTAACGCTGTTACAAAATAAACATAAGGTAATAAGAAATTGCAGCAACTATGGAAAGCAAGATAACATAAATAAATGCCCTGCGTTCGGGAAAACTTGCAATTTCTGCACAATCAAAAACCACTTTGAAGAAGCCATGTATCGAAAAAAGCAGAAGAACCAAAGGAAAAGGCAAAGGTTTGTTTATAGGTAACATTCAGCACGTAATTGGTACCACTCAAAAGGCATGGTTTATACAAACAGAAATAAATGGCATTAAAGTCAACATTAAAATTGATACGGGGACGATAGCAAACGTCCTTCCACTTGAAACTTATAAAGCGGTAGGCCTTAAAGCGCCGACTCGCATTGAGTGGGAGGCAGTTACGCGTTCTGAAATTGTTTGTGATAGGCTCTGTTCATGAGAGAGTCGACGGCAATCGTAAACGAGTGAATGCTGACGAATTTCTCTCGTTACTAAGGCCTCGGTCTTCTGTACCGAAATGAACGCACGCAAGCGTCCACGATCCACTCCTAAATCTGAAAAAAAGCGAAAGAACGTGTAACAAACTGACATTTGTTCCTAGAATTATTTTTATTTTGTACAGAATTTACTTTAGTTTAACTTATTGTGAATACCATGTGAAATAAACTTTAAGGTACGGTGGGGTCGCCGACAGAGTGGGGACCCCTACCACTCCCAGGCCTATATAAGTGCATGCTCGCACGCCCGTAGGATCAGTCATTCGCCGGTGAATGACTCGAACGCGCGACGGGAATCGTGCTCCTATCCCGCTGCCGGTATCCCTTCCACGCCTAGTAGAGAATTCTCGTACATTCCTACCTGACACGGATGTCTCGTGTACCTACCGCAGAGTGGGCATCACACTCATTATTATGTGACATGGGTATCTTGTGTAGCTACCGCAGAGTGGGCATCTCACTCATTCTTACCTGACACGAGTATCTCGTGTACCTATCGCAGAGTGGGTGTCTCACTCGTTACCGTATAACTCTTCTGATGTTCGAACCTCGAATCGTACCGTCGACCGTAAGACAATCGTCCGTTTTTATGCTAAGGAAGTTATATATATTGTAAATACAGATTTAAGACAGTATATGTGAATAAAAGTTGTGTTGTTGGATTGTTCAACGTCTTTCATTTTCACTGAAAATGGACACCGACGAGCAAACCCGGATTTCTGAATGACGAGCCTACGAGGACATCGGAGGGACGTCAAGAAACAACACAACCGCCGGGGAAAGACGAACCGTTGCAAACGTACTTCTTATCTTTGCGTTTACCAATGTTGGTGAGTCAACTGTGAGTAGATTCATTAGTTCATGTGCGTACATGAGCGAGTAGCATTTCCGCACCCTGGTTATTTCCAGTACTTCGTCAAGTGATGGATCGCATCAGTCCGAAGAAAAAACAAGATCCATCGTGCTATTAATTACGTCTTTTATTATTTAAGAATTGAAAATCTAATTATTTATGCATATTAGTAGCACAGAGGTAAACTATCGTATCTTCGCATTAGAAAAATTTCGTAATCAAGAAGATTTTATAATTTACTTTCTTGGAAAACAGGACATACTGTAGTTTCTAACGTCCATGTCTGCTAAATTAGTGAATCTACACTTACGATCGCTTATCATACGGATAAGAAAAGTCTGCTATGTAATAATAAAAAGTGGTAAAAGTGATAAAATAAAATTTGTCCAAATGTGGAGATGAGATGGTTTATTTCGGTGCTACACGTACTGATATATAACTTAACATACTGTTATGTAGGGTTTATCTACAGATAAAGTTTTTAGAACTTATAGTGAACTTTTCTCTTACATAAAGTTATTTATCGTTTCAGAAACCGAACATTAGAAAACCAAAACATAACAAAACGAGTTAAACCTAATAATAAACTCTGAATCTGCTATTATAAGTTTCATAATCTTCGGATGAATAAACAACACAATTCGTATACTAGCACATCTAGATCCTTCAGATTTGGACGAAGTAATTAAAGACAATACTGCTCAACTTGATAAATATAAAAGAAAGTCTTGTTACTTCAGTTAAATACTTATCTTTTCTCCAGACCGGTTTCAATACCTTCTTAGAACAGATCACTAATAAGTGTATATAGGAGAAATATATTTTGCGCGGTTCAAATTCTAGTGAAGCAGGCAATATAAAATATTAGACCGTAGCATGTAAACAAACACGAGGGCTGTGGATACAATTAACGCCGCTACAGCAATGGTGTTACTCAGTATAACAGAAAAACAGCAATATTGCCGCAATAAAAAATTACAGTTGTGTAATCAACTCTTCTTGTTTAAATGTGTAAAGATTTTCAGAGTAATTAGTTGACCAGTTGTACCTCGAAAATGTCTGAAACACATCCCTCTCAGACAAGTTGATTTGTGGATTTGTCTCCTTATCTATATAATCATCACTTTGTTGTAATATTTATACATAACGCGTAAAATATACTCAGTAATAAAAATAACGAGTTAATATCTTTAAACTATAAGTTTGGATTTTCGGCAAATGTCCGACTTAATACATACAGTCGTTCCACTGTGCGGCGGCAACGTAGGTCGTGCACTAAAAGGACATATTCGCGGCGTTTACGGCAATTCATTTAGTACCTACATTTCGTAGCACGCACACTCTTTTTATACGACAACCGATTCTTATTAATGAAATATAAATAAAAGGACTTAAAGTATTATTTAAAAAAGATGAGTTCTTCAGACACTGAAGAAGATATTATGATTGCTTTGGCATGCCAAGAAGTAGCAAAGCATAAACCAAGATTCTGGACTCATAATATTAACCTTAAAAGAGAAATTAATACTCGTATTTCTTTACTACTATTTAATTATTTGCTACAAAGTTTTTTTCTCAATAGCGTCAGTGACTTGCACCTCCTGAAATGTTTGAAGGTTATCTGACCATTCGGCAATTTTTGCTCCTTCTACGGTTCTCTCTACGATTTTACATTAAAACGAGAGTTAAATGAACGTGTGAAGTCGAGAGGAAGTCAGGGCTGCCATTTGTCTAACAAAAATATTTACAGATAAAATAGCGACATCTTACGATCGCTTTTTGACCTGACATTGCAGTAGGATAGACAAATTGAAGCGGGATTTGCTCCTAATAAAAAAAAAACGATTTGCACAAAATTTTTCTAAAAACTTTCATTATGCTTTGACAGCAAGCATGATCGCCTTGCATGGGGGATTTATTAGGAGCAAATCCCGCTTCAATTTGTCTATCCTACTGCAATGTCAGGTCAAAAAGCGATCGTAAGATGTCGCTATTTTATCTGTTCATCACTCTTACATCGTAATTGCGAATAAATTGGACAGGTCGTTTTTGTTTGCAGTGGGAATGTCGAGCTACATCTCTGCTGAAGAAGCCCCAAGCAGGGCTGAAACAGCTGTACAGAGGCTGCTCGAGGTTTTCGCTGCAATCAAAAACGATTTGCACAAAATTTTTCTAAAAATATTTACTAATAGATAAAACAGCGACATCCTACGATCGCTTTTTGACCCGACATTGCAGTAGAATAACGAGCAGATTTGCTACATAATAAGGTTTTCACTGCAATCAAAAATGATTTGCAACAAAATTTCTTAAAAATATTTATCACAAATACAAGCGACTTCGACCGTAACAGAGTTGAAAATTGGTGGCGACACTGAAGATGAAACATGGCCATGTGTTAAACAAAAAAAATTACAGAGACGTTTTGGTCGAAAACTCGATGACGCGGATAAAATGGAGAGTGTAACTCGCTCAATAGAAGCAGAAAATAAGTCAGAAGCGAATCCAAGTAATCAATGAGCGAAAGGTTTCCAAAAAGCAAAAAATTCTGATCGAATGTAGCAGCAAAAAATCTAGGAGAGAAATGGACGGGTTTAGATGACAGAGCACTACCAGTGTCATGCAGCTGAAACAATCTGCGCCCGTAACAAGGTAACTCTTTAATTTTAAAAAGCTACACGTTACAGTAAAAATCTTTTCTTGATCGTCATTTGACTTTCCCCTGTGACGTTACCATATTTTTTTTAAGTCACAACCCTAACCCTCATATAAAAAATTAGTAACTTTCATAACATTTTTTTAGAAAAAATAAGCAATAATTTAACAAAATAATTATTCCTTGTGATCATTTTTAAAATAAAAACAAAAACTAATAATTAATTAACAAAAATGTTCAAATTGCTCTCTATTAACCAACTGACATTGACCTGCACACTTTCTACTGTACATGCAACAATTTCTGGACTGATATTTTTTGCATTTCACATATTTACACGCCGCGTACCTATCTGTGATTTGTTAGAGTCAGGCCTTTTATGGTCTGTTGTACTGTTATATTGTTTATGTTTTGTTTCATTATACGTTTTAAGTACGATCTGTGGTTTTGTTGCGACGATATTTGGAAATTTTTCGAAATTTTGGCGTACGGTGCGATCCTTAGAGGACGGTGGCGTAGACATCAGCCAGGGTCACTCCTCCTGACGCCCCTGACCTTTGAACTCGCCCTTCTCATTCTGAGAACTAGCTCGAGAGAGATGATTGTCTTCTTCAGCGCTAATTTACTACCGTTTTCGTTAATTTTTCAAGAGATAAAGTAAATTCATTCAGATGAAAGCATGGCTTTTATTATTACGATGGCACATAGACTGATTGTACAGAGGGAGGGACGGGTCCCAACATGAGAAAATGAATTTACCACCTGAACGTCTTAAGAAAATAGTTTTGTAATATTTTCAGGTACGAAATATAAGAAAGAATATCTAGTGTTACACGTCTGCGTGTAACGGTTTACTCCGTTATCTAAGATTAAGGCAGAATACAGGAATACTTTTCTTGCATTTCAGATTTCTGGTAATTGCCTATCGCTCTCGCATGTTCTTAATGCTTTTGCCAATTCATTCAATACTCTATGTTATTTCTGTCAGTTGTTAAATCTGCGATTAGAACTAAAGGAATTTTTCATTTAACTGAAGATAAAGCGTTCCAGAAACCAGATGTTAGTTAATCAAACAAAAACCTCAATAATCTAAACACGTAACATTAGACGCTCTCCTTTTGAGACAAAGCTCACCTCAGAAGACATAAAAGTCACTTCCGTTAGGACGGACGCCAAGTAAGTTTGAACGGATATTTTAACTGTCATCTAATAGGGGTGCTCGAGCGGCAAGGTGGGAGATCCAAATATTCTGGTCAAACTTACTTATTTGTAACGGAAGGGATTTTTATCTGATTTGAGGCGAGATTTGTGGCAAAAGTACCGCAGCTATTATGCCCTAATCAGAAATTACCAACGAAAATAACTCCACCCCGGAGGCAGCCGACTTACAAACACCGCCATTTTTAATTTGAATGCAAAGAGTTATTTTTCAATGGCATCTTTTGATTTTGACATCTGTATTAAAAAATTGCATCCAGACTTACGCAGAACGTCCTGTTGCGGTAACCATTTCTCGATTTTCACATTAGCGGGTCGTCCTGGCAAATTATCATCCTCCCACTTCCAAAGGACTTTCATTTTCAGTCGAGAAAACACCCTGAGTATGCTCTCGCGCAGTTCAGGATTCAATTCACTGCTGCGCAAATTCGAACCTAAACTGAAGTACACCACCCCATCTTGCGCGGCGTCCAAGAAAGACTGCAGGTCATCAGGAAGTTTCCTTGGCAGTTGCACGTGAAAGCCACCGATATCAACCATGTTCGGCACTCGCGGAACGGGAGAATCGAAACTCAAGTGCGAATTCAGCAATATAAGTGAGGTATTGTAGATTAACTCGGACAGATGAGGAGCTCCCGGAAAATGTTTCTGCAAAAGCCTGTTCTGCGCTGGATAAAAATATACGTTCATGTACAATGTATGGAAGAGTGTAAATAAGGAGTTGCTAAGTCTTTGAAAAAACGTCATTTCGGTCGGAAAATCCAAGTATAAATCGACGACGTAGGAGGGCGGAGCGGAATTTCCGACCAAAGTGTTAGTCCATATCGAGGAGCCGACGGTGCTTAGTAGGATGGACGGTGCTTTGAAGTGGTGGGCGAAACCTTGGAAAGCGTCGTCGAGAAATTGTTCCATTATAACTATGTCGTAGGTTTCGTTGGATTTCAACAGTTTTTGCACGTTTTCATGAGACAGCGTTACATCCGTGAGGAACAAGCCAATATTTCCAATGGAAAGGGTCTCCAGAATGGGTGACGTCGAACCCTTTTCGAACATGTTCCAACCTTTGCGATGACCTGAAATAAAAGTCTAAATTATTTTACGCAAACGCAAAGTATTACTATTTATATGCTAGAGAATGGGATTACAGGTTATGGGCCAGTATTGTGAACGAAAGTGCCGTGTTAAAACAAAAGCACGAGTGATCAGAGGTTAGGTCGGTGTGAACACGTCTTTTGACATCTTGTGCGAAAATGAGTTCGAACAGCATGGTTAGAATGGAAGCATTAAACACGGACAACTATGACATGTGGAAAATACAGGTGGAAGCGTTATTAATAAAAAAATGATGCTTGGAATTACGATAACGGCACTGCAACGAAGCCGAAACTTAACGGCAACGACCTCGCAAGCATGGGCGCTTGTACCCTTTTTTTTGCGTTAAAAGAAGGTGTCTCTAATCTTTTGTTCTGCGTCTCCTCGTCGACCAATAGACCGTAGGACACGTTCCGTTTATGTAGTATCGGAAAGCGCTTGGGTAGGCGCGCACCGTTCTGACTCAGTTGATGTACGTCGCTTGCAGTGTTTGGTTTCGTTGATGTTACGTTGAGAGATTTTTTGGACCCCAGTTTTCTTCGGTCTTTGGTACTGGCCACTGAAAGTGCGAATTTGGTTATCTAAGTACGTCGGTTGCTCATAAGTCACATTAGGTGAATTTTCTTTTCTTTTCTCCATCGCTATACGTTTGCTATTTTGTCGGCCACGTTTTGTTGTTGGCGTTTTATTAATTTGCTGTTACTTTCCCCTTTTATTTAAGCAACTTGAGGCCGTTACGTTGTTTCCCCCCGTCCGTGTGGAAGCCGTTTGACTCCAAGGGAGTAATCCGACGCCGTAAATCCGTCCTTGATGGCACCCGTTCTAATAATTTAATAAAATCAATTTCATGACTAAATGGTGCGATCCACCCTCTACAATACAGAGTGTATCATGATTAACCGGCAGCAGACGAAGTATGGGTAGAGCACAGAAAATATAACCAATTTTGTTAACAATATATTGACCAAAAAGTGGTAGTTACCATACAAAAGGACGTTAAAAGAAGAGCGATGGGGCGAGTGCGGCCCTGTGGTGTGAATCAAATCCGAACGGCTTAGCAGGTCCAGACCAACCGTATAAAAGTGACATGCGCGCATCAACGGTGGGTCACTTGTCTCTGAACGTTTAGCTTAGTAGGTCAGTTTCAGCATTTACTGTGACGCATAGGGCCTTTCGCGGAATAGTTTTGCCTAAGCGAAAAAATTATTGTTTGTCAGGTACGTTCTTACATCGGCATTATTTTGTTACATCATTTTATGGACTTGCATCGGCACCAGTTTTCTCGGACATTGTCCTTCTTATGGCCGTCTTAATCTGTTTATTGCCATCATCGCGCACAGTTTATTGCCGAGTTCCCGATACGGATTATGGTAGGTCATGGTTGACGTATTTACACGTACTCAGGAAAGCTTCGGGCCTCTAAAGATGAATTTTTTTTGTTTGTTTTTTAACAAAATTGGTTTCATTTCCTGTGCTCCATCCATACTTCGTCTGCTGCCGGTTAATCATGAAACACCTGTATACAGATCTAATAAATTTGAAGTTTTTCCAATTGTGACATTGACTATGTGATATGTGACCAATGCAACTAATGCGATGTCCAGTATAACTTGCGATCTGGCGATCTGTCTTTTGTAGATTTATTTAATTAAAATGAGGTTTGATCGTGCGTAAACATATTTTATTATGATTCCACATGGCGCTCCAGTATCTAATTCCATTTCCATGCGTTTTCCTCAATCATAACCGAGATTATGTGCTTACCAGCTCCGTTGACCTCGTTTACCTTATCAAGTTTTGTAGGACATCGATGTGTTCAGCTGAAATCTCTGTAGCTGTCACCTGATCCGCAGTGCACGTGGATATTTTTGATCGGCATACTTTTGAAATATGACCCTTCCACAACCTTGACATATTACCTTTGACCCATCAGCTCTGTCTCGTTGATTTCCTCTTTCTCTTGAAGTACCCTGCAAACGATTTCTTCGGTTTTGTCCTCGATTCAGTAATCCTCGTCGATTCGACGTTTTCGGGTTGCGTACCTTTGGTGATGCGTACCCCAATTTGTATGTTGATTCTGGAGTCGTCGATGAGCCTGTGCTTCTCGCATTTTAAACTTCATTTGTGGTATTTCGTGTCGCCTCCAATGCATGTGCGATTTCGTAAGCCCCCTTAAAAGTTGCCGGATTTTTTGAGAAAATTTAACTTCAGCATCTTTTAGAGTTGCGCAATCATGCAAAACATTTCGACATCCGCATCTTCGTTCTCACGTAGGCCGTACAGAAATTGACCCCCGGTATTTAAGCCCATTGGTTGTTATTGACGTTAGATTCTGTGGCGGTTGGTGTTCACATTTCACCTCTTCTTTTCTCTTACCCCATCTCTTTTTCACCAGCTAGTTCGGAGGGATTTCAGGACTCACTTTTCGTTGTATCCCTCGACGTAACAGCACGTTTTGTATTTGTGAGTTTAAGTGCGTGTTTTCTCCCAAATTTGTGTTGGGGAATTCAACTGCAGCGATTCTATTGGATTAATACGCTGTTCCGAGGATTGTTAATGCGTTTGCATTTCCTACGCCTGTTCCCCCAATAACTTTGTGAACAGGCTTTACATTTACCTTTACATTTACGTATATATTTACGTTCAGTTTTACGTATCGATTCACGCAACTATCTGTGAGCCCTTATTGTTCCGGCTGTTATTGCCGCATTTTCGGCGCCTTTTAGGCCGACCGGATTTCCCCGGGGCTTGGATACTCCCGACCGACGACGCGCCCAAGGTCTTTTCCCCTCCCCGCCGGGAAGTACGACACGTGACCCGCTGGTGGAGGACGACTTCGGCTAATCATGTCAGACAAAATTTTTATTATTTTCCCCGCGCGAAGCGTGATTGTACGCATTGTAATTTAATTTAATTTGGTTGCCTAATAAGTACGTCTTTGCGCGGCACGACGTTTTAACTTTAACTTTTGTTTACGAAGAAATTATAAACGTTTGTTTGGGCTGGGTGCGGCGTGATTTTTCCGGTCCGAAAATTTGAGTTCATTTAAAGTATCCGCTGCAACGTTTGTTGCAACCACACCACTTTTATATCTTGGTGTTTAAAAATAATGGGCGTTGGTCAGAAATTAACATTTATTCCAGTTTAAATAACTTACAAAATAACTCATGACATTTTTGGATAAACATTCATTTATTTTTTTTATAACTATTTGATTGAATGAAAGTACATAACAGTTTTGCTCAACTATCCACTAGAAATTATGATTAATAACATTGATACCCTAAAAATTATAATTTTTTGTAGCCATTTTCATCATAGATAGCTAAGATTTAATATTTGAGACTTTATAATAATGCTGAGTAACTTTTTCAAATAAAATTTGCGCTCACCGTGGAAAATAAGGGTTCTTTATTTATATGTCGATTTCTAATATTTTGATTCCCTTGGTATATGATAAGAGATTTTCAAATTTTGATACGTGCATCTTGAGTTTGGGAAGACGCAGGAGCTTTCATGAAGAATTATTTTTTCTGAGAAATTAATAATAAAGAATTTTCCCATATGTAGCCAACTTTCTGCCGGTCACTGTATGTGGACGACATTTTGGTCATCTCGGGGTATCGTGCCGATATCTACAGCTTCAGAAAACATCTGAGGAAATCGTTCGAAGTCAACAACTTGGGTGAACTAAATCATTTCCTGGGTATGGATTTTGTAAGGGAAGGTAACTGCTTCTGCGAGTCAGACAAGATTCATCGAAGATATTCTTCGACGGTTTAGAATGTTAAACTGCAACTCTGTAACGACCGCGCTCCATACCAACGTGAATTGGTCGAAGTCGAAGCTTTGGAGCGAAACTGACGGTAGAAAACCCCCTATCGTGAACTCGTGGGAGCTCTTATGTACCTGTCTATCACCACCAGACCGGATATATCCCGCTCTGCGAGCGTGTTGAGTCAATATTGCACCTCATTTGGAAAACAACATTGGCTACCTTCAAAACGTGTGCTGCGATACCTCGGGGAAAGCACGCAGCTTGGAATCGTTTTCGACTCACAGCAAAGTAATCTGGTCGCATATCCGACGCGAATTGGGTTGGAGATCCGGACGATCGCTGATCATACAGGTTTCGCCTTCACTTGGAAAGGGAAAATCATTTCATGGGAGTCAAGAAAGCAGTCAACCGTTTCGCTGCCCCCAACAGAGTCAGAGTACATAGCACTTAGGGAAGCCGCATACAATTGTCGCTGATTTTTTTTGTAACCATGGAAATGATTAAAATTCAGTTTTTCCGTTGGTTAATGAACATGAAATGATAGATAAATAAAATAGTAAATTACCACTAATTCTTACACCCGTATTCATAAACCAAACTTACACTATGCGTTCGTTTACAGTTCGCTATATTTCATAAATGGTATGTATTTCTCACATTGTAGGAAAGAAATTCACAAAATATTCATAAACCCTCCCTGATTATGCGCCAAAAATGTGGGACAAATGCTCAGTTTATGAAATATAACGAATTTTAAGCGGACGCATACGAAGTTTGGTTTATGAATACCGGCCTTATCATTATTTTTAGTACATACGAGGTGTCCAAAAACAAACTTTAAGTATTTATAGGGCATGTGGTATGGTCGAAAATTAATTAATTAATTAATTAATCGTTTTTGAGATAATAGCGATTTAATTATTTGATTGGTATTTATTAAGGTGTGGTTGATGTTTTAATATTAAAAATGTTTAAGATGTCATTCTTTCAATGGTAAATTATTAATACTATTAGTAAATTAGATACAAGAAATATCATCGTGTTATACGAGTCCAGGCATAGCCACATATTGCTGTGATATTGGGTTAAGTAAAAGTGAAAATGGAAAATAAAAATTAAATTAATTATGGAATTATGAATTTTAGTTCAATGTAAAACTAAAACAGTCGAGCTAAAATATTGTAAAATTCATAAATTTACTTCATTAAAAATTGTTAAGTCATCACAACATCTTAGATTACAAATTATAATCAAATCACAGAAATTAAAAAATGATTGTGAGTAGTAGGAATAGGCCGATTCTGGAACCTCCTCCGACCTTGACCAATAAAAGTCAAGGTCAAGGTCGGAGGAGGTTCCAGAATCGGCCTATTCCTGACGTGACCTCACCATGACCTTAAACTTCAAGGCCATGACCTTGAAGTGACCTCGATCAAGGTCAAGATTGGAGGAGGTTCCAGAATTGACCTGTTCCTAACGTAACCGAGAGGTAACTTTGAAATGACCTTGAGGGTTCAAGATTAAGATCGGAGGAGGTTCTAAAATTTGCTTTGTGCCGATGTAACTACAAGGCTAAGGATCAAGTCAGAGGAGGTTGCAAAATCTCAATGTCATTGACGTGACCATTACCTCTAAAAGCGAGGTCAGAGGAGGGTTCCAAAAATTATCTATCCTTGACGTGACCTTAACTTGACGGAGGATCCAAAAACGGTTTATCTTGAATACGACCGTAAGGTTGGAGGAGGTAGGGACCCCCACCTAAAATCTTGTTATATAAGGTTCTTCATTTGGGAATAGATTCAGTTGTTACAGAACTGTGAGTTGTGTTGTTAAGTTAATCACCTACCTACATACATAAAAGTAAGTTTAAATCATCTTATTGTAATAATTTATAATTTGTATATTTTTATTGTATTTAACAGTGACATCTAAACAAGTGGATTTTTCCTGAAACAAAAGAAAAGGCATGTGAACGATCCTTGTGATGACGTACAGAAGAAAAGACTTCTGACTGAAAACGTTGACAAACGAAAAGAAGAAAAGCCGGATGAGCACGGTTTGAATATGCCCTCAGTTCGAAACGAATTTCAATTTAAAATACTCGCCCAGCCTTACTTCACAGATGAAGATTTTCGTCAATGTGATACTAATGAGACAGCACCTTCCGAGATTTCAGAAGCAAGAGAGGTGACTGACGTAGATCAGTTGCCACTTTTAGCTCAAAGTGTATATTTTCTAAATAAGAGCCGTACGAAGTGGATTTTTGTCGGACTGTTTACCGAAACATTTTTTGATCCGATAATACGTATTATGGGTTCCAAAAGGCAGAGCATATCGTTTTTAGAAGAGGAATGGAAAGAATTTTATTCTTATAACTACACTTTGAAGTCGTATTTTATTGAGAAGAAAACTATTTATCCGGTAATGAAAATCAGCTCAGTAAAGGCGTCTTTCGAACGCATCGAAGGAACGAAAATACTGAAATTAGAAAGAGGCGTGGAGACATTATATATATCTTATAAAGGTCTATTGGAACTCTGGAAATTGTGTGATATTATATTATATCGTTTAGAAGTTTTGAAACAATTGAACTATAAATCATTCTATAGCAACATGATTCCATGCTTGAGTGTTAGGGAAAGTGATATGAAGACAAATGTTAAATCATTTCTTAATAATGAAATATCTGAGAAAGGAGCAATTACAAATGAATTAATGATGTTTGGAATTAGTAAATTAATTTTTGATATAAGTATGCATAAAGCTGTTAATATGTAAATGTTATGTGATTTAATATGTATATATTTCTAGATATGACACTGTCAGTTATAAATAAAATTTTCTAAGAACACTGTTTGATCCGTTATTTAATAAACTAACGATACTTAACCAAAAAATTAAGAGAAATTTTTAAGCTATATAAAGATAAGCAGTGAGTATTGAAGTAGTATACATGTAACATCGTTGACTGTTAGAAAGAAAAGCCATAAATGCGACGTCGTGTCAAAACAGATTACACTGCGAGAAGTACCTTAAAACGAAAAGGTCGTGGTTTACTTAATACATTAATTAATAAACTACCAGTAGAGTTACTTTTACCAGGTTACAATTACTGCGGTCCGGGCACCAAATTAGACGTTCTACTTAAAAGAGGAGACAGAGGTGTGAATGCGTTAGATCAGGCGTGCAAGCAACACCATATCGCATATTCTGTAAGTAGCGATTTAGAAAAACGTCACGAAGCAGATAAAAAATTGTATCAAGCGGCTGTTAAAAAAAAGTGAGGAGTACAGAAGCGGAATTTGGTGAAAAATCATCTGCGTTATCTGTAGCCGCCTTAATGAAAGCTAAGACAAAGCTTGGAATGGGAAACGGAGTGAAGAGAAAGCGTAGTAAACGGAAGAAGCGTGGTGGTAAATTATCATTTCGACAAGCTGTAAGGAAAGCACAACATGCAATTTCACGTAATGGTACAAAACCGGATGTGGGTTATATTTACGATCCAATGCAAAAAACTGAAATATTTGCCTCGGCGACCGTTGACTAACATTGACATACTGAAATATGCTAAAATATGGAAATTACCTTTCTTTCGAGGTGTGTTTATGAGAGATACTTTACCTAAAAAGATATGGAAGCATGAAAGTGGAGTAGTGAATTTAGATAGCGATTCTGGTGAAGGAACGCATTGGGTGGCATATTATAAGAGAGGAGGAATCGTAAAATATTTTGACAGCTATGGAGATCTACGACCTCCAGTTGAAGTAGAGAAATATATTTTGTCGAACGGATTGGGAGTTATTAATTATAATTATGAAAGGTATCAGAAACAAAATACACAAAATTGTGGACACTTATGTCTACAGTTTTTAAAGTCCTTTACAAGTTAAGTAAGAATGTAGTACTTGAAAGATGGTCAACATGGAATCTTCACCCGTTGCGTGTACGTTCACTCTTACGGGAACTGAATCAGTTTTATTTTGTGAATTGAATCCACCACTATACCTCGATGAAGACGCAACATATGAAATGTGCCTGTTAAATTTTGAAACGTTTAATGCAATACCTAACATAGATGAAAGTAATAATTTGATACATTATGAAGAAACAGGAAAAACGACGGTTTGGAAAACTATCGTTATACCTACAGGTACATATGAACTAGACGATATCAACCAATATCTGAAAGATTATTTTCAAAATATCAATATCCCTGATTATATAAACATTAAAGGAAATAATAATACTTTAAAGGCAACCATACACAGTTCGGTTAAGCTCGATTTTAGTAAACCAAATTCTTTGGGAAAATTGTTGGGTTTTAAACCGAGAACGTTGAAAGTAAACGATAATAACATTGGTGATTTTCCGGTGGAAATAAATAAAGTAAATGCTATAAGAATAGAATGTAATCTAACCGGTGGATCTTATAACAACGAAGAACCCGGTCATGTTTTGTATCATTTCTTTCCAAATGTACCTCCAGGGTTTAAAATAATAGAATCTCCTCTTCAAGCTATTTATCTTCCAGTGACCATGAATGTGATTACGAGAATAGTCATTCGACTATTAGATCAAGATAATCGATTAGTTAATTTTAGAAACGAAGTAATTACTCTAAGACTTCATTTGAGAAGATTCACATAAAGATTATTTACGATAGCAATTATTCGAAACGGAAAGAGTGTAGCAGAATTAGACGTAATGTATTTTTTAAACCACGGAAACAGATATTGAACTGCTGTCGACAAAAAAAAACTGAAATTGACAGAGAAATCGAATATATTTAGAGAGTTTAGGTTATAAGATGCTAACATAGGGGGAATTATTCTGTAGAAGAGACGTAACCGTCAAAGGGAGAACACCATCATTTCACGTAAGACAATCATCATCTAAACAGAACGAAATGGATATTTTGGGAGTGACAGATAAAATTAAATTGGACACTTCAATAACCAGTATGGAGTTCCATTCACACTTACCATTCAGTTCATCATTTGGTAATAACAATGAAGTGCGTATCACCGTACCTGAGATCGACAATTACACCCTCCCTTGCGAAAGTTATTTGTACGTAGAGGGAAGACTGCGTTTGGTTAGTGATAATACTAAACACAGTGCGACGGCACAATTGATAAATAATCCGGTAGCTTATATGTTTAGCGAGATTAGATATCTTCTGAACGGAGTACAGGTGGATTCGGTAAGAAATGTTGGCATAACATCAACAATGAAAGGGTATTTTTCTTTTACTCGCAACGATACAGTAAAATTGGAAAATGCAGGATGGATCCAGGAGAATGATAATGTGAGCGATATACTTAACGTTAAGGGAGATTTCTCAGCAAGTGTACCTTTAAAGACATTATTAGGTTTTGGGGAAGATTATAAAAAGATCGTCTTGAATATGAGGCAAGAATTAGTATTGATCAGAGCAAATGATGACGTTGATGCAGTTGTGGAAACAAACAAGACGGAAAAGATTAAATTAATAATTGACAAAATTGTATGGCGTATACCTTATATTTCTGTTGGACTACGTGAGCAATTGGCTTTAACGAGAGTGACAGACAGAGATGTTGAAATACAAATTCCTTTCAGAAGCTGGGAGTTGCACGAGTATCCGTCGCTCCCAACTACGACAAGTCATTCTTGGACAGTAAAAACGGCTGCGCGGTTGGAAACGCCAAGGTACATAATCATCGGTTTTCAAACTAAGCGAAAGAGTGTCGTCGATGCAAACATGAGTCTGTTTGATGACGTTAAATTAAAATCATTAACAGTATTTCTAAATGGCGAACGCTATCCGTACGACAACATAGAAATTGATATTGAAAATAACAAATACGCCGTTATATACGACATGTATTCTAGATTTCAGGAAAATTATTATCATCGTGAAAGCAGTCAACCCTGGTTCAATCTAAAAGGATTAGCTAGTTGCCCATTAATAGGAATCGACTGCACTTTTCAAAGAGATGTAATGCATAAAAGTGCAGTAGAAATAAGAATTGAGTTTACAACTAAAGAAAATATTAAAGTTGATACTATTACTTGCTGTTTAATTCTGCATGACAAAGCGTTCTCTTATTCACCTCTCACCAAAATTTTCCGTCAGTTGATGTAAACCGTGAATGGCAGTATTAACAGAGAAGCTAAAACTATTTGATTTCATTTGATTTTATAAGAAGCAACATCAACCGAACCATGAAAAAACGATTTATTGTCATTGACATTCAAGGATTTAAAGTGGAAAATAATCAGTTTATATCAAAAGAGTTGGCTTCTTACGATAGTGAAAGAAAAGTGAGTCATTTTTTATTTCAACCACCCATAAGTTTGTCAATGGTCCCCAGAAAATTTCAAAATGTTGCAAACTGGTTGCAAACTCCGCCCACCGCCCAGTAAGCCCCACCCAGTCTCCTCCCATTCTTCCTCTTTTACTGTTACTGCAAATTATGTTATAAAAATAAATAATAAAAAATTCTATTATGCGCGTTCGGTTTGACCTTATACAACTTTAGTTTTGAATAACATTATGTCCAGCATGCTGTAATACAAAATACGCATTGTATAATTTCTGGGCAAGGTGTTCTTTCACTTTTCGAGGTTCCGGTTACGCGTGTTTGTTATGTGACCTTTTATAATGTTAATTTTGAATAACATATTACATAATTTCTTACGTGCAGTTTTAGAAAGTTTACCTTCAGCTTTTCGAATATAAAAGGAGGCATTTAGTTCGGATAAACTCATAAGTTACTTGTGCAGTTAATCTACTGGTAAGTGCTCTTACTTCTTTATTCATTAATAGATTTATAGTGTGATACTCTATTTTTCCAGATCTATCTATCAATTTAACTGTAAGATTTACGTCTTAATGTTTTAATATACTCCGTAATTTTACATGTTAGTAATGTCGTTTCGAAATGAACGCCCAATTTTACAGCAATATTTACAAGCAAATCTTTCTTCAACAGTAACTACTAGCGTGGAATCTGAATTTAGAGAAACACAGACAAGAGTAGCAAGTACTGCTCCAGTAAATGTTTCTCAGAGTGCATTTACCACTCAAGCAAATGCGCCGCCTTCCTGGTGGAATGAAATTGATAATTCCTCTTTCCTGGTGCAAGAAGGAATTATCAATGATTCTGCACTGATGCAATGATTCGATGAAACTTCCTTCATCCTCTCCCAATTTAGTTGGAGTTATCTCAACAGCAGTCCAAAATTATTTTGATGGAATTATGCCTGAAGTCAGGAACTGTTGTTTACAGGGTGAGCAAAGTCTGAGGAAACTCACGAACGAGTTGCAATCTTGTCGTGAAATTTTACGTACAGTTCGCTTAAGGTCTCCGACTGACCAGGCTTTAAACGAACAATATGATAAAATTTCGCTCATTCACGATCGTCTGAGCCTGATCCAAGATATGTTTCATAATCTTGTCGCGGACATATCTACCTTATGAAAACGTCTTCTCTTAAGGTAAATATGTCTGTGAATATTGCTGTTTAATGGATTGTTGTTCAAATGGAAGTTGGGAATGTTGAACAAGATATTAGGTATTCTTAAATCTTCATCTTAATCGACTTTTTATAATTTGTTGTTCAATCTACAAATGACTTCCCCAAATAATATCCCGTATGTGAAATCCATTCACATGAAGCAGGTAGAGCTGAAAGTGAGTAAACTAATTTGTATTTTACGGTTCACAGTGTGTTACGTTCGGTTTTCCGTTTCCCCCTGTTCGTACAGACTGTGCTCTTTTCCTTCGGTGCGAGATCCGTGTTACATTTCTTCCCCCCTTGTTTTGGTTACGCTGGATGTCTCTCATAGGGCGTGCTTCTGTAAAATTTTAGCTCGTGTAATCGCTTTCTATCTATTGTCGCCCGTACCTTGTTTGGTGGTTTTACCGCAGAGCGATCTCGGATTGTTTTCCATCCTCGCGCATGGCTTCGGCGTATTTATTCGTGTCCCCCAAAACTTCTTCGGGCTTGCCCCCTTGGTGCGAAACACGGAAAGGAGTTTTGTTGATTTCTTGGTTTGAGGTTATGTGCGTTGGATTGTTTATTCAGGGTTGCCATCTGCGACTTTCTTTTTACCCTAGCGTAAACTTCTCGGATGTGTAGGTGACATATTTGTTTTACGGTGTGTCAACAAAGGATCTCGTTCCCTGTTTTCTTTCTTTCCTTTCTCGTTTGTTTATTCCTTTCGGTTCAGCTTGTTTCCTTTTCCGCTTTGCGAACTTTTAGGGATTTTTCGTCTATTCTTTTCCCCCCTCTTGCTCAGTCGGATGCGCATGGGTTTCGACTTCATTTTCCCGGCATTCGTGAGTCAGTTGTTCTTTGGCTGTTGCAAGAGAGTGCAGGGGTTTTGTTGGTCGTGTACTGAGGTTTGGTTTAGCCGTTGTGGTTGGATTTCGAGGTTCCATTTTGGGACGAAGAATCGCTTTCCCGCTTGGGGATCTTACCACCTCAGGTTGAATGGTTGTATCTGCAACCTGCGCCTAGATGCGATCGGATTTGCGCGGCCACGCGTTGACCTCCTGCACCGCCATTTTGTGCCACATGCTCTTCTTTGGTTCTTGAGTTGCGTCTACTTCACTGCAAGAGGTGTGGGTATGTCTAAATATTTCCCTTTTGGTTTGTACTTTGTGTGATTTTTCCTTTTCTTTATTAGCAAGTCCCCCCCCCCCCCTCTCTTGGTACGGCAGTCGGATTCCGATGCTTCAGTAGGCCCACGCCACCGTGATTCAGCGTGTTGTTCGGAGCGTGCTTTCGTCACCTTTCGAGGGATCGCCGTTTCCCCCAAGCCTGCGGTGCTGCTGTAAAACTTACGGAGTCGCCTATCCTTGGGGAGTAACGATAAGTCAACAACTTTTACTTTACTTTTCCTTCCTGTCGTGACCGTAATTTTCACGATTATTTATTGGATTAATTTTACGAAGAATATCTCGCCGAACGTCCCGCCCATCAGGCTAATTTCCCCCATTTTCCCCCTTCCGGGGTTATTTTGGTTTTGTCATCTTTGTTGACATTTTATTATTTTTTTCTATATATATTTTATATATATTTGCTTACGTGCCCCCCCCCCCCCCCTTTGTTGTGCTATATTTTAACACTACTGATTGTTATTATACGTTTGTAAGGCGAGCGCCTGGATCCATCGCGTAACGCATCATTTGGTACTTCGGTGCCCTTGTACACTCACGTTTGTTTTATTTGTTGGCGCATTATTTTATTACGGCGGTGTTTTGCCCGCTCGACGCCTTTATTTTTGTAGCTGTTATTATTTATTTTATATTTTCGGTCTGTATTGCACAACAGCTTCCTCATTATATATTGTTCTATACCTGCACGGGTTTGGCCTTTTATTTTATTTTACTTTTTGTTAATACTGGGGGATTTAACTTGGGGAAAACGAACCATTTGGGTTTTTGAACAAGATCCTGGGACCTTTAGTGTTGAATCTCACTGTGGCCCCCAAATATTTTCCTAGTGAGGTATTTGGTAGCTCACTTCCTCGTAAAGCTACGCTAGGTGGCGCCCTCTCTCTCTCTCTCTCCCCGCCCCCACTCTCGGGAGAATATCGTTACGGCTATCTCGCCGCGTAACCCATTACCCACGACCGTCTCCCTGAGCTGGGCACTACTTTGCGAGAGAATACCCTCCATCTTCACACAGGTAGGTTCGACCGTCCCGATCGCGACAAACACCACGCGAGAGATAGTCGCTTGCTGCGAAGCACGTAGCAGAGTTTTGGCGCCCAACGTGGGGCCTTCTTTTCAAAAAGGAAGTTATCTTTTTTTTTTTTTTGTCTCCAATTAAATTCCCCCCCCCCCCCCCCCGTTTCGCCTCTTTGTTTTTTTGCAGTCGCGTTATTTCGGTTGGCGAGCATTATCGGTTTGGATTTAGAATTTTTGGGTTGTCGTCATTATTTGCGATGGGGTCTAAATTCGAGATTAATAGATTGTCCCAAGACGAACTCATTTATGAATTGAAAATTCGTGGGGTCTCTTCGGTACAAACGGTAGCAACTATGCGTACAACATTGCGGAACTTAATGCGTATGGACTTCTTTTTCGGCTCCTAAATATCCCTACACGGTTGTGGAAGACTTGGACGCTTTAGGTAACAAAGTCGTCGAGTTAAAAGACCTGCTCAAAGATTTTTCGGACGTAACTCAGTCATCTGCGTTTAGAAAGATCTCGTCCAAAATTACTCATGCGATTGGACGCGCGAACCGTTGCCCTGCATCAACTCCGGAAGATGAACGGAAGCGATCGGCATACGTGGTAGACTTTGTCACTTTGTTATCCGAACTTCAAGCGAAAGCTAAGACCGCTCGTCGTTCCTCGACCGCGGGTGATACGATCTTAGATCTTAGTATGGCCGCTCAGTCCGTCTGTCAGCCATGACACTCACCTCTGATTCGGAATCTTCAGATAGTGAATTTTTGAGCCCAATTAAGAGCTTGCCTAAGGAGCCCCCCTCTAAGACCCAACTTCCGATTAAGTGGAACATTTCGTATTCCGGCCTTAACCATGAACTTTCATTGAACGCATTCCTTGAGCGTGTTGAAGAGTTGAGATTATCACGTAACGTTTCCAAGGCTCAACTTTTCATATCGGCATCTGATTTATTCAAGGGTCCTGCGTTAATCTGGTACCGTGCTAATCGCAAAGATTTGGTGGATTGGGATGATCTTACATCTAAATTAGGTATCGAGTTTTTGACCCATGACTATGACGATAGACTTTTCGATGAAATCAAGAAACGTACTCAGGGTGCCCATGAAAGCATCGGAGTATATGTATCGGCTATGACAAATTTGTTTTCACGGTTGACGACTCGAGTTCCTGAACGTACGCAACTTAAAATTTTGTTGAAAAACATTTTGCCCTTTTATCAGTCCCAACTCGATTTGGTAGAGGTTACCTCGATTAAGCAGTTGATTGATACCTGTCGTGCCTTAGACGCTAGGAAAATGGCTGTGGAGTCTTATGTCCCGCCCCCGAAAAGAAATAAGTCGATGGAACCTGATTTGGCTTACATGTCATCTGCCGCGTCTACCTCTTCGTGCAGTTCTGTCCAACCTTCGGACAAAAATTGTTGGAACTGTGGGCAAGTAGGTCATATGTCAGCTCGATGTCCCCAACCCCTACTTGGTTGCTGACCGTCGAGCAGTGCGGACGTGCTTGCGGAATCGTGACCGAGTTAGTTCTGTGTAGTAAGCGTTTTGTGAAATCAGCAGTTTAAAGTCCACATCCGTTGGAAGTGTGAATGCCCTCCGCCACGTGCGACAAAGAGGCATAAAAAACTTTTAAAATGTTTAAGAACATTGGATCCCGCACGGGATCCAAACGCATAGACTCGTCCGGAGATGAGTCTTATGAATCCCCAACCGGGAAAGGTGCAGTGCCGAAGACCAAATCTATACCAAAACCTGTGAATAGCGAACCAGAAGCAACCAGTGTCGAATCCAGATACCTAGATGTGATTAACTTTATTGAAAACGACCTTGATCCATCTAACAGACTGAGAAGAGAAAACCTGAAAAGCTTAAAAACGATCGTCACGAAATGGGCATTTGCTCAGTCAGAGCTCGTTGGTGAGATCAAGAGCCTGAAAGAAGAGAATGCAAAACTGAAGAACCAAATGCAGAGACAACCGCAAATACAAACCCCCGGAACGATATCTCACGGTGCAGCCGCAGCTCAGCCAGCATTAGGAAAACACGCGACAGCCATTCAAAAAATAGCTGGAGCTCCCAAATCAACAGTCTTTTTAACATCGAAGACAGGAGAGGATGCCAGAAAAGTGAAATAACTCTTCACAAAAACCATTGACCCGGCAAAGGACAAAATAAGGATCAAGGCTATGAGAACATCAAAAAAGGTGCTTATAGTAGAAACTGAAAGCGAAAAAGAAGCGGAAAGAATAATGAAGAACGTAAAACTAAGGGAAACCGTTAAATGTGGACCACCCAAAAAACGTAAGCCTTTAATGATCTTGTACAATGTGCCTAGTGACTTAAAGGAGGAACAAATCAGCAACCTAATACACCAACAAAATTTCTCTGATGAGATGACGAAAGAAGTGTTTGAAACTAACTTCGCGATAAGATTCAAAACCGAACCGAGGAATAAATCAACAGTCCACTACGTCGCCGAAGTTGGACCTCAACAGAGAAAAATTATGCTAGCGCAAAGAAGACTGTACATCAGCTTCAATGCAATAGATGTCAAAGACTATTTGGTAGTACCCAGGTGTATGAAATGTCAGGACCTTGGCCACGTGGCCAAACACTGTGCAGAGGAAAAAGTAATCTGCGGACACTGCGGGAAGGCAGAACACCGAAAGGTGGACTGCTCCCAGAAGAACAATCCCGGTAAGTGCATCCCCTGCACAAATCGGCAGAAAAAATGTAACGAACAGGAGTGTCCCACACATAAAATGATGTTGGAAAGACTGATTGAAAAAACAGATTATGGAATTTAAAAACGACAAAGAAGAAAGAAGAGGAGTACTTGAAGCAAAAACAAAGATAAAGAAGAAAAAGACACCATCACGGAGAAGGAGAGATGCTGCGCGGTTGCTGGCCTACCTGCAAAACAAAAACATAACTCCTTGGGGCAGCGAGCGGGGTGGGCTGAAGCAGCGTTTGGAAGAGGTGAAGGAAACGTCTACTCAAACTGAACCTAAGAAGAAAAAAGCGTTGGAAAAACTTAGGTTCTGGAAGATGCGAAGGAGAACCAACTCCGAGACACCAAATATGAAACCACTCCACAGCGAGACAACATCACAACCACCTGAAGAAGAAGAAGAAGAAGAAGAAGAACAAGAAGAAGAGGCCGCTGCAACGCCCAAAGAAGACCGCAGTGATGAGTACAGTGAAAAAGTGAAAAGTGCAGTGACCCGCGCAATGAAAAGCCAGGTGAAACAGGTATGTACTTTTAATCCTACTCCGATTTACGCCCAAATTGAACATGACATGCGCCTGCGAAGATTCGAGGAGCCGTCGGTGCTGATGACAGCGCTGAGACATCTCGTGAGACTGGGGCACCCCAGTGGAAAGAGTGTTGCCTTCCCGATCCCAGAAGCGTGCGATCGAATACAAATTCGATGCAACAACCTGCCCACAAAATTCGTTGAATTGCTTGGTCTTCGGAAGCAGACAAGAAGAGCTTCAATTAGAAGATACATATAAGCAATTTGTGTTGTTTCACGGGAGACTGGTCTTTGACAGAACTCAAGAGTGGCCGAAATGCTACGCAATTACGAAGTATGTCGATGAGCCGCGACAGTTGAGACAAGACGTGTTAAACTAGTGGTGAAATAATTAATTTAACTAAAATTACGTTCTTTACGGTGCCTGAATCAAGGATAACGTTTGAACGTGTATTAATAGTCTCTTATCACGGAGCAACTCGTTCTTCTCCTTTTTGCCTCACTTGTAGTTATTTTAATTACCGATCAAAGATTATTCGATTTTAAACTGTGGCCTCAATCCGATCCGGCCTGATAAGAAACAAACCACAAGAAAAACCGCCTCATATTACCACCAAGAAAACATATGAAAAGGCCAAAAATAATAGTTATATTAGTCTGACTTTTGAAGGCAGCGAGAAGGATAAAAATGCAGATCCTGTTGACGCAACAACGTTGCTAAGAAATAGACTTGCCGAATGCGACCACGCGAATATCGCGCTTAAGGAAGAAAATGATGCTTTGAAAGTTCGAATAAGTAAATTGCAAATGCAACTAGAGAGCTGTAACTTGGTAATAGATAATCACACGAAAATTATTGAGAAATTAAATCCTCGCAATTTTATCCGTAAAACAGTAGCTACCCAAACAGACGTCCCAAAAGTATTACATAACGGGTTGCAAACCGTCGAAACTATTAAGGAACCACCACCGGTAGAGGGGAATCGAAGAAAAATGTTCATTTCTAATAAGCCATCATTTTCTATAGAGGCCCGACCTGTTACAAAAACTAATGTCGTCTAAACAACTAAAACAAAATCGAAAAATTCTGTTATCAGTCTATCCGAACCCATATTGACAGCAAAACATAAAATTTTGCTACTGGCTGACAGTCACGGGCGTCATGGCGCCGAACTTCTACGTAATACCCTTCCCACATCTTACGATATTTTATCCATATTTAAACCAAATGCTGTCGCTGAATCTGTTATACAGGACATTCAGAATTTGATAAAAGAGTACAATAAAAGTGAATATGTCATCATCTCAGCTGGTTTCAACAACGCCGTAAAACGGAAGCAACTTGAGTTGGATTTTTTCGAGAAAATTACAGCAACTTGCAATTCGACTAATCTGATCTTAATCGGAGTCCCATATTGGCCTGGTCAACATATCTTGAATAAATTTATTTTTGACATAAACTGCAAATTATATGAAAATGCCAATACATGCAGCAACGTATTCTATGCAGATACAAATCACTTGGTTAACCCACAGGATTACTGTACCTTTGGCCCCCATTTGAACAGGAGAGGTAAAAATAAGCTGTTCACCTTAATAGCAAATCAAATTAAAAGCTACCATTTGAATAAAACTCTGATCGAAATCCCACTTATCGACTCTAATATTCCTGAGATACCTGTGACACAAGTGACCACGGATGGTGTGCCTATTAATATAAGTGACGATCTCAATCTACCGCCACCAGGTTCAAATGGTTCATTGATCCCTTTAGGGACCTTGCCTACAGCCCCGTCGGGAAAAGTAGGCTCATCGAAAAATGTGAAGACAACTTAGACATTGTGTTAATAAATATACAAGGTCTCACTGTACCGAAAATTGCGCAGATAGAAATCGACTTTTGCCATATCGATGTTAATGTTATGTGTGTAACTGAAGTTTGGTCATGTGTGAACGCCATTGATAGTCTGAATTTCACAAATTTCAATCTATTATCACACTTCTGTAGAGCTGATCACAGACGCGGAGGAGTAGCAATTTGGGCTAAAATCGGACTCAAAACAAGAAATCTAGACCTCAGTCAATTTTGCATCGAACTTGATATTGAGGTATGTGGTATAGAATTAAAATTCAATAACTCTGATAAGTATATCATAATCACTTGTTATAGATCACCGTCCGGTAATATCTTGAATTTTTTGCGAAATATGTCTGATGTATTAGACCACGTGTATCACGAAAAAACATATATCATAGTCTTAGGGGATTTCAATATACACTTCAATAATCCTGACAATGAAAATACTGTTCGTTTACAGCAATTATTTCATACATATGGCCTCGCTGAGAACGTATTTACGCCGACACGTAATTCTGCAATACTTGATAACATTTTCTGTAATACACCAATACCGTTCTATAATGTTTTTCATTGTTCTGTATCTGATCATCGTTACGTGGTATGTCAACTTCCTAAATATATCATGAATAAAAGCACTATGAAATATTCAAAGTCGATGCGTATAATTAACGACAGATCTATCAATCGCTTTACAGAGGCTTTTTCAAAGGTTGACTGGCCTGATTTTAATACATTCGTTGACTTCAACGATGCGTTTAACTATTTCTACGACACCTTTTTACATTTTTTTAATACTTATTTTCCTAAAAAGTATGTAAGAACTGATGATTCATTTAAAAATACAGCATGGGTGACGGAAACAGTTAAAATATCCAGTGCCTCCCTCAGGGGCTGGTACGAACTTCAACAAAAATATCCTAATTTAAGAGAAGTCTATGTGAAATTTAAGCAAAAACATCAATTATTAGTAAAGGAAACAAAAAGAACTTTTTATGAAAATAAAATAAATACTTCTAATAGCAAAAGTCGGGCTGCCTGGACAGTTATATCAGAATTAACGAATAAAAGAAAAACCTTAAATAGTAACATATCTCTTGAAATAAACAACTCCTTAACAGACAATCCCTTAACTATTGCAGACACATTTAATGACTTTTCCAAAATGCACCGTACGATACTCTTCAAAACATTACAGCACCTAGCTGTGCACAGACGTTGAATTCTATTACAAATTCCAACTTGTTCCTTTTTCCCTTCACAGAGTATGAGGTAATAAATATCTTTAAAAACTTAAAAAACAGTTCCTCATCCGGGCCCGACGATATTCCTTGTTCTTTGCTGCGTAAAACTTATACTTCATTTATAACTCCTATTACTGAATTAGTGAATTTATCTTTTGCAAAAGGCGCATTTCCAAAAAGCTTAAAAAACCGCCGCGGTACTGCCGATCCACAAAAAAGACTCTGTTCATGACGTACAAAATTATCGTCCAATATCATTAAATCTAAAATATTTGAATATGCTTGAAAGACTTGTAGATTATTTTAAAAAACACAACATAATTACTAATAAACAACATGGTTTCAGAAAGGGCTATTCTACTATGACTGCAATACATTCTTTTATTGACCAAGTAATCTCTAGTTTAAATAACGGAGAAAAAGCAGTTGGGCTCTTCTGTGACCTCAGTCGTGCTTTTGACTGTGTGAACTATGCTTTGCTGATCTCTAAACTGGAACTTTATGGTATTCGCGGTACCGCATCCGATTGGTTCGTATCCTACTTAAGCGGCCGGAATCAATACGTAAGGATTAATTTTTTTCAAAATGGTAAGATGTCCGAAATTACTTCCTGTCTGTTACCCATAAATATAGGTGTCCCACAGGGATCGGTTTTGGGTCCGATCTTGTTTTTACTTTTCATCAATGATATTGTTCTTTTCATCAATCACACTTTAATTATGTATGCTGATGATACTTCTGGAGTGTTTGCGGGCAAGAAATTAGAAGATTTAACTCTAACAGGCAATTTGCTTCTTAATGAGTTAAATCAGTGGTTCAACATCAATAAATTATTTATGAATCCCACTAAAACTAATTTTGTAATTTTTCGAACATCTTATAACTTAAATTTAAAAATTGGTCTCTGCTTAAATGGCAGGCATCTAAAACAAGAATCATTTGTAAAATTTCTTGGTATTCATATAGATGAAAATCTCAACTGGAAAATTCATTGCGCAAATCTTGTTAAAAAACTAAATTCCATATGTTTCCAGATTAGAAATCTTAAATATATCTTGAGTAATCAATGCATACTATCGTTTTATTTCGCTGAGGTTCACTCTAGACTACTTTATGGAATACGTTTCTGGGGTAATTCTGTAGCAGCCAAGGATGTTTTCCTAGCACAAAAACGGATTATTCGCTGCATAGCCAGTATTAAATCAGTCGAGTCCTGCAGACCATATTTTACTTCTTTCAGAATATTGCCAGCTACTTCTATCTACATACTTGAATTACAGATTTATGTATACAACAACCAAAAAACTTTTTCGAAAAACTTAGACTTTCATAGATATGATACGCGACGACGAAATAACTTTAGAGTCCCCTTACAGCACACAAATATCGGTATCAAAAATCCGTCCATCATTGGTCCGAAATTATTTAATATGCTTCCTCCGCGTCTTAAGCTTGCTAATACTTGTGCGTCATTTAAATTAAAATTAAAAAAAAATCTAATAGACAACTGTATTTACTCAATTGAGGAGTTCGGATTATCAATGGCTTCTCTGTTATAGTGTATTGTGACATGTACTTAGTTTTTTAACTATTTTATTATTTGTTTTGACTTGTCCTATTTTGACAAATCATGGGACTAATAAAATTATTATTATTATTATTATTTATGCGTGAAAATGGCTGAACTAAGAAATGCACAGATCAACACCGCAAGAAGTGCAATGGCGATCCACGAATTGCCGAAAGTAGCTGAAGACCTGATGATAGATATCGTTTGTGTTCAAGAACCGTATATGAAGGCCGGGAAACTGCCAGGCGTGCCAGTCACGGCCCGCGTTGTCACGGCCAGTGAAAACTCGATGACTGCCACAATAATATTTAACAAACATCTGACAGTTACAGCCATTCAGAAGCATACGGACAGCCACTGTGTCTGCACAGAGATTAAGTCTCCAGCGGGACACCTTATCATCGTAAACCAGTACTTCCAATTTAACGAAGTGATCGAACCACACCTTCGTAAGACGAGAGCGATCCTCAGCGAATATGCTGCTTGGCCGGTCCTGGTCATGGCGGACACCAATGCCAAATCCGGACTCTGGCACAGCAGCATCACAGACGATAGAGGTTACGAGGTCGAGGATCTCGTAAACGAGTTACAACTGGAAGTGCTGAACAGACCCCAGACAACACCCGACCTTCTGCAACAGAGCAGGAGCACGGACGAACATCGACGTGACCCTGGCAAACGCAAGAGCTGCGGGCATGATTGATGGGTGGTGAGTGGAGGATGGGCTGACAGTCAGTGATCACAACCTAATCCGGATGACGATCCAGAAGGACACTGAAAGCATTGAACCTGTCGCATGCAGGACACGTTACAACCTCCACAGAGCTGACTGGGCCAAGCTTAAACGTAGATACGCCTCCCAACCACCCATTCAAACACATGATCTTGACGTACACGAAATTGCCAAAATTTTAACCCGAAAAATCAGAACATCGATGAATAACGCAATTCCCCAAATAAAAGACAAGCTTAACATCAGAAACAAACCCTGGACCGCGGAACTCACCGAGTTAAAGAGAGAGGTTAGGAGACTAAGAAGAAGATACCAGCGAGCCCTCACACATGACCAGAGGCAAATACAACTTCAACAATATAGAGACATGAAGAGAGAATATAAAAACAAAATTTTTGAAACTAAAATGAACAGCTGGTCACAATTTATCCAGAAGAATATGGAAACGGATATATGGGGAATGTCATACAAAATTGTGACCGGGAAAGTCAGATCTCCTACCCTCTTCTCGACCATGAGCGCGCCAGACGGAACCACAATGACTAATTGGAAGGAGTCGGTGCAACTGCTGCTGCAGGAACTTCTGCCAGATGACGAGATGCAACAAGACACCGAACATCAACGCCGGACCAGACAGAGCATGATGCAGTCGTATCATGGAGGCGGAAGAGCAGACCGCTTCCAAGACGAAGAAATCATAGCAGCTGTGAAACGGCTCAAAACCAAAAAGGCACCTGGTTCGGACAGCATCCAAGCAGAAGTGCTACACTGTTTACTGCCAGAAATGCTGCCAGATCTTTCCCTACTCTACGACAGATGTCTACGAAATGGGAAATTTTCGAACATCTGGAAGCAAGCAGACATCACATTCATACACAAAGGAGCGGGAAAAGATCCCTTTCTTCCCAAATCCTATCGGCCTATCTGTCTCCTCAACACTTTGGGAAAAGTGTTGGAGAGGTTGACTATAGATAGGCTGATGCAATGCAGAGTTCGAGTGGGACTATGCGACGACCAGTTCCGTTTTAGAAAGGGAAGATCGACAGAAGATGCAGTAAACAGAGCACTGTAGAAGATAGATGACACCGACACTTCCTATGCGCTAACAATCTTCGTCGACATAGCGGGCGCCTTTGACAATCTTTGGTGGCCCGCTTTATTCAACGAAATTAAAAACATCGGCTGCCCGGACGAGATCTACAGGCTGCTGCGGAGCTACTGTCAAGACAGATATGTCACCGTTCGAAGCCCCGGCGAAAGCATCTCCAAGAGAACATCGAAAGGCTGCCCGCAGGGCTCCATCTGTGGCTCAGTTTTCTGGGACATTATGATGGATGTCCTGCTGAAGATGCTGAACAAGAATGCGAACGTGGACGCGACAGTAGCTTACGCCGACGACCTCCTGATCCTCATCACGGGCAACTCCCGTGCCGAACTTGAAAGAAGAGCTACAGATGTGATGACCCAGGCGAGTCGGTGGTGCCATCGAAACAAGATGCAGATAGCCACACAGAAGACCACGATTTCACTCCTACGAGGCAACCTATCCAGGCACCCGGTGGTCAAAATGGAGGACAAAACCATCTCCCGAAAAGAGTGCAACAAGTATCTCGGCATAATGTTGGACGAGAAGAGAACCTTCTTGGAACACATAGAATCAGCGTGTTCCAAGACGACCAACATCATGCAGAAGATAATGAGCCTCTCAACTAGAAGATATGGGATACCACTCCACGTAGTTCAACGTTATATGAACACCGTCATGACCACGCATGCTTGGATAAGGAGCAAGCGTCTGGGCTCACCGACTTTTACTTGTGAAACCCAGAAATCTTGTGCGGAGGGTACAGAGGGGGGTCCTCCTGAGGGCCACGGGAGCCTTCAGAACTACCTCACTGGAAGCCCTCGCGATGGTGACAGCTACGATACCTATTGACTACGAAATTCGCAGAAGAGCAGCGACCTACTGGCTGAAGTGTGGGAGGCAAGACCAAGTGCGGAATATACTGGGCGAAGAAGCCTACTCCAAACAAGAGATAAAGCGAAAGATCGAAGCAGCCTGGCAAACTGAATGGGACGCCAGTCCCAAAGGCGCCAGACTTAAGACACTGTTTCCCAGTATTCTGCACAGGAACAGCCTCGACCACATCCAGCCAACGAAGGGAATGGTCCATTTCCTAACAGGCCATGGGCCTTACCCAGCTCACCTCTCCCGCATGGGGATGAAGAACTCCCCCGCCTGCGAATGTGGGCACACGATAGGAACGCCAGAGCACAAAATTTTTGAATGTCCATCTGTAGCCACAGACACGATCACACGAATAAGACAACAGCTGGCAGGGAAAACTATTTCCACAATACTGTCCAGCACAGCAGACTCCGAGATGCTGCAAAGGCTTGCCAATGCAGTACCTCAAAGAGAACTGGACTTCTACCACAACAGACACGACAACTGAAAACCAAAGCGACCCTCGGGACTGATGCCTGCTGGAGAACCAGAGACAAGCAGGAGTCCCAGGCCCCGAAGGCAAGAAGTAATAGCACGAACAGGCTCAACAGGCATAGGAAATGCCGAAGACTCGAAAATCCCAAGACCCAAGACCTGCGGCCGACCTGCAACTGGAGAACCAGGTGCGGGTATGGAAAGCGGGTCACAGTTACCCTTGCCGAATAAACGACACGAGCCAGTGAGTGCAAAAAGTGACAGTGAGAAACCAAGTGTACGAGATTAAGGACGAAAATCCACCAACTGAGACAAACTAGTTAGTAGTGTACTTATAAGTTAGAATTAAGCATAAGTTAAGATAACTTCAATGTTAGAATTAAGTATAAGTTAAGGTAACTTCAATAAAGAAATCCACAACACTAACAACAAATGAAAAAAAAAAACAGGAAGGACGGCCACCTCCTTGTGGTTAGGGGCGGAAACGAAGCGGGGGTCACGGCTATAGGCCGAAATAAAAATCCCCCGTACGGCTAAGCGCCCCATCCTTCCAAACGACCACGGCTAGGTTTAAGTAGATTAGACACCTAGCTAGTAAGTAAAGTGGTATAAATGAAAAAAAAAAATGTCCTCCCTTAAGAAACATTGTTTTCGTTGTGGAAGACCAAACGTCACTCGTTCCACTTGTCCTAAGTGCTCGGGAAACGGGCGAAGGATGCACTAATGGACCGCACGTCGCATCCACTATCTCTTCTCAAGTCGGTCCCTTCAAAACAACAAATTATTTTGGATTTCATTTTGGCCCATGCCACTGGGGATGAACGACCCTACTTGGAAGTGTCTATCCTCGGCACAACTTTCCTTGGACTTCTCGACTCTGGTGCGTCTAGAACGGTAGTAGGCAAATCTGGATGGGATGCACTTATCAATTTGGGATTGAACGTCGTGAATCAACCTACTTCGTGTACGGTAGCAAATGGTGAATCCTGTCACAATCCGGGAGTAATCTCCGCCCCTATTCGTTTGCGCGATGAAATCCGAATTATTGAAATTCTAGTAGTTCCCGACCTTCGACATCATTTGATTCTGGGAGCAGATTTTTGGCGAGTTATGGGGTTAGTACCTGACCTTCGTCGGGGTGAATGGCAGTTCTCTTCTCAACCCGTCTGTAACATCGATGCGGTTGTGCCTCAATCTCTTCTTACGGATGTCCAAAAACAACAAATGGCTACTTTGATAGATGGCTATTTTCTGGAAATGGATCGTACTCCGTTAGGCTGTATAACTCTGGTAGAACATGTCATAACCACTGATAGCCCCCCGATTAAACAGAGGTTTTATCCGATCTCCCCGGCCATGCAAAAAATTGTCAATAAAGAACTGGACGAAATGTTGGCGTTGGAAGTGGTAGAGAAGTCTAATAGTCCCTGGTCCTCTCCGATTCTTTTAGTGCCTAAAAAGGACGGTTCCTATAGGTTCTGTGTGAATTATAGGAAACTAAATAAGGTCACTCAGAAGGGTGCTTATCCTTTACCCTTCGTTACCGATACTCTTGACAAACTGAGGGACGCAAAATTCTTAACCTCTTTGGATATAAAATCGGCATATTGGCAAATCCCGGTCGCTGAATCTTCACGACCACTTACTGCTTTTACGGTACCCAATCGGGGTCTGTTTCAATTTCGGAGAATGCCCTTTGGTCTTCATAACGCGCCCGCCACATGACAACGTTTCATCGATAAAGTCCTTGGCTTAGACCTTGAACCCTACGTCTTTGTGAACCTGGACGATATTGTGGTGGTGACGCAAACTTTTGCTAAACATCTAGAGGTTCTCGAGGAAGCTCTGAAGCGGTTGAAAGACGCTGGTCTTACGTTGAGTCGAGACAAATGTCAATTCTGTAGAGAAGAACTACGGTATCTCGGTTACGTCATCAACAAACTAGGCCTTCATGTCGATCCGGAGAAAGTCCAGGCTATCCTCAACATTCCTAAGCCTAAGACGGTTTCAGAGGTTCGTCGCCTTATAGGTATGGCTAGTTGGTACCGACGTTTTGTCCCGAACTTTTCAACGGTCATTTCCCCCCCTGACTGAACTTTGTAAGAATCGCTCATTCATTTGGACAGAGGAATGTACTATGGCGTGGAATCAGATCAAGGAACATCTTATTACGGCTCTTGTACTTACGTGCCCTGACTTCTCGAAAGAATTTGTTATCCAAACGGACGCCTCAGATTTTGGTATAGGTGCGGTGTTAACTCAAGCTTTCGACGATGGAGAAAAAGTCATCGCATATCTCAGTCGTTCTCTATCTCGTCAAGAACGCAAATTCTCGACCACGGAGAAAGAATGTCTAGCGGTTCTGTGGGAAATACGGCCCTACATCGAAGGTTCTCATTTCTCGGTCATCACGGACCATTACTCGCTGGTGTGGTTGAATAATTTGAAGAGCCCTTCTGGTCGTCTATCACGCTGGAGCATACGCTTACAACAGTATGACTTCGATGTAATCTACCGGAACGGTAAAGAACATGTGGTGCCGGATACCTTATCACGGTCTGTTCCTGTTATTGAGTCCGTTGATGTTTCTTCTAACAAAAACCCATGGCTTGAGCGACTTAAGAATTCGGTACGAGCTCAACCTGAACGTTACCCAACCTTTCGCATTGCCGACATTGAATTGTATCGTTTTGTCCGGAATCCCTATTCGAACTTGGACGATGGTCGTAGTCAGTGGAAAAAGGTCATCGCTAAAGATCAACGTGAACAACTAATCCACGATTGTCATAATCTACCTACTTCAGGTCACCTGGGATTGTTTAAGACGTATCATCGTCTAGCGGAAAAATATTATTGGCCGAAGATGAAAGCCGATGTCGCTCGCTATGTGCGTAAGTGTGAGGTATGTTTGCAAACTAAACCTGTGCAAGCAGCTAAACCCGGTTTGATGGGAGGCCATTCTCAGATCAGTCGCCCCTGGGAAATGTTAAGCGTCGACATTGTGGGTCCTCTTCCGCGCACGGCCCGTGGATATAACAATATCTTGGTTATCTCGGACTTCTTCAGCAAATTCTGCTTATGTTTTCCCTTGTGCAAAGCCACGGCTAGTACTATCGTCAAACACCTCGAGAATGTCGTCTTCTTGCTCTTCGGAGTCCCACGCGTTTTGATCTCGGATAATGGTGTACAGTTCCGTTCGAAAGAGTATTCGAGTCTTTTGAAAACCTATCACGTCAAGGCCGCTTTCACGTCGTTCTATCATCCTCAGAGCAATCCTACTGAACGGGTAAATCGGGTACTTAAAACCATGTTAGTATCCTATGTTGCGGATAATCAGCGTGATTGGGATAAGTTTATCCCTAAGGTTGCTTGCGCTCTTCGTACAGCTAAGCATGAGGTCACTGGGTTAACCCCTTACTTTATCAATTTCGGACGTGAAATGAACCTGATAGGACAAACTGTTAACGAATCCGACGTAGACATTGATAAACCTCTTGAAATGAGTCGTGACCTTGTCAAGCTTCAGAATCGACCATGTACGTTTAATAAACTCTACGCCGACGTACAAAAACCCCTTCAGAAAGCTTATGTGAAGTCCAAATCTCTTTATGATCTCCGACATCGTAATGTCAAATATTACCCTAACCAGATGGTGTGGCGAAAAAACTTTGTTCTGTCGGATGCGTCTAAATATTTCTCGGCTAAACTTGCTCCGAAGTTTGTTGGCCCATTTCTCGTTAACCGTTGCGTATCGCCAACCTCGTACGAGTTAAAAACTCTTGACGGTCGAATCCTTCCCGGTACTTGGAATGTGGAGCATTTGAAACCACAACCGGACGAGGGTTGATTGTTGTTCTTTGTCATTGGCCTGCGGTTTAGGTCTGAAGAATTCTTCCGCTGTCCGTCCTACAGGTCGTAAAAGGCGACCAATGGTTTCGTAGTTTTCCACCTTTCATCGTAGGGAAACCAACTTCCACTCTTCTTGTATCGTGATCGACTAACCTGTTTCGTTTGGTTGTTGCGGTCTCGTTTTGGTTTGGTAAGTAGGTTGGTCTCGGGTCGAGTCGTTGTTGTCTTTAAGTCGAACGTTTCCTACCCGTTAGTTTCTGCTTTTGGTTTACCCTTCGACACTGTACTTCCTTTGGATTTGGGTATCGACTCCTTGATGTTTGTCGGTAATGTTGTGATCCCTTTGGTCGTGACAGTTTTAGTGGTGTTCGTCGATCTTTGGATCCCATTTTGGAGTAGGCTAGTGTGGTTGCGGTTGTGGTTTTCCCGATTGTGACTTTACTGGATGTGACTTTTTTTTTTATTAGTTACCCTGATTGTGACGATTCTCGGTTTTTGACTTTAAGTTTGAGGGAGTTTGATATTGGATCCGACTGGAGGGAGAGTGGTAATTTTGTTACTAGACTTGGTGGTCTCTTCCGGTTTGGATTGGCGGTGATAGTGTTGGTTTGCCCCTGATAGCCGGATGAGTATCCCACTCGCTAGGATGGTCGCCAGCATCCTTAAATTTTAACCTTTTCATTTTTACCCTTGCACTGGTGTGGGTTGTGATTCTCTTTGTTTACATTTTTGCCGATAATGGAGTCGCCGCCCGGTTTCGGTTTTTAAGTAGGTTTAGTGGCGTTTCTTTTTTGTTGAGTAGCGTGTCTCGGGATCTGACAATCGGCTCAATTTTACTTAAATATTTATAGAAAAATTTTGTGCAAATCGTTTTTGATTGCAGTGAGAACCTCGAGCAGCCTCTGGACAGCTGTTTCAGCCCTGCTTGGGGCTTCTTCAGCAGAAACGTAGCTCGACATTCCCACTGCAGACCAAAAACGACTTGCCCAATTTATTCGCAATTGCGATGTAAGAATGATGAACATATAAAATAGCGACATCTTACTATCGCGATAGTAGTAGATAATCCACTTTTTTCTTTTTTTTTTTTATTTATAGAAATATTGTTCTTGCTTTCGAATTTCTTCACGTCACAAACTTTCAGTGGAAAATCTAGCTCAGTGAAATCTGCTACCGTGTACCGACTAGTCGGATAGTACGTCGTAAAATGGATTATGGGCGGGGCTTTGCTTGGTACCGCTACTCTTCGCCAGGGGTCTCTGCGTTGTTGTTGGCCAGGCTTTATATTAGAAAGAGTAGGTTCGACTTGAAACACTGCATTTATATAAGTAAGTGAAATCCAGTGTTGAGCACAATTAAATTATATTTAATATTAATTAATGAATTAATTATTGAAATCGTAGAAATTCATGATTAACAATTAATTTAATTGTCTTTTCCAATTCATAGAAATTAAAATATTTTTTTTTCTTTTACAATGAGAAAATTAAAAGGAAAGAAACGCAGTAGAAAATACCACATAACGGAAAAAAAGAATTTACGAATAAATAATGTTTCTAATTTGTTAAAATTAATTAATGAATTCTTTAAAAAATTAGTTGATTGATATTTAATTGCAGTTAATTGTTTTAATTGCAGATTACAATCAGGGATGCAAAACGTAACCGAACCTGGTTACTTTTACCGTGTTCCTTGCGCCTTCCGTTACTCGAAATACTCTTAAATAACGGAAATTTCGGTAACTTTGGGATGAATAACATTGACACCGTAATACAAAGCCTAGAAACTACGCGTATAAAACGAGTCAACCTATGTAACAATGAACAGATTCTGTGAGTGCACTTTAAAGGCCGTAAGGAAAAAGTTTTCAAGTCGAACTTGGCTCGCGTAATTTCGTGTAGTTGATAGTTCGGGCGACGAGCTCTTTTTTTCCCACAAACTGCGATTTTTTTCTCCCCATTCCTTAATTACCGTAAAACGGAATGGATGTGATTGTGATTACTTGATGCCGCCATAAATCGTATTTGTTCGTATTAGAACTCGATAACGCAATGAGTACTGATACTGACTACGTCGAACATGGACGAGGGTTGGAATCTCTATATTACTTACAAATCTCATTTCCCTTTTTAATCTTTTGTTTCAAAAACGATTTCAGCATTAACGTTTAGGCTGAGTTCGTTTTTATTGTAATTCAGTTCAGTCTGACGCAGTTTTATCTCAACAGTTTTTTTACCTCATAAAATAACTCTTCTGCATTAAGTAAATATATATATTATATTATATAAAATAAAAACTCATCCCCTATACATTTTTATTAATTTTCTTAGAGTACACACAATGCAAGGCGTCTTTTCGCTAATGTTATTACGCCATGCGACTCTAATGGCCAGTTGCATCAAACACTTAAGGTTAGGTTAAAATTAGAATACAGCGTATACAACTTTGTCTAATTTCCTATGTCACATTATAAGCAATGCTTAAATATAAGCTCAGCTTAAGTGTTTGGTGTAACTGGTCATAAATACCTTAATGCCGGCTTTAGACGGTCAAATTACTTATCACAAATTTGTTAAGGACAGAGTGAGATGTGCCAATTCAACCAATCAACATTCACTGTGATAGCATATCTCTCACTCACAAATGTGTGACAAGAATTTGACAGTCTAAAGTCGGCTTAAGAGTCAAAATACGGCCTACGAGCAGCACGCGCTAAGACACCAACCCTAAGAGTCAAAATCGGGGCTAAGAGCGGTAGGATATGAACAATAATAATAATATGACATAACCTCAAATCTGATCTTTGGAAATGAAACGTTTATTTTGCTAGTTATTGCACCAAGCGACTCTAAATATGTTCTATTCACTTGTTTAAGGTTTTTACAGCTAATTTGCAGTACACAGACTGAAATTCAATCAAGACGTTGAATTTATTTCAGCTTTACAAATTTGCAGATCGAAGTCGTATTTTCCTCGAATATGGGGGGATCTTTTCGTAAATTTGAAAGCACGGTTGTCATACAGTAAATATTCATTATCCCAATGGCCACGTTAAATGGGTAAAGAGAAAGTTGAATTCTTAAGAAAAGAATCCATCAAACTGCGACAATTCATGAAGAAACGTCGTAGATACAAACGTACGACCGTTCACTTTAAAATCAGGCCAGCTCATAACGAAGTCGAAATTATTTTGGACGAAATGCTAATGGTAAAGCAAAAGTTGACTTTTTATGAAAAGAATCCATCAAACTGCGACAATTCATGAAGGATCGTCTAAGTTACAAACGTACGACCGTTCACTTTAAAGTTAGGGCAGCTCATAATGAAGTTGACATGATTTTGGACGAAATGCCTTCACAGAGAACGGCTTCCTGTCGAATGTGAAACCAAATAAACGCGTAAAATAGCTCCGCAGGACGTTAAAAAATCAACCCTAAGAGTCAAAATCGGGGCTAAGAGCGGTAGGATATGAACAATAATAATAATATGACATAACCTCAAATCTGATCTTTGGAAGTGAAACGTTTATTTTGCTAATGTTATTGCACCAAGCGACTCTAAATATGTTCTATTCACTTGTTTAAGGTTTTACAGCTAATTTGAAGTACACAGACTGAAATTCAACCGAGACGTTGAATTTATTTCAGCTTTACAAATTTGCAGGTCGAAATAGCATTTTCTTTGAATTAGGTGCATTAGGTGTATTAGGTACCTATCTACCTAATTATCAAAATACTGTTTTTTCAAATGACTTTAAATTAGACATGCATTGCTGCTAATATTTCGTTAAGTAAGATAGATAATTTAAATTGGTAAGATAAAATACTTGGCGATCTAAATACATAGCGGTATACTTTCTGTCTATAATCAGTACTTTTTTCCTGGTCCAGGTATTTAGTTTTTATCTATTTTTTTTTATTGTCTTACTGCTGGCAACGCTGTTTGTACCTGGTTGAAGTTGACCAGTACTTTGATTATTAAAGTAGTGGATAGCCTATAGTATACAGAACATACGGACGCTTTTGACGGAATAGTTAAAAGAGTACATCCGAGAGAGAGAAAGAGCTAGTTAAGGCAATAGGCGAGTATCGCTCGTATCGCTAGCAGGTGGAATGGACAATTATTTAGGTTATATGTTATTTGCTATTCAAGTATGTTATTATTGTGAACACTGGCTGCGTTTTATTAAGGCATTAGTGTTCGAGTTATCTAATTTTGCTTGAACTTTTGTGTTTCTTACTCGAAATCCCGTGAATTTAAAAACGACTTTCTTGTGATTTGTGTGTACAAATACCAGTTTCAGTTTTAAAAAAAAACGTACCCTTTGATAAGTAAAAATATGGTGCTCTCGTGTGCAGCTTATGGTTGTACAAATCGGTATAATAAATTAAAGAAACTTAAATTTCATAGGTAGGTAATAATTTATTATATGGTATATTGTATCTCATAGTACATAAAATTTTACACAGATTTCCTACCGATGAAAATTTAAGGAAACTTTGGATATTGGCTGTAAAACGTCATAAATACAATCCATCGAAAACAGCAGTCCTCTGTAGTGCTCATTTTTCTGATGCAGATTATGAGGAGAATGTTCATGGAAATAAGGTCCTAAAAAAATACTGTGCCGTCGATATTTAATTTTCCTGAGTATATGAAAAAAAAACCAAACAAAGATTTTCTGTAACATGGAGGAGAATTGCATTGAATAGGGGAGAACAAGTGCAAATGAACCAGAGTTTGGATGCTCCTGTTTGTGAAGAATTGCATTCCGAAATAGAACCTGAGTCGCAAATATCTATCAACATACAAGACTTGTTTACTGTTGGATCAGTAGAGTCAGAATGTTTTGTAAATACAGACATTTCTGCAGTTATTCGAACAACAGCAGTGTAACAAAATGTGATAAGTAAAACTATTATGGGCGGATTTGCAGAAAGGAAATATTATAAAATTGATTAACTATTTGTTGAGATTAAAATTTACTTTAGAAAAATTTTGTGCACATCGTGTTTGATTGCAGTGAGAACCTCGAGCAGCCTCTGGACAGCTGTTTCAGCCCTGCTTGGGGCTTCTTCAGCAGAAACGTAGCTCGACATTCCCACTGCAGACCAAAAACGACTTGCCCAATTTATTCGCAAATGCGATGTAAGAATGATGAACATATAAAATAGCGACATCTTACTATCGCTTTTTGACCTAACATTGCAGTAGGATAGACAAATTGAAGCGGGATTTTCTCCTAATGAGTCCCTGAAACAGCTGTCCAGAGGCTGCTCGAGGTTCTCACTGCAATCAAAAACGATGTGCACAAAATTTTTCTAAAATCTTTCATTATGCTTTGACAGCAAGCATGGCCGCCTTGCATGGGGGACTCATTAGGAGCAAATCCCGCTTCAATTTGTCTATCCTACTGCAATGTTAGGTCAAAAAGCGATAGTAAGATGTCGCTATTTTATATGTTCATCATTCTTACATCGCACTTGCGAATAAATTGGGCAAGTCGTTTTTGGTCTGCAGTGGGAATGTCGAGCTACGTTTCTGCTGAAGAAGCCCCAAGCAGGGCTGAAACAGCTGTCCAGAGGCTGCTCGAGGTTCTCACTGCAATCAAAAACGATGTGCACAAAATTTTTCTAAAATCTTTCATTATGCTTTGACAGCAAGCATGGCCGCCTTGCATGGGGACTCATTAGGAGCAAATCCCGCTTCAATTTGTCTATCCTACTGCAATGTTAGGTCAAAAAGCGATAGTAAGATGTCGCTATTTTATATGTTCATTAAAATTTACGTTGCTATCGTTTATCAATATGATTACTATGGTAACAGGAGATTTAATATCAACAGTATTTAAATATTATTTAATTTCCTTTCTGCAAACCCACTCCATTTCACTTATTTAAATTTTATGGTAAGTGTCTTTTTTATGTCATATGGACACTGCATAGAAAAATGAGACATTTTATTGGAGATTTCAATGAATCAGATTTGGAAAGTCCTGCTAAAAGGAAAAAAATTTGGACATTAACTCATCAAGTCATACAGAAGCAAAATAAAAAAATTAAATATTATGAAGAAAATCCAGAAGATTGACAAGGAGAGTTACCAATATGTGCCAAGTACTAGAACACTTACGAACTGAAAAAAAAATTTCTGTTGATTTTCTGTTTTAAAGGTACGCATATTTTATTAAAAGTTCATCATTCTTCATTAAGAATAATTGCTCTGTATTTACCTACATAAATACAGAGTGGATAAATATTAAACCAACCTTTGGATGACCAATATTGTGCCATAATAATCACATTGATCAGATTAGATTTAATGTCATTGAATAATTAAAATTTTAGGGCCGGTATTTTCATCTCTCATTAACTTTAATCCTTGATTTATTCCCATTGTTACAATTATAAAGACAATTGTTTCTACAGGAATTAATCAACGGTTAAAGTTAATCAAAGATAAAAAGACCAGATCTTAAAATAATGCATTGAGCATGTCGGTCTTTAAAGGAACAGTTAATAGTTATGTTTTAAGATTTGCTTATTACTATGGAAACAATTAATTGTTTTTGCAATTCAAAGCTTAAAGTTTACACTGTAACTGTGGAAGTGGACGTAAATGAAATTTTTAATTTGTAAATCTTCATTTACAGGAATCACTGCCAGCATGTCAGAGTCAAATGTTATTAAGGCAATTGAACGATGTCAAAAAAAAAAGTATATTCACCTGAACTCAGAACTTTTGCTCTGACATTATCATTTTATTCAAACTCAGCATATAATTATGCACGCCAAACTTTTGGAAAAAGTTGTTTGCCACACCCAAGCACTTTAAGAAGATGGTATTCTTCCGTTGATGGATCTCCGGGATATACTGCAGAAGCTTTAAGGGCTATACGAATCAAATCAACTGTCATGAAAGAGGAAGGCAAGCAGTTAATTTGTGGACTAATGATCGATGAAATGGCAATCCGACAGCATGTACAGTGGGATGGTACACGACAGCTGGGTTATGCTAATTATGGAACAGGCTTGGAACCTTCAGACGTACTACCCAAAGCAAAAGATGCTCTAGTCTTTATGCTTGTTGGCATTAATACCCACTGGAAAGTAGTACCAGTTGCCTATTTCCTGGTCAATGGTTTAAATGCGAAAGAGAGAGCAAATCTTGTAGTAGGATGTATTACATTATTGCACGAGACAGGAGCAGTAATAAAATCATTGACGTTTGATGGAGCATCTGCTAACATTTCTATGGCAAGAGAATTAGGAGCCAATTTTTCTTGGCCAGATTTAAATACCACTATTTTACATCCAATCACTAAGGAAAAAATACACATCGTGTTAGATGCGTGTCATATGGTAAAATTGTGTAGGAATACAATTGGAGATTGGGGACTAATACATACTGCAGATGATCATCGAATTGAATGGAAACACTTTGTTAATCTAGACAATCTTCAAAACACAGTAGGGCTTCATGCTGCAACAAAAATAAGGTTTAGGCATATAAATTATACAGGTGAAAAAATGAAGGTCAAACTGGCTGTTCAAACATTGAGTAAAAGTGTAGCAGATGCAATGTTATTCTGTAAGCATGATATTAAGATGGATTGTTTTAAAGACTGTGAACCCACGGCGATTTTTTGTGAGAAAATTAACAACATATTTGATTTTTTGAATATAAGAAATTTTCACGCAAAAACAAGATTTCAGCAACCTTTAAAACTGGAACATCTTGAATTCGTTAATGAATTAGTTTCCAGCAACATACAATATTTAACTCTACTAAAAGACAAAAACAAAGAAAGTTTGGTCCATTCTTGTCGACGTACTGGTTTTCTAGGGCTTGTGGCATGCCTACAAAGTGTCAGAAATTTATATGAGGACGTTATCTTAAGTGGCTCCATGAACTTTCTCCTAACTTACAAACTAAGCCAGGATCATTTAGAAATGTTTTTTTCTGTAATTCGCGCGCGTGGCGGATACAACAACAATACTACAGCAGCCCAATTTGAAGGTACATATAAACGTCTTTTAGTTCATGCAGAAATAAGTTCGTCATCAACAGCAAACTGTTTAGCCCAGGATATGACTAGCATTTTGAGTGTATCAAGCGATGGAAGAATGCGGTCTAAACATTTTCATGACATTGACAATGTTTGCACAGAATCTCTAGATTCGGAATTTGATGATGTAGCAGAAATAGATCTTTTAGAAAATAATGCTTACATTGATAATATAACTGCTTACATTGCCGGTTTTATTGTAAGAAAAATTACTCCAAAGCTCAATTGTAACATTTGCATAAATAGTCTTGTCACTGAAAGAAGTTTTTCGGCATTCATAACAAGGAAAGATAGAGGACGTCTAATTAAGCCAGCTAAAGATGTAATAAAATTATGCAGAGTTGCCGAAAGTGTAATTAGACAGCAGTCTAGTTTTTCACAAAATAATATTGTTTCCAAATTAATATTAAAAGCAAATCAAATGTTAAATTATCATGAGTTGTTTACTGATTTGAATGATCATTTTTCTGAACAAGAACCACTAAAAAGCCACCATTTACAAATTTTGAAGCTAATTTTGTATTATTATTTTACCTTAAGAATACATCATATTAATAGCAGTGAAACTTCCAAGCAGATTCGTATTAGACAATTACATAGCAAATTAATACTATTCAAAGGCCAATAAATTTGATTTATGTTATGCTTTAATAAAGCTTTATTTTTAATGAATTTGACTACATGTAAACCAATAAACGTAATAAATTTTATTTTGCTATATTTTTAACATTAAGTACCCAACTGAAAAAAAAAACGTTTTGTATACTATACAAGTTCACTAGAAATTTTTAGTATATCAAATTTAATTTAGAAAGAAATAGACTATTAGATATATTTTATAGATTTATTTACAGTGGATTTACAGAAAGGAAATTAAATATTTAATTACGATTAACTATTTGATCAATCGATAGCGAAACGTTGAGTGTGAGTTCCGCATTAACGTGTCCGTTTAGAGTGTTCCTATTACAATTTTCATCGGACAAGAATCGATTTCAGTTATTTGATCGAGATTAAAATTCGCGTTGACATGGTTTATCAATGCGATTAATACGGCCACAGGAGTTTTAATCTCAATCAAATAGTTAGTCGTAATTAAATATTTAATTTCCTTTCTGTAAACTCATTCTTAAATACGATAGTTTGTCTCGTTTTCTTTTAGTGCCGTATGTTGTTTTGCCTTAACTAGCTCCATTTCTCTCACGGACGCACTGTTCTAATGTCTCCGTCAATACGTCAGAGCTATGGTGTATCCATTACTTTAATAATCAAAGGACCAGTATTACATATAACCTAAATTTTAATTTAAGATCTAAAGGTAGCATTCTTGTTATGAATTCAGATATCGCTTTAATTATAGGAAATCGCATTTTTGTTTTGAAATTAAGTTAATCATTATTGCTCGAGTGAAATGTAGCATTGTTGTTATGAATTATTGCTACGAAATCGCGTTGTTGTTTTGAAATTAAGTTAATCATTATTGGTCGAATGAAATGTAGCAATGTTGTTATGAATTATTGCTACGAAATCGCGTTGTTGTTTTGAAATTAAATAATCATCATTGCTCGAGTGAAATGGATGGATCGCAAAAAAAATAGCCCGGTATGATTGTGTCGTTCGTCAATTGAGTAAAAGTTCTGAAGATTCTGATGATGACACCGAAAGTGTCAACAGCACACAAGAAAGACAATTAGAAGCAGCACTCCGAGGTACCAGAACTGTAAGCTTAAATAGTGTCCGAGTAGAATATGAAGTAGGAAGCCCGATTGTTAATGAAAAAAAAGGAAAGTAGTTCGTGGATTTCAACTGAATTGTCTAGTGGTCCTATAGCAGTTTCGAGTAGTAATTCTTCACGGAGTGATTGTGAACCTTATGATGAGGGCTCACTGTCGGATTATTCAGACTTGGAAGAATTCAAGCGAAGAAGAAAATTATATGTCAAGTGTGTTAAGTGCAATTGTTATAATTATAGTCAGTCATTTAGATTATGCAGGACATGCTTTTCGAAGAAGAGAAGTTTACATCCTTCTCCACCTAGATGACTACAACGACGTCAGAAACATACTAATGAGGAGAGTAATGAACGACAACTTGAGAAAAAGCGAAAACATGCTGATGAGAGTAACGAGAATGACGTGATATCAGGGGCAGATGAGAAAACAGAAGCATACAATGGGAGCTTCAAATGATGATACTCCGGGATGCATTCCAAGTACCTCTCCAATCACTACCAGACATTGAAGTTAAGAATTTATGTATGACATGTAATAGCAGGAGTAAGGACAGTGCTTTTCTGCATGACAGGTGTGCTCATGTCGCTTGCTGCTATCCGTGTAGCAGACGAGTCTGGAAACTTTGCAAAAGATGTCCGATATGCAACAGAAAACGTAACAATGTAGTTAAACTGTTTATAACCTGAAGAAGATAAGTTATAGGTATGTATTACATTACATTACACTAAACCAGGTTCTTTCTGAAGTTTGTTACTTGACCTTATTGCAAGGGAACAAGTTTCCGTTCTTATACACGTTGGTGATAAAGTTCTGCACCAAGCTCATAATATCGATTTGTTTATTCAATGTTTTTTTTTGTAAAAATTTTTATTTTAAAGACACATTTAAGGCCCATATGAAACGATGTTATTTCTTTCAAGCACCTGAGATGATCTGAACCGATTTGATCCGAACTTACACTTCTGAGATTTTAATGGGAACGCTGCATAAGTGATACAAGCGTGATATATGCGTAGTCATAGATACAGGTGCGAGAAGAGATGGGGGAAAGTAAAAAAGATCAGTTCAAATGCGTTCCGCATCATCGTGCCATACAGCCCTTAGTGCAAAATCGTTTCTCGATTTTAGTGTAACTAAAGTTATTATTTTTTAAATGGCAACCCTGCAATTTCAGATCGTTTAGTTAGCAAATTGGTATAATTTTAATTACATTATCAATTATTCTGTTACAATTATTGTGTTTAAGAATTTCTTTAAAAAATGTAAAATTAACATAATTTTGTTTTTATGTTGTTAAAAACTCCAGAGTGTCACTGCTGCGGATGACGTCAGCTGAATTCGGCAACGCCACGATCCACGCTTTTCCGTTTTGGTCAGAGATCTTAGCGACTTAGATGGGTGATGTTGCCCTTTCTTTTTAAAATAATAAAAAAAGAGATGTTACTCTTATACGAGGAAGACCGCGGAAACGCACATAGGGCTCAGGCATTGTAATAAACGATATCAGTGATTTTGATTACGAAACGCTGGAGAATGAGTTTAAATGTGGAACTCTTTTCATGTTCGGCGCTGTATGTGGGCATACCCACTGACTACAAAGGAAGGCGTCAATGATCTCTCGCACATTTCAGCAGTTTCAAACAAGTGGAACCTCCGAATTTTTTTGGCTATGATTCGGTAGCCACCCGAAAATACGCGCAGAAATTTGCATTTCACGTACTTATACTGAGATTTTCTTATTTGCACTCAGTAAAAGAATACCCTTTATATTTTCTTGCAAGGTCAACCGAAAGCAGATGTAACAGAGAACAAAAACCCAAATTTTAAATAGGAATATACAGTGTCTTTCAAAATGTGTAACAAATGGAATTTTGTTTAAATTTCTTTTATTTCGAATTTGAAAAAATAATGTAATTCAGGACAAAATTATACTTTACTACCAAAATTTAAAAGCTTTACCACTTAAAAGTCATATAATTCCAATATGTTAAAATTTTTTCAATGTCTGAATGATGAGTGCAACAAGGAAACACAAGTTTTGAGAGTACACTAAAACCCTTAGTTGTAATCAAACAAAATAATTGAGAAACAACAATACATTTAGCATTTTCCTATTTTTGTTACCTTAGGGAATACTTTAATTCCATCGGCAATTGTTAATGTAGTACACAGGGTGTCTAAGCGCGCCCTCTTGGATAGATCATTTTCAGAATTTTTTTCTTTCACAAATTATTTTGATACATATTTTGTAGAAAAATTAAATTTGATTCTCTATATAGTGGCATGCGAAATATTTACATTTATTTAACCAGTCTAATCTAATTATCATGCTTACGGAGTTGATCCTCTTAGCAATCTGTGCTAACAGGGTAGCGCCTCCACCGTGCCACGTGAGTGGAGGGATGGCGCAGGATACGCAAATGGTAGCGCTTTATAACACTATTGTTTACAAAAATTGATATTTTTTGTTTTAATATTAAATTTTAAATAGTTGAGGATTCTTCTCGTGATCCGAAATGGGGCGGTTGTGGCCCTAGTCGTCCGTGCGGCGACTACAGGTAGCGTTGGCCCCGTCCCTGGTAGCAGCGTACTAGACGTTCGAGCTGCGATGGTCAAGGTAGTGCTTCGTTGCGACGCCTGCGGCGCGATAGCGATCGATGGCGGATGAACTACGGTCGATCCTTTGGTCACAGAAAAAGTGGCGTGTCGTTGATGCGGCTGGTAGGGGTGCGGTGCTGCCTTGCGGTAGGCTGGGTCGACTCACTGAAATGTGGTTGCCCGGAGTGGAGATGGCAGTTTCTGACTGGAGTTGACATGGGGTGGCAGGGAGGCGGCCTCAGATCATGGTGATGGCGGAAACAACATCCTTGATGGCCGGGATGGTTCCGGGTGGTTTCCTTCGTCAAGTTGGCACTAGTGATCGATGATGAATCGATGATTTGCTCGACTGCTTCCAAATTTTAGCTCGCACTTTTTACACACGATTTTTGACTATTCGAACTTTGCATTGTTAGTAACACGCCCTGTATTCTTTTAAATCAGTCAATAAAAGCACTTGCTCCAGTCGCAGCGAATCTGCTGATGTTTTATTATGAAATATGAACCGTGCTATATCAGGTTACCTCATTTATTGTTTTTAAATTGCCACCCTGTTGAAATTGCAAGCCCGTGCTTTAATAATTTTTTTATTATTGATGGAAAAATCCCATCGTATCGTGACAATATTTTGTTGAAAACTGTCTGATTTTCTACTTCTCTTTTAATATTTTCTACGAACGTGTTTCTTTTGTCATCCAACAAGGAAAACCGGTAGTGTTCTAAAATGCTTGCTCCTTTCACTTATCTGAGACTTTAGCAAAATAACGACAAGGATGCAGAGTAGCATAATTATGCGCGGAACTCCCTAGCTCGAGTGGAGGTATGCGTCGTGGGTTGATTTTCGAAAATATTTTGTTTATGGGCGCCAGAAATAATTGTCCAATAGGAATCTTTCTTAATCCAAAACGCTTCTACTATTACGCAATAAGATGGGTCGCATAAATTTAGCAAATAAACGTAAAATATAAGAAATTATCGTAAGTTTTATTTTATGTTAAGATACATCAGAAACCAAAAACTGAAAGTAAACGTTATTTGTAGTAACATGTATCTTACCTTAGAATAACTATTGGCCGTTCAATTGTTTCAATTAGTTTTCTGAATGTGGTGTGATGTTTAGTGATGTCATCTTTAACTAAAACCAATATTTCGTCACAATTTTCAAAATTCATTCTAAAGTACGTGTATAATCGATTTTATCTTTACGAAATTCCGAATAGTCTGTGAAATTCGCCTTGTTCTTTGCGCTTCAGGTTAATTTCATGTACCCAAACTTCCCTTATTCTTTTTTCTATATGATACATAATGCATTAATAAAAAAAGCGTAATAATTAAAAAAAAATTCGTTCTAATTTAAGGGTACCTTTGTATATACCTTCGCAATCGAGCATCGCGATTTTCGTCATCCAATGCTACTATTAACAGTGGCTCTTGTTGTAAACTGCACCTTATTAATTTTTATTTATACCACACTTTTGGATTTGTTGATTTGTGCGAACCACCCATTATCAAAAAAATACTACTTCACAAACGGGGCATTGTAAGTCGTTATTGCGTACATGCATTTGCTTTCCAACGCGACCGCTATTGCAATTACTAAAGGTCGTTTTACACTACTCTAGAAGCTAGCCTAGAATTGAACAATTTCTAGGCCAAAACATATCGTATCATTTTTATTTGGCGTATAAATTTTGTGTTTTACACTACCCTAGATATTTTGTGCAAATACATGTCCAACAGACATTATTTGTAAGTGCCATTACGATCTTAATATGCGTTTTTACGAATCAAAAATCTATCTTCGTTTGTCAAATTTTTCGTAACTACAGAACGCTAATGTAATATTGCCCCACTTTAAACACGTTAGAATGGCCGCCGTTATAAAATCACAAAAAATTGCTGTAACAAAAAGCATCAAACAAAATGCGAAACTGCGACTTTATCGATACTAATCAATTTGTAAATTTTGGAATTTGCAATGCAAGCGCGTTAAAAATGTTTTACTTAGTCGAATTTCATAATTGAATTAATTGAAATTGTAAATTTAAAATCAGTTATATTGATAATGAGCACATTGCAGTTTTAACAGCTATTTTATTCTCCCTAGTGTGATTACGTAATGCGACCGATTTTAAACTATACAAACAGTAGATAAATTACAATATTATTTTAAAGTTCCTTCATTAAACTAAAGAATTTTTTTCCTATTTAATTAGAAATGGAGAGGCAATTTTTACTTGTGAGGGTAAAATATCCGAAAATAAAACGATGAATGACGGTGATGTCATTATTTAACTCATCCGCATTTTTGTGCAGTAATTGTAATCGTCGGTTTATAATTTCAAAATACCTAAAATTGTAATTACTTGGAGCGAAGTGGCACTTGTTTTAATTAATCCAGGCGCTTTGTGAGCGCGTTTAAAATGTTTAGACTGTTACGATCTATTAATAGGCCTCATACGAATCAAACAGATGTTCGTTTACGACATCGTAAAACACTGACTTATATTCGGGTCGTCATTCACACAAGTAAGGCGGCGTACCATCCAGTCGTTAGCTATGCCAGCAGTTCTCAAACGGTTTGGCGAAAATCTTCCCGTGCATTTTTCTCGAAAAATATTAACTTAGTGTTAAGGGCATATAAGTTTAATCGTTGTCATTTATAGTAATATATTACAGGTTTAAATGTTTGCACACAGTAAAAGAACACCCTGTATAAACCGTTGTTACACATTTAGTAATATTTATGTTTTATATATACATACCTATCTGGCTGAAATTCATAGAAAATTCCTTGGAAATTTCCTAATAGGTTTATAACTCAGCTTTCGCGGAATTTTGTAAAATCATAATTGTTGTATTTTTCAAATTGTTTCTTAATTCAGATTTTCATTCTTGTAGCATGCATTTCACTGTCCAACAATAATTTAACTTGAGATCCCCAATTCGAAACCGATTATAATCACCCTTAATAGATTGACTCAATACCGTGCCGGTCCTTTGCGCCCAATAGATGGGATTTCCATCTTGTTATATCTTAATTTTAATAAAAATATTTTGTGTAAATCGTTTTTGATTGCAGTGAAAACCTTGAGCAGCCTCTGGACAGCTGTTTCAGCCCTGCTTTGACAGCAAGCATGGCCGCCTTGCATGGGGGACTTATTAGGAGCAAATCCCGCTTCAATTTGTCTATCCTACTGCAATGTCAGGTCAAAAAGCGATAGTAAGATGTCGCTATTTTATCTGTTCTTAATTTTAATGTCTATTACTGAAAGCGACTAATTCATCCTTCTTGGAATTTACCTGTCTTTGACGACTAAAATTTCCCTGCCTTAAGGCGTATCTGTTAACACCCCCTAATTAGCTGTAGCGAATCAAGTCAAAGTTCTCCCCATGAACTGCCCATTTCTGAATCCTTAAAAACCTCATCGCAGCCTCCAGAAAAGAGAATTCTGAACTTCGTTGCAGCTTCAAAGTTAACAGTACTGTCAAACTTGCGCGTTCAGTATGTTTTAATGTCGGTTTAATATTTTGTTCAAATTAAATTAAGTTGTTAATTTTGTTTGTAGATAGTAACTAGTGCGTAATGAATTAAATAAATTCTCAAAATCCAGTGTTTCAATTCGAGGTTGCTGTTAAATAATTTAGTACCCACTTGGACCATCCGACGAGAACAGCGAATTCCAGGATACTGGGAGGCGCCACTAAACAACCATTATTCAACTATATCTTAAGTACCCCAATTTTGATATTAAAACGTAATATAATGTGTTAATATAAAGTACTTCTACTTAACAAAATCAAACGACTTACGCTCGGCTTCCTCTACAAACCCAGTCAGTACGACATCTCGAAAATTCTTCATACGGGGTTTCTGTTCGTAGGGATTTAGGAAAGTTACTTCGTGTCCTAGAGCAGCCAGTTCCTTCATGAGTCGCAGGGCCAACGAATGATGGCTGTACGTGACCGCTGGAAACACGCCGAGTATTTTCGCGCTCTTCGCCCCATGAAAAAAATATAACAAACACAGAAAGACCGTTCTCGTTTTCATGTCGAATGTTTATTGTGGAAACGCAAACACTCGAACGGTTACATCACATCGCACAATTACATTTTACGACCTGGAGATTTTCTGACAACAGATTAAAACGGAACCGATGAGATAACGGGATTATCAGCAGTTAAGAATTACAGGTTTAAATACGGGAACTATGTATTTTAAGACCCGGTTTATTCGTATCTTAGTAAGCCAACAATAAACTATCGAGTAATAAACTGACAGTTACGTTTACTGGTTGCATTAAAGTATATTTTGTTTACTTGAATAATTATCTGGTAATTACCGAATGGTCGCGAGGCTTTTTTATAGCAGTTATAAGTACAGCGTGTAATTAACAGAGGGCGGAATTTTGGGCTTTATTTTAAGGTTTTAAATCGACACACTTCGTGTTCAGGTAGCGACATTAGTGATTTTTTTCTGTCTATCCTTGTCGTGCCATGAACTCATCTAGGGATAAAAAAACACAGTCGAAAGTTTGTTATTCAAAGTGACGTTTCACAAATAACAATTCACTATGGCTGCGTCATTTATTTAAAACAATGGATGGCTAACATAGGGTTATGGAATTGAAGCAGGTGGCACCCGCAGTCCACCATTTGTATTATATCATAAGCAACTTGTTCTCCATTTACTTATATGTTAAAAGTTACCACAGAAATGGTTATGTAAGGGGGTTATCATTTACTTGGCGACGTGTTTGGTGTTTTCTGTGTTAATTTAAATATCCGTTTGCATAAATTTATCAGTTTCAAGCAGTGCTTGTGGGTGTATAAAAATATTTAAAGCCTCCACAATTTTTTGAGTAACTGTTAGATTTCAATGCAGAGAGTAACTCAAAAATCATCAATATAATTTAGACACCTACAACTTTCATACACATGTCAAGGATGTTGAAAAAGAAGTACACTTGCAAGCTATAATGCTCAGGGAAGTCTAACGATATGTATTTTTATTATTGATGTTTTATTGCTTTTATGTTATTGTAATTATTACTTATTATTACATGAAAGTAAAGAAGTTCATGAAGGAATTAATTACAGGTAAAGATTACATTTATGTTGTAGATTTCTACTAGTAAAAATATTTTAAAATTGTAGTTAGGTGCTCTTCGGAACTCTTTAAACGAAGAAATTTAAAGCGAACAGAATATTCCAACTTCATCGTAACCAGTTTAGATTAAAAATACACATCCAAAGAAGGGCACACAGAGCTTAAAAATTTTCTTTGCATTGACTTACGTTTTACCGTTATTGAAAGTAAGGCATTATTAGACAGTCATTTTTTTTTCTAATTTAAACCGAGCTGTTATGTTCTAAAAGAAGCAAGAACACACAAACTATTTTTGTTAATTATTATGATTAAAGGTATTTGAAAGTGAGACCGAAGCTCAACGTTTCACTATCGGTTGCTAGCTTGGCAAGTGACTATCAACCGATAGTGAAACGTTGAACACTTTTGCAATGTCCACAGTGTCTGGCAAAGATTAAAAATAATTTTCATAAAGTATTTAGGTTCAAAACCAAATTTGATTATTGCAAATGTGTGCACATTGTAGACATTTGTATAATAAAACGTTTATGAAAAAAAAATATAGAAAAGTCTTGTATTTTCAGCAAAAAGAAATAAAAATTTCGATCCTCTATAGTAAGTAAATAAATGAGTTCCCATGCTTTTTTTTGACATAATACAAATGGCGGCCGATTGTCAGCGCTTGCTTCACTTGTGTATATTGTTAATGTATTGTAGTTGGGAGTCCATAGTAAAGGTCCTCGGACTGCGTAAGTAACATAACCTTATACATTTTTGACTAGACAGTCGGCCGTACACTACTACCATCTTAGTAAACAGAATTTCCTAAAAGTGTTCCACTTCCTTGTTGCTCTTACGACTTTCGTATATTTGTTATGTTTGTTACACAATAAACTCATAATGGGAATGGTATGGCGTTACCTTAACGCGGCTTGTCCACGACAAGAATTTTCGCCGTCCGCCGTCCCGGCAAATTTACCGGATTAGTAGTTAGATTAAATTCTAGCTTATCCTCGAGCCGGCACGGTAACTTTTCAGAAGACGGTGCCGTTTGCAGCAACGAATTCCCACTGCAGAGACGGCAGCCGGACGGTGAGCCAGTTTCGTAGTGAGATATGTATTAACTACTCTACGTGTCCACGAACGGGCATATTAGCCGCGTACCTATACTTTAGTTGGGCTACAAAGCGCAAGTAAATTGCTGGTGTGTTAAAAATGACTGAATAATTCAATGTTGATACAGTTGATACATTATTAATTACTTTAATCGAAGAAAGACGGAACAAAACCATAGAGAATTTTAAAGATAAAAGGCTCACTTTGAATAAAGATCATTTTGATGTTAAAAATAATATAAAAAAATAATACTACAAATATGATCCAGATCCATTCTATAAATTAAAAGTAATTACGCACCTGACCATAGATACGGCTGAATTACCGTCTCCGTGGACAAAGCCTTCAATTTTCTTGCCGGCCGGTAGATTTATCGTTCCAGCGAAAATTCTTGTCGTGAACAAGCCGCCTAAAGGCGTTGACTTAGTGACCTTAGCCTATTTCTAATCGATCAACGCAACGGTATATTACGGTACTGCGCTTATTACACCGAGTGTCTCAGGATGGGAGGCGACTGGCGGTATATAGCTGCTAACCATAATACCTACAGCTTCGGGAGAAAAAAAAATAGTAAAAGTACCCAAGAGAAATTCAAAGAAAATATTTCTAAGTATCTGAGTTGGCCGCAAGGGGGCGCAATCAATAGGCTCAAAAATAAGAATTAATTTTACTAGCAAAAGTCACAGAATAAGGTGCATCTTTGCTGGCGCCATTAGAAAATTGAATTAATTCTGCACAACTTCGATTTTAGACTTATTATCGTATCACCGTTAATAAGGGTGGAGAAAACAGTTGAATTATTTACTTTAAAAAATATCATAACTTCTGTATTCTTTATCGGAAATTAACGAACTTCGGCTCATTTGAAAGGGAATTTTACGCTGATTTAAAGTTTCTGTTCAACGGCTCTGGCTAATGTGCTATAAAGTGGCTAGAGGGTGCTATTTACGAATGTAATAGTTTTTCTCAGTTCGCAAAAGAAAACATTTTAGTGAAAACCCGAAATCGATAACTTTTTTCGTTCTCGAGTTACTACCAAATGAGACTATTAACTGATGATAAAAACAAATCCAAAAGCTCAAACAAATGCTATCGAGTGACACTTTTCATTTTGAGGTAAATAGAAAGACATCATTCTGTTTAAATGCATGTGATTATTTTAGAGAGGCTAATATTTAAATAACAGGATAATACAGCAAACAAACACATAAATGAGAAAAACACAGGCACTAAATAAAATTGACGAACAATAAAATGTTAAATGACGGAAAACAGTTTGAATATTTATGAAATACATTGTAATGAACAATGGTTGAAGATCTGCACGTAAAATATTTTCAAAATATTATCGATCTTTCATTTCGAAATAGCCGTTTACTATCCGTAAGCATATCAATAATAATTTCCACACAACCCAATGCGGACAATAAAAAAGTATTCTATAGTGGAACAGTGAAACTTTGTTGATCACAGTGCATGATTACTGTTCATTGCTTATATTTAGTATTTGAATTATTCTTGTTTCTCTATTTGTTGTTGTATTCTTGTGTTTAAATATTCTCTATTCTCAAAAACATTTAAATTTTTCTAAATAATGTTCTAACATTAATAAACACTTTTATAGGCATTATTTAACATTAGAATTAAAAGTATTACTCAATAGCATTTGTTTGAACTTTCTCCTTCCGCTAAAATCATCAATTAGTAGCCACATTTGGCAATAACTCGAGAACGAAAAAAGACAATGATTTCGGGTTTTCACCACAATGTTCACCATTTTATAGACTTTGCAACTGTTGCAAAAGAAACATACCTTTCCATTTAATTTTATTTGGAAAACTGTGAAAAACTATTACTTTCGTAAATAGCGCCCTCTAGCCACTTTATAACAAATTAGCCGGAGTCGTTGAACAGAAGCTTTAGATCAGCATAAAATTCCCTTTTAAATGAGCTGAAGTTCGTTAATTTCTGGTAAAGAGTACAGAAGTTATGATATTTTTAAAGTAAATAATTCAACTGCTTCCTCCGCCCTTATTAACGGTGATATGATAATAAGTCTAAAATAAAAGTTGTGCAGAATTAATTGAGCTTTTTAATTATGCTATTTGTTACGAATTTGAGTATTCACAAATTATAGTCGTTAAATTTCAGAACACTTTAATAAAAGCTGTCGCTTTACACAATTAACGACACAATTGTAATAAGCTTGTCTATCAAATAACACTTTTACAAAATGTACTTTCTATTTATTTGAGATGCGAATCCTTCGCTCGCTAACTTCATAACTAAACTCGTGACGGATCGTACGGCTTATATAGCAAATATAGAAATTTCTAGAATGACCGCATAGCTTCAGCCATGTTCTGCGACGCAAGGCGGCGTGTCTGACGCTAAAAATAGATCTGTTTTCGCGTCACGGCTGTAACAATACATTGTGAGAAAAAAAACGTATTCCGTGATCCACAATGACATTTGAGCGGCAATTTTCAATTTTGAATAGTTTGGACAGAAATCATTTCAATCACCCAGTTTTTCAATATTCCTTAAATTTTTAGACAGAAAAAAATTGCAATGAGGTAGTAGTGTACTGAAAGTTTGGTAGCAGTGCTGAACGTGGTGCGACAGTAAGATCTGAAACAATCCTGATGAAGAACGATAAAAAATACTGACAAAGAGTGGAGAATTCCTAGGTACAAACTGACTCATACCATAACAATGGAATGCCGAATAACTACGTTCCAAGATATATTTTTAATAATTAAAATATTATCCATTCTCTAGTGAACTGCTCACTCCATCCATTGGAGACACTTTTGATACGTATTTAATGTGTATACATTCCAGTTCGTATGTCTTATGAATTTAAGAGCGAGTTACGCTCCCTGTTTCGCAGCGCGATATGGAGTAAACGGTTTATCGCAAGTAAAAATGTATAAGAACTTTTTTTGTGGGGAATTGTCTAATCCCCAATTCTTACAATAACATGAATTGTTGTCAGACTAAAAGGAAGCGTGATAATAGCTAAAAACCATTTCTCTTGATTTTTCACCTTGAATAACAGGTGAAGTCGGCATGATATAGCTGGAGACTTTTGGTATGTTATTTATAATGGCTATGTAAAGGTGTATACAAAATTCAAGTTGGATTCTTTCAGAAGCTACCGCATTTTTAAACTTATTTTACCGGACTAATATGTATTGAAAAATTTCAATGTGTTGTTAACTTGAACACGGAGCGCCAAAAGATACATTGGAGCAACATTAAAATCATCCATGTAGAGCCTGAAAATCTTGATATTTTAAAATATAAAGAAAGTTATGAAGACAAGAATTTTAAAGAAATCCGCTTATCAAAAAAAATGAAATAGGAATTATTTTATACATTATTAGTTTTATTATGGAATTATTTTATAGACAACTTTAACATTATTTTTTAGAAAAATTTTGTGCAAATCGTTTTTGATTGCAGTGAGAACCTCGAGCAGTCTCTGGACAGCTGTTTCAGCCCTGCTTGGGGCTTCTTCAGCAGAGACGTAGCTCGACATTCCCACTGCAAACAAAAACAACTTTTTCGCAAATGCGATGTAAGAGTGATGAACAGATAAAATAGCGACATCTTACTATCGCTTTTTGACCTGACATTGCAGTAGGATAGACAAATTGAAGCGGGATTTGCTCTTAATAAGTCCCCCATGCAAGGCGGCCATGCTTGCTGTCAAAGCATAATGAAAGTTTTTAGAAAAAATTGATTTATTTATCGGTTTCTCGATCGGGTCGATCCCTCGCTCTATCTGTTGTAAGCAAATATCGGATGAAAGTATGGAACTTAATGTCATTCTCATGCCCCCCGTTTGTGTGCACCTGTTGAGTATTCTTCGAGCCTGGACTTTTTTTCCTTTCTGGATAAACAAGTGGCGGAAACCACTCTGCATTCGCCGAGAAGATATCAGCCGAATAATCACGTGCCCGAGTGTCGTCCAGCGTCGCCGATCAACGACAGAATGTCAAAAGAGAGTGGATAAGTCCCTTTACATTTTACTCCTATATTTTTTTTGCGCTAAGCTCTCGTGTTGTGTCTTTTCCTTTTATATGAGCGGCTTACGTTTTGCTATTTTTTCAATAGTCAAATTGAATCGATTAGTGCATAATGGTTTCAGTCCAAATTTACAGTGTTAAGAAAACAACAAATAATTTTCTTTAGATTTTTATTTTAAGTAATTATTGGCTTCAGGAGGCTTCATATATCCTTATCTGAAATAATTTTAAGCCAATATTTCACTTAAAATGAAAATCGAGAAAACTGTTGTATTCTCAATAGAGTAAATTTGGACTGAACACCATTATGCACTCATCGATTCAATTAATTAGTCATTACTGCTGTTAATCGTAGCCGAAGCAGCGTATTTTATAATATTTAAAACTTATTGAACTGTTTACGCCGTGCAATTCTTCTCGCTGGCCAGACGACTGTTTTGCGGCGGTTTGTTTTTGTTTTTCCTTTTCATTCAACTTCGCGAACGGAATTTACGGATTACAATCGGCCGAGGTAAAGTTTCCTTCCTGTTTTCTTTGGTTCTTCTTCTTTAGTTCATGACGAAACAAACCAATCCTAATTTGCCACATTTCAAATACAAATTGGCGTCAGTCTATACGCAACTACCACACTGTGACGTCAATAAACGTGTACATTTACATTTCGTTTTTTTTTGTTTTGTTTTCTTGCTTGTTCGTCGTGCCCCCCTCCTTTTTCTCCCTATGGAATAATTTTCATCCGGCGGAATCACCAGCATATTCTCATCGTGGCGCTTTTCTTAAATCGATCCTCCCGACCGAGTATGCTAGCCAGGGTCGCTGCATTCCGCTTTGGGGACCAGGACGTGCATTCCAAGTTGCAGGTTGGTTTTGTTTTGTTCTTTTTTAATTGATTTGAGTTGAAGTTAAAACGTGACATTTATTTAATGTATTATTGCATATAATACAAATGTATCGGCACTTGTGTGTGCCTTGGGCACAGGTAAATTGCACGCTCTTTAATCCCTTAAGCTTTGGTCATAAGTAAGGTTCCCTAATGCCTGAGGTAAATTGCACTCTTACATCCCTATCGTAATTATTTATTGTTCTTAGAATCTAATTGGTCTTGTTACCCGCCCATCATCATGCACCCTTTATAATGTACAAATAATCGTAAATTCAGGTCAGTTTATGTAAGTATCGAAAGGTGCCTGTATCGAAAACTGTGTCACAAGAAACTGTATAAGAAAACATGGAATGTAAAACTATGAAAAGTAATCGAGGAAAAGAGTTATTACTAGTGAACAATTTTAAGTTTTATAAAAGTAAAGTTCTGCAAAGTGATGAAGTGTACTGGAGATGTGTGCAAAGAACTTGTAAAGCAAATGTTTTTACAATGCAAAACAATTTAATTGTAAGAAGTAATCTTACACATAATCATAATATCGATGTCCAAAAACTCAATAGACAGATTATCACAACATCATGCAAAAGAGCTGCGACTGAAGATTTAGCAGAGAAGCCATCGAAAATAATTCAAATGAAGTTACGGGAAAGTTTACCAACTACGGTAACAACAACAGATGTAGATTACGTAATTCGTTGCATTTTCCTGTGACACCAATATCCGTATATTGTGTAATTTTGAAACTGTTTATGTAGATGGCACGTTTACATACTGTCCAAAGTATTTTACTCAAATGTTCACCATACATGATTTCGAAAACGGCCATTATATACCGCTAATTTTTTGTTTACTGCCTGATAAGCAAAAATCTACATACATTATGGCACTGCGTTCGATCAAAAAAAAGTGTTTTGACAAATTTCAATTGATTTTTGAACCGAAGAAAGTTGTATCCGACTTTGAAATAGGTATTCATGTTGCCATATATGAAATTTGGCCGATTGTACAAATTATTGGCTGTAGATTTCATCTCAGCCAAGCATGGTACAGAAAAATACAACAGTTGGGATTGAGTAACTATTATAACGATAAAGAACCGAACGAAATTCAAAATTGGCTCAAAACAACATTCGCATTGACATATTTAGCTCCTGAAGACATTGGCGATGCTTTTGCGCTCGATTTATTTGCAGAAATTCCTAATAACGATGCAGTTCATAAGTACGCAGATTATTTATTAGAAAATTATATTGCTGAAGACGCCTATTTTCCACCACATATATGGGCAGAAAACAATGCAAATTTAACACGAACTACAAATGCTTGTGAATCATTTCATGCGCGTTTTAACGATTCTTTTTACTCACCACACCCTACAATATATATTTTTCTGGAAAAACTCAAAAACTTTCAAATTGATACGTACATAAAAATACAGAGTTTGAAAACACCCGCAAAAATACATAACAATAAAGTTAAGCGTCGACAACAATTCATTAACAGTATGATATTAAAATTAAAAAGCGGTGATGTACGAAGACATGCCTTCTTAAAAATTATATCTCACCATAGTGCTCCTAATTATTGATTACATGATTATTTCATATGTATTATATATATATTTGATACTTTTTTTTATATATTTGACATATTTTGTAATAATTGATATTCTTCATAAAATTTATAATTTTATATTGTGACTGTTGTAATAAATGAAATATAACAGAAAAATACTTATTTTTATTTAACCTGTGCGTAGAGGCTTAGAGTGCAATTTACCTGTCGGTTTAAACAGGTAACGAAGAAGACAGTGTGCAAAATACCGGTAGGATTTTATTGACCTGGGGATTTGGCGTGCAATTTACGTATACCCGTGCCTTTACTTTAATGTTGTCTAGCATAAATTAAGTTGCATTATATTTAAGACTGATAGAGTACCGATTCATATTTTGTGAAGATTAACGTTGAGTCATATTGAAGTTTATTTAAGAGTTTATGTCACATATTTACAACGCCGCATAGGTACGAACGATTTGTTAGTCAGACCTGTTGTGCCGTTGTCTTTTGTATTGTCGTACTACTGTTTAATATAAGTTTAAGTACGATCTGTGGTTCTGTTGCGACGATCAATTATTTTGGATGCAAGACTGGATTATTCTCTCTATTTGGGAATTTTTCGAAATTTTGGCGCACGCTGCGATTCTTGGAGGATGGTTCCGCAGTGGCGTAGAAATCAGCCAGTGACACTCTTCCAGGCGCCTTTGACCTTGCCCGTCTGCTTCTGAGAACTAGCTCGGCACAGCTGATTGTCTTCTTTAGCGCTAATTTGCTATCGTTTTTCGTTAATTACTCAGGAGATATAATAAATTAATTCAGATGGTAGCAAGGCAAGGCAAGGACGAGTTTAAAACTTTTTCATCATAAAAAACATTTCGAACTGATTGAATATGAACAGACACTGTTATTCGCTACATCTACCACTGCTTCTCCAGAATTTATTTTTTCTAAATAAAAAAAGTAGCCATTTATGCATTTCAAGCTCCAATTATTACGTAAACTGGTGGACAGGTATTTTGGTGCTTAAAGTTCACGAATTCTATTGAGTAATTTATGTAAAACTAAATATTAAGTAATTTTTGTTTTTATTTGTATTTTTTTCAACCTGCTTTTGTTTTAGTTGTAAATTTCAGCCTCTGGTATAGATCAAAACATTCGTAAAACTTACATACATACTACACGGATCAATACATTTATATTATTACTACTTTAATTAACAATAATCACAGTATTTAACAACGTACATTCATAAATACTAAATCATTCAGTTTTTGTTTTTGATTTCCCGTAACAAAATTTTATAATAGAACAAATTAAATAAGCTACAATAAATATAAAAGAAAATAAAAATATTATAACGTCCAGAAGGAAGTATTGGTACCAAGGAAGAGTTACTGACGAGGCTCGCAGGTCAGGAGCTCCTTTGTGCCTGATTACATATTCGATCCAGTACACTGCGCTATCCACTGGTTTTAGAGGCTGATCCCTCAAAATTTGAGATCGAATTTTCGCGATGGTCCTGTACCTTAAAAAGAAAGGTCCATAAGTAAAATCAATGTTATCTAACGAGAAGCAATATGAATAGGAACGCAACAGATTAAGTTATTATAAGACTGAATATAGTATACAGACCCCAAGCAATACACATATACGTTTAATAAAGGATAAAATGTCCGCGAGATAGATGTTGAAAAAACGTGTTCCATGTACTGTTTCTGTATTAAAGTAGTATAACCTATATGTTTATTAGACGGCTTAAAACATGTACGTTGACAGTAACCGTTTAATAAATGTAAAAATATCCAACCAAAACCAAAATATGGTTGAATAGACGAAAATTAAACCAAAGCGTGTTGCTTGGGATTGTTCAAAACCAAACCAAACTTAATGTTTTCACATACATACACGGTTTTCTAATGTTTTGTTCTTGGAACACAGCCATCTTAAAGAATTTGTAAAAAATCAAAATATCTTCTTTATTTATTAATTTCCAATAAAATGATAAAGAACAATTTTAATTCAGACTTTTATTCTCTGTCGATTGGTCAAATAATATATAGGGTAGTAGCACTTAAAATAAGCGTTCTTTTCCCTTTATTTCATAAATGCGATGTTCATTTGTTCTTTTGAATGCATCGTTGCAATCAGGGCAAAAGGTACTACTACTTTGCTAATTTAACCGCATCTGTAATTTTCAATAATAAAAAAGCAATAATGCCGAGTTATTTTTGAACAGGATGTATTGTTTAACGAGTGACGAAAGTGATATTTCTTCAGCGAGAGAACAGTTAATAACATTAAAATGGTAATGTTCGAGAGCATTTCGAGAAAATCGGGCAAGAAATAATCGTTCGTCTATGTCTTTGACATATCGGTCAAGAAAAGTAAATTTGATTGAAAAAAAAAACAGAAGTGCAATCGAGCAGTGACCTTTGCCGAAGTCGAGAGGACAATAAAAGCGTTGTTTTTAACGTCGCAATAAGTCGTATTACAGCTGAGCGAAAGAATTTGTTGGGCTTTATTAATGAAATTGATGTACAAAATTAACTGGAAAAAAATATTATTATGACATACGTGAAATCATTAATAACAATCTAATACACAGCTAACTTTGATACACTACATATATGTGGGGATTATAATTGATCTATAACACCCTCCCTCAATTATAAGCCCGAAATTCAAATTTATAATCATAATTCCTCAACGCAGAATTCGTGCTTGAAGGTAGGAAGTGGCTTGGTCAGGATATCAGCAATCATCTCTTCGGTAGATAGTCAAGTTTTAAGGGATGATCTTGAAGTGCCTGCCTGATGAAATGGTATTTGATGTCTGTATGTTTACATCTACAAACTTAATTATGAGCTAGTTTTCCAGCTGATTGATTGTCGTTGTAGATAACAATTCAATTCAATTCAATTCAATCTTTATTACACTTGCTAATAAGTACATATCAGATGTGTTCGTCAATTTTAAAGATGAAAAAAAAAAAATAAAATACAAACAAGTACAAAAAAAAGAAAAAGAATACTTAGAATTAATTAACATATTTAAACATTTGAGCTGTTAAGAAACTCGGTTACTGTGTAGTAGGCATTAACTTGTAGAAACTTCTTCAGTTGTACTTTGAAACTACTGCGGTCAGTGATTCTCTGCAAGTCCTGGGGCAGCTTATTGAAGTACTTTAATCCGGAATAAATTGGCGATTTCTCGTATGTTGTCGTACTGTGTGGAAGCGTACTGAAACAATCAGCAAATCTAGTTTCGCGGCCGTGGATATCACGATTAGTCGCAAACTTAGTCTTGTTGTTGACGATGTATAGGACGCAACGGTATATGTGAATTGACGCCAGTGTCAATATTTTGGATTCAATGAACGTATTTCTACATGTGTCTCGACGTTTTATATCAAAGATCAACCTTATAACTCTTTTCTGTGCTACAAATGCCCTTCTCGCACTGCTGGCGTTACCCCAGAGTTCACAACAGTAGGAAAGAACAGAGTGGACTAGTCCAAAGTATAATTGAAGTAGGTAGATTCTGTCAATATATGGCTTCATTTTAAGGATTGCAAAATAAGCGCTGTTGACCTTCTTGCATACTTTATCAATTTGGAGATTCCAAGATAGGCTGCTGTCCAGTGTGACACCAAGTAAGGACGTACTGTCCGAGACATCTATGGTATCGCCCATTAGTCGCACATTCATGTCCGGCACAAGTCTTCGTTTGTAGAAGTTTACTCTAATAGTTTTATCGCAGTTTAGTATTAGGTTGTTTCTCTTACACCAGGTGCTAAACTGTGAGGCAATATTGTTCAAACCCATCTCCAAATCAGCGACATCATCACAGGCCAGTAAAACTGTTGCATCGTCGGCAAATGACACTCGCTTGCCCGATGTATGAAGATTTTCGACCAGGTCATTAATAAATATCAAAAATAACAGGGGTCCTAGTACGGACCCCTGAGGAACACCTAACTCCATTACCTGATTAGACGATAACTGGCCACGCAAGTTCACCACAATTGTCCTATCTGTGAGGTAAGACATCAGCCAGTCCAACAGCTTGCCCCTAATGCCAAGTGCGTACAGTTTGTGGATTAGAAAATCAATTTGCACCGAGTCAAATGCTCGACTGAGATCAAAGTAGATAGCCGCAACTAGCTTATTGCTGTCGAGAGCATTGTAGACGTATTCAGAAAACTCTATACATGCATTAGCGGTCGACATACCTTTACGGAAGCCATGTTATGTGTCAGAAAACAAGTTAAAATGTTCTAGGTAACTATAGATTCTTTGATATATAATTTTTTCAAATATCTTGGAGAAGTCATTAATAATCGTTATTGGTCGGTAATTTAAGATATCAGATCTGTTGCCTTTATTTTTGAAAATGGGTATTACGGTTGACGATTTTAAAATATCAGGAAAAGTACACTGTTTAACAGATAGATTGTAGAGGTGTGTCAGAGGTGGCGCCAAAACGTCCATATTTTGTTTTATTATACATGTTGGTAGCCCATTTATACCAGAAGGATTGCAGAGTTTCAAGGTTTTAATAGCGCTTAATACTTCATAAACAGTAATTTCGGGAAAATAAATCGATTGTTGGACGCTAGGTGTCAGCGTACAATCGGTCGAAAGGTTCTGCTGTAAATGAGTTATGAGCATATTCTTTGCTACACTAGAAAAATGTTCAGAAAATTTCTCTGAAATCGCTAACGGATCAGCCAAAGTTTCTCCATCAATACATAATGTTGGTAACTGTGCCGTATCTTTATTTGTACGGCCAGTGACTCTGTTAACGACATTCCACAAACCTTTGCTTGTGTTATGCGTCCGGTTTATCTGATCATTAACATTTTGTCTTTTGGTCTGTAGGATTAATTGCCTATAGTGTCGTTTTTTTAGTCTATAGGCATCTAGTAATTGCGGGCATCCCGTAGCACGAACCAATTGATAGAATTCTCTCAACTCCTGCCCTGCTTTCAATATTTGTGGACTAACAAATTGCATGTTTGTTGACTTCTTTTTTGATGTTGATTCTCGAAGCGGACACGCAACATTAAAATACCACTCTACAGTATTTATAAGATCAGTAAACGCGGCATTTATTTCGTCATGTTGGTAAACGGCCTGCCAGTCCTCCAATAACAAATTCCTGCGTATATCATCAAGACTATATTTATTAATACGCCGGAATTTGGTCTTTAGTGGTGGTTCATTATATCGATCAGGACCAAGATATATTAGAAGTCTATGGGCCAGATGATCAGCTAAATTAGGGTCAATCACAGAACATTCATACTTGGTATTATCAAGATTAACAATCATATAATCAATCGCTGTAGAGGTTACTGTTCCATTCTTGTTGATTTGTATACGAGTTGGCTCAGCAGTGGTGATATGCAAGTTGAAAGAGCTTAGTATGTCCATCAATGCCAATGTTTGGTAGGTAGAATTAAGAACATTGACATTCATGTCACCGCAGATAAGAATTATATCATAGCGACTAGATATTAAGAGAACTTCTGTAATTGATTCTGCAAATGAATCAAAAGATCCGTCCGGAGAGCGGTATGCAGCTACCAGACATACACGAAGTCCGTCCAATACAAATTGCGTGGCACAATATTCGCAACATTTTTCGAGTGAAAATTGTTTAATTTCAAAGATTTCACTAGCGATAATGTTCAATGATTTATTTACAAAAATCGCGACACCTCCCCTTCCGTGAGTTTGACGACAGTAACTTGCCGCTAAGGCATACTTGTCCACTGAAATTTCATTTGAAGTGTCACTGGAATACCAATGTTCAGATACACATAGGATATCAGGCATTTCTTCGTGTAAGAATGTTTGAAGAGGATCCAGTTTATTGCCTAAACCTTGTACATTAACATGTATGATTTTTAACTTACTTTGTTTCAGATTATCTTGTACTCTTGCCCGGCCTTCCTGGGAGAAAAAACCGCTTTATACAAACCCCAACTGGCCAGATTTCTGGATTCTTAATTTTATCAAGATCTGAAAATGGTGCGGTGATTTTAAAAGACGCGTATTGCTCCGGATGTTTAGACGTCAATTTTTCACAGCGAGCGCTAGGAGAAAATGAGTTTAAATGTTTTTGTAACACTTGCACATCAGTCAAAGAATCAAGTCTAAAAACGTGTAAATAACCATAACGTTCAGCGCTTTTTAGTCCACTAATCGAAGACTCACTAGTACCGGTTGACACGCGCGTGTTTTGCGGTTTGTTTGTTTTCCTGTCAGAGTTGCCTCCTTTAGGTTGCACTGCAGTACGTTCGCCGGTTACAGATGCATAGGAGGTTGCCTTCTTGGTCGTTGCTGGGACATCGGTATTGAGTATATCGCAGTTGGAGTAACTTTTTGGATCATGCTTATTAATCGTATCCACCGAATTACTGGCGTCATTAGTTGTCTTACCTAATTCGACTTTGTTAATCACAATCGCCTTACTTTTGTCAGAATCGTTGAATGCGTTCAATAGTAAAATTTGTTGTTTAAGCGAAACTATGGTTTCTTGTTGGTTACAGATTATTAGATCTTTTTGTTTAAGCAATTCCTTCAGATACAAGATTTCAACTGCGCTGGCATTCAGATTATCAACATTACCAACACTGCTCAAACTAGGCACATGCGTAGTGTGGAGAGTATCATCTCTAGCCTTGGGCTCCGCGTTGCAACAGTTTATAAACTTATTATCGATAACTAACACATTTCTCTCTTTTTTTAGCAGCTCCACGCAACTATTATGTGATATTACACCGCACGTTACACATTTAAGGCCCGTTTGGGCTGTTGTTTTGCAACGTTTACACACTTTGTGAGGAGCTGTCGACTTTGCAGCTGTCTCGCCTGGCGCCATACTACACAATTTTTCAATCTTTGATAATTCTCCGAAGCGCAATTCCTTTATGAAGTTTGTTAACAAAGATGGCTTCTTTCGCAGATTCACTGAGGTTTATGTATTCGGCCTCGGCCGATGATAATGCAACGCTTACGAGAGCACCATGAAATTGCTGCTCCGGACATGATGAAGGTACCGTGCCTTCAATTGAATTCCTCATTAAAGATTTGCAGCACTGTAGCTGTTCAATTATTTAATTAAACAAATTTCAAATTGACACTTTGTATTTTCAATTAATTCAAAATGTTAGAATTACAGCAGAAAATATTTATTGTTGAAAGTTATTTTCAAACCGGTAGAATAGAAAAGGGACAGTTAGTTTAATCAATTAATCAGTGTGTACAGAAGTTTCGACAGCAGTTTCTTAATTTTGCTATTACTTATGAACAGCTAGTTAAATACATCCATGCTTGTGTTCTTAAATTTCGTGAAACAGGATCACTTGGTCGCAAAACAGGGAGCGGAGCAGCTAAGAAAAGGACTGCAGCCTGCATTGAAGATGTTCGGGATCGAATGGAACACTCTCCCAAAAAATCTATTGCGAAACTTTCGCAAGAAGTTCAGATATCAGTGGGAACATGTCACACTATTCTTAAAAAAGACTTAAAGCTTTATCCATATAAGATTCAAGCAGTCCACGAACTCAGGCCAGTAGATTTTCACAGAAGAACAGAATATTGTCAGTGGTTTCTTGATAACTTAAACAACGACGACATTCTTGACAAGTGTTTCTTTTCCAATGAGGCCTGGTTTCATCTCTCAGGGTATTTAAATATACAGAATATGAGAATATGGTCAGCAGAAAATCCCAATGAATTTGTGGAAACTCCATTACATCCATTAAAAATTGGTGTTTGGCTAGCAGTGTCAAGAAGGCGTATAGTCGGACCAATATTTTTTAACGACTCAGTAACTGCTGAAAAATACCGAAATGAGTTATTAAAACCTTTCATTAGTCAACTACGTGATGATGAACTTACAGAAGGGTTTTTTCAGCAAGACAATGCTACTGCACACACAGCTCATCAAACAAATACTTTCCTGCAGCAGTTTTTCGATAATCGGATTGTGAATTTTCCTGCAAGATCTCCGGATCTCACAATTATGGATTACTTCATTTATCCGCACATGAAAAACACAGTTTTTAGAACTACGCGTCACACAATCGAAGAACTTCGTGCGGTCATTACAGATGTGTGTGCTAACATAACCCCCGAACACTTAGCAAACGGGTTTGAAAACATGAAACGCAGAGTACTCTTATGTATTTAAGCTGAAGGAGAGCACTTTGAGCATCTACTTTAAATTTTAATATTGTGTTTTTATTTCATGTTATGATCAGTACTGACAGTTAATGACAACTGTTTTCTCTAGAATTGTGTCGCCAACTTCATAAAAAAATCACAGCTTACTTTAATGAGGAATTCAATTGAAGGCACGGTATATCCAGAATAAGGTTTCCGGTCATTGTTGCAGTTCCCCCAGTCAGCGTCTGCATAGCCAAGAACTCCCTTATCATCTCGAGTATAAAACAACTTTTTGTCAATCGTTCCTTTTAGGTAACGGAGGATTCGTTTTGCAGCTTGCCAATGGGTTTGATTATAACAGTTGTTATATTGACTCAACATGTTGACTGCGTAAGCAATGTCAGGTTTAGTAACACCAGCAACGTACATGAGCGCCCCAATCAACTCTCTGAATGGGAGTTGTGTACTTTCTTCTTCGGGATTTGTATGAATATCAAACTTGATTCCGATTGCTACTGGGGCCTTCACAACTTTGCAATCAAGCATTTAGAATTTCTGCAATATTGCAATACCGCTTTGACATAAGGTAATCTTGTTTTTGGTTTGTTCCACTCCGATACCAGTATCCAGGTCCTTCACGTAAAATTTGGTGGAGAGTGCCTTCTTGATCTCCTGCGCTCTTTTCTGATCTCGAGAAGCGATTAAAATGTCAACGTAGATGAGTATAAAAATAGAATATGCTCGTCGTTCATCAGTATAAATACAGGGATCTGAATTTGTAGGCTTTAATCCAATTGATTCAAGTGTTTTGCTCAGCTTAGCATGCTACTGTCGGCCATTTACCGAAGTCCACGAAATTGCTTTTTGCAGTTTGCAAACCTTGTCTCCGGATTTTAGCTTTTCTAGCATGTTCCTTGCTTTACTGATGATAATATCGTCCTTCTTCGCCGCGATAATTTGTTGCAGTGATTCCACTAACAAGTCTGGCTGTTCCATAAATAATAAATTGTCTATTCAGGTAAGCCGTTGTGATATCCAGTTGTGAAATTTGCAATTTAAATTTTGCCGATAGCGCCATGAGCAAGCGAAAAGATTCAATTCTGGCTACAGGAGAAAAAGTGTCCACAAAGTCTATCCCCGGCCTTTGACTAAAACCTCGTGCGACTATTCTTGCCTTTCTTCGGTGCAATGTTCCGTCTGGATTGTATTTATTCCGTAATATTGTTCTGCAGTCAATCACCTGATTGTCGACTGGTCGTTGAACTATCTCCGAAGTATCATTTGAGACTAAGCATTTAATTTCAGAATATAGAGCATTAAACCACTCTTTTCGATCTGGTCCTTCCATCGCATCCCTGACGGGAATCTCCGATGCGTTCATTGCGACTTGCGTGTCGTAAAGAGAATCATCTCCTTTTTCAAGATTAGTGCTATTACTCAAATTTTCAGGAGCAGAGGTATTAACTGTTGCTCTGACATCGTCATGACTTCCTTGTTGCTCAGCAGACTCACGTGCTTTGGCAGGTCGACCTCTTCTGCCTGTCATCACTTTCTTCGGTCTACCAGGTATTCGTCTCTTTGGAACGTCATTCTGAAGATTGTTCTGATGACTTTGTTGGCTTTCTTCAAGGACTTCTGATGAATTAAATTTTCTCTCAAATCCAAGAAATGGTTGATCGTCGACATCCGGTATTTTTGGATCGATTACCTTCTTGAAACCATGGAAATGTGTATTGTCATCATCTGGATTTCCTGGATTGGTAACATTCCGGTCAACTTCGACTATTTTTGGTAAGGACGTCTCTTGTTTAAGACTTTTTCCTAAGGTTTGATGAGTCTCATTCTTTGGAGAGAAATCTTCGTAGATATGTTCGCATTCAAACTCAGCCATAACAGATGGAGATGTCCGGCCGTTTTCTTGACGGCTTCTCCTTTGTTAACAAGCAGGCCAAACGCCGAATTACGTTGGAAGTTGGTCAACTTTTAACTTTCGCGTCGTCCGCGCCGTTAACGCTACGAACATAACCTTAAACCTAATAAGTAATCAGTAATCACTAATATTTTCGTGATGGATGCTATAAATGTTGTAAACTTTGGGCATTTAATCGAGGAAGTGCGGAAATATGAATGTTTGTATAATAAGCAGAACATGAATTACAAAATGTTATGCCAAAAACAAAAATATGGATCGAAATTGGTAATCGTTTGGGTTTAACAGGTAGGACTAATTTATATTACAGTTTAATATACCTACAGAAATTAATATCACGTTGGAATATATAGACTGTTCAAAAAAATGGAAACCCCTTCGAGATCGTTTCACGAGGGAGAAGAAAAAAATAGTACAGGAAGGAGGAACTGAAACTGAATCCCAACAATACGAAAAAATTCCTTGGTAACTAATGGACAATTTGTCTTTTTTAAATAAATTCACAAAATCTTATTTACTTGGTAGTATGTACCAAGTAAATAATATTATGAGCAGCTTCATTATTGTGTTCTAGGACGACCACTAATTTCCTACAACCTCAGGCTACAATTTGTAATGAAGAAACCCTAATGGCTGATGATACAGAAGAGATGCATGAAGGGGAATCTGCCTCAGAAACACCCAGCACTAGCAGTTGTGCGACTTCAAGTGAAACACCCAGAAGCGTTTGTGTAAAAAGAAAGAGAAAATTAGACGACTTACCTGACATTAATAAAGCATTTTTTGGAGACTTCACAAAAACTCCAAGAAGCTATCGCTCGACCAAAGCAAGTAACCGAAGATGATAAATTTGGTCAAGCTGTTGCCACAATATTATCTATGTTGGATGATGCCACAAAGAAAATGGCAAAAGCTGAAATTTTGAAATATTTAGCCGAATTAAATTGATGCAAGAATGAAAACGTTATTACACCTTGGAATTAAAATTGGTACTTTTTAGATGATTAAATTAGCAAAAAGATGCAGGTTCGAGAGCTCATTAAGAATCCATTTTCAAACTTACTTGTCATGGCCAACCTGGTTAAAATTTTACAAAAACCAAAATCTCTTAATTTCTTTTATTTGCTGTAACTTTTTGTTACTTAAGATATTGAGATGCGGTTTGAACTAATTTGCACGATAATTATAAGTGCCCATAAAATTACTTAAATTATCATGCAAACTAGTTCAAACCGCATCTCAATATCTTAAATAAACAAAAAAGTTACGGTAAATAAAAGAAATTAGGAGATTTTGGTTTTTGTAAAATTTTAACCAGGTTGGCCATGAGAAGTAAGTTTGAAAATGGATTCTTAATGAGCTCTCGAACCTGCATCTTTTTGCTAATTTAATCATCTTTCTATCTCTTCAAAGACAGAAATTACTCAAGCTGTCCCTACGTATCCGGCCACACTATATACTTTGGTATATTTGCCTGGACTTTTCCCGACCATTCTCCTATAAATGCGGTGGTGATATTGCTCACTGAAATTATAAGAAACGCTCGCAGCGTGGCATCTGACTTCGTACCTATTTTTCAAAGAGAAGTTAACTCTTTTCCCATCAACAAATTTTGAAACAATTGAATTGTACGTCTCCGCTGCATTAATGTTCGTATTTAAAAGTAAACTGTATGCATTATGCGTCAAATGATTACATCAAGCAATAATATCATGAAATAATCTACATTCTACTAAGTCTGGAACTGAATTAATTTCATTATCTTTGAACCCGGCGCAAAATAAACGTCACAATCAGAATGATCGCCAAATACGTGCTTTGGGCAATTAATAATGTCCGTTTTTAAAGCATTAACTTGCTCTGTGAGCGTTTTTTCTTCCATGCGTCGGTACATTACAGCAGTATTAATTCCTATTCCAATAATCTTACGCACATTTATTCTGTATAATGTATATTTTTTCTTTACGTCCACTTTAAACCACAATATTTCATTGTGCCTAATTTTAGTGCACGGAAGTGTAGTCTAGATAAAAAAGCAAAAGATAATAATAACGGTAATGAAACAACAAAATGATGTTATTGATTTACAGAGGAACATGCGAGGAGTTTTTTTTTTTGTGTCGTTATTTCAATTCTGATAAACTTTCACTTTCCGACATACGTAGTTTTATTTCCCGAGTTTTACGTAGTTTCTGTGTTAGATCAGGTCGCCGTTTTTATTAACATCACTTTTCCATAAAAAATTTTACTCATCTGAGTGTGCGCTCGCCCTTAAAATTTGCAGGAGGCCGCGGGCGGTGCCCATGAGAACGAGGCTTTATCCGAATATTCTCTTGTGGGTGTGTCAAACTGGCATGTAAACGAATCAAAAATAAAGATCAGTGACAGCAGAGTCATAAATTACAAGGAAAACGTTTAGGTGGTAATTCTGTTCTTTGTTCTTTTCGTTTGTGTGTAAAAATGCAGGAACACATGTTGAACATATATTTCTTCTAAATATATGCGAAAATAGTGATACGCCCATTTGAAATCGAGTTCAGCTCTAAACGAGCATACAGCCTTAATCACGTTATTCGCGTTAATCGCGTTGTTCGCAGTCTTAATTCGCACGCCACCTTTCGCTCTCACTAACGTTACAAAATTATCTGCAAGTCTCAAGTTACTTTGTATTTCTTTCGCGGTTGCAAATGCACTTTCGTCTTTGCATAGGTGCGAAGTGCAACCACTGTCGATACACCATAAATTATTTACATTATTTTACTTTGACATTTCTTTATCAACGGAAAAGCAATTGTAATCCTCATTTGCTCTGTATGCTGGTTGGTTAAAGTTCTTTTTGCGAAAACAATCGGATTCTTTATGTCCTTGTTTGCCACAAAAGCCACACTTGTATTTCGGCTTTGGTTTGGTTTGCTTCCGTTTTTCTGTTCCCGCGGTTTTACTTGCATCACCTTTTGATTTACTTGAGAACCTTTCATTCGAATTCACAAACATAGCACCATTCGGATTATCTTCACCTCCCTGTTGTCATGCATTACATTCTTCCAGAATTTTCACTTTCAGTGTCTCTGTTTCCGGCAGTTTATCAAGTGACTCAATAGCACAACGGAAATTGTCATAGCTGATGGGAAGACTGTATAGCGGCATAATTGTCAGTAGATCACCGTTAATATCCACTTCCATTACTTGCAATTTATCTACAGCGTCGAAAAACCTGTGTTGTTCCGTCACGTAATCGCCTTCTTGCATTTTATGCTGAATGAGACGTTTAAGTAGGGTTGTTTGACGCGCGGGTCCTTATGATGCATAAATTGACTCCAATTTGATCCATACGTCACGGGAAGTAGCGCATCCTCGAATGTTTTAGTTCAGAAGGATGGATGAACAATATTAAGTCAGCTTTTGACTTACGATTCGCTGCAAGCCAAGCCTTATGCGCTGCCTGCGATGCGACGAATTCTGTGCCTTCGCCTTTTACTTCGGGTTGGAGGATTTCGCCAGAAACGTATGCCCATGTTTCATTCATTACGAGCAAAGCCTCGGCTTGTATTACCTATGTATCATAGTATTCACGTGATAACACCTAAAGTAGCATCGAATGCGTCGTATTCATATGCATTATCTCGATGACTAACAGATTAATCGACTTTCGAGCTTTTCAGGAACTTTTCAGTATCGTTTTTCCAAATAACACAATTGTACATCTCGCGCACTATGGACCCGTAACCTGTTGGGCTTTATTAATTAAAGTGGTGTACAAAATTAAGTGAAAAAAGAAATATTATTACGACATACGTGAAATCAATAATAAAAATCTAATACACAGCTAACGTTGATACGCTGCATATATGTGGGTGTAATTGATCTGCAACAGAATTTACTTCATTTTTTATGATGATGACACACAATTTATTGCTCCGTATTCTCTGGGATCAACAGTTTAGTTTGTGAAAAGTGACTGAACGAATTAAAGCTAAATATGATTACTATCCACATAGCACTATTAGTTATTAAAATGTCGCAATTCACGAATGGCGAGAAAAGTGTTTCAGAGTGCAGTATTCATAATGTCGTCGACGGTATTTGCGCTATTCGTGACATGCATATGAACACAAGAATATCTTTATCGCCGAGCTCGTTTGTTTGTCGCTAATGATGGGCGCCACATCGAACAATGTTATAAACATTTCTAAATGTCTAATAGTGAACTTTATTAGAATGTGATCCTTCGCACAGATGATATTCGGTGAGTGTGCCTTGCGTATTTGCCATTCCCGCGATATTTACTTTCTACGATCAGAGAAGCAAGTTCCGTATTTTCTTTTTGTTATTGACATCTTGTGTGTTTCGTACATTTGCCCCCAGTGGTCAGCTTTAGCGTTATTTTGCATTTCGTCATCACAGGTAAGACATTAGGTGTGTCCTTTTTACCGCAAAACTCACTTCATCTCAGATAAACGTCATTTCCATTCCCGCGAACAAGTAAGTTTGAATGAGTATTTCAACCTGGCAACTCATAGAAGTGCACGAGTGACAAGGTGGGAGATCGAAATCACAGTTCAAACTTACTTGATCAAGCCAACGAAAATGACGTCTATCTGAGTTGAGATGAGATTTGTGGCAAAAAAAACACACCTATTGTGAATATTTCTCGCAAATTGTTGCTATTTAGAGCGAAATTCAAATTAACTACAGTGGTTACTGGAATTATTTGTGCCTTGTGAATCATTTGACTCGTTATAGGCAATCTCATTTAATATGACAAAACTTATTTAATCACTGATTAATTGAACAGCTTGACTAAAGCTTATGATTGGTTAGGTGAAACAATATAATTGGTTGTTTCAAATCTACTGTTAACTTCATCCAATAATGTTCCTTAATCAGAGAATTAAATTAATCGCTGATTAACCATATTTTTGTGAAACCCACCGTAAGTCAAAATCTCGAGCAGCCTCTGGACAGCTGTCTCAGCCCTGCTTGGGGCTTCTTCAGCTGTCCAGAGGCTGCTCGAGGTTTTCACTGCAATCAAGAACGATTTGCACAAAATTTTTCTAAAATCTTTCATTATGCTTTGACAACAAGCATGGGCGGCTTGCATGGGGAACTTATTAGGAGCAAATCCCGCTTCAATTTGTCTATCCTACTGCAATGTCAGGTCAAAAAGCGATCGTAAGATGTCGCTATTTTATCTATTCATCACTCTTACATCGCAATTGCGAATAAATTGGACAAGTCGTTTTTGTTTGCAGTGGGAATGTCGAGCTACGTCTCTGCTGAAGTAAACCCCAAGCAGGGCTGAAACAGCTGTCCAGAGGCTGCTCGAGGTTTTCACTGTAATCAAGAACGATTTGCACAAAATTTTTCTAAAATCTTTCATTATGCTTTGACAGCAAGCATGGCCGCCTTGCATGGGGGACTTATTAGGAGCAAATCCCGCTTCAATTTGTCTATCCTACTGCAATGTCAGGTCAAAAAGCGATCGTAAGATGTCGCTATTTTATCTATTCATCACTCTTACATCGCAATTGCGAATAAATTGGACAAGTCGTTTTTGTTTGCAGTTGGTTCAACAAAAATTCGATATGAAAAAGTATAACTGTATACAAAAAGGTAATAGAATCAATTTAGGAGAAACACAATTATTAAATGAGAAACAAATGTAAGAGCAATACGAGAGTGTCAAATTCAGATGTCTGCCGTTACAAGATCGATGAGCAAGAAATAATCCATATTTTTGATCCACCACACTTGCTAAAAGGTGTACGCAATACTTTTCTAACAAAAACATTGTCTTCGATGGTAATTTGGCAAGACATTTGGATATTGAAGTACTTGATAAAGTTGATGCCGTTACCCTGATGGAATTGCCTCAACTTAACAGAAGACGGTTAGTTAGTTAGCGGCTTAATTATTTAGTCATAGTCATCAGAATTGCTTGTGAAAGCACAGTTTCCTTTCCTGATTTTTGTAACTAACACACTATAAAAGATGACATAAAGTACACCATAACGGATATTATGGTAAAATATATTGTATCTTTAATCAATAGGAAAGAAAAAAATAAAGATACCCGGCCTAGAATTTAATTTTTAGAAGAAAGCATATGTTATGGGCTCATTTCACTCTAAGACCTTGCGTTTTCCATCCGTTGAAATATATTCTTACAGGCCCTGTACGGGCCTTGAGTCCATCTCTGCCTCTATCGTCTTTTAATGGACTTCTTGCCGAAAATTAAAAATTTTTTGAACCGACCTCTTTTTAAGTATATACTTGCATCAGATTCCGCTAAGGCTGTGTATTTCGTTGAACATGTATTACGTTTCGTTGCAAGGGATTCTTTGAGATTTTTACGAAATAAACTTTAGTTACTTTTTAAGAAGCATCTGCTTAAGTCGCTTATGATTCTCCCGATACTATCAACTTAGCTTCGGATTTTAATTTGCCTTCGTAAGTATCCCTTGTTTACATTTTTAACGCCAGAAGTTTACTTTCCACAAGACAGTTTAAACTCGGTATACAGTATACGGTCGGTATACAGTATAATTTTTGCTATTGTCTGGAGAGGTCACGTTTGTCTGCTTTAATGGATGCTTTCATGTCTGGTTCACCTTAAACATTTTTGAAAACGCGAATTTCAATCGAAGTATTTGCTTTGTTAACTTCAAGCCATTATGCTCTCCAAGTTTTATTCTAGACCTCAATCCATCCTATTTCCGTCTTTGTTGGTATTTTTTTTTTGTGGAATGTTTGATAAATGAATTATGGAGAAATATAGTGCCAAATATGCTAACGAAGTTAGAAGAAAATTTGATTACAAGGACAAATCAGACAAATCGGAGATCATTACGCAGCGTCATTTGTACACCGATAATGAAGAGGGCGTCTAAGGAAATTTTCCACTCAAATGAAATCTTATTTGTGGAGATTACTAACATTTGTGAGGTCCAAAATCATTAACTGTATTTCTTGCAACTGATTCAGTAGCGGAACGTATATCGTTAGGATACATTATTTCCTCAATTTGTCCTCAAGTGTTTTGATATTGTTGCGGTTTCTTTTAGGGGTACTCAGAATAAGGAATACGTTTGTGTTAATAACTAAACACCTTGCTGCGTACCTGAACAGGTGATAGCAAGGTTAATACGGTGACGAACTTTTTTAATACCGCGGAAAAATCAAGAAAACGCGACTCATCCAAAATATTTCACAATTTTTTTTATGTTTCGTCATATTACAAGATCAATACAAAAATAAAGTTTCAAATCGATCTTACTGAAATAAATCTTCGGTTCAGCGAATTATAAAATCGAATATCAAGAAAATAGAACACCGCTAGGTCAAGGAATACTGTGGTTATTAAAACTCTAGGAGGTGAGGGGGAATCCAAAAATAGCAAATAAAATAAACACAAAAAAAAAACAGCACACGACCGCTCTGTACGTGGAATTAACTTTCAAGTTAACTCGAAGTTGACCACGACCCTACGATGTATATGTTCAGATCTGAATCAAAATCACGCAGTCAATCAATGATAAACTTAACCAAAATTAACCCAAAATATTTCAAAATGTCACCAAGCAAACACAAAACACGAAACGTTTGGTCATCCCGACATTTACTTCTAGAATACTTAGTTGTAAACTCGATTCGGGGCAAAGGGTTGAAAAAGACAAATAGAAGAAAAGCGAAGAGAGTGCACCAATTCGGCAGAACGTTGCATAAACCCCCTTACAATGAGAACTGAATGTCAAGGGTTACGATCGCGTCCACGAAGCGAATGCAATATTTTGCAATTCGCAGCTCTGGCGACATCGGGAGTAATTCTAAACCAGGCCTGGGCATAAAATATGAGAAGAGCCACGTTGTAGTATCCCCCACTATTCGATAGATCAATGAAACGTCGACATCAACGAGCCAGCCTACCAGCCGATCGTGTACCAACAGAACTTATAAAACGTGTGGCTCTCGTGAAATACAAACATGAACCAAAATTATGAACTTAAGTATCTGTGTTTTATAAACAGTACAGGTAATGCAGAATGTATTATTTGCGGTAAACTGTTGAGCGAAAAACGATATAATATTGCTCGTAACTACAACATTTTCCATAAAGAATATTATCTACATAAGTTTTGTATATCGTTGGTTGTTGAAATTGAAGCGACTGAGCGTCAAGCGGGAACCGGCACTCCCTGTGCGATGGTAGAAGGAGAATATACCCCGACATATTCCCCTCGCAGGATTAGGCCTGTTCTAAACCATAATTTTCTCTGTAATTCTAAATTAATTCGAGAAATGAATTTCTAATTCGAAATGCATTCTTCGAAGATCTGAACAAAAAGCGAAAAGAATAAGCGACGCGGGAATTTATCATTTAATTAAGTTTATTTTCAGGCCCGAGCGGTCGAAACGGCCAACGGCGACACACCTTTTTCTGGCGTACTAAAAATAGCTCGATGATAACAGAATGCAACTAATTCCGGAACCTTTTGTTATACAGGGCTTCCCAAAGCAAGAACTGTAACAACCTATGCGGCAGAGTATTTTTTGACTGTGGACACCAGATCATATAAGGAGCTCCCAGGACTCGGGGCGAGCTTTATGTTCCCGGCGTAAGGTTGCCCGCACATTCATGAAGCAAAAACGCTTTAAAGCAAAACGTTTTCGACTAATCTTGTTAGAACGTGCTTTTTCAATGCTTTAAATAGGACCAAGCACACACTGGTAGAGCAAAACATAAAGCAGTTTAAAGCACGCTAAAACAATTGCAGCCAAAACGTTTTTACTTAAAGCGTTTTACTGTAAAGCACGTTAAAGCGATTGCAGTCAAAACGTTTTTACTTAAAGCGTTTCGATCTGTGAATGTGTTTTAACGTGAAACTAAATATTACGCAACCGAAAAAAATATTTCTGCTGAAGTTGACGTTTTCTCGTCCTAAACTATTTCGCTTCTCTTTAGCATAAAGAGACGCGTATATCTTCTTTCGATGAAACAAGAGAAAAGAGGAGAAAAAATGTAACGAACAAAGCGTAGTACAGGTTGCATAGGTTTTCAGAGTATTTTTTTAACTCTTTCTTCATTTACAGGATGCATCCAATAGCATTTTCTTTATTACTCATCTCTTCTTTTGCACACATTTGCAAAAACTGCCACAGACTCGTCGTCCAAAGTAATTGTAACAACTAATTATAATAGCGAGTTTAACAAAAAATGAAATTAATTATGGCAGCCAGCAAAGGTATCATATTTTTCTAAAAATCGTAAGATTTATTTGTACGATTTAGTTTAATCAGCAAAAAGAGGTAAATAATTCATACGAAACATTTTTTTTATCTCTTCGATGTTACGTCGCATTGCTTTATAATGCAGTAAAACGTTTTGCGTGAAAATGTTTTGTCCGAAAACATTTTGCCCGAAAGCGTTTTGCCTGAAAACATTTTGCTTCATCAGTGTGTGACTAACCGAAATGTTTTGCATTGCAGCAAAATGTTTTGCTTTAAAGCGTTTTTGCTTCATGAATGTGTGGGCAGCTTAACGTTGGCTATAGCTCGCCGCGATGCACTCGGTTATATGTTATAAATCATTGCAATGAATTAGTAGTAGAGAATCCCAATCAAAATAATGTCAATGAAATTATCTCTCTTGTAAAAGAAAATCGGTCAATTCATTACAAAAATGGACAACGATGGTCAGTTCGAATTAACTAAGCGATTCGCAAATCACTGGACGTTACTCCGCGCTGCAATTGGACAATTGAATTCGCTTTCAAGTGTCATCGAACTTCAAAGTCAATAAAGATGTTATGACTTACAGGAAACTATTGGGATGAAATGCTCAAACCGCGCGTTGAGCGGTTGGTCAACCTTCAAGAGAGATTTGTTTCATTTATAAGACATCGCATTTTTTAAATGGATTGGACTACAATCGTGGAAAATTGCGACGTAAAAGCTTATTATTAGAAAGGAAAGGAAGGCAAAAGAATAAAATAAAGTCAGACAACTTCTTTTCTTCCAAATATGTCGCCGTACAAATATTATAGCTTATTGCATTATAATAGAAAAGAAACGTTGATATACATATACAGGGTCACTCGCGACAACCTAAACTTCGAACTGTAACTGTAACAAAAACTCTGTGGGTAAACTGTTTTCCAATCACGGAAACGTATGTATATATATGTACTGGAGGACTAGTTCTACGGTCCACTGTTACATTTAAGTGAAAATGAAACGACCGAAAGTAACGCTTTGTATATCGGTCAGAAACTCAAGTATCAAATTCAGAAAATTTTTCATGTATATTTGTTGCTTGAAAGATATGTACACTTGTTTGCAATAAAATCGCGTACACCTTCAAAATCAAGTAGTCGAGTTTTCACCTATTTTTTTGCTTAGTAAATGGGTATTTTGAGAATTTTGTCATGTTTCGAAACATACAGGTTAGGAACGGCCGTTGAAATTATTACTATTTTACCTGATATGAGTCAGACAGTAGCTTTTCAATATGTTTATTGAAAAGCTACTGTCGTGATGTTTCACGACATTCCAAATATTTAACGGCCCGTAAATGCAATGTAATTTAATCGAAATACAATTGTCGATTGCTGTCCTATTCATATAATTTTTTTAACACTTGTCAAGACTCTTCAAAGCTCAATTTGTAATTTTCGACGTGTTGGTGACAAGAATATAGGAAAATTTATTAAAACATGGAATCCCTTGCGGTTTATAATGGATTTTTTCTTATTTCAGAAGGGCATTATCCGAATCGTAAATTGACATTTTTGGACATCTATCTCCAACCATCTTTTCCATCTGCAAATGTTTCCTCTTCCCACATATTATTTGTGCATTATAGTATTTTTATTTAAGCTATAATCATTCGCTACTGCTGTGAATCACTATTCGTCTTCTAAGTTACTCGTTTTCTGTCAGTATGAATTTGAATTGTTTTACACTGACAAATGAAATTTCAAGACCAACTTAATACAACGAAAAACAGGTGTACGCGTTTTTTTTTTTGCAAGCCACAGTAGGTCTTTCTTTGATATCTTAAAAAATATGTTTCGACGTCAACGCTTAACCAGAAAATTCGCAACGACACTCGCCCCACGTTTGTCGGAAAGAGGAAGCGCCTCTAGCGCATTTTGACACAAACCAGGGAAAGAGACGACTTGCGCCAATTCGTAACCTACCACGTAACAGAAGCCAGGTCGGTAGTCTTCTCAAAGACTAAGATGTAGATCGGAAATGGGTAACGATACTCACTCATTGGAGACGGCGTGAGAAATTACTAAAGATGTTACGGAAAAGCGCGCCACCCCCCTAACTACAATTTGTGTTGTTTTTTACTATTGATTTTTCTCTGTGTATCTACACACTAAATTGGGATAATACAGATATTACCGGAAATTTTCCAGAATACCAACATTTTCAAATGTAATAGGAGGTAGAGGTATAAAATACTTCCTGGGCAAGATAATTAAACAGGATTAAATATTAGGGACAATAACCTACTTAGTATTAATTTTCATTTTCTTATTAGATGCTTAAATTCCTCAATTTGTATTTAAATTCCCCGTTTCATGAACAGAAATTTGCATCACTTTTAAGAATATTCTTTATCATACGTGTTCATGAATTAATTAATATAACAGTAAGGTCCGATTTCATAATAGGACTTTAAATTTAAAAAATTTTTGTGCAAATCGTTTTTGATTGCAGTGAGAACCTCGAGCAGCCTCTGGACAGCTGTTTCAGCCCTGCTTGGGGCTTCTTCAGCAGAGACGTAGCTCGACATTCCCACTGCAGTGGGAAACAGCTGTCCAGAGGCTGCTCGAGGTTCTCACTGCAATCAAAAACGATTTGCACAAAATTTTTCTAAAATCTTTCATTATGCTTTGACAGCAAGCATGGCCGCCTTGCATGGGGGACTCATTAGGAGCAAATCCCGCTTCAATTTGTCTATCCTACTGCAATGTTAGGTCAAAAAGCGTCATCTGATAGTAAGATGTCGCTATTTTATATGTTCTTTAAATTTAAAGTTATTTTAACCTAAAAAAAAAATACATTTGTTTCCCTATTCTTAAATTGACTTAACGCTTCCTTAATGTCTGATTATGAAAACGGCCATAAGTCTAATTAAAAATTAATGTGTCATAAAAACAACTTTGTTACTCTTTCTCGTTTTGTTTGACTGAATAATAGTTTGATCTAAATTAGCATTGGCAATTTTAAATTGCAACATATGAAACATAAGAAGTATTTTCTTTTTCTGATCACTTCGTTTATTTATTATTCAACAACAATAACACGTTCAAACTTAAATTTAAATTTAAACTCTTTCCGAACTTATGGCAGTTTAAAACATTTCGATTTAATACCTATCAATTTTGTTAACAATTTAAATATGAAAATCTAAATTGAATTATAAAAAATACTGAATATAACAAAACCGGGTAGGTATTATTATTATTTTTATTAACATTAAACTAAAAACAATTAAGAAACTAAACACGACTTCACAAAATATAACTATATCTGAATTAATTTTATTAATAACAACTGTCATAATACATTACAAATTAAGCAGTTCTCCTTACCTGGAATTCTTATTCTATGCTTAACAGATTACCTACTCTCGTGAATGAATTTTATGACCCTGCTCATCCCCTGGTCAAGAGAGGGAGAGAGAAACGGGGAGGATCAAGTGCAGAAGGTTCCAAATTCAGACAGGCTATTTCAATAAGGCTCAAATTCCAACAGGTTTACTGTTTTTGTTTTAGATAAAACATTTTTACTTGTTTGTCCGTAGGTATAAACCGCCTGTTCGTGACCAGTTAATATTTATTGACATTTTAAAAGATATACTAGATAGTAATTATATTAAAAATGATTAAGTATTTGTCAGCGGCCATTTTAATCAACAACTTGGATGAGTTTTAGTCCGCCAGTGCCACATCAAAACCGACAACAAGTGGTATACTAAGGAAACCAAGATTATTTTACAAGAACCCAAAATTGTGCGCGGTCTCTTAAACGAACACACCGTAAAATTAGGGCAAGTCCCCCTCAAACAACAACCAGCAACCAACAACAAGAGGACTGACTTGATCCAAGCGGGTTACAAATTAATAAAGCCAAAATTGGCTGTATCCCTATCGAAGTAAGGAAACGAAAACATCGTGACAGCATTAAGAGCCAACGAAATAGCAGCTGACGTAAGGAAGACATACCAATGGCATGAAATATTAAGGTGAACGCAATTTAACCTTTCCGTTGAAATAATTCACGTACAAAAAGTTGTAATTCTCAAGACCTCACGCAGCAAAAACAGACACTGCCGGAAATTTATGACCGCCTAGATGTCTTAAAATAAACATTCAATCTGTTCTCATGCAAAGTTCGGAAAATTCACTATAACGCTTGACGCAATCATATCTAAAAATAAAAACTCCGGGCGATATTGTTTATTTAAAGTACTAAAACAAATACCGAAACAGCGAGACTTATACCATCTTTTATGGCCGGTGTATTCTAAGAAACGGTTAAAGAAGCGAGGTAACTAAAGCGAGGCATGAGGTCATTTGCGTTATAAAAATCCAATTAATTTTCGATGGAGACGATTACAAAAAATTATTTTTAACGTAATAAAAATAGAGGCGCAAAATAGAACTTAATAAACAGGTGACTTCTAAAAAGGGGTTTTTCAAACAGTACCATTGTATCAATATTGGGGCTCAATTTTAGGTCCTATACTTTTTTTTAATTATATTACACAAAAAATCTTGTCATCTGAGTTAACTATCAACATTTTAAATAAATTAGATTCATATACAATTGATTTTTAGAGGAGAGTACAAAAAGATAGTCCTATTTTCATCAGATTTAAATTGTCACCAAGATTTTATCTTATAATAGATAAACGAATACATACTTTGGATTTTCTACCAACTCATTTATGGCGGTTCCAAGAGTATCTTCATTCAGGTCTTTGTAGAAAACTGTTATACCATAACCATGCTCCTGGGCGTCCGCCATGTTCATTCTCTGATCTCCAAAAATCGGTATACCTATCAGCGGAATTCCGTAATGAATGGCTTCGATGATGCTCAAAAGACCTCCATGCGTTATTAAAATCCTCAAGTTGGGATGAGCTGAAACCTACTTGTCAAAATGTCACAAGACCAATGAAACCTCCTTACCTAAGACATCCTGCTGCGGTAACCACTTTGCAACCTTCACGTTTGCCGGTAGACCAGGCAGATCCTGATCTTCCCATTTCCACAACACCTTCATTTTCAATTTGCCAAACACTTTCAGAATGATCGCCAATTTATCAGGATGCATTTCTTTGCTCTTCAAATTTGATCCCATGCTGAAATAAACCACTCCTTCGTCGGCCTCGTCTAAGAATCTTTGCAACTCATCGGGCAGCTTATGGGGTTTCTGAACGTGAAATCCTCCGATCTCGATCATGTTTGGTACATGAGGCACCGCAGGTCTATAACTCACATGTGAGTTCACGAGAACCAACGACGTATTATAAATCAAATCATAAATATGTGGCGCGCCTGGTATGTACTTGCTCAGAATCTCGTTTTGTTTGGGAAAATACCATAAATGCGCGTAGATTTCCTCTAATATGATGGCAAACGTGTTCACAGTGCGTTGAAGGAAATTCATATTGCTAGAGTGACTCAAAAACAAAGCGGCAACGTACGACGGAGGTGCTGGATTCCCGACCAGTCGATTGGTCCAAAGGGATGAACCGATGGTGCTAAAAGCGATCGAAGGTGCTTTAAAATGGTACGCAAAACCTTGATGCGCATCGTTGAGAAACTGCTCCATTATAATCAAGTCGAAAGTCTCATTGGATTGTAACAACTTCTGCACGGTCTGTGCTCGAAACGTTTCTTCTACTAGCATGGTGCATATTTGTCCGACCATGATAGGTAGCAACAATCTTGGGGCGCTATCAATGTCGAAAAAATTCTTATCTTCTCTTCTTTCTGCAAAAGAAATTTAAGTTGTTTGTTATTTGATTTCCTGTTTGGTTTTTAGACAACAAATGGTTTTTATCAAAACAAAAAACTTAAAGAATCAGTGGACTCTTGTGCAGATAAATGATATAAATGAAAATACATCACCGACACTAACAAATAAGAAGATTGCTGCAGTAACTATTAATCGCGCTCGTGTTCATAAGTTCAAAGTAATGCAACAATGCAATATTCAGTACCACTGGTAGACAGAATAAATTATATTATTATTATTATTATATTATGATAGTTCACATCCTCTATTCTGTGAAGCCGACACTATCTACTACTTTTTTACTCTAAGGATCGCACGTTTCTAACTCGCAGGCATGCGTATTCTTCTCGAAAATATATTCTTAATTTACGATTGGTCGGTTATCGCACGTAGTCTTTATTTTCGCGTACGCATTGTCCATTACAGCCTCCTAGAGCATTGCTTGGGCAGACTGTGGAAGAAAGCGGTTGTGCTAGGTTTCGTTTGGCTAATGTGTGGACATAACTCGAATAGGTTTCGCCGGTTTTGAAAACAACTCTTCTATCGCTCTCAGCTTATCGTCCCCTCAAGCTCTCATCGTCGTTATTCTTTTGTCCCGATCGACTACGTTTATTGCCGGCCCTTTCTTCGCCGATGAAGCTTTGCGTGTAAGTCATCCGATTCAAGCCTCGGTTTCCTGGGATAACGGCGCTGTAATATAATTTCATAATCAAACTAAAGGAGACTTTAAAATTAAAGTCACAGTCAGATGTCAAAAGAAATGGGAAAACATCGTTATTTTGACATAGGGATGTGGCTTTTATTTTAAAGACTCCTTTAGTTCGATTATGAAATCGGTTTTCTAGAAAATTGAAAGTGCCATCTCATATAAAAATAGTAAGTTTTTTTCTAAATATTTAAATAATTAGTAACGTCAGATCAAAATAGAACATTATGAAATATACATCCTCATCCTCGGTAGAGACGTCCTGACCTCACCCTCTCTGCTTCTGATGACGAACACGGCCGAGCCCGAAAACGTTAAAGAAACCAGTAAACCACTGATCGAGGATTCAAGTTTTTAAATCTTCGAAATATACAAAATAAATGCACATTGTCCAGTATTCTTACCTCATCTTTAATTTAGCAACGTCGTGATTAAATTCTCTCTCACTCTCTTGCTTATGAAATTGACATAAAGCTATATGGTTTACTTTTATTTTAATCTGGGCTCTAGTTAGAGACGGTATTAATCATGAGATGAGAATATGGGCCATTGTCGCTTTTTCTTGCTTATTTAACGTCAAGGTATGTCATTTTTTAACGCCACATGACGTCATTTACTATCATATTACGGCCGTTATATTACGGTGCCGTTCTCCTAGGAAACCAAGGCTTTACCGAGCAAGTATTTAGGCAAAGAACTAAAGGTCATAGTGTCGATCGTCTCTTTACCGGACAACGGGCAAAACTGAAGAAATTCTACAAGCCGTAAAAATCTTAGAGCTCAACTAGGCAAATTGCAGTGGATTTTAACATTTTAACATACCACATCAAGTAATAATAATAATAATTTTTATTGACCATAACAACACACCATATAAAACTGTTTGTAGGTTTAAACATGAAATTCTTGGTCATTAGAACCTGGGTCAGCGTCCAAGTCTCAAAAAAATGATGAACTAAAGAAGGGTGCGGTGTTAGCAACAAAGATATCTGTCGTCTCGGTGAATAAGTGGTTAATTCGAAATTTGTCCAAAATGAGTTGAATGGATTAGGAGAAGCGGGGATATAGTTTCCTCGTAGTGTATGTGAAGCCTAGAGAGACAATGGCTTGAAAAAGAGTTAATTGTGATGTGAGTAAACTGATTTATTAAAAAAAATCCTATTTTACACAACTTTTCAGTCTAAAAGTAGTGCTTTGAAAAGTAGCGAAATCTGACTTAACCTTAATTCAACTTTTAATCGTTGCTTGAAGTAATGCAAAGTTAAGCTTTTCAAATTTTGAGGCATATCGTTGTATACTTTAGCAATGTAATAAGAAAACGACCGGTGAAACAAAGCTGTATGATAGAGAGAAAGGGTTCGCAGACCTGTACTTCGGATGTTGATATAGTGCACGTCGGTGCGAACACTGATTCTGTCATACAAATATTGTGGACATTTAGTAGATATTATTTTAAGAAAAAAGAAACTACCACGTGAAAGTGTCGCCTCTGAGCCATGTTAAACCAATTAGCCCAGTCGAAAGTGTGAGAAATATGGCTACGTCGTTTTATACCATATATGAGACAAAGACAAGCGCTTTGGATTCGTTGTACACGCCGTTTGTCTATGCTATCAAGACATGGTCCATAAACAACGTGGCTAATGATTCACAAAGCTATTTACGCGTACGTACACTTAAACTATCCCTACTACCAAATAAACTTTAACTTCGCCAAACGTCTTACCAACGATGTTAATGACGATGTTTGAATCGGAACTTCGTATCAAGAAATAAACCTATGTTCTTGACACAGTCAACTATACGCAAAGGAACACCCCCAATATCCAAGGAGATTTGTGTGGTAACAGCCGCTCTATGTTTATCCTTACAGAAGACCATAACTGAACATTTAGAGGTATTAAGTCTTAGGCCATGTTTTAATACTAAATCAGAAAGTTTTCTTAAATCGGAGTTCATCTGATCAACGGCATTATGTAAAGTATCTAAAGGAAAGAAGTGTAGGAGTTGTGTATCATCTGCATACATAACTTAAATAATTTCTAAAAAACTTTAGGCATTTCTAAAAAACTTCACGCAATTACTATCAAATCCCATATAGTGCAAAATAGTTAGAAGCATTTTATGATTTATCATATCGAATTCTATAAAAATATAAGTACCATCCTTGGATAATTCATATTTCACAAGTTCTTCAGCCTGTGGATAATGAGTGACGGATGGAGTTTTGTAGGTTTATAATAAACCAATTGAAAATGAGCGCCAATTTCCTCCAGAATGTGATATGGATTGAAGAGTGCAAATTCACTAATGGTGGGTCCTTCAATCGGCATTATTTATAAAATTTTGAATAATATATAAAGTTTTGTAATTCAGGAGATAAAATTTAGATCCTTATTTTCCTAATATATTCTCAAAATCTTACTTTTTTGTACGTAGTTACGTAAATTATCTAGTGACAAACATTCTTACTTGATAATATGTAGAGAGCGGGACTTGGTATATGTACCGGTGGAAGGGAGTAGGAGCGATCTTGCGTTGATTTGAATGTAATAGGACTGTGATTCAAATCAACACAGGACGCGAAAGCGCGACCGCTTGCTCTTACTTCTCCCTTCCACCATCACATCTACCAAGTCCCGTTCTGTAATAATATGTTATAATAATTATACATTGTAACGGCCGCCTTAAGAATTGGCAACAATGCTCCAGAATTCAAGTAATGCCCACGACCAATTAATATGTTTGTCGAGATTGGCGCAATATGTGAGCAGCTGACAATACGCTCTGATTCGTTATAAAATGTTTTCTTGTTCTCTTTGGTAAAATACCATCTGTTTTGTTTGTTTAATTTGTTTTAAGTGTTAACTTTCTTTTATTAAAACGCCAACCCCAAAATCCCTGAGTGATAAAAAACTCTTATAACTTCATATTTAGTGAATTGATTTCAAATTAATATCTATTGAAAATTCCCGTCTACCATAAAAAAACGCGCGACGTCCACAAATGTGCTTTGGTCTTGAACTTCGACCACTTAAATGAGGGCCAAAGTTATTAAATTTAATAAGTTCTTATAAGGACTTATTTTTTAGCAAAAAAAAACAGACTGAAAGTGACACATTAGTCAAACATAGTCGACAATGCCCACCAGTGGCTGAAGCTCCGTATAGGACACCTTGGACTCCGAGAAACACATTAAAAGAGCAAATACAGGAAATGTTAGACGAAGGAATCATTCATGCTTCAACAACTCCATGATCTGCTTCTTGTTTAATGGCCGAGAAAAAAGCATCAGTGCAAGGAGATTTGAAAATGCGAGTCTGTGTAGATTATGGAGATCTTAATTCAGGCACAAAACGAGATTTCTACCCAACAGCTAACATCCAAGAAACACTTAACCAACTGAATGGAGCTTCTTTCTTCTCGACTTAGCCAGTGTTTACTTGCACGTCGACTCAGAAGAAGATGTTGAGAAAACGGCCTTTTCAACTCCGGGTGGACATTACGAATGGGTGCTGATTCTTTTCGGTCTTGCAAAAATGCAAATACAACGTCGACTCGGCAAATATTGACGAATGTCGTGATTAGCGAAAACAAAACAAATCCCACAAATTTACAGGATTCCTTTAATGAGAGTCACACAGCCACTAAATGCAGAGTAAGAAGAAAATAGAACTGAAAGCGAAATAACCGGAAATAATGATAAAACCATTTAAGAATAGCAAAAAATCAAAGAGACCGTTTTCTAAATATCCTTGAAGTAGCACTTTTAAGTAAAAAAAAGTAAGTGTTAAGAATTAGACACTTCAGTTTCAGAATAACTTCATTTTTTTTTCAAAGAAAAAATATTAATTATACTGGGTGACTCAGAATAAGAGTCCGAACCATCACCCGCCGGTCGTACACAGAAAAAGAAAACAAAAAAGTCTATATGCATAGGAGGTCTAATATCCATAGTTTTTGAGATAAAATGCATTGAACATTCGAATATAAATTGGTTGATGGGCACTAGTACAGCCGTATTGCGTCACTAGAGCAATGAACTAGTGGAATAGAATGAAATACTAGCTTTTAAACTGCAAGAAGGTGATGAAACAAAAAATGAGCACATTAAAAAGTCCATATGCAAGGAACTCGTGAAGATCCATTTATTTCAGACTACGTCCTAACAGAAAGAGACAATGAAAGAAATTTTAGACAACATCCTAACAGAAACAGGCAATGAAATATTGTCATTGCTGAATGTACAAGCAACTGAAAACTCACCTACCTTATATATGATGCATTGAACATTCGAATATAAATTGGTTGATGGGCACTAGTACAGCCGTATTGCGTCACTAGAGCAATGAACTAGTGGAATAGAATGAAATACTAGCTTTTAAACTGCAAGAAGGTGATGAAACAAAAAATGAGCACATTAAAAAGTCCATATGCAAGGAACTCGTGAAGATCCACTTATTTCAGACTACGTCCTAACAGAAAGAGACAATGAAAGAAATTTTAGACAACATCCTAACAGAAACAGGCAATGAAATATTGTCATTGCTGAATGTACAAGCAACTGAAAACTCACCTACCTTATATATGATGCAGATGGTAAAATTTCAGTTCAATTCATTGACAATTAAAACCAAGGACAACTAAGCAATGGGGAAGAAAACAACCCAAAAGTAGAATAATCGGCGATAAAAGTACACCGGCAGTAGGAGCCTAAAAGGGAAAAATAAAACCAAACACGTAGAAAGCAAGTCAAATTAACCGACGACAGAATCTTACCTGGATAATACCGACCAGGCCGCGTAGAAGCGCGTAAAACACGCGGCTTTGACGACGAAATAAATCGTTATAACCAGCCAAGCGGCCGTGGAATTTTATCTCACTCCGGTGGAATAAATCACACACAACGATAGAACACCAGCAACAAAACGTGTGGTTCACTGGAAGTTTCAAACAAGAATCAACATGTTGCCGTATTTGGCCGCAGAGCAGGAATGGGAAAAACACAACCGAAAAGACAGAGACCAAGAATAAACCACCAATCAGTCGAAAACGTGACATGATTGAGACCGAATGAATTGATAGGTCGCAGGTTGTGGAAGGGGCCTGGGTTTGAGCGAGACGGATCGTAAAAACATGTTGAAATCCGCGCAAAAAAACACAGACAGAACGGCGTCAACCGGACTTTATTGGATAGAATTAAATTCAGTGAAAATAAAGCGATCTGCCAGCCAATATGGAGTATCCAACAAACCAGTCCATCATATTTTTACATGCTTTTTGAAAACTGAAAGTAACAGTAGATGATCTGCAACTGGTTCCCAACGCAAAACTAACGCCCATGATGACCGTTTCATCATCTTAGAAAATTGGTGAGATCGGTGTGCTGCAGTTATAGAAATCAAATAAAGACTTCATTACGTCCGAAATCTCAATGTAAGAGAATGGACTGTTAAACGGAGACTTGGTGCAACAAATCTCAAAAGTCTCAGAGCTGCAACAGACCTGGAACTTCTTAGGTGTCATCGCGCAGCGCGACATCACTTTTCCAGAAACCATGAGCACAGGGAAGAAAACGAATGGGGGCGCGTTTAGTATACAGATGAATCCAGGTTTTGCCTGCGTTCTCCAGATGATCGTGAAAGAGTATGGCGAAGGCAAGAAGAGCGATTTGTTGAGTCAGCTACGAAGGGAGTTCAGTTATGGTGTGGGCAGGAATTTCTTTAGAAATACATATCATTCCAAGAGGTTCCTTAATTGCTGTCGGGCACATCGACAAAGATGGGGTTATGTTAAATGTTTAGTTTACAAGGATCCTCCAACAACAATCGAAGATAAACACAGAATAAGAAAGGCTTTCGCAAACGTTACTTCAGAGATGCTTCGACACCAAGGAACAAATTTTGTTAAAAGGACGAGAAAATGTTTTGCTGTAGAAGGTTGTACATTTGAACATTAACTGAGTTGAAATAACTTTTTTCTCTGAGGTGTTTTATTCCCAATTATAACATAGATTTTTGTTAAATTTGTTTTCTTTTCTTAACTTTGCCGAGATTAAGGTAATTTTCAAAATGTAACAATACGACAATGAAGTGCTTATTTAAAAACATCCTGTGTGGTATATATAATTATTGTTTACGACTATTATTTGTTAAAACAAACGAAACAAGTGAAATTCTCCTACCATACCGTCTTAATGAGATAGAAAAGTTTTTGGTGTTTTTCTGAAAAGTTTTGTTTTCTAAGGTGGCAAAACTCTAAGGGCTGCCCCAGGCGAGTCACTTAGTCGCGCCACCGACTAGCGCCACAAAGTTTCTTTCTGCTAAACTCAAGTGCAAACGACCAAACGCACGCCATGCTCGCTGGTCTGAATTGGTTACTCTAGAAATGCAAGGTTTTAATACTAAAGCGACATCTCGTCGCTCTGCGGCAATATCGAGTGACCCGTCTGGACCAGCCCTTAGCTTAGACAATCGCAAAGAGAAGGAAATTTTCTATCAAAATCCATCGTTAAAAATATATCATGTAATTAAAAAAAAAGTTATTATTTTCAACATCCACGCAATACTAAAGTAAATTGTTATAGTTCGATTTGCCCGAACCGTTCTGGCAACTACGCTTCCGCGTTTGGCTTATTGGTGAACTTAGCAACATCTCTCGGAAATGTCGTTTATACACCGTTTGCAATACTAGCTCATTATTGGTCTGTCTGTGAAGAGCAATCACGCAAATCTTGATAAGTAAAAAACGACGAGCTTCGAGTTAGACATGGAATTAAGGGTTTATTGAACAGATAACACAGCGACATCTTACGATCACTTTTCGACCTGACATTGCAGTAGGATAGACAAATTGAAGCGGGATTTGCTCCTACTAAGTCCTAATAAGTCCGCCATGCAAGGCTGCTCGAGGTTTTCACTGCAATCAAAAACGATTTGCACAAATTTTTTTTAAGGGTTTATTATTGAGTTGAATCATCTGGTGAGGCCTGATTCATTCATTCCTCATGTAATATGTCATAATATATTAGAAATTAATTAATCAGACCTTACCAGATAATGCAACTCAATAATAAACCCTTGAATCCATTTCTAACTCGAAGTTCGTCTCTTCATGTTATAGCCGCTCTATATAAGTGCTTTTCATATATTATTTTTGAAGTGAAATTAAAAATCAAATGGAAAATCAGACACCTAGAGACCCTTTAGTTAGAGTCCGGCAAAATCTTGTCATCTGTCAACAAAAAAGTACCGTCAGTGTCAGAAATTAACCCGTAACATTACCTAATCTTACTATCTTATTTTCAAAGTCAAATTTAAGTGTTGGCGCCAAACTGCATTTACATTCTCTCTTATGATTGGCTGAACACAATATCTGCGAACTTAGCAGCGCATATGATTAACGATTCCAACCGTAAATAATTAATCGGAACTTCGAAGGTTATAAGTTCGTGCACAGAACTGCATCTTTCATAAATCTGTATCTGACATACTTACAATTTTTCTGTAGCTTACGAACTTATGGATTTACGAAATTACGACTGGATGTGCAGAATTGCAGCATTAATTTAAGTTACAAACGCCAACGATTCGGGTTAATTTTAGGATGATTGAAGAGTTTTATTGCTTTTTGACCTAAACTCGAGTTGTTTTATAGGTACGGACCTTTCTCAATTTCTGTAATATTCTGTAATGTTATTTGTTTTAGCCGTGTAGGCTATGTCTCCGGATACATCCAGTTTTTGGCAGGCAGTCTTTTAAAGGAATCACAACTTCTTGACCAATTCTAACAGATTTTATATCTTTAATTGTTTGTGCAGTAGGCTCTTGGTGAATTTTGAATAAATTGCAATAAAAGAATACTTGTATTTGTATGGTAAGATAAGTTTACAGAAGTAAACCACTCGTACTTTTGCACAAGACGGTCATAAGTAAACTAACTCCCTTTTGTCGGTTCCCATGAATACCCAAGAGAGAGAGTCCGTTCCCATTACAGTATTTAACTGTTTCACAATTTTATTTCAGTAAATCTGACATATAATAATAATAATAATAATAATGTATTTATTTTCAAATAAATATAATAGTGTATAAGATTGTGAACATAATAAGCTTATAGTAAATTTATATTTATTTGGAAACCACTAGGCGCGGTTCATTAGGCAATTCATGGACTGAATAATGTTCTGCCACCGAAACCTGGGAATCTCTAGTTCAGATATTTTGAGTCAGTGCCTAAACCTAATATAAAAATACAGGGTGTTCATGGGAAGCCGCTACAATGGCTAACTTTCTTATTTGAATTTTTACGAAGTAACTTAAATTAGGAAAGATTTAGGACCTTTCCTCTTCGGTTTTATGGTACTTTCAAAAAAACAAATGATAATCAGGTTTTCCAGATTTTCAATTGTTTTCAACTTTTTTAAATGGAATGTTAGGTTTTTTATCATCGCATCGCGTTCGGGATGTCAAATTAATTATGTCTCTGAAATATCATCTCCCAAAGCCTACTATTTTAGAAATGATTTAGTAACAAAATCTTGGCGTTCACGGGAAATGGCTACAATAGCTAACTTTTTTATTTGAAATTTTACGAAGTAGCTTAAATCAGGAAAGTTTCAGGACCTTCCCTGCTCGATTTTATGGTTCCTTCGAAGAAACAAATGTGTGATTAGGTGGTTTTAAATCTTTCTTAGTGTTTTTAAGTTGGTAGCGTACTGAAGATGGCAGCTTAGCTGCCGAAAACGTATCTACGAATATACTTAAAACTTATTGTGGGCGTAGGTTAATTTCAATTTTCTCTTAAACCACAGTCTCCTTTACTATTTTAATTTAAGTTACTTCGTAAAAATACAAATAAGAGAGTTAGCTATTGTAGCGGCTTCCCACGAACACCTGTATATCTAAAACTACTATGATTCTGTGAAGAGGTTACAACAAATGTTTAATGTGAGTATGCATGAGTAAAGAACATTTTATATATGAGAAATAATAAAGAGCAGAGGAGACTGGAGAAATATGATACGAAATGTAAAATTAAAGTTATATTTACTGCTTATTAAACAATAGGCTACGGAGTCTTTTTTTAAACAGGAAGAGGAGGAAGATATTTGAAATTAGAGGACAGACTGTTATAGACAGAATAGATTTGATAACTAAACGAACGTTCGAAAAGAGCAGTTCTGTGGATAGGTGGATTTAATGTACCCTTAAATCTAATATTGACATTGTGGACGTCCTCACCGAATCTGATTTTTCTATATAAATAAAGAGGCATTTGATCGGTGATAATTTTATGGAAGAGACAGGAACTTGATAAAATTCTTCTATGGAGCATATTTAGCCATCCAACATCTCAAAGTTTCTTAAATATTCGGTCAAATTTACGTATGCCGTAGATAAGCCGCAGGCAAGAGTTGTGTACTCTTTGAATTTTAGCACACGTATCTTGTGTTAAGCAAACGCCGTAAATTTCTGAGCAGTAATTAAATTGAGAGACTACTAGAGCATCACAGAGTAAAATTTTAGTTTGCAGTGATAGAAATTGACGGTGAGGATAAATAAGCTTGAGTCTTTTTCTAATTCCATTATGAATTATATTTTATTATTTACTGTATTTAGTTGTGTCAGGAATTCGTTTATTTATCTTTCTGCCTTTTACCCAAGAGTAATTAACTTAACAAACATAAGTTTTACCCAAACAGAAACACAACTTTTAGAGAAAGGATTCAAACATTGTCCAAATATACACACACAAAGAGACTTAGACAATTTGTTAACATAGCAGCAGCCTTCAGCACAAAACAAAAATTTAGAAAAACAACAGATCATAACGTACATTAGAAAACATAAAAACAAAATTCACTTTATTAACTCCATTAAAGAAAAACACACTATCAAATCCATTAAAGATAAAATACATAACGATAACCTTATCACTTGCAAAGCTGATAAAGGTAACACTGTAACCATAATAAACAAAGCTGAATATGTTGAGAAGATTAACGATTTACTTGCCTCAGAGGAATTCAAAATACTAAAAACGGATCCCACAAACAGATACCAACAAGACATCAAAAAACTAACAAAAAACTTTCCCGAGACTAAAACCAAAAAACTGCACTTAGTGAATCCCAGTGCTCCAGTTCTCTACGGACAAACTAAATTGCATAAAGAAAATACACCCATACGCCCTATTGTTTCATACATAAACGCTCCAGCCTACAAACTATGCAAATATCTGAATAATGAACTATTGCAAACTATAGAACTTCAACTAAAATAGTAAAGGAGACTGTGGTTTAAGAGATAATTGAAATTAACCTCCGCCCACAATAATTTTTATATCCGTAGATACGTATTTCAGCAGCTAAGCTCCCATCTTCAGTACGTTACCAACTTAAAAGCACTAAAAAATGTCTAAAAACATTTTTATGATTTTGTCAGTGTGATTAGGTTTTTTTTAGACATTTTTTAGTGCTTAAGAAGCTAGAAGTTATCAAAATACCTAATAATGTAAATTAATCTCTTTTGACGTTAAAAGCCTATTTACCTCGATACCTACAGATAAATTAAAGAGCATATTAATTGAAAAAATCAACAATAGTAAAACCGACGAACGGAAAAAACAGCTCTTCCCGGAAGTGCTAATTATAAGTATACAACAGAATTATTTCAAATTCCAAGAAAGGTTTTACACACAAATCAACGGCTTACCTATGGAGAGTCCACTAAGCCCTCTGCTAATGGAAATTTTTATGATTTCGAAGAAAAACTTTTCAATAGTAATCATAAACATATCAAACACGTACAATTTTGGGCTAGGTATGTCGACGATATTTTCTCCAGATAAAATAGCGATATCTTACGATCGCTTTTTGACCTGACATTGCAGGGCTGAAACAGCTGTACAGAAGCTGCTCGAGATTTTCACTGCAACCAAAAACGATTTGCACAATTTTTTTTTTAAATGATATTTTCTGCGTCTGGCGAGGAACAGAAAGACAAATAAACGAATTCCTGACACAACTAAATGCAATAAATAATAAAATAGAATTCACAATGGAATTAGAAAAAGACAAAGAACTAAACTTCTTAGATTTAACCATCGCACGAGATAACAATAAACTATCGTATAGCATTTACAGAAAACCCACGTACACAGACACTATCCTACACGCAAAATCTAATCAAAATTGGAAAATAAAATTGGTAGCCTTCCACAGTTACACACACAGACTGTTTAACATACCACTAAGTGAACAAAATTTCCAAACAAAAATACAAACAATCAAAGCCACTGCGAAAAATTACGGATATAAAGGAAGTTTAATAGACAAAATGATTAAAAATAAACAAAAAAAGTTACTAAAACAACAATTTTATCAAGCAGTAAATAATAATGACCCCAATAAAACTTGGCATTATATAAATTACTTTGCACCTTTCAATAACAAAGACACCTCAACTCTAAAACAAATAGACCTCAAAATAGTCAGTGTGAATAAAGGCAATCTCGGTACTATGCTTGTCAACAACAAACAAAAGACTACAAAGTTAGAAAAAACAGGTGTCTATCAAATAAACTGTGAAGCGACCTATATCGCACAAAGTGGTAGAAAACGAAAAACTAGATTAGATGAGCATAAAAAGCAATCAAGCGTATATCAAGAACTTCGGATTCGCAGAACATTGCATTGATAACAACCACTTCTTCGATATAGATGACTGTAAATTATTACACCATGTACAAAAAAGCAAAAAATTAAGCTTACTCGAAGTTTTAGAAATAAAACGGGCTATTTACAATAATAAACAAGTAACCAACAATTACATTGAATTTCTGAACACACCAATTATAGATCAATACTGGGAACTAAGGAAGGACTTGGCCTGTAAAATAATAATAATCATAATAATAAAATATACGATCTGGCTAATAATTACGATCATGTAAATGTTTTATTTTTTGCGTAAATACCGTTATTTCTGTAAAAGACTACACGTGGGAAGGAATTCATCTAAAATTGAGGAAAAAAAGAAACATTAATCCTTTACTTTTTAATCACATGTTCAGCTTAGATTTAACGAAAACCAATTGCGAAGCCACGGACAAGGGGGTACAACCAATTCCGAAGGAGCGAGAGGATAATTATCTCAACCTTAGCAACTACATACAAATTAATCCTGTTGATATGAATTTTCTAATGAACACGTTATTGACAAAAATACCTTAGCTTTTAATATTAAAACATTCGCTGTTCAAGATCTAAATCTGCTCATCTTGAAGGACTATTGCATGAACTATACTATCCTGAAATAGTTTGCTTGACTGAGCATTGGTTGTCATATGATGAACTTCCATACATGTACCTTAGTGAGTATACCTTAGTTAATTGTTATTGAATAGATAAAACAGCGACATCCTACGAACGCTTTTTGACCTGACATTGCAGTAGGATAACAAATTGAGGCGGATTTGCTACATAATAAGCTACCCCATGCAAGGCGGCTATGCTTGCTGTCAAAGCATAATGAAAGTTTAAAAAAAAATTGTTGCAAATCGTTTTTGATTGCAGTGAAAACCTCGAGCAGCCTCTGAACAGTTGTTTCAGTCCTGCTTGGGGTTTTGTCAGCAGAGACGTAGCTCGAAATTCCCACTGCAAACCAAAAAGAACTTGACCAATTCATTCACAAATGCGATGTAATAGTGGTCAATAAATAAAACAGCGACATCCTACGATCGCTTTTTGACCTGACATTGCAGTAGGATAACAAATTGAAGCGGATCTGTTACATAATCTTAAAACTTTTGATTGTTAATTAATTTCACTTTAAACTCTTGTAACTTTTTAGTTATTGCTTTTTTACCAAAAATGTATTAAGAAATAATCTTTGATCTCCACTAGCTACCCTTTTAATCTCCTCCGTAGATTATGAGACACCCAGTACATATGAAAACTTGGATAAGAAACAAAATGTAACAGGAATATTCTTTGATCTCTCCAAGGCGTTTGATCCGTTGAATCATAATATTATATAACAAAAATGGAAGCCTACGGTGTGCGCGGTACAGTTTTGAAGATGTTTCAGTCATACTTGAGTGACCGTATCAAATTGCTACATTAACATCAGAGTCTAATGGTACAATTAATACATATCGATCGTTAGAATCACCTATTCATCGTGGAGTTCCGCAGGGATCAATTTGAGACCAACATTATTTCTAATTTATGTCAATGATTTGTCCTTATCATTAACATGTAACCGACTTTCTCAATATGCGGATGATACAAATGTAATCATTTCTGACGGATGCATAGCCAATATCTCAAAAGCGTAATATTGTTTAATAAATGAAGGAATGGTGTATATCTAATAACCTTAGCCTTAATATGAAAAAAACCAACGTTTTGACAATCTAAAAACAACTAATTATAGCATTTATGTTAAACACAAAAATTCATCTTTACCTGCCTCAAATGTTGTCAACTTTTTAGGTCGTCATGATGACTGGGAACAGCACTGCCATAAATTAAATAAGAAGTTCTGCTTTAAACAACTTACGATTGAATGTAGGAATAGAATCACTAAAGGCATTTTATTTTGCATACGTAGAATCTAAGTTACGCTACGGCTTAAGATTCTGAGGGTCCTGCAGTTACATCACGAATGTATTTATATTTCAAAAAGGGATTGAATACTCCATGTAGACCGCTATTTAAACGGTTAGGTATACTACCGCTAGCTAGTTTATATATTTTAGAATTGCCGTTTTCATAAAGCAACATGAGCATTTATATCCCCGAAACTTATACATGTAACATTATGAGTATCAGATACCGCAACGATTTCTGTATTCCAAGACATAAATCTACATTTTTTCAACCGGCGCACATTATAAAGCAATAAAGGTCTTTGACGCACTACCTTCATCAATTAAAAACACTAACCTGAAACACTTCAAAATTTTAGTTAAAGCTTTTCTTTGCGAAAAAATTTTTTATCATATAAATGAGTTCATCACTGTTTGACTCTATGATAACTAATGCTCTATTGAATACAAATAAATACAAGTAAATTATCCCTTGCATTGATATCCATTTAAACATTAAAAATTATTAAAATTATGAACTGTAAATCAATTTTATTGTGCTTTGCTTTTAAGTGTAACAGTGATATATTTATTTGTCTTAATTTTATTATTTTTAGATAATTGTATTCTCTCAGATTTACAATGTCCGTGTCTTTTGATACGTGATAATAAAGCATTATTATTATTATCATTAAAATATTACTGCAGGGAGTAACTTTTACTTGTTAATTAATTTCACTTTAAATTCTTATAATTTTTTTTTATTGGATTTTTACCAAAAATTTATTAAGAGAAAAGCTTTAATTTGAACTTCTCCAGCTACCCTTTTAATCTCCCCCGTAGGTTATGAAACACCCAGTATTTGTGAAAAGTAAATTAAGTCATATAAGCTTGGAAACTATTTGCCTTAAGTTACTAAAATGCTTCCAAAGTCGATATAAAAGCTGTTTATTAATTCATCAACAAAAATACTTTCCAAACTTATATTTTAATAGTCACTAAGATCATGTGAACAATCCGTTACAAATTATATCTATTAAAAAAAAATTGTCCAAATCGTTTTTGATTGCAGTGAAAACCTCGAGCAGTTTCTGGACAGCTGTTTCAGCCCTGCTTGGGGCTTCTTCAGAAGAGAAGTAGCTCGACATTCCCACTGCAAACAAAAACGACTTGTCCAATTTATTCGCAAATGCGATGTAAGAGTGATGAACAGATAAAATAGTGACATCTTACGATCGCTTTTTGACCTGACATTGCAGTAGGATATTGCCTGCTTGGGCTGAAACAGCTGTCCAGAGGCTGCTCGAGGTTTTCACTGCAATCAAAAACGATTTGCACAAATTTTTTTAAAAAACTTTTATTATGCTTTGACAGCAAGCATGGCCGCCTTGCATGGAGGACTTATTAGGAGCAAATCCCGCTTCAATTTGTCTATCCTACTGCAATGTCAGGTCAAGAAGCGATCGTAAGATGTCGCTATTTTATCTGTTCATTACAAATTATATCTGCAATGTTAGGTCAAAAAGCGATAGTAAGATGTCGCTATTTTATATTTTCAACAAATTATATCATTTTGTAAGAGAACGATAAATTAAACGGTCTGTTGCTATGGTAACAACCAATCAAAAAGCTTTATGATTGGTTGTTACTATAACAACAGACCCTTACATTTAACACGAATAAATTAAATAAAACACTATTTTAGTATATATCACTATATTTAACACAAGAATTGTGACTGCAGTTTCGGCATACAATACCATTATCAAACTAAAATATTTTAACAAAACTTCAACTTAAAACTAGCGCTAAAACGGTAGAGGTGTAGTACTGAGAATTCTAATTTAATTTAAATTTAAGCAGGGTTCAAAGAGGGGCGTGTACATCAGGTCGGTTTGGTCGTTAAGCAGAATCACGTTCGGGTTTCTTTTTGCTTTATGGATATCAAGTGATTCCAGGAGGTTCAATTTACTACCTTTGTTTTCGAAATGATGTATTTTAATATTATTATTGAGGAAAGTATGATTATTTTCTAATAAATGGTTAGCAAACTGGTAGGGCGTTTCATACCTGCATAAAAGAACATTGAAGACAGACTCCACATTTGCACATTTCCGCATTGCGTAAAAATGCAACGCGACGGATTATAAGGCCTAGCACATAAAATGCGTTCAATTAAATCCGTTATCGAGATGGCTTTGAACTTGCTTTTATTTTATACCGGCATGTCGTAGCTTAGTACGTATATTGAATAACTGCGAACTGTCAGCGGTGTTTACTGTCAAAGGTTTTGTTTACATTTTCGAAGTATTGTGTACCGTTATTTGTGTTGTTGCTTTAATTCCTTTAAAAAAACAGTTCTTTTGGGAACTAAACTGCCGAGAAATGTTTACTACTGAACATAGAGTGTTTATGTTAGAATCGTATTTTCGAAATGGACGTAAAATTGACGGCAATTGGGTATATTCTAGACCAGATTGTTTAGAAGAGTTCAGAGCTAAATTTCCGGAGTTGATTATTGACTACAACCATTTTAATGCTACGCTGGATCGATGTGTTACGCTATTTCGTGAAACTGGAGGTGTCTTAAGAAAGGAAGGTTCTGGTCGTCCTCTTAAACGAAGTCAACAGGTTATCGATGATGGACGAGAAATCATGCAAAATAACCCAAAAACAACTGTTCGACAATTAGCGCAACAAATGGAAGTTTCAGTTGGACAATCTCATGCGATGTTAAGAAAGGATTTACATTTATATCCTTATCGACTAACAGCAGTTCACGAATTGAAAGACATTGATATACCGCAGAGGTTAGAATTTTGCCAATGGTTTATAAACACTTTAAATAATGATGACGATACCCTACGGATGACTTTCTTTACTGATGAATCGTGGTTCTATTTGTCTGGATATGTAAATTCGCAGAATATGAGATCTTGGAATTCAGATAATCCTCATATGTTTGTTGAACGTCCATTGCATCCTGAAAAAATTGGTGTATGGGCCGCTATAAGTGGCAGACGATTAATTGGACCAATTTTCTTTGAAGGTGTTTATAAATATATAAATCATAAAAATAATCTTTAAACTTATATTCGCATGTTAATTTTTAGGTACGCTTAATGCAACAAGATACCGAAATGAAATTTTAAATGAATTTTTGGAGAACGTTCACGATGATGAGTTAGAAGGTGGTTACTTTCAACAAGATGGTGCAACACCCCACTGTACAGCAGAAACATTGGCCATGCTTCATGAATTTTATGATGACCGAATTATAAGTCGCAACACTCCAACACCATTTCCTTCGAGGTCGTGCGATTTAATACCTTGTGATTATTTTATATGGCCTTACCTTAAAAATTCAATATTTGCAACCCCTATGAACAATCTAGAAGAACTACAGCACCGAATAAGGCAAAAATTTGAAGAAATTAATCAAAATCCGAACTTGTTAGAAAATGTAGTCGTGAGTTCCCTTAAACGTAGAGTTTTAAAATGTTATGAAGTAGGTGGTGGGCATTTTAAGCACCTTTTGTAAAAAATAAATGTTTTCGTTAATTGCATTCGCTTATTCAATTTATAGAAAATCATAAATGGGTATAAAAAGTTGGGTTATGTTTATTATAATCATGTGGCTTAAGTTAACGCGACTTCGTAAAATTTGCATTTGACATAAGCCAAAAGAACTGTTTTTTAATGGAATTAAAGCGACAACACAAATAACGGAACACAATACCTCGAAAATGTAAACAAAACCTTTGACAGTAAACACCGCTGACAGTTCGCAGTTATTCAATATACGTACTAAGCTACGACGTGCCGGTATAAAATAAAAGCAAGTTCCAAGCCATCTCGATAACGGATTTAATTGAACGCATTTTACTTAGATACAAAGTCGCGCAACAATCGCGAAACATTGTTGCGCGTCAAAATATCGAAACTGTTTCTATACATTATTGCATGTCCACGCTTATGCTGAGTTCTGTATACGCAAAATATTTCTTGCTGATTGTTTTTGATTGGTTGTTTTTTTTGAAAGAACCAATCTGAAATCGATTCGAAATAAACATTTAGCCTACCTATCCGGATGTATGTACGTTCAATGCAAAACGACATAAGCGACATTTTCTATAAAATTGGAAATTTACCATTAAATGACAGCGCTGAACGCAATAATTAATATAATTTTTACCATTTGAGTGTTAAGTGAATAGAAATTTAGTTACTTATATCCGATAGATTTGCGTTTTTTTTTTGTTTTTAGTTTTAAATAAATTAATGGCAATTTTTCCCAATATTTCTTGTTTGAAGCGTATTAGAATAGTAAAAAGACAACCACTAACATTAATGCATTAAACCAATTTTTTGCAAATCATTTTTGATTGCAGTGAATGCTTCGAGCGTCCTCTGTACTGTTGTTTCAGTTCTATATAGGGCTTCGCAAAAGCGTAACTCGAGAGTTCCACTCCAAAGCAAAGCGACTTGACCAAGGATATTCGTATATGCTATGTAATAGTAATGAATATCTAAATAACGACATCCTACGATCGCTTTTTGACCTGGCATTGCATTTGCGAATATCCTTTGACAAGTCGTTTTGGTTTACGGTGGAATTCTCGAGCTACGCTTCTGCTGATGAAACCCTAATTAAGGCTGAAACAGCTGTACGGAGGATGCTTGGCGGATCCACTACAATCAAAAACGAATTGCAACATTTTTTTTTAACTTTCGTTATGCTTTGTCAGCAAGCATGGCTGCCTTGCTTGGGATGACTTATTATGTAACAAATTGCATTAAGATTGACGAATTGAAACCAATGTTAGGTAAAAAGGCAATCGTAGGATGTCGCTATTTAAGCTATTCATTAATGCATTAGATAAACAGTTATAATCAAATTTTATCAAAAACCAAATGTGTCAAAAATAGTTTTTCTCGATTTCTAAACAATAGAGTCAAAAGAGCTTACGTCATTTTGCTTTAAATTTCGTGGTCTGGTATGACAAGCTGCGGTCATTCAAACCTCAACCTTTGGTGCGTGCACTGTCATGGTCAGCGATATTGCAATTGCTGCCTGTAGCATCGCTGCTTGATGCCCACAAAAAAATTAAAAATAAAAGAAAAGCAAAACATAGAACTATTTATTTTCTCGGCGAAGTTGGGTTTTAAAGTCATAAATCTTTTTCAACTTCAGAAATTACAATTTTGTATTTTTTATTAAATCTTCTGCAGGGTGTTATCGAATATGATGGCAATAATTATACCACGAATAGACGATTTAACCTAATTTATCTATATACAAAATTTTTTCGTTTCAGTGATATAACCTATAAAAGCAATTTGAAAAGCATACCTTGAGAAAAGAACTACGCAACAATTAAGTACAGCACATTGACATGTAAAATACGCAGATAAAATTCCATCTAATGTTTTCAAGGTAAGTTAGAGCTCTTCGAAATTTCGAGTTTTTGCTGCAATAAAATCTTTCGACTTAATTATCTCGAAAACGGTTAATCTGACTAAGATAGAACTTGTTCGTTTCTAGTACAATTTTATTCGTACTTTTCAATTTTTGTTTCAGTTTTCTTTAAAAAGTGACAATAAGAAACTTATTTACTAAAATGATAACCTACTTCCCCGGATCTACGCCACTGGTAAAGAACGCTCAATTTTCCTTATGATATATCCATCCCTGTATTTTGCTTATACTGTCAAATTTTAACGGTCTACCTCAAACCGTTCCAGAGATATTTGAGAAAATATTCTTTTCAAGTTACCTCTTTAGGAGGTTGTACGTCAGAAACGAAAAAGTTTTATATATAGATAAATTAGATTAAATTGTAATATTTTATTGTGGTCTATACGTGGTATAATTATTGCCATCTTATTCGATAACATCCTATATATCTATTTTTTTATTCGATTTTTATACTCTACTAAAAAGACGTCCTACAAAGCTATAAGCAAGCTACACCACGGAAATCTTTAGTTTTTTTTGTGACCACATAATTAAAAAAAAACACAGTAGAGTCGATAAAATACGAAGGTGATTGATTGTAAGCGAGATTTATCGAATTTGTGACCTTCGTCTTTTTTTCTCAAGTTTCCCATTTGAAATGGGAAACAAAAATTCTGCAATTTTTGTCTCCGAACACTCGAGGTACATCACATTTTGTCTAGCAACTGTTTCCAAACAATCGCGAAACAATCCTGAAACATGATTGTGAAACAAAGTTGCGCGACTTTGTATTCAAGTATGTATGTACTAGGCCTAAGCGTGTCATGCTTACATGCTCCAATTGTGAAATTACGATTGAAGAAATTAGCGTTTAAACGATATCGCGTAAATTAGATTTGGTAAGACGCAATTGACGCTGGTCAATTTTTCGTAGTTTTGCTTGTAACATTTTTTTTACATGAGGATTAATATCAACGGAAATTAAAAAACAATCTACATCTTCTGTTTTAATCATTTCTTCTATGAATTTAGCCTTGATTTAGATACTACATAAATAACAGAAATGATTAGGCAGTTAAAATTTTATGTTTCTTCGACAAGAAACATATAATTGACAACGGCATAATATTTTTGGAGCTTAGAATTATTTTTTCAAAATATTTTCATATTGCAGTGAAGAGAACAACAATGTAAATCTAGAAATTCTATGATGGTTTTTCAACATAAATAGTATGAGCTTGAGTAACGTAGTTCCGATTATTGTATTGCCTATGGCCTGAATTTATATTACGAGTACATGCATCAATAACGTTATCCATTTTTTGATTTAAATTATCACTCAAGTTATTTGCTGTTTCGTAACATGAAGGTAAGTGGAAATGTTTCTTATTGCTTCATCTATTAATAAAACTTTCTTTTTTTCCTGATTAATAACTTTCAAAGTTATCTTTGTCTTTCATCTAGTAATCGTTCGTACACAAAGTATACATAGTAATAAAAATTATTATAGGCTAGCCATTAATTTAGTAACTGTGCCTTAAAATTCCGAAGCTGGACAATTTATTCATCTCTTAACCTTAACCCAACGTTAGGGTCAGTTCATATCGGATCAGTGATGATAGATGGTTTTTTTCTCGCAGAAGAATAGCTCGTTTAATTCTTATTGCTACAATCGCTTATATGAGCGCTTATACTCGAAGCTAGGATATAAGCACCAGCATTTGAATACGTGTTTCTTTGTATCAACGCTATTTGAAATCTCCGCTATCATCTATCATCACAACTCATTTGTGAACTTGCCATTAGTCGCCAGGTTAAATCTGACGCGATTGGTCATTGCGCGTGAGATTTTCTCTCACATTCGAAACAATAGTTTGCTTCGTTTTGAAAAAACGAACTTTTAAACTAAACGCATCTCTGCTATCAAACTCCCTGATATGTTAAGCAAGTCAACCAAATGGTCACGAACTGTTTCTTTTTTTGAACAATCGACTTCAGAGTGAGGTTTGTTCAGGGAACCTTGACATTATCGTCTTATTGGACAAAGCCTATGTCACGAATTCAGGTGATTGGTGTTTTTCATTTCATTTCTTTCTTTTCGCTTGGTTTTCCTGTCCCTTTTTCTAAATTTTCCCGCATTCCCAAATAAAATTGAGTGATGCTGTCCTTTGGATAATTTCGCGATTGGTTTAATTAAATCCCGACTAGTCCCGCCCAGTCAATCGTAGTCGGTGCTGATTCTTTTAAACTTTGTACGTTTACTTTTAAAGTTTTGAACAAAGAGAACGGATCCGATTCTTATCGTAGCGAAATTGTGGGTAATTTAATTTGTCTGTTTTCAGTGTCTGCCTTCAGCCACGTGTAAACACCCACCTTCCTTTGCCCTTGCTTTATTACGTAACCTGTTGACACTATTTGATTGGATTGGCATCTTGGGTTAATTTTAATACTTTGTGCGATTTATGTTTCTGACATTTTTGTTAAATAAATAAATTTGTTATAACTTGGACGAATGCGCGTTTTTCTAAATTTTCCCGCGTTTCCAAACAATATTGAGTGGTGCTCTGCCCTTTGGATAATTTCACTATTGGTTTGATTAAATCCCGATCCGTGCACTGTAGGTTCCCGCGGCACCGATGTCAATCGTAGTCGGTGCTAATCTTCTATTTATCCACCACGTAGGCAGCACACAAAATTGCAACTCTTGAAAACAGAGTTATCAATATCAGTTGCTACCTCGAAATCATCCAGCGAAGAAACTGATTTAATTCACACAGGATCTACACAAGGAAAATGTAAGAACTTCCAGATTTCATGTTTTCTTGAAGGATGACGCTTCACTTTTACAAACATTTAGTTCAGCTTTTATATAGCTCTTATTAGATTGGGTGTCCATACGAAAAAGCTCATTTTCGATAATCAAGGTACTATAAGACTGGTGAAAAATCCATAACTTCATAGGCATAGCAAGCATATTTCACTCGCCCGAAATACGAGAGTGGAATTTTCAATGTTATGTATTTTCTGAAAAATAGTGCGTTGATTTTCTAACAAAAGGATTACCGCGTGATAAACTCAAGCATCTTATGCGAAAAATTGGTATGCGCAAATATTTAGTTTCACATGCTATTATGCTTTGTCCTAAAAACGATTGAACGCGTTGCATATGAGGTGTTGTTTAATGGTTGTAAATGTTTGAACATTAGCGCGCCTTTCTGAAAAACAATCAAAATACCGTGCCTTCAATTGAATTCCTCATTAAAGTGGATTTATGATTTCACTGTTTTTTTCTCCTAAGATTTGCAGCACTGATAGCTGTTCAATTATTTAATTAAACAAATGTCAAATTGACACTTTGTATTTTCAATTAATTCAAAATGTTAGAATTACAGCAGAAAATATTTATTGTTGAAAGTTATTTTCAAACCGGTAGAATAGAAAATGGACAGTTAGCAGCCTGCATTGAAGATGTTCGGGATCGATTGCAACACTCTCCCAAGAAATCTATTGCGAATCTTTCACAAGAAGTTCAGCTATCAGTGGGAACATGTCACACTATTCTTAAAAGAGACTTAAAGCTTTATCCATATAAGATTCAAGCAGTCCACGAACTCAGGCCTGTAGATTTTCACAGAAGAATAGAGTATTGTCAGTGGTTTCTTGATAACTTAAACAACGACGACATACTTGACAAGTGTTTCTTTTCCGATGAGGCCTGGTTTCATCTCTCAGGGTATTTAAATAAACAGAATATGAGAATATGGTCAGCAGAAAATCCCCATGAATTTGTGGATACTCCATTACATCCATTAAAAATTGGTGTTTGGCCATCAGTGTCAAGAAGGCGTACCATCGGACCAATATTTTTTAACGACTCAGTAACCGCTGAAAGATACCGAAATGAGTTATTAAAAGCTTTCATTAATCAACTACATGATGATGAACTTACAGAAGGGTTTTTTCAGCAAGACAATGCTACTGCCCACACAGCTCATCAAACAATGACTTTCCTGCAGCAGTTTTTCGATAATCGAATTGTGAATTTCCTGCAAGCTCTCCGGATCTCACAATTATGGATTACTTCATTTATCCGCACATGAAAAACACAGTGTTTAGAACTACGCGTCACACAATCGAAGAACTTGCGGGCATTACAGATGTGTGTGCTAACATAATCCCCGAACACTTAGCAAACGGGTTTGAAAACATGAAACGCAGAGTACTCTTATGTATTCAAGCTGAAGCAGAGCACTTTGAGCATCTACTTTAAACTTTAATGTTGTGTTTTTATTTGATGTTATGATCAGTACTGACTGTTAATGACAACTGTTTTCTCTAGAATTGTGTCGCCAACTTCATAAAAAAATCACAGCTTACTTTAATGAGGAATTCAATTGAAGGCACGGTACATCTAAACGATAGATAACGAATATCTACAAGAGTGCTAGTAAAAATTATACCATATGCGACCCCCTCTTTTCCGGGATCCAAAGTTGAGAAAAAGAGATCTGGGGAGTAAAATGAAGATAGTGTTTCGGCAATACAATTACTCCGTTACTGAAGAAGTATTAGATAAAAAAATCAGAAACCTAAAAAATACACCTACATATTTCCACATGCATGACAATAAAAAATCTACTGACAGAGAAAGAGTAACACGGGGATACTATGATATGAAACTTTTGCTCAAGATAAAATAGTGCATACAGAATACATCATTTCCTCTATGAAGAGACCGGAAAAAAATATCATAAAACAATTTAAACAGATAATAAAAAAGACACAACACAAACAAGCCACAATAAAATAGATCAGAATTTGGTAGAAGAACCACAGAGTACAATTCACTTGCAGTCACAAGCAATATATTTTGGTCATAACTGATTGTCAAAGATTTGAACTTGCATTTTATTAAATATGTATAAGTAAATTTGTTTTTTAATTTTAAATACTGTAACTATGTTTAGCACAGCATTAAAACCGGGAACATCGTTATTATCTGCCAGTAATTGAATAGCAAGTAATGCTTCTTGTTCCAATTTTCTCTGAGATGTAACAATATAGCATTTATTATTTATGCCCACATATAAGTATAAGTATGTTGAGTATCATATGCTGTAATGATACATATATTTCAAATTAATGAATTACAGAAATTGATCTTGCTCTGTGTTTAAGTACTAAGCAGTCAAAGGTGAAAACAAAATAAACATTCTAGTTAGTGTTGGGCAATACTTTATAAAGTATCGATATTCGTAATATCAATACAAGATTTTTTTAATCCAAAAGAAGGATCTGAAGTGAGGTTATATAATTTGAAAAATGATTTTGTGTTGTGTCCCTGTTTGAATAATTATGTATTGCCTGTACAAAATAAATTAAATTACAAATTTTCGCTTAGTTAAATAGTAATTTGCTATTCGATATTTAATTTAATTGTATCGATACACCGATATATCGATTACAAAATATCGGGTATCGGACAGCAAAGTATCAATACGTACCGTCCAACACTAATTCTAGGTACGAAAACACCAAAATTATATGCAAATAAGTGTAATGTTAAAATCATTTTTAGTTACATTCCTTAAATATCTCCTGATGTGTTCAAGTTTAATGCCCAATTGCATCATTCCCACTTAAAGTGGTAGTTAGTGTAACTGCTAGTTAGAGGACTTAAATTACGCACTCGCGTAAAACGATTAAAAAAATTAAGAATTTATTGGAAAAAATACAAAAATTGAGATTAATCGAATAAGGCAATGTTAAAACCACGAGATTCAGACTAATACTACTGTTACAATGCAATACACTAATCTACTAAAAACAAAACGTCAGCATGATGCAACATCTTACCGTGTTGAGATCAGCGATGCTGCGGCGGCCGTACTCGGAACGTAACACCTCCCTCAGAAATTCAAAAATCAGGGTCGTTACTCTTCCTTCTTGATTTCCAATTCCTAGATGCTGATGTTCGGGTTTAGAACGGCTCGAAGTTCCCTCCATTTCTTCAACATCAATACAGCTAATATGGATTTGAGGATCACGTAGAGAAGGACTGTCTAAAAACTTGTCTTGTTGAACAAAATATTTGTTTCGTTTTCGTTCAAGCCCCGATTAATTTTATTCATTTGGTCTCTCACAGGTTTCAGGTCGTCCAAATTTAGCGGTTCTAAGCGGACAGGGTCCCGGTCTTGAATGTCTTGAATGGTCTTGAAAACACTCGGACTTCCGGAAGCTCCAATTGCGGTATGTGCACTAACTTTGTTTTCACAGTGGCGTCTTGATACGTTTCTAATATTGCGGAGAGAATCTTCAGGTAACAATTTTGCGGCACAGAAATTAGAAATCTTCCTTGTAATGCCGTAATCTCTTTGTGGTGGTTATAACATTTGGCAAAATAACAATCCAGTAGTTTTCTTCAAGCTTCTGAATTTTGTTTTCCGTCAACATAATTTGTTCTGATTGGCACTGAGAATATTTTCCTGTAAAACGTAGCAGCTGCACTTCGCATGGTGGATCTTCACTAATCATATTGCAATTCAATACTTTACACAAAGCTTCTCCGGGATTAATTTCGTTGCACTTATTATTTATCAGTAACTGTGCTCATTTAGGAGAAGGAATTTAGCTTTAGGAATAATGAATTGGAAAATATTTTCTTTGATTTCAATAGGGAGAGAGTACAAATGTTAATGATAATAGAGTTCAATTTCGACTATGGGAATTTCTATAATAAAAATTAGTTGAAGGCCTTTTTGATATGCCTTGACTGTGGAAAGTTTTTCGAAAATAAGAATATTATCGGGAATCGAATGAAACGCAATTTATTGTGTGTTAAATGTTTTTCTATTTCTTTGAGCTCTATCAACAAATCTTTGGGTTCTAATGTTGAAGGGTGTAGAGCGTTACTGCATTTTCGATGTTTTGTAATATGCTTAATATACCGTGAATATATCTTATTCTGAAACATGCAAAACACACATATCCGTGTGTTGCTGGAGTAACATAATAATTAAATGACAGCAATGTATTAGAGCTTGTATTTTATTTTGAAACATAGATTGCCAAAACAATTATTAATCTCAACTTGTTTACATTTTGAAAGAATGAAGAGTATCGAAAAAGTGAACTGGTATAACTCAAATTTCAAATTGAGAAGCGTAGCGGTCCAAGACCCAGTCCAGCTACAATAAGTAGGTTTGTACAGAAGTATAAAAATAATGGGTGCATCGTTCCTAACCATAAGAAAAAGAATAGACCAAGATATGTTATTACTGACGCCATTAAATTGCTGCCATTTAATTATTACGTTATTCTAGCAACAAACGAATATATGTGTTTTGCATGTTTCAGAATAAGATAGAATTCATGGCAGTGATTAATTGATTAAATATCGTGTTCAATAACAAGAGGCTATACGCTGTGGCATTTTCAATCGCAGTTGTTCTTATTATTTCACCAATTTGCATTATGCGGGATTCCAGAACCAATTGATTGCTGATTAATTTCGTTATCGAGGAATTGAATTTTACAGTTGCTGATACAGTCAGGGAAATTTGTTCATCAATCAATGCTTTTTATTTAAGTTGTGCTTGTAGTTTTTCTGTAGCATTTTCGTATTTTAAGGCGTCCTTTTTGTCCAAATTTCCGGTAATTGTTTTTATTATGGTTCCTAATGCATTTATTAATCTTCTTCGTTTCCTTGTTTCTTGATTAGGAAATAATTGATTAAATTTCTCTCCTACCTGAATGTTCATGTGTTCCAGAAAATATTGTTGTGAGTTTCTTTCCTTCTTGTTGCAGTGTTTCGTTAAGATTTCTTACATTGAGGTAAGAATGCGGTATTCTTTTAATAAAGCAGTGGTCCACAATATCTTGAGCTGTTCCCAATTTTAGGGGAAGGAGCCCGGGGTTATCGGTTATTCTTTTGATGTTGAAGCTGTCGGTTGTTGCTCCAATGTAGCAGCAACATCTGTAACAGGCTGTCTAAGGTTTTTTAGATGCATCTTCTTAACTTGATTTTCTGACGTCATTACCTTGCAGGTATTATTATTTTTTATTTCTAAAATTGTATAGGGTCCTTTATATTTATTTACACTTTTCTTCCGATTCATCTTTTAATTTTTCTCGTAAACGGTTTATTCTACCTTCAAAACTTATTGTTCCGGTTGTCCCTTATTTCTCTTCGTTTGCATTTTGTTTTATTCTTATTTAATTTGTCCTTTACTAATTCACAAGTCGTTTTCAATTTTCTTTGTGATCGTGGACATAATGTTGAAAGAAGTTTTCATTACAAAACACATCATATGGGCTTCTTGACAACGCGTGGCCAAATAATAATTGAAAAGGCGTATATCCCGTACTCGAATGTATACTATTATTGTATGCTATGGGAGCATAAATCATTAATTTTTGAGGCAAGTCTCGGGATTCATTGCGCAGTAGTCGGAAATGTTCTATTAGAGTCAAATGTTATCGTTATATTAACCCGTTAGATTATGGGTGTCTTGGTGTTGTTACATGCGTATCGATTGTGTGTAATGTTAAAAATTGTATAATAGTATTGTTATGAAATTCCGTAGCACTATCGAACACGATATTTTCGGGGGTACAATAAAATGTGAAATATTTTAATAAAGCTTCGGATATTTCGGTTGAATTTTTGTTTGTTATATGAATTGCTTGTCCGTGTTTTGTAAATGCATAGATAATTTTCAAAAAAATGAACACTGTCTATAGAAAATGTATCGATATGTAATATTGGAAAACGTTTACTCGGTGTGTCGGTCAATATTAACGGTATGGGCGGGTTTAATCTTTCGTAGTTAGCTTTTTTACAAACGTCACAACGATTAATAAAATTTTCGACCCTCGTTTTCATATTAGGCCCGTGGTATTCTCTTTGTAATTTACTAAGAGTTCGGTGATTCCTCTTGGGTTGGTTTTTCCCTCGTGATAATTTTGAATGATTCGTAATTTTTCATTTTCATCAGGTATAAAAACTCTTTTTGACATGCACCGTATTAATATGGGTTCATTGTCAGAAAATATTTTTGTGTATACACGGCAAAAATCTTGATAAAGTTCATCGGTATCGAAATGTAAAGCGGTCGTGTATTTCCTTAAAAGATCAATAATTTCGTCTTTGTTATATTCCTTCGAAATTTGTACATAATAAATTACAGTTTTTTCAGGTGTAACTTTTCTGGAGGTGGGTTTCGGATTATTAAACACAGTAGTGCATATTGATAGGTTTCTATTCTATCGCGTCAGCAAGAATTGAAATGCTCTTATTTGGTTCCTTATTTTCGTTGCTATTTACAGTCGGAATCATGTCCTGAATTAAATCATCGGGATCGTCGTTACCTTCGGAAACGCGTCTCGCTGATAATTTTTGTTGTACTTCTTGCGGTTTCGGAGTATTGATGTCTCGCAATCCATATCGGTTTTCTTCTTGATCAGTTTCTAATTCCTTTAGCAGATCGTTTAGTTCTTCGTCCGGGTTTGCGATTATTGATTCTATATCGATTGGATATATCTGTATCCGCGATAAGGCATCGGCGTTGGTATTGTGGGCACCTTTTTTACAAATTATTTCATAATCGGACTCTTCTAGACGTAGTCTCCAACGTGCTAATTTTGAATTAGGTTCCTTCAATTTAAAAAGCCATCGAAGCTGTCGATGATCCGTACAAATTAGAAATTTTCGTCCGTAGAGGCAGGGTTTAAAATATTTCGTAGCCCAAACGATGGCCAGTGGTTCCTTTTCGATAGTAGAGTATCGCTGTTCGGTTTCGTCCAATGTCCTGGATGCATATGCCACGGGTCGGTCTTCTCCTAATTTTCCTTGCGACAATATAGCACCTAAAGCGACATTTGAAGCGTCGGTGGTTAATATAAATAGCTTATTAAAATCGGGGTACTGCAATATCGGGTGATTTACCAAAATTTGTTTACATTTTCGAATGTTTTTACGAATTCTTTGTCATATTCGATTTTTGCGTTCTTTTTGAGGCATTTCGTTAGCGGTTTAGTAAGTTTCGCAAAATCTTTGATGAAGCGTCGGTAGTATCCAAGAAGGCCTAAGAATCCTTTTATTTCCTTTTGTGCTTTTATTTTTTCCGGGTTTGGTTTTACTCCGTTAGGTGTAATTACTTGTCCCAGATAGGCGACTTCTTTCTTCAGGAATTCGTTTTTGTCCAAATTGAATTTTGAAGTTTGGCTTCACGTAATCTGTTGAACACTTCTTTTATTCTTTTGCAGTGTTGTTGCAGGGATGTCGTAAATATTATAATATCGTTTAAATACACCAGGCATTTCTCGTTCTGAATCCCTCGAAGGATGTTATCTATGACCGTTTGGAAGGTCGCTGGTGCATTTTTCAGTCCGAACGGCATCCTCGTATATTCATAGTGGTCGTTCTCGGTGCTGTCTAAAATATTGACTTCTTTCCAACTTGTCTAAAATATCGGTGATATTCGGCAGTGAGTATTTATCGTCGATAGTCTGTTCTTTTAGCTTGCGCTAGTCAATTACCGTTCTCCACTTCCTTTTACCTGAGGCGTCCATCTTTTCCGGCACTATCCATACAAGGTTGCTCCAAGGAGATGTAGAGGGCTGAATTATTTCTTGTTGAAGCATTGAAGTTATTTGTTTTTTCACTTCTTCTTCGTGAACTTGCGGATATCGGTATGACTTTGTATAAATCGGCTTGTCATCTTTCAAGTGTATGGCATGCTTAATTTTATTATTAAAAGTAAGCGGCATTCTTTCATATGATCTAAACGTAAATTTTTTAAATTTTTCATCTGCAACCTGTCGAATTCTGGATTTTCTATTTCATCCGTTTCCATTTCCTCATAATAATTAATTTCGGTACATTCAAATTCTTCGATGTGAAGCGGTTCTTTTAACGTAATACAAATAGGATTTTCATTTGCGTTAATCATAGTGGTAATTATTTATTTTTCACGTTCACCAAATATTTTTATCTACTGGTAACTCGACGATTTGTTCTGGTCTTGGCGAAAGAGTGATTTAAAAATTAAATTCTGATTGTTTTGTTTCTTCCTCTTCAAAATATATAGTGTAGCGCGCCACGTAATACCCAACTCGCGCTGAGCCCTTCTTACCATCACTCACCCCCACGCCTACGGTCAAGTATCCGACACCACCCCGAGTAGCCGACCAGCAACGACCCTGAGGAATAAAAGGCCCTTTCGGCCCTTCGGACACTAGAGTTCAACTCAGTTCTCATCTAGCTCCTGGCCTAGCTTCCGCTGCGGAACAAGCCCTGGTCTACCTTGAGTGCCTGCGTTTGAACTAGTAAGGGCGTCTTACGAACCCCGCGAAGCGTCGCGCCATCCGCGAGACGCCAGTGTTCCACTTCACATTTTCAAATCCGCTATTATATTTTTTCCCGATGTTAGAACTTTATATTTTATTAATCTAATAAACAGTTTGTGTTATTTTTCCATTCGCGTGTTATTTGTGACGAACCCAGTGTTAAGAAAGAAATATAGTTAATGTGATACCCCCAGCCTACAATAGGTGTTTTAGCCTCTGGGGTGATTAAAGTTTTCGGATGCAAATTAATCGAAGCGTTTAATAATTTCAATAAGTCAGCTCCAATTAAATCGTCGTACTTAGGCTTAAAATCAAAAATGTAAAATTTATGTTTCTAGGTTCGTTTAAAAAAAATTGAAAGCGGGATGGTTACGCTATAACCGTGAACTGAAGTATTGTGAGCAGATTGAATTTGAAATGGATCTTGGCGAACATAATTATTATAAAATTTTTTCACAATTTCTGAATTTATAAGTGTTTTTGTTGATCCAGTGTCGATCATAAATTTTGAATTAGTTTCAAGCAATATTATACAGTGACCGCCAGAAAGTTGGCTACATATGGGAAAATTCTTTATTATTGATTTCTCTGAAAAATTTATTCTTTATGAAAGCTCCTGAATTTTCCCAAACTCAAGATGCATGTGTCAAAGTTTGAATACCTCCTGTCATATACCGAGGAAATCGACGTACGTACATGGTAATTTTGACAGAGAAGTCGAATTTATTTCTATTACATCTGAAAATTTTGCTCTTGATTTTCATAGTATTCTGGAGTAACTTCGTTTTTTTGGGTAACTTGATCCTCGTAGTGTTGATCATAATAATATTGATCTTCTTTGTTTTGAGTTACGTCAATTACTGCTTTGTTACCGTCTTTGTGGTAGAAAAGTTCTTCACTTATGTAATGTCGTGCTGGGGCTTGGGGTTGTTGCCTGATATGTGTGCGTCTGGAAAAATTTCCCGAGGAGGTATCCATCGGTGTACACAGATAAAAATTTTGCGGAGTTTAAGGAGTAAGTAGATAAACGTTATACTGAAAGAGTGAAAATTTCACATAATGTAGTGAAAACTATTCTTTTATTTTACCAAAGTAACTCTTTCTGATGTTTATTTAACTACATGTACAGTAGTTAAAAATTTTGAATATACGAAACGGATAAATATTACACTTTTACGGTGTTGAAGATAAATTTAACATATTTGTGTGTTGAAATTTTTCCGAACCGGTGAATATCTAACTCACTTTAGGAGAAAAATATTATTTCACAACAAAATGGTGTTAAAAAGTTTCCAAAGCATTTTGTTATACTTTTATGTGTTAGATTCTCACGTAAAAATTAAAGTATAACAATTATTGGTAGTTAAGTTGGTAAATTATTGTGGGCGATTTGATCGATGATATCATGCTCTCGATGCGAAGGGGCACGTTCACACGAAAATATTCCACTTCTCGCTAGCTTTTATAGGTGAAGTTGGAGGAGAATCCCGTCCTATATATCAGAGCTGTGTTTAATAATCAAAAGAGGTGGGTAATAGTTAACACGGAAAGTGTTGATGTGACGGAAGCTATTAATAGAGTCGGTAAGTGTTTACTATTTAGATAATTAAGTTATTTCAAGGTCGTCGAATGGCTTAGCGGTCAACATAATCGACTTTCGAAGTCATGTCGCTCGGCGGCGTAGGTTCGAGCTCCTACTGGAGCAATGACTGTTTGTGTTATATGACTTTAGACCAAGCCAGTGACCAAGCTTAAACATATTAAGCTGTTTGCAACGTGTCTAGTTAAAAATTAAACCAGGTTTAACAGGAAGACGGATTAAATTGAATTGGTTTAAGCTATGGTGCAGATTGGTCTCACTGTTAAACCTGGTTTAATTTTCAATTGGATATGGTGCAAGCGGCTATTAATAAAATGTCTGAAATAGTTAAGGTCTAGTTCGCAAGAGCGTTTTCTAAAACTTTCAAGCGCTCTCTTTTTCTGACACCGTGAATAGAACATACGAGATTTAATAGTTATGTCCACACTACAGTGGTCGTTAAAAAAGCGCTTAAGTGCGAACGCATGTAATTTAAACTGATAGTTCTCGAACGCCGCCTAATGGCCGAAAGAAAGAAAAGAAATTATTTGATTCTGGCCGTGGGTAAAGAAGTGGCGCAAGATTTAAATTATTGTTTTCCGCTTTTGATACATCGGGCATTATTTGTTCAATCACTTTATGCTTATTTACAGTTGCTCACCGATTTGAAATACCTGCTGAAAAAAAAATTCAGTATTAGGATGAAGCACACTATCAAATAGATAATGATTTATTAAAAGACTTTATTTGGTTCAATCCAAGAGGCGTTATTTTAAATATAACACTAGAAGGCGAAGAAATACATTCCAATTCTTTACCATCAAGTAATTATCTAAAAAGTTTTAAATTAGTAATTATATTCTAATAAAAAAAATTCTTAGCTCCTGGCGGCAACATATCAGTTGCTTCAATATTAACTAATTTTTCTGGTAGTTCTGACGTTCCCCAAAGTTTAATTTGTGAACGTTCACTTTCACCGAAGCCTGAAGGACATAAACAAATGTTGTCTTATTCCTTCAATGAGCAGGTAATATACAGCATTATTAAAAACGAGAGGGGAATATTTTAAATTTATGTTAAGAAAACCAATATAGGTAAAAAAAGTTAAAATGTACGACTTTTATCTGTAAAAATTGCGTGTTATATCACTCTACAAATATTTCCCTTTAAAACTTAATCACTTTAGTATGTCATTAATAAAATAAAATTAATTAATTAATTAATTAAAAATGATAATTCTTATTTGCACAGGATTTTATAGAACGTTTCAAAGCACACACAGAAGGGGCAACAATTGTGAAAGAATATAACAGTACAAGAGAACTGACTCTAGGAAGCAGAAAAAAGCTGACTAATGTAACCGCAGCTATTATAATAGAGCAATATGGAAATTATCCAAACAAACATATAAAATTACAGTTTGCTAAAGCTATTTCCATGCTTCGAAGATAATGAAGGCAGAGGATATGTGAGTTAATGCATTTGTATAGGCACTTAAAATATCTAAAAAAGTTTTAGGAACTGTTTTTTTAATCCAGATCAAAGAACTGGATTTTTAGAAAACAGACTGCGCACTATTAATCGCAACAACGCCCAAAAAAAAGGTCCCCAGGAAACGCGTGAAGAAGAAAGCGTTGTAACAGATTACGGTGAATACGTAGAATTTTTAAATAATGCTTGCGTGAAAACCCAAAAAAATGAAATATTTTTGTATATGAAAAAAACTTTCAACATAAGGAAGAATAGTTGTGAAAATATATTAGAAGAATTCCGTAGATTTACGGATACTCCTGGACTGGTATATTAGTCAACCATATATTTATATCAGTTAAAATCCATATTATTTGTTTTCCAGATAAATCAAGATTTTTATCTTATGTATGGATATGCGGGCAGTTTCGTAACAAAATTTCCACAATTATTAAATCAAATATATTACGTATTAACAAAAGAAGGAAGTAGTGAAGTGCCAACAGGTGAGTTGTATTGCTTTTGTTTTTTGCATTTAGAACACAGCTATTTTTGAATTCAGACTGGGATAACGATACGAATGGTGTGATAGCATTGGTTCATTTATTACCACCCATTGCTAGAGGCCGTAAGGGTGGTAAAAAAATAATGTCACCGAGGCTACTGACAGACTCATCAGTTATCATCACGTATGTATATCATTGTGTTATAGTTATAAGTAATTAATTACGTTTCTAGAATAATATTTTTTTACTAGTAACTTGTAAAAATGTCATACCTTTCTTAATTACCTTATCTTAGGTCGAGGAGTTGAATTTCTCTTCTGACATTTCTAATATTTACAAAAGTCAAGAACCTTTGCTTCAATAGTTGTTACTGCGTATTTAATGTAAGATTGATAAGAAATGTTTGTATTTAGTTCCCTAGGTTAAACTAAAATATTTCCTATCAATTTTACATTAAATTACAGTAACAACTATTGACGCAAGGGTCCTTGACTTTAGAGAAAACTTGAGATACAAGCTAAGATTTGACGTTAGAATTTTCATTTATGAAAAATTAATGATTAATTTAAAAGAAAGGTACCAGTAGTGAAGAAATACATTGTAATAATAAAATAAAAATATTATATTAATCACGGTAAGGAAGATTTTAATCAGCCTCGCGGAAGTAATACCTACTGTTCAACTGAGTAAAATAACTTCTTTATCTTGAGTCATAATAATATAATTACTATTCTTTACTTTTCAGGTCTCTCTCCCATTAGCAGAAGGTTTAAATAAGGCGAAGACAACCCAACCATATTTACTTGCAGTTGGATTGTGTAAGCAAGTAATAGTAAATTATTATATCATACTCGACGGTGTTACTTATACCTTGTGAATCGAAAACTGCATTGGGTGCATTTGACGAATTATTCTAAAGTTATTTTGTTTTTAAAACTAAATTTTGTCGATCACTTGCGATCCTTCTAGACTTATATTCAAACCGAAGTTTATTCATTGATAACGAACGAAAATATAATATTAACACCACGGGAACGCGAAATACAAATAAAAATTAATAATGTCCGGGTAGATTAAGTACAAAAACATTTTTATTTTAATATTCAGGTTTAGTTTAATCACTTTGTACTCACAGTACATTTGTTATTTTTTTTATTACTCATTTTTATTAATAAAACAATTTCCCAAAATTTGGTAAAATAAAATACATATTTTCTTATAATTCACATTTTTACTTTGTAAGATTTGGGAAACTTACGCATATTCGGAATATTTTCAAGCACATAAAATTCAAGAAAGCAATAATGAGGAAACCGTAATATGTTTAAAGGATTTTACTCATTTGATGACTTAGGAACACCATCACCCATGCAATAATCCAATTGATATTTATATAGTTACAAGATATAGTCTACAGACTGATTCAGCCAAGTAGATAGACGATCACGTATTTCTTGTGTGAATTGGGAAGAGAGCAATATACTTTCAGCCCTTTCGTACTCATGTAAGGAATACGCGTCCGCCAACCTGGTTGAATTTTATGATGTAATACAAGTTTCAGTTTAAGACTGTAGCGCTACCGTAGGCAAATTTTTTAAGTTATGTGTAAAAATATGCAAACGTCAGTTCCACCACATAAGAATAACCTATTATGTGTTTTCTTGTAATGTAATGTTATTATTGAAATATATATTTTGGTATAATATATCGTTTTCTTAATATATAAGTGCAGTTCCTAACCAAAATACATTTTGCCGGCAGTCTCCTCTTTATATTCCTACTCTTTGCTATCACACTGACTGGATAAGAGAGATGTGAGTCAAAATCGTAAGCCTGATTATTATTTTGCATTTTAATGGTCTGTATTTCATATTGAAATGTGGAAACAAATTAACTTGTGTATCATTTTTATCAGATGAAGCTTAACATTACGCGTTACAGGTGTTACAGCCAATATACCAGAGTATACTTCCCTGTAGAACAACTTCAGCTTATGTTCCATTTTTATAAAACGTCGCCTTTACAGTGTATGCTGTACACAATTGGTAGAAATGGTATATAAGCTGCTTCTATTCGATAGAGACGATATATTCCTTGATTACTTAACGTAGAGAGTAATTTTAACCCCCTTAAAGAGTAATTTTAACCCCCTTAAAGTGTAATTTTAACACCTTTAAAGTAAAATTTTAACACCATTAAAATGTAAGTCGAACACCTTAAAGTGTAATTTTAACACCTGTGAAGTGTAATTTTTACACTTTAAAGTGTAATTTTAACATCCTTAAAGTGTAATTTTAACACCATTAAAGTGTAATTGTAACACCGTTAAAGTGTAATTTTAACATCCGTACAGTGTAATTTTAACGCATTCAAATGTAATTTTAACACTCTTAAAGTATAATTTTAACACCTGTGAATTGTAATTTTTACACCTTAAAGTGTAATTTGAACATCCGCAAGGTGTAATTTTTACACCTTAAAGTGTAATTTTAACATCCTTAAGGTGTAATTTTAACACCATTAAAGTGTAATTTTAACACCGTTAAAGTGTAATTTTAACACCCGTACAGTGTAATTTTAACACCCGTACAGTGTAATTTTAACACCCGTACAGTGTAATTTTAACGCTTTAAAATGTAACTATTTAAAAGCGTAATTGCAACACCTTTAAGTGTAATTTTAACACCATTAAAAGTGTAATTGCAAGTCTTTGAAAGAATAATTTCAACACCTTTGTGTAGTCAAATTAACACCTTTATTTCCTTTTTGGTGTTACTTTCACTCCTTCAAATTTTAACATCTTCGGGTTTAACTACTTGTGCAAATGGACGCGAGGGAACTACCAAAAAGAGTTAAAACGGTATTAAATCTAACACCGCATTTTTATCTGTGTAGGTTCAGGCAAATTTTTCTTTATTCCGGGTTGAAAAACATTTATTTCCGGTTTTGGTTGCGTAAAACTTTGCATTGTAGGTTTCCACGCAAAAGTCCGTTGATTAAATTGTTGAAACATTGGTCTCGGCGGTGGTGCAAAGGGTAATTGGGGTCGTGGTGGTGGTTGAAACACAGTGCTCTGCCAGTTAATTTACTTATTATCGCACGTATCAAATATTCATTTAACGGATCCGCAGGTTGCGCTCGATTGGAAAACACAGTTAACAAATATTCGCACGCAGATATAAAAATTGCCAAGGTCGAATAATCGCCATCGTAATTAGGTACGGCGTCTAAATGGATTTTTTATAGGGTTGGTTTTTCCATTGTAAGGTCAGAATTTGATTTCGGGTTTTCAGATTCAGGAGATAATTGAAAATCGATTGACCAATTAGAAATTTGTTGTAAAAGATTATCGAATTCGGACATATAATAGGGTAAAATATAACGGAAACAATATTAAGGAAGATGAGCAGTTACCTACATTAATAAAACGATGATTTTCATGTCTGTTGAAATGTTGAAATTCTTCTTAAACACTAAGCACTTAATCCTACGGTGGAAAATTTTCGGAGATGCTATCCGAACCTTCCAATGTCGAAGGCTCCCAATGTCGGCGATGTGGTCTGATCTTCGGAAGGTGAATTTCCCAATTAATCGTTAAAACGAAAGATTTCGGCGATTTTTGTCCGGTTCCTTTGGGATATCCTACTGACTGCGCCACTTAAATTACGGGCTCGCGTAAAACGATTTAAAAAAAATCAAAAATTCGGACTAATACTACTGTTACAATGCAATGCACTAATCTACTAAAAACAAAGCGTCAGCACGATGCAACATCTTGTTTTACACCGTGTTGAGATAAGCGATGCTGCGGCGGCCGTACTCGGAACGTAACAGAGGTAGCCATTAGTTAAATGTTTATCGGCATTGCACACCCGATAAGTAACTGTCAGTTAGGCAAGTAAGACTTAGATCCGAAAAAATTGCAATTTTTTACCAAAGTTTTTCAAATTCGACAATTATTCTGCAAGTTTATTTAGTGCTTTCTCTTATTTCGATAATGAATTTCGTGCACCATCGCCAAAATGAGTCACTTAAGTAGGATTAGAGTGGAGCAGTGTTTATACAAATTCGTTATTATTTTTGTACGAGAAAATAAAACGCTAGGTCCACAATTTCTATAAAATTGCTTGGATCTAATTATTTTCGGGAAATGTCTTGCATTTTGCATATTTCACTGCACTTGCTCTTCTATTTAATTAACAAAAGTTTTTTTTCTGCAATGAAAATTCAAACCAAGCATTACTTAGCCAAAAAAATGCTTTCCAGCGCTTTATTACCGGCGAAATGTAAGGAAGTTTACAATGAAACAAAGAAGCTAATTAAAGATGCAGTTTCTGTACACTATAACGACGGATTGCTGGATTTCCCGTAATGCGGGATTTATTGCAGTCATCGTACATTTTATTAGTTCGGATTTTGAAGCAAAAACTATAATATTAGAAACAACGCTCTATAATGAAAATCATACCAGCGCTATTTTGACAAACAAATTAAAGAGGATTGTTGTGGAGTGGAATCTGCAAGACAAAATATTGTTGGCGGTTTCAGATAATGGTGTAAATATTAAAAAGGCTCTTAAAACCAACTTGAAATTGCTTAGCACATACCGTTAATTTTATCGTGCGAGATTGGTTAATATCAACGGAGCCCCTAATAGGAAAAGCCAAAGCTCTAGTAGCGCATTTTAAAAGAAACAGATATGAAAAACAAAACGGAAAAGAGATTAAAAAAATAAAACAAGCTGTGGCGACTCGATGGAATTCCATATTTTATACGTTCCAAAGAATTATAGAATTGAAAGAAGAGATAAGAGCAACGCTAGTTGCTTTTGGTAAAGAAAATTGGCCAATATTTTGAAATGAGAAGTTCGAAAATATTGTAACTTAAGAAAAGTTTTGGCTCCCATGGAATCGGCCACAAGAGTGATGAACAGGGAAAAGTATGTACAGTGAAACTTCTCTAACTCGAACTTCAGTAATTCGAATTATCCTTAGAGTCGAATTTTTATCGCTAACTTTCGTGTTTGAACCTATTTTAAATCCATTTTAATCTCTCTAAGTCGAATTTCCGTAACTCAAATGTCTCTATAACTCGAACTGATATTTCACTTATAAGTCGAATTTTCCGGGAAAATCCCTTGTTACGAACAGGGTAAGTGTTTGTTATGATCTGGAGCAAAGACGGACAAGTTCAGTGCAACCGTAGCTTGATTGCGCAACCAGAGCTCGATTGCGAGATAGACTAGATTAATTAACCATATGTACGTACAGGTAAAAAAAGATGTCAACTAATTACAATGAATTAAGAAAATTAAAATTTTCTCTAGAATTAGACGAGGATGAGGGTGAAAAATGTAATTTCGTGCCCACATTTGAAGAAGCTTCTGTTTTAAAGCCAAGTCCATTCATAGAGTCTAGAAATAATGATACTGATGCTATTTGTAAGGCTTTACATTTCGCGGAAGATTTTGTAGAAAAAGAGAAATGGCCTTATAAATCATAAACGAAATTACAGAGTACATTGAAATAAACAAATGACCTTTTCGTGTATTTGTTTATTTATTTTCTGTGACTCGAAATTTCCCTAATTCGAATTATTTTTTATAGTCCCCTCATATTCGACTTAGAGATGTTCCACTGTAACCGCTTCATCAGTAATAGTAATTACCAATGACCTATAAGACATGTACACAAAAATGCAAGAATATGTGGTTTGGAACAAAACCAGGAGAGTACTTGTAGATATACGAGGGAGGTTCACGCCAAAACCGGAATTTTCTCTGCGAGAGTAAAAATTAATTAGTGTGATTTTGTATTACCTGTAGTATTGAATGTACTCGAGTCTAAACAAATAATCAAATACTTTTACTGTTATACGTGGGCTGCTGGAAAATTTTCTGGAATTTAGTACTTCTAGAATCGATAGCGTTTATCAACTGTCATATTTGAGAAATGTGACGTTTTTCGCCTATAATTCTATTGACAGTTCCTATCCAAGTGAACTAGTTTTGAACAATTAAAACAGCAACATCTTACGATCACTTTTTGACCTGACATTGCAGTAGGATAGACAAATTGAAGCGGGATTTGCTCCTAATAAGTCCCCCATGCAAGGCGGCCATGCTTGCTGTCAAAGCATAATGAAAATTTTTAAAAAAATTTTGTGCAAATCGTTCTTGATTGCAGTGAAAAATTCGAGCAGCCTCTGGACAGCTGTTTCATCCCTGCTTGGGGCCCCTTCAGCAGAGACGTAGCTCGACATTCCCACTGCAAACAAAAACGACTTGTCCAATTTATTCGCAATTGCGATGTAAGAGTGATGAACAATTAAAATAGCGACATCTTACAATCACTTTTTGACCTGACATTGCAGTAGGATAGACAAATTGAAGCGGGATTTGCTTCTAATAAGTCCCCCATGCAAGGCGGCCATGCTTGCTGTCAAAGCATAATGAAAATTTAGAAAAAAAATTTGTGCAAATCGTTTTTGATTGCTGCTCGAGGTTTTCAATGCAAAGAACCTCATAAAATTAAAATGGAGATATTGAAAGTGCAAAAAAGAACTTTTTGGAGTTAAAACTAAAATTAAAAAGCAAACCTTAAGAGACTTCATTAGAGACAAGCACATAGATCAGTTAAATAATCTTTCAAAGACTGCAGAAATGTTTATTTTATCGCAATGTAAAAATGTAATGAAAAAATGTAAAGGCCGAAAATGGACACGTGAAGAAAAATGTTTCTTTTTAACCTCATATAAAAAAGGTCCACGTGCATATATATTTTTAAATCGATATCCACAAATATCCACTAAAAAAGTATTGCAATTTGGTATTTGTTGAAATGGCTCCTAAACCTCATTTAGATATGTCTGCTAAGCCAGGTAATATAAAAATTGTTGGACTGGAACAAATTGGAAGTAATTCAACATCACGTATAGAAGATAAAGCATTAGTATTTATGTTAACAGGAATAAATTCTTCCTGGTCTCAACCAGTGGCTTGCTTCTTTTCAAAATCCGGAATTAAAACTTACCAACTAGCAGACTTAATTGTAAAAATTGTAAATGTAGTGCACTCAAAAACGCCATTTAAGATTCTTTTAACAACTTCAGATCAAGGTGCACCTAATAGAGTAACGCTCAGGTATTTAACTTTAAAATTGTTGTTATCTAGAATAATATTAATAATATTGTTGTTCTTAAATGTTATATTTTTGATGTCATGTTACTTGTGGCGACATCTATAGGCTTGTAATATGAAATAAAAAGTCAATCGTGTTACGAGTTTGACAAGTATGAACATGATAGCATAATTACTCCGTTTTCTTTCTTCCGCAGTGAAAAGTTCATTTGCGTGTGAAAACGTAAAGAAAGACTGATTGTACTGCAGGTGTTGTAAGTACAAGAATGGCTGTCAACTATCTTTCCAGTATTGAAGTTTGTTCTTGTCCGATGAAAATAGTAAGTACAAAGTTTTTTTAATCTCAAACCGGACAGAAAAATGAAGGGAAACACACTCAACGTTTCGCTATAGATTTATAGCTTCGTCAGGAGTGAAATAAAGTAAATAAACAAGTTGTCAAGAGAAACAAGTCGTCAAGAGCAACGAAAAGGTAACATGATTTTTAAACTAAACTACGAGTTGTTCGGAATAAAAGTAACGAAAACTAATTAAAGCTACTTTTTTTTTTATAATATATATATATATAATTAATTAATTGACAGATCTATATCTTTTTTAAAGAGTCCAGAAAACTACAAAATATGTCATTTAAATTTTCAAAGTCCGTACGTTTATTAATAGAATTTCGAGACATTTTAATTTTACACATTTCTATGAAACGTCTTTTAAAAATATTAGATTCACTGTACAAAATGTCAGTATTATCAAAATCAAAATTATGATTATTTACTAATGAATGCTTTACAAGCATTGAATGATTTTGATTATTTTTTTGAATATGATATTTATGTTGGTCTAAACGTTTTTTTAAATTTTGGCTCGTTTCACCTATATAAACAGAATTACAATTTGAACATTTGATTTCATAAACCACGTTAAATCGAATGATAAAGAGTTAATAACAGATTTTTCTAGTTCTTGCATAACAATTTCAGCTAAAGCCGGAGATAAAGATAATTTTTGGTACAGCAATGGGTTCTCCTTTATCTCCGGCTTTAGCTGAAATTGTTATGCAAGAACTAGAAAAATCTGTTATTAACTCTTTATCATTCGATTTAACGTTATATTTTCGTTATGTAGATGACATTTTATTGATTTTGCCTTCTGATAAGGTAGATTTTGTTTTAAATAAATTTAATTCTTTTCATAATAGATTACAATTTACAGTAGAAAAAGAAAATAATAATTCATTGAGTTTTCTTGATGTAAATATTTTCAGACAGAATGATAAATTAATTACTAATTGGTTTCATAAACCTACCTGGTCAGGTAGGTACATAAATTTTCACTCGTACACACCTAAAAATTATAAAATTGCAACTATTATTTCATTAACTGATCGAGCTATTTTACTTTCTGATAAAGTTTTCATTTATGATAACTTAAATTTAATAAAGAAAACTCTTATTCAAAATTCTTATCCAATAAATCTTATTGAATCAGTAATTAAAAATCGTATTAAATACTTACAAAATTCAAATGTCTCTAAAAACATTAGACAAACTTCAAATCATAAATACATATCTTTGCCTTATATTGAACCATTACACAATACATTTAAACACATTTTCAAAAAACATAATTTAATTTTAGCCAGTAAATCTGTGAATAATTTAAATTTAATTTTTTCAAATTTAAAAACCAAAATACCGAAATTAAAACAACCTAACGTGGTTTATGAAATCAAATGTTCAAATTGTAATTCTGTTTATATAGGTGAAACGAGCCAAAATTTAAAAAAACGTTTAGACCAACATAAATATCATATTCAAAAAAATAATCAAAATCATTCAATGCTTGTAGAGCATTCATTAGTAAATAATCATAATTTTGATTTTGATAATACTGACATTTTGTACAGTGAATCTAATATTTTTAAAAGACGTTTCATAGAAATGTGTAAAATTAAAATGTCTCGAAATTCTATTAATAAACGTACGGACTTTGAAAATTTAAATGACATATTTTGTAGTTTTCTGGACTCTTTAAAAAAGATATAGATCTGTCAATTAATTAATTATATATATATATATATATATATATATATTATAAAAAAAAAAAAAAGTAGCTTTAATTAGTTTTCGTTACTTTTATTCCGAACAACTCGTAGTTTAGTTTAAAAATCATGTTACCTTTTCGTTTCTCTTGACGACTTGTTTCTCTTGACAACTTGTTTATTTACTTTTTTTCACTCCTGACGAAGCTATAAATCTATAGCGAAACGTTGAGTGTGTTTCCCTTCATTTTTCTGTCCGGTTTGAGATTAAAAAAACTTTGTACTTATCTTTCCAGTGTTCCAAAGCTATGAGGCCGTGAAAATTATGAGGAATGGTCGTATGCCATGGAAAATTTCCTCGTATTGGAAAGCCTGAACAAATGCATCGATGGTTCGGAAAGTGATAGTACGCTGATGGCAAAAGCAAAGGCAAAGATTGTGTTATCCCTTGAACCTTCTCTGTATCTGCATATAAAAGAAGCTACTGACGCGAAAGAAGCTTGGGACAAACTCAAGGATCTTTACGAAAACAAGGGGTTTACGAGAAAAATCTCACTTCTTCGTACCCTGATTTCATTGAGATTAGAAAATAGTTCATCGATGGATAAATATGTAAATTAAGTCATTGAAACTTGTCAAAAGCTTGGTAGGACGGGTCTCAAACTAGAAACGACGTTGGTTGGAAGTTTACTTTTAACAGGGTTGCCAGAACGTTACTAGAGCATAGTGGAATCGATATTACTGTTGATTCGATCAAAACAAAGCTGTTAGATATGGAGCAAGATGATGGCACTTATGCAAATTCGACAGCAGATGCTTTTGCTGGTAAATCTGGAAACTATCAGAAACGGTATAGTGGACAAAGTCAAGGTCAAAATCGTCAGAGTGACAAAGGAAACGTAAATCGAAGTAAAAACAAGAAAAGAAGTGAGATCATTTGTTTTAAATATGAGCAGCCAGGTCACTATATGTCAAAGTGCACACAATCAAGTCAGAATCAAAACAAGAGTATTATAATGAAGTTAAAAGTGCATTCAATGTTGTTTTCCTTAGTGTCAAGTTTGACAACAGAGACTGGTATGTGGATTCTGGTGGAAGCGTTCACTTAACCTGCAGGCAAGATTGGTTGCTAAATCAAAGAAAACCATCCGTAGAGGAGATCATGGTAGCTGATAATAACAAAATCACAGTGCAGAATTGTGGTGAAGTTGAAGTTTCTATCAAAGTTAGTAAGCAAAATTTTGAAATAGAAATAAAAAATGTACAATATGTACCTGAATTGGCAACAAACCTATTGTCAGTCAGTCAACTCCTAAAAAGGTTGAATTTGAAGAATATAGTTGTAGAATCTACAATTCTAAGAAAGCCTTAGTGGCTGAAGTTTTTATGAATAATGGTGTCTACAAAATTGATAGCTCAGAAAAATGTTTATTAGCCGCACAAGAAATCACAGGCGAAACCTGGCATAAAAGATTAGGTCACATCAACTCAAACTATTTAAATAAAATGAGGGATGGTTTGGTTGATGGAACTGATTACAGTGGCCAGTTAAAAATTAACATTCAAAATTGTCAAGTCTGTTGTGAAGAAAAGCAGTCGCGGAAACCTTTTAAACATTCAAGAACCAGGGCAACGGGGTTACTAGATGTGATTCACACTGATCTAGCAGGACCCATGGAGACAACTTCCATAGGAGGATCCAAATACTATGTGGAATTCAAAGATGATTACAGTCGCAGGTCCTTTGTGTACTTCACTAAATCAAAAGATGGGGCTTTTGAAAAATTCAAAGAATTTCAGACTTTAGTTGAGAAACAAGTTGGAAGAAATATCAAAATGATACGTTCAGATAATGGTGGCGAGTTTATTGGTGCGGAATTCGAAAATTATTTAAGAAAGAAAGAGGTATAATTCATCAAACAACAAATGCCTATACCCACCAGTAGAATGGACGTTCGGAAAGGCTAAAAAGATCTTTAGTGGAGAAAGCAAGGTGTTTATTGTATGAAGCTGATTTACAAAAACGTTTCTGGGCTGAAGCTATAAACACAGCTAGTTACCTAGGAAATGGATCTGCAGTGCCTGATATTCCAAAAACACCTTACGAAATGTTTTTTGACCAGAAGCCAGATTTAAGTCATGTCAGGATTTTTGGAAGTGATAGCAATGACGCACATCCCAAAAGAAAAAAGAAAGAAGTGGGACAAGAAGTCTGAGAGACTAATTTTGATTGGTTTTTCTGAAACCACAAAGAGTTACAGACTTTATAATCCAGAAACGGGCCAAATATCTTTAAACAGAGACCTGCATATTATTGAGAAAGCAAAAAGGAGGGAAGACATAGACTTATACGTAGAAGAAGACACGAATAAAGAAAAAATGAATAATTCAATCTCGAAAGAGAGTGATCCAATCGCAAATCAAGAATCCAGTCTCATAAATGGAAATTCAAGTGTAGAGCGGGATCTAGAAGAATCTGAGGAACAAGATGATCTAAGTGATGAAACATATGCTCCTACAGATACCGAAAGCGTAGTTACTCCAGAAAATGTGAGGAAATCACAGAGAGAAAGGAAATGTCGGGACCAAATCGAGAAAAATGGATGAAAGTGCTATGAAGGATGAAATGAAAAGTTTCAGTGAAAATGCAGCATGGGATCTCGTGGATCTTCCTGAAGGTCAATCACCAGTGAAGTGCAAGTGGGTTTTTAAACAAAAACCAAATAGTGATGGCAGTATTAATTACAGGGCTAGATTAGTTGCGAACGGCTTTAGTCAGAGGCAAGGTGTAGATTTCAATGAAACTTTTTCTCCAGTAGTTAAACATTCAACTCTGAGATTACTTTTAGCTTTAACTGTTCAGCTAAAATTAGATGTTTTTCACCTGTAACAGCTTTTTTAAACGAAAAACTGGAGGAAACTTTTTTCATGGAAATACCAGAAGGTTTTAAGAGTAAAATCTGTAACAATGACAGCAAGGTTCTAAAGCTTAATCGTGCAATTTATGGTCTGAAGCAGTCTTCACGGGTTTGGTATAAAAGGGTTGAAATTGTATTAATTGTTCTAAATTACAAAAGGAGTGAACATGAGCCTTGTATTTTCATTAAACGTGAAAATAGTTTCATGACCATAATAGCGTTATATGTAGATGATTTTTTATCTTTTCTAACTCAGTGCAAGACACACACTGTCTGAAACAGCAGTTAGCTTTGAAATTTAAAATCAAAGATTTGGGTCAGCTTAAACAATGTCTGGGCATGCGAGTTAGAATAGACAAAAACAAAAATGAAATTATGTTGGATCAAGAACTGTATATAAATCAAATTTTGAATAGGTTCAACATGAGTGATTGCAAACCTGTAAGCGCGCCTATGGATAAAAATATTAGTCTTGATCCAGCAGGTTCTGTTACTTGCAATTTAGAATTACCTTATCGACAACTTTTAGGAAGTCTAATGTATTTATCGGTGTTGACAAGGCCCGATATCACTTTTGCAGTAAATTTTCTCAGCCACTTTAACCACTGCTATACTGAGTCGCACTGGAAGAGTGCTAAAAGAATTCTCAGATACTTGCAAGGTACAAAATATATTTGTTTAAAATATACAGAAACGAATAATCCAGATTTAATGGGTTTTGCTGATGCTGATTTTGCAAACAATGTACTTGACAGAAAGTCATATACCGGCTTCATTTTTAAGCTAGCAGGGGGTGCAGTTTCATGGGAATGTAAGAAGCAAAGCACTGTAGCTTTGAGTAGTACAGAAGCCGAAAATACGGCAGTCTCCGAAGCTTCAAAGGAAGCCATCTATCTTCGAAATTTAATATTTTGTTTAATGGGCAGTTTGAAGTGTATTACTATCTATAACGATAATCAGAGTGCACAGATGTTAGGGTCGAACCCTGTATGTAAAAAGAGATCCAAACATATAGATGTACGCTATCATTTTATCCGGGAGGCTATTTCAAATAAACTAGTTAAACTTAAATTCTTATCCACAGATGAAATGATAGCTGATCTTTTAACCAAACCATCGAGTTTAATGAAACATTCAAAGTTCAGCCCTGAACTCGGTTTAAATGTTAATATTATTCAGATAAGTGGGAGTGTTGTTATTAATGAAGGTATCTAGAATAATTTAATAATATTGTTGTTCTCAAATGTTATATTTTTGATGTCATGTTACTCGTGGCGACATCTATAGGCTTGTAATATGAAATAAAAGTCAGTCGTGTTACGAGTTTGACAAGTATGAACATGGTAGCATAATTACTCCGTTTTCGTTCCTGAAAATCTACAACAATCAGGTTTTCATCGTTCAGATTTTACATTTAGAGTAGGAAATGACTTAGTTTTACATAACTTTGATGTGTACCATCTAATGAAATGTCTCAGAAATGCCATGTTGGAAAAAGATATACATTATTCGACTGGTACAGCAAAATGGAGCGATATTAAATTGTTATTTGAAAAAGAAGACCAAAGTGGACTCCAAAATTACCAAAATAACAGAGAATCACATAAAACCAGAAGGTAAATTAAAAATGAAAGTGTGTTTGGCAACGCAGGTTTTCAGCAATACTGTTTATGCTGCCATGTCATTAATACAAAACTTTGGATATGTTCACTGGCAAGGGACTGCTGATTTTGTAAAATTTTGTGATACTTTATTTGATTCTTTAAATAGTAAAATGAAAGCAATGAAACCCATGAATCGTCCACTTAGAGCTAATACGGAACATTTGGTGTTTTGGGCACAAGCAAAGAACAAATGTTAAGGCAACTAAAGTTTTACAAAAATAATATTCAAGTACCATCTCCTCCCTCCGTTGGGAATTTTATTGTTACTATTTCAAATATAGAAAGACTATGGATAACAATGCAAAATTTAGGATCCTTAAATCAAGATCCTGTAGAAAACCTTTTTGGTAATGTTAGAAGTTTGTGTGGTGACAACACGAGACCTAACTTAATACAATTTATGGCTGCTTACAAAACATGCCTCATAAACAAATTTTTATTAAAACAAAAAAAAACAAATTGTGAAGAAGATGGGACTTCAAGGCTTTGCAATATCGATGAAAGTATTTGAACCCACGCCTTTATCTCAAGGATCGGTAATTATTTCAAAAAGAATTGATAAATAGTTAAACTTCTGTTTTTCTTTTAGACGGTGGAGCTACATTCTACTGGTTCGAGTGATGCTCGAAGTATTACGAATGTATCAAGATCCATTATACAAGAACTAGGGCATATAAGGCAACAAACAGCTTCATATATTGCTGGTTTTATATGTCGTAAGGTGTTGAATGAACAATGTAACGAATGTAGAGCTGCTTTATTATCAGAAACAAATGTTGATAGTCATGCCTACACTATTTTAAAAGACTTGGGTAACAAATTTATGTATCCTTCTAATAATTTTATTACTGAAATCCTTTACAAAAAGAAAATAATTTTTGAAAACATTCCTAAATACGTACACCACAATTTGTTAAATATGAATGTAACAATAAATCTAGATTTTCTAAGATGTAAGGTTCATTTGTTAGACATTACTTCGGCAACATTTTCACCTTGACAGCTGTGATGGTTAAACATTTTGTAAATCTAGTAAATCGTAAAATGAGTAAACAAGATTTCAGGGTAAATATTGTTATCGATAATTATCTGAAAGAGACTGCTCCCAAGTAATATTTATTAGTATAACATTATTTTCTTTGTCATAATAGTTATAATGCAATCGACTGTCTTGCTAAATTTGTATTGTGTGTCCTCTCTCTATTTATTGTTCTCTCTGGTACAAACGTCAGTCTGTTATTTATAGTAAGCTGTTACTTTTTTCGTGAAGTAGCAACCTGCTAACCTATTGTTAAATGAAGTAATTTCAGTACGCAAAGTGTGAGCACACTATTAATCATAATCGGGAATGATTAACACTAAACAGTTACTTTGTGAAATTCCATATTAAAAATAAATAAAACACAACACGTATTTACTTGGATAAGATCACTTAGCTTTATTTGTTGTTACTGCAAATTCGACAAGTTTGAAAATGGCAGTAAACTTGTCGAAACTGCAGTAACAACAAATAAAGCTAAGTAATCTTATCCAAGTAAATACGTGTTGTTTAATTTATTCATAACCGGGAAGTTCACTAAAGACATTCAACTTTAATTTTTACAGCGAATAAAAAATTGTTTTTACAGTTTGTTTCTTTTTTCAAATAAAATTTTTCCAATCGTCTAATTTTTACATCCCCTCTACATTGAATGTGTATTAATCTCAAAAAATACGCACTAATATGTATATGTGTCATATAAAAATTTGCATATAAAAAAAGAAGAACATATAAAATAGCGACATCTTACTATCGCTTTTTGACCTAACATTGCTTTGCGAATAAATTGGGCAAGTCGTTTTTGGTCTGCAGTGGGAATGTCGAGCTACGTTTCTGCTGAAGAAGCCCCAAGCAGGGCTGAAACAGCTGTCCAGAGGCTGCTCGAGGTTCTCACTGCAATCAAAAACGATTTGCACAAAATTTTTATAAAAAAAGAAGGTTCGAATAAGGTTATTTACTTCACTTACGCAACACAGTTGATATCGCGGTTTTTCCGAACAGAATTCACGTATCCTTGAGTTAAACACGCACGTGCACGGAATTAAAAAAGTACACATCTACATCATGCCATAACAGAATTATGAATAATCGTGAAAACCATACTCTAAATAAATGTCTACTGTACGACACATCTATCCTAGCCCATTTTCTAAAATTTTAATTTTTGTTTTATTCTGCAACTTATTAATTACGTACTCCTCATGATTTCGCTGATTTCCTGTATCGGTATGTCTCTGTAATTCTTCATTGAAGACTTCTGTGGATACGGACTCATCATGGTGACCTCGTGGCCCCTCGCAGCTAATTCTTTCAACAATAGTTCACCGAGACGGAAGTGACTATAAGAAGACATGTAAAAGATGCCGAGTATTCGGGCGCCGAATGCAGGCGCGACGCAGACGCACAGCGTCCAGAACAACATGTTAACACCCATTCTCTCGCGGTACTGCACTCAAATTCAAACTGCATTCCCCGCTTACCGATTTAGCGTAATCATAATCATCATCATCAGTAACGGTGTTCGTTTTGCATAGTATATTTTGCCGAAACGCTAAAATTAAACGATCGGCTCGCTTCGTATTTCAAACGGAATTATTTCCGTTGCGAAAAGGAGCGCAACAGATAACATTATGAATTACGATTAAGTAGTTCAAACTGGACACACTAACAGTAATACCGTGCCTTCAACTGAATTCCTCATTAAAGTAAGCTGTGATTTTTTTATGAAGTTGGCGACACAATTCTAGAGAAAACAGTTGTCATTAACTGTCAGTACTGATCATAACATCAAATGAAAACACAACATTAAAGTTTAAAGTAGATGCTCAAAGTGCTCTCCTTCAGCTTAAGCGTACTCTGCGTAGTTCTTCGATTGTGTGACGCGTAGTTCTAAAAACTGTGTTTTTCATGTGCGGAAAAATGAAGTAATCCATAACTGTGAGATCCGGAGACCTTGCAGGAAAATTCACAATCCGATTATCGAAAAACTACTGCAGGAAAGTCATTGTTTGATGGGCTGTGTGGGCAGTAGCATAGTCTTGCTGAAAAAACCCTTCTGTAAGGTCATCATAATGTAGTTGATTAATGAAAGGTTCTATTAACTCATTTGGGTATCTTTCAGCAGTTACTGAGTCGTTAAAAAATATTGCTCCGATGATACGCCTTCTTGACACTGCTAGCCAAACACCAATTTTTAATGGATGTAATGGAGTTTCCACAAATTCATGGGGATTTTCTGCTGACCATATTCTCATATTCTGTTTATTTAAATATCCTGAGAGATGAAACCAGACCTCATCGAAAAAGAAACACTTCTCGAGTATGTCGTCGTTGTTTAAGTTATCAAGAAACCACTGACAATATTCTGTTCTTCTGTAAAAATCTACTGGCCTGAGTTCGTTGACTGCTTGAATCTTATATGGATAAAGCTTTAAGTCTTTTTTTAAGAATAGTGTGACATGTTCCCACTGATAGCTGAACTTCTTGTGAAAGTTTCGCAATACATTTCTTGGGAGAGTGTTCCATTCGATCGTGAACATCTTCAATGTAGGCTGCAGTCCTCTGCTTAGCTGCTCCGCTCCCTGTTTTGCGACCAAGTGATCCTGTTTCACGAAATTGAAGAGCACAAGCATGAATATATTTAACTAGCTGTTCATAAGTAATAGCAAAATTAAGAAACTGCTGTCGAAACTTCTGTACACACTGATTAATTGAATAAACTAACTGTCCTTTTTCTATTCTACCGGTTTGAAAATAACTTTCAACAATAAATTTCTGCTGTAATTCTAACATTTTGAATTAATTGAAAATACAAAGTGTCAATTTGACATTTGTTTAATTAAATAATTGAACGGCTACAGTGCTGCAAATCTTAGGAGAAAAAGACAGTGAAATCATGGCCCACTTTAATGAGGAGTTCAAGTGAAGGCACGGTATAAACGTAATTCGCCAAATATTAATAAAAATGGTTATGAAGTTGTATAGGTGGATTAATTTCGTTGCCTCTTATGGGCATCTCCGTAACTATAAGAGATAGAAAAAAACTAGTGGCCAAGTCTCGATCTCTTTTTTGGAGATAAAGTCAATAGCTATAAAATTGGCTATATTCTCTTGTTTTCAAGTTATAAGCAAAAAATGCCATTTTCAACTTTTATCCAAGCAAGCAAGTAAAGGTACGTGTTCATTTGAGAGAAATACTCTCGAGAGCAGCTATCCCAAGGGACACATATCTGAGAGTAACTATCGGAGAGTGCCTGTCAACTATCGAGAGCTAGCGCGCTGAGACTTACTCTCAAGTGGACATGCTATTACTTGCTTGGATAGTAACTCGCAGGATACGAACGTGTTTCGAAGTTTTGAAAGTACTGCTGAGAGTGCATGTAGAAATTGCGCCTAAAAAAGAGTGGCCAAAAGATGAAACAATAGAATTGATTAGTGTATACGAAGAAAACTCTGTTTTATGGAATATCAAATGTAAAGAATACCGAAATCGGGAAAATAAAGATAAAGCACTGAAAGAAATATCAGCAAAATTTAATTGTACTGCAGAGGAAATACAACGAAAATTGCGTAATTTAAGAAACCAGGTAAGCATATACATATTTATCTATATTTTATCAAATTATTAGAAAGAAAACGAAAGAAAATCATGTTATTAAAATATTTATAATGCTAAACATTAGCATAAAAATATAGGTACACTAGCGATCAAACGAATCGAGATCGATTGACATTTTTGTAACCTTTATTGCTAGCGTCAACAAGGACGCGGTTAGCTTATAGTGGTCTCGATTAGGATTATCGCGACTGTACGTGTACACAAATCATAATCTGTCTTTTTAAAATTCACTATAATGAAGAATAATTAAGAAAAGACCACCTATTTTTTTTAATTTTACTTACAATTAGTACTTTATAAAAAGATAAAAGTATAAATTTTTTATTAATGTTTACAGTTATAGATTCAGCAATTTTATAGCAACCAGTAAACGTTAATATTTCTAGGTCTCACAAGAACTGAAAAATTTAAAAATAAGAAAAGCGGGGATGGTACTGATGACGTTTATATCAGTAATTGGCCATATTTCAAAGCCCTCAAATTTTTGTTACCTACATTGTCAGGGAACGAAACAAAATCTTCAATAGTAACGAACTCTTCACTGAATCCGACAATTACTGTGGTGAGTAAAAACAGTTTTTTCCACATGAGAATATTTATTAACGTACATATATACAAAGTGATTGGTAAGTTAATGTATTACTGTGAAAGGACTTAGTATAATTCATTTGGTTAATTGAATAGTAATATGCCTTACAGAAAAGTTAACAGTCGTCCACATGAGTTACTCTAATATTCTTTCAAAGGAAAAGATTGACATACCAAAATTACACTATTACATCACAAACTTTGATTAAAACTAATTATATGTGTCTATACTGCCACGGAACTTCACCAGAAGGTAACATAAAGTACTCCTTAAATTCATCTCTAACTTGTTTTTGCGATGTTGTATAGTTATGTAGGTTTCTTCGATGTAATGGGAGAAATGCATTATCGAACATCGTTTCTTCTCTCCATCTTCCTGGTATTAATTCATGTGTATCTGGATTTTCCATGTCAACCAATCCTTGTTGTAAATAGTTGGCGCGTAAATTGTGTGTAGATAACAAAAAATTATGTAATACACATATTGCAAGAACAATATCTGCCACTTTATCGGGATGTAGATTAAGGGGTTTTCGAAGAACTCGAAATTTATTTGCAGCTATACCAAAAACATTTTCGACTACGCGCCGAGCTCTGGATAATCTGTAGTTGAATATTCGGTTTGGTGCAGGTTCGTCACGAAATGGATATGGCTTTAAAATACAGGATTTCATTGCAAACGCGTCATCAGCGACAAAAACGTAGGGGACGGCCATTTCTCTATCAGGTAAGGGGGCAGGATTAGATAAATTTAAAGTGCCCTCTTCGAGTCCCTCACTTAACGAACAATTTTGAAAGACTCCTCCGTCAGATATTCTCCCATTGCATCCAACGTCAATATACGTAAATTTATACTCAGCGTCAGCTACTGCTAATAAAACAATGCTGTGGGTTCCCTTGTAATTGTAGTATTGACTTCCATTGTTTTCCGGAGCTTGCATTACAACATGCTTGCCATCAATGGCACCCAAGCAATGAGGAAAATTCCATCGTTTATTAAAAGCTTCAGCTAACTTTAACCACTGCTGTGTGGTATTTGGAAACTGAAACAAAATTGCAATCGTTTAATAAATATAATATTGTATTTCCTTTTCTAGGCAGAATCCCAGTTACAAGAACAAAGCCACGGTAAAGATATAGTTACTATTCGTGAGGATGAAATCCGAAATCCGCCAGAAAACAAAACACAAGCTAAGCGAAAACAAATACATGAGGATGATGATGCAAAAGTGTTTAAACAAGCAATGGAAGTACTTCTAAAGCTACGTCCACACGAAAGTAACACACAGGAACATTGTGTTTATGCTGCTTGTTCCTGGAACTTTGTTTCTGAAAGTTTCTTGACGTTCCTATTGTTTATGGTTTCAGAAACAGATATTCCTACAAGTTGCTTGTTTCCATATTTAGCGGTAAATATCAAAGGAAATTTAGAAACATTGGTAAACATTATTGTTTCTCAAACGTAGTGTAGACACGTTGTAACTTGTTTGCGAAACTTTTGTCGTGTGTGCTTTTACGAAAGAGTACGAGAGCGCTGTCTAAACTTTTAATTTATAAAAAAAACGGTAAAACTTGCCGTTCAATAGGACAACGGAAAATATAATAAATGTAACTGAATTATACAGAAATGTCGAATGTTTGTGGAATCCACAGGATAAAATGTATAAAGATCGTTATCGAAAACATGATTTTTGGGTGGAAATAAGTAATGCGATGGGAGCTGGTGTTGATGAAGTTAAAAGAAAAAAAAAACTTAGTTGCACAGTACTATAGAGAAAAGAGAAAATATCGTGCTTATAAGAAATCTGGTGCTGGTGCATATTATATTAGCAAATAGTTTGCTTACAACTACCTAGAATTTTTTTCAGAGAAAAATGCAGTTCGTCATTGTTCGGAAAAAGGAATAGCCGATACAAATATAAGTATTATTTTAATTTTTTACTGAAATAACAAAATGTTTTAATAGTCATTTTGCCATGGAAGTAATCCCTGTGGTGACACAAAAAAATCAGCGTACTCTTGTCGAATATTTTTAGCTTCACTTGATGAATTACGAGGTTGTTTCTTTAATCATATTATTACTGACCCTTTTACGTCGTTTCTCCATGTACCGGGTATTAATTCACCAGTGTCTTTTTCTTCGGCATCAAATGAACCGGGTGGTGCATACATTTGTCTTGAAAACTTGCTACGTTTCAAAAAATTGTGTAAACATACAATTGCGGTCACAATTTTCTCTGCATTTTCTGGAGCTAGAAGCAGCGGTTTTCTAAGTAATCTAAATTTAGCTGACATTATTCCAAATACGTTCTCAGAAATCCTTCTGGCCCTTGAAAGTCGATAGTTATATATTCTTTTACATGACCCTTTATCCTGATGTCCGGAAAAAGTGTTTGGATTGATATGATTGTCTGTTAATTTAGGTGCCAAACGAAGGGAAAATGTTTTGTCTCTTTTATAAAAAGTCTCAATATCTTTTTTATCTGTTGTATAGTTGTCATACTGGAAATGATGTTTGAAGAAATTATTTCTAGTAGCCTTAAGTAGATGCGGTACATCAAAAATATAAAATATTTTTTCATTATGAAGATAAAAATAAGGTTCATCAGGAGTTACATTCATATCTCTAGCTAATTTATAAAAATTAGATCCAATGTCCGAGGCAATAGCCTTCACATTGCAACCCTTCTCACGTAATTTGCAGATAAAATTCAATAACAATATTTTCAATTCCTCTCCAGAACAGGTCCCTGATGAAAATACATATCCTACTTGTTGCTTCCAACGTTTCTGAATACCTCTTATCATCAGGACCAAAGCAAATTTTGCAGGTTCTTGAATTTTGTTACCGTTCACATCATCTACTCCTATTATTTCATCTTCCTTTAGATTATAAAATAAATTGGTTTTTAACGACATTTCATCCATACATAAAATGCAGTCCCGTGCTTCATCTGTATAATATTTCAGTTTCGTCTCTAACATATTGAAAATAAACTCATTGCAGCCTGGCTGAGCAGACCAGTTGGTGGTTATTCTTTCCAATGTGCGTTTACTTGGCAGATAAAGTAATTTTCGTAGATATTTATACACTCTTGGTCCTAAAAAATACATATGCAGAGCCATTTGCTTAAATTCTACAGACTACCTTCTGCCTTTTGCAGACTTTCCAATTAAGTCTACTTGTATATTTATTAGCATAGCTAATTCTTTAGAAAAATACTTGTTGCAGAGTTGTTTTAATATCTCTAATTCTTCTTTTTCGGTGAGATCAGTTACAGATTTTAAATGTGTAGCTGTAGAATACATCTGCTTTTGTAGTTTTAGACACTCCTTTAATTTTTTTTTTCGAGGTGAGTTACTGGATAAGAATGAACTTGTTTGCAATCCTATGCTGCTCTTGGAAGTACTAGGAACTGCTTCAGTATCTTGAACAGACAAGAATGAGCTGCTTTGCAATCCTAAACTGCTCTTTGAGGAACTGGGTACTGCTTCAATATTTTTACCAAGAGTGTTTGGTTCATCTAGTAAAATCGTTTGCGTTGAAGTACTGGATACTGCTTCAATATCTTCACCAAAAGTGCCTGTATAACAATTGATACTATAAATATGCTTATTCACATTTTCTATCAATTTTCATTATTACCATGAGTACATAATGTTTTTACTGGGTAATAAATGATTAAGAAAATAAGTTTTGCAGTTACACATACACAATGGGTTTGTTCGTTTGTTTTTATTTAGTAACGGAATTCATTTATACAAAACTATTATATTAGCATTTGCATTTGCTTCTGTGACGTTGCAGCAGAAATAAATTGGACTTGAATTCAAGTCTATAGCAGTGAACATATTAAACAAAATCATAATTATTGTATTTGGCAAACACGTGTCATATAGTAATTCCTAATTTTTCCAATTATAATTACCATAGGTTTCCGGAGCTTGCGATAATTCTGTAGGGGCTGGTATCATTAAAGTTGGTATGGCATGCTTATGTAATCTATTGTGTAATTCATTTACAAACATTTTTGTTTCAAAATGTTTTGAACAAACTCTCATGTGATGTAATTTTTCTGCTTCTTTTTCAAATAAGTTTGTTCGGTGAATATTTTTCAACCATTCCTTACGCCTAAAAAAATTGATTTCTTTCATATGTAATAGGTGTTAATTACAATAAATGTATTACCTTTCAGCATCTTTTGGTAAAGTGAATGATGAGGTGGTTTTTTCCTTCGAATTCGATTTGCAGTTTGCCACCGCACACCAAGTTCCACCACCTGGAGGCATTTTTTTCTATATTGGGAAATAATATTTGGAAATGCGCGCTTGCGTGTAGCACAACTAAAATTATTTTGTTGGTGAATACGATAATACTTTGGTACTTCAATTAAACAATAAAAACAAAGTAATCTAACCTACCAAATAACTGCTAAATAACCTGAAGTTGCCAACACCCTTTTCAAAATGGTGGATGTCGTTTAGGCGGGAACGTGGAGTGTCGGATCTGGTTAATCTGTGGTCGAACGTAAAATAATTGTCAAAATGTCAGTTTTTTTCCACGGTTTTCTCTTTTGTATGGTTTGTGTTTTACGTGTAATATAGTATGAGTAATTTGAATTAGTATTGTTAATAAGTTATCTGTGTCTCGTCGTGTTATTGTGTTAGTTTGTTATACATAATTTAACTGGAATTTCTTAGGGATAGTGGCAGGTCAGCTATTCACAATATATTTTAATATTAGTGAATCTAAAGTCTGAAATGAAATTCGAACCTATGATAAGAAAGTATTTCCAAAAATAATAATTTATTATTAACTAAAGTGACATATTTTAGAGCTGCTATTGAAAATGGAAATTTCAAAGGGGTCTCACTCATGTTGTGTGTGCGGACATATAAGAAAACCCTCGTTCCAATTTCCAAATCCAAAAAGATTTTTGGACAAGTTTGATGCTTGGAGAAGTGCAGTTGCAAATCCGAAACATCTGCACTTAACCAATGAAGAGATTTTCAAGCGTTCATTTGTATGTGTGGATCATTTTAGGAGTACTGAAGATGTTGTCACCAATGGGCCTGTAAAATTAAAAAAAAATGCAGTACCTACAGTAAATTTACAAATAGGTGATATAACAATAATCATGTATTTATTATTATTAAGTTATGATTTCTAATTGACAGAGAGGTGTTCCCAGGTGCTGCAAAGTAACATAGATTACGAGCCTTCTACATCTTGTAATGCAACAATAATATTAAATATTTCATCTCCCCCTAAAGAATATCGAGATATTTTAAATGTGAGCCCAAGGAAAAGAATTACACTAGTTCCCGTGCAAGTGTATACGCAATCAAACATACCAGCTACAACTTCAATTGAACCTCATTTACATCCATTAGGTAAAATTCATTTTTTTTTTTAATTAATTATTCTTTATAATTTTGGATTAAGAAATTAATTCAGATTTTTTCAACGAGATACAATAAAAACTTATACAACGTTATGTTAGCTTCTTAGGATATTTTATCATTCTTTTTTTATAGACACTTCGTCAGGCACCTCATTGGAATTGTTGGAAATTTCCACAACAGCCAACTTTAGTGGCATCACATACTGATGTGAGGGGGAAACAAGAATCTTCTAATGGATCACTGCATTGCAGTAAGAATGTTTTTGTCGTAAATATTATACGGGTTTACACTTTAACTTATATTTCTAGAGTTTCCAATGACGCAGAAGGTGAATTTGAACCATTTTAAGAAAAATAAATCTTTGTGTCCTACAGAAAAAGCAAGAAACAAAACGTCTTCAGAAAATAGTTGCACGATTAAAGCGTGAAAAAGCACAGATTTCGCAATCACTAAAAGCAGCCGAAAAGTTATCGAATAAGTTTGAAACACTCACAGAGAAATTGAACCCTATTCAAAAACGTTTTTTTGAAAGTCAGTTTAGAAACACCGGGAAAAAATTGAAATTGGTTTACATTTGAACAAAAAGCCGATGCTATAGCAATTTGGAAAGCAGGACCAAAATCTTATAAATTTTTATCAAAATTATTTACTCTACCATCTATAACAATTTTAAAAGCGACATTAAATAAAGTGCGAATAGAACCTGAAATTTCAAAGCCAATTTTTGAAGTTTTAAGACAGCAAGCTGGAAGAATGAATAGCAAATACACTCTATGTAACCTTTTTTTCGATGAAATCATGATTCAACCTCATCTGGATTACTTGTCTTCTGAAGACAAAATCATAGGGTTTCAAGATGATGGGTGGACTAGAACAAAAGAGGTTGCTGACCATGTGTGTGTTTTTATGTTTCGTGGAATTTATAAAAGATGGAAGCAACCAGTGGCTTTTGCCTTTACGAAATCTTCAATCTTTCGAACAAGTCTTGTTAGATTTATTAAGGAAATAGTAGTTGAAGCTTCAAAAGCGGGACTTACAGTTGTATCTACAATATGTGATCAAGGAGTAACAAATATTCAAGCAATCAATGATTTACTAAATGACACAAGGAGAAGTGCTATCTTAAACGGTGTTGAAGTTAAAGAAAACGTAATGATAATTAATCAAAAAGAAATTATACCTCTATTTGACCCTCCATATCTTTTGAAGAGTGTTAGAAATAATTTATTACAATGTAAACAGGCGGAATCCCTAGTAATTTGTTCTAAATCATTTTCCGATTCCGAAGATACGATACCATTCTAAATTGCTTCTTTTGTTCCAGTTACAGTTCATTTTGTTATTAAAAGGGAGTTTAGCTTCCTAAAGTTAATTGTAATGGACAGTTTCATTATTTGTTTAATTTTGTTTTGGGTTTTTCAAAATTTAAAAAGGGATTAGAAATTATTTTTTTAGTGATGTCTTACTTTTCTTTGTGCCACTTTTCTGTAATGAATAATAATTCAGTTGGGATACATAAAAATAAAATAACGGGGAGCTCCATTACTAAAATTTGTTTCTTAACCCTGCAGCCGGCGCGCCTCGGTATTTTGTGCGCCAAATTTTGAAAAGTGCGCGCAAAACCGTTAGTGGGAAGGGCAGACATTTTTCACTCTAGTTAATCATTCATTGTGTATTTAGTCATAACGTACTCTATGTTGCTGTTGTTTAGATGCAGAGGTAGTGTGCAAGTAGGACGATTTGTCAAAGTGCGCCGTGCGCCCGCTCTCGTAAGTTACTTATATTTTTTAGAAAATCTATTTCTTTTCTGATTTTCATTATTTACATAGTTATTTCAGTTCAAAAACAAGACATAATTCGCTTAGTGGTGGTGGTGCACTTGAAATCTTAGAAATGTATGTTATTTTATTGTACTATCATTTTTTGAATATACACTAAAAATATTGTAGGCCCAGAAAATATCTCACTGACGAAGAATTATACAATATACTACATTATGAAGACGATCCAATTGTTGATGTACCGATTGAACCCAATGATGAGAATAATTCTGAAGAACATGAAGAAATCATCAGTAACAGCGATCATGATACCAACTCGGAAGAGGAGTTTATACAAGAAGACGTGGTATGTGCAGGCGAAAGTGAGTCTGATCTAGAAACTGATTCGTATTTTGGTAAAAATAAATGTTGCCAGTGGAGTAAACGTGATTTTTCCACCAAATCCAAAACCAAAGGAAAAAATATCGTGAAAATATTTCCAGGACCGAAAGCCGCCGCAAGAGGTCTTACAACAGAAATAGCGGCATTTGATAAAATGATTGATACCCACATGGTCGATAATATCGTACAAAATACAAATTTATTTATAGATTCAAAAAGAGAGACTATTCAATACCAAAGGGACAGAGATGTAAAGTATACTACAAGAAGTGAAATTATGGCTTTACTTGGCATACTCTATCTTATTGGTACTAAAAAAGAAAATCACACAAACGTACTAGAACTTTGGACAACAGATGGTACCGGTATGGAGTTGCTAAGATCAGTGATGAGTTATAAAAGATTTTTATTTCTGTTACGTTCCCTTCGATTTGATAATCGCAGCACTAGATCGGAAAGGAAAGAATATGATAAATTAGCGGCCATACGGGAGATACTAGATGCATTCGTCAATAACTGCAAAAACAATTACACTCTTAGTGAATTTGTAACGATTGATGAGAAGCTTGAGGGATTTCGCGGTCGGTGTAGTTTCGTCCAATATATTCCGAACAAACCGGCTAAGTACGGTATAAAATATTTTGTTTTATGCGATGCGAAAACATATTATACTAGCAGCATTGAAGTTTATTGTGGGCGACAACCAGATGGACCCTATAAAGCAGATAATTCCCCATCTGAGATTGTACACAGACTACTCAGTCACATCAAAGGTAGTAATAGAAATTTGACTACTGACAACTGGTACACCAGTATTCCTCTGGCGAAATCTTTATTGGAAAATAAAATTACAACTATAGGTACTCTAAGAAAAAATAAGCGAGAAATTCCTCCGGAATTTTTACCGCAGAAAAATCGCAAAGAACAATCCTCACTATTCGGCTATCAAAGGGACATGACATTAGTATCTTATGTCCCTAAGAAAAACAAATCGGTCCTTGTTTTATCAACGATGCATGACTCTGGTACAATAGATGAAGAAACCAAAAAACCGCACATAATCTTAGACTATAATTCTACCAAAGGTGGGGTTGATACCATTGACCAAATGTGTGGTACTTATTCCGTGAAACGAATAACAAGAAGGTGGCCCTTGGTAGTGTTTTTCTCAATCTTAGACATTGCAGGAATCAATGCACAGGTGTTATTTTTTTCGAACCGAGAAAATATCAAAACTCCAAGAAGGACATTTCTAAAAAAATTGGCAATGAGCCTAATAAAGCCCCACATGACTGAACGAGCAAAAATATCTTCACTTCCACAAGACATAAGAATCTTTTTACAAAAATACCGCGAAATTGAAGAGACGGATGATGTGGATATGGAGCCACCTAAGAAAATGAGAGGACGTTGTATAACCTGTGGACGAGGAAAAAATGTGTACACAACGATTAGTTGCGATAAATGCAGAAAGTTTGTTTGCAAGAAACATGGAAGGACCCACACTTTCTGCGAAAATTGTGCTGCATCTACATCGAACAACGAATAACGTTGATTTTATAATGATATTTAGTTATATGTATAGTTTGCGTTTGGTTTTAAATTTTCTGAGATTTCTTCATTTTTTGTGACATTTGTATTTATTTAATTTGCTTTTAAGTTTTTGCGTTTTTTTTTTAGATTTTGTGACATTTATATCTATCTAAATATTAAATAAAACAATCCTACTTATGTATTGCGTTTATTTTAATAAAAACAAATAAAAAATGAGCTAATTGTTGCTAGATGTACTCAGTACGCCGCGCGCCCGCTTTCGTTGCTGTTAGAGGCGCGCCCGCTGCAGGGTTAAGTAAAATCTCAGAATTTGAGGAGGAAATATTTTGATCTATCTTATTTCATTATTTTATTTGAGTAATGATAGTACTTTCGGTTTGTCAAAAGTTTACACATACCAGAATTGGATTGGTAATTTTGAATAGATCCGTTTATTTTTTTGGCAACTTGGCCTACAAAGGACATTCTTCCTTTCTTAAGCAAGGCTTGAAAGTGTAAGAAAGGATGTCAGGCCCCTTGAATAGTTGTAGTTTAGAGATAAGAAGAATGTTAGGGAATATATGTAATCCCATTAGAAGAACCTTGAACCTAAGTCTAGAAAAGGTAGTTATAGGGCGAAAGGAAGAATAAGGGCAATGGTTTATATGTAAGGTAATAATAAATATTCACCATTCATTCATACATGCATGCAGAATAATAGACGAACGAAAATCTAACACGATATTTTTAGGACTTTGGCCTTTATGAAAATGTGAACAAAATTAAGATATCTTTTTGCATTATATTGATTTATTTACTTTTTTTTAAATGGAACGGCCTACTTTTTATTTCAGAAATGGATAGCATTTAAATGTAGCTTTCTGCCGATATAAGGTTATATGTCTTTATTTTTAATAATTTCGTCACTAAAAATTTTCCTTATACAAGTATTTCAATTGTCTGTTTTTAAATTATTTTTGGTAAAATAAATCCCATCGCGGGAGTATTCAAATTAGAAATCTTTGAAAGTAGAATCAAATGATCGAAAAATGACTTCGAATGATTGAATTTAGGTAGAAAAGTAGCAATACTGGGTGTATAGTTTAAAACGCCGACCATTGAAATACTTATAAAAAGAAAATTTCTAGTGATGAAATTATTAAAAATAAGGGTATATAACCTTATATCAGCAGAAAGCTACATTTAAGTGCTATCCATTTCTAAAATAAAAAGTAGGCCGTTCCATTAAAAAAAAAAATGAGATACCGAATGTTTCGTAAGTATCGATCGCTCGGTATAATGCAGAAAGATATCTTAATTTTGTTCACATTTTCATAAAGGCCGAAGTCGTAAAAATATCGTATTAGATTTTCGTTCGTCTGTGTTACCTCAGTAATCAGAAACTCATATTCAAACTGACTGAATTTTTGCAAAATTCTTCAAGAAAAAAAATTATTTTACGAAAGTTATTCAATGAAATCAATATATCTTTATACCGTTGTAATCAGCTCACTCTGGCGCATCCACATATCTAAAAATATACAGCCATGCTCATTTGTATTAGACACCCTACACGTTTATCGGTTTAAGGTATACTACAAGGAATAAAAGAAATCTGTATCAATAAACATGGTTTCAAAGGCACTTTATTTACAAATATTCATTATTTTGTGACACCCCCCTGTGCTTTAATCAATGCGCTTATTCTTCTCGGCATACTCGATACGAGATTCTGGCATTCTTCCTCAGTTATTGAGTTCCACGCTTCATAAATTTTTCTTTTTAATGTGTCTTTTGAAGCACATTTAAACTTCGACACTTTCACCTTTAATATATGCCACAAATGTTCAATTGGTGACATATCGGGGCTCTGTGGTGGCCACTCTAATACGCGCACCCCATTTTCGTTGAACCAACGCATCACTTCCCGTGATTTGTGGCAGGGGGCATTATCTTGTTGGAAGTGATGATCAGGGGTCTCCTCATTAAATAATTTTAAAGCGGAGGGCTCTAAAACTTCTTCCAGCATGGTCATGTAACGCTGACCGTTCATACGACCCTCGCACACGTACAACTCTCCCACTCCTAAGGCTGACATACAACCCCAAACCATAATGCTACCCCCGCCATATTTTACGGTAGGTATAACGCAGTCTGGATTGTATGCTTCCCCTTGCCTTCTACGAACGTACTGAGCCCCAGGCTGCCCGAAAAGCTCTAAGAGAGAAGAAGAAATTGTTCAATAATACAATTCTTGCTTTTTTTGTAAATGCATTGTGCAAACAAAATTGTTTACGTCTATAAGAAAAATATGCATAATTTCTCATGACCTACCTCTATATTGGATTCGTCTGACCACATAACTTTCGACCAGTCATCGACAGTCCAATTTTTGTATTTCTTTGCCCATAAAAGACGTTTCTTTTTGTGTACCTCAGTTAAATGAGGTTTATGTCGCGCTTTACATCCCCTTAAACCAAAACTTACGAGGCGTCGCCTCACTGTTTGAGCAGAAACGAATACTCCGAGAAGCTCGCCAGAGAGTTCCTTCGACGATTTTCTTCTATCACGTAAGGATATACGCTCTAAAAGTCGGTCTTCCCTTGGCGTTGTAATGCGTTTTCGCCCACTTTTTTTTCTGTTAACAAACGATCTCAATTCCTGATAACGTTTAATCGTAGTACGGATCGCACATCGCGAGCGTTTCAGTCTTCATGCAATTGCAGCTAATAACATCTTCTGCGAATGCAATAACACAATTTGAGCACGTTCAACTTGCGTTAGTTCACTTTTTTAGGCATTATTTAATGCACTGAACTATTATTATGATGTACAAAATGTTGTACACCACCAATCGCTTATAGAAATTCACAGAGCGAGAGTGTTCAGGAGACTGATCATATACTAAAATTCGGATATTATTCTTTTCTTACCTGCTCTTTAGAACTACGGGTTTATTACCCAATAAAATTTCATGAGGCATCCAAACTTAAATATATACCGCCCCTATTTTCTTAGTTTCTTAGAAATTGAATAGTATTGTTAATATTCAGTTTTCAAGGAGGTGTCTAATACATATAAGCAAGGCTGTACGTCTGTGAGGCTTATGGGAAAAAATTAGGAAAAAAATCTATAATGAATTTTATACTAGACAATACGCGACATATTGTAAAATTATTTTGAACTATACAGAGTGATCAGAAAAATGGTTGTTCGTTAATATTAAAAGTAGTTTTTGTAAGGGATAGTTTGAGGCAAGAAAGAATTAGCTAAACTTTCATTTATAAACTGCGTAATTGTAATATTATTGGTTTTTTCAAGCTGCTTGCTAGCGATTAAAACTGGCTTTGAGTGTGTATGAGATTTTAGCGGTCCAATTAATAAATTTGCAATATATCGACCACATACGTCGGTAGTTTCATCAAAGCATATATAGAAGTAATTTTCTCCTACATAATTTTGTACATTTAAAAGTATTTGTTTATATTCGTCGTTCAAATAATTTTTGCGTAAAGTAGACTCTTCCGGTATATTTTCCTTACAATATTTTTTTAAGAAGTTTGTTAAGTTCACATTATTAAGTTTATATAAAGGTATATTTGACGCAATTAACGCGACGCACAGGTCACGGTTAAATTCTTTCTTGCGTTCTTGATTCGACTTCTCACTACAAAAACTATTCTTAATAGTTTGCTGTTTACTAGATGATTCTGATTTGGATCTGTTTTTCTGATGTAAAGCAGTTTTAACGTGTTGGTCAACATCATACTTCTTAGTTACTGTTATCTGAGAAATAAATAATGTAAATTAATGTACTTATAATAGGTACCAGCAATTTGGTTTGTATTCAATATTGCAAATTTTTCTAGAAACACTATTATTCAACAATACCATAAAATTTAGGAACCCACATAACTTGAAGGAAAGTATAAAATACATTCTCGGAGAAAAATATAAAAACCACTCTTTTGTTTAATAGTTAAAAAATAGATTTTTAAAAATAAGTGACTTACAATTTTAGAACACAGACGGCAAAACACTTTTTCGTCTTCTACTTCAATATCGTTTTCGAACGGCTTCACCCATATTTTTAAATGCATTTTAGTTTTTGGCATTGTATGTATTTGCAACACTTTGCAGCATGTTAATAACAGAATGAGCAGCTCATTCAAATTTGTTTGGAACGAGATACTTAGTACGGGAGTAAAGGCACTAATTCAGCATTTCGTAGAAGTGCGGAATACTATATTGTTGGTTATTACCCAAGGCATTTCTCATACCCTCATATACATGTCATAAAACTATGGTTCACAGCTTCTCCAGGCAAACATTTATTATTAAGAAAATTCTTAAAATAAGAACGGACTTTCTAAAATAAGCACGGAATTTCTAAAATGAGTACGAAATAAGCAAAAACGTAAAAAATCCAAAAAAAAGCATTAAAAAGCATAACGCTTATAATCCTAGCTCTAGCCATAACTGATTAAATTTCGTTAAATTATCTTGCTACTCCAATATAAATTTAAAATTACCATCCTTGTGAGACTGCAAATCTAAGATATACTTGATATCTCGAGTTCAACTCGGAATTGCTCATTGGTTTGACGACAACTCTTTTTAGGAGCACTGTGCTTCATTTGGCGTTGCTTATATATACTCAAGTATCACATTACAACTTCATAAGTAATATTTTTATATTTAATTTGTTAGTCTTTAGGCATACGCGTTCTTCCTCCATAATCTGTTCTAATGTAAGTTTCGGTTTAATGGCACAATTAACTTATCTTCATCACTAACTTTTAAAATGTCAAAACGTATTAAACGTCCGTAGTCCAAAAGTTTACTGCACTTAGTTTTAGGAGAAATCGCTTCAGAAAGTATTTAAAGCCCGCAATACATGTTCCAATAATTTCACGTAAAAATTCATGTAAACATGTGTGTATAAATTCATGAATTGTAATTCGCAATACACGTTTCAATTATATTAATAAAAAGATGTTCCGCTAAATAGTAATTTAGAATGTTAATGTTGGTGAAAATGGTAACTCATTAATGCTTCTAACTTCAAGTTATTTTCTTTGAATAGCTGGGAATGTTGAATTATGTTATCAAGGGTATCATCCAAACGGAGAGCACTTGGTTATCAATGATTAAACTATCTTGAAGCTAAAATTATTTATAAACGTATACCCACATGAATTAGCTGAAGTTGTTCTCATTCATCTGAGTCAACAGCCAACAGCAACAATCAAAGTCACTAGAATTTACTAAAATTTCACGTCAAAAACCTTGAAAAATAGAACTTGCTCTATGTTGTCAATTTTACATGTATAAATTCATGTAATTCTTTTTTCTCGCTATACACGTTGAAAAATAGATTTTGTCATAAATTACATGTAAATTTCAGGCAATTTATGATCATGTATTGCCGACTTTAGAATATTCTCCTCAGTAAAATAAAAGCAATTTTCTTTTCGTTTACTATTAATCAATTCACACAATTTTTCAAATAAAAAAATCAGGGTCCACTGTATTAGCCACTATAAAAACAAATTAGAATATCAAGTTAAGAATGCAGTGCTCTTCCGAGTACTACATACAGGGACATTCAAAATAAATGTCCGACCCGTTAACCACAGATAGTGCACGATACAACAAAACAAAAAGTTTCTATTCATAAAGTAAAATCCCTCCTATTACAAAATGCTCGCTGAATTGTGTTATTGCTGCCACCGACAACAAACAAGCCTTCAGTATCTCTAGAATTTCTTACTCTTTATGATATTTTAGTTAAACAAAGTGTATCATTAATGTATCCAAAATTTATTGTGCAGTAAAATTGCAAAATTATTGGTTGGGTGAAACCAGCTTTATTGCAGTAACCCTGCCTTAATAAAGTTTATTATTATTATTATTTATTATTATTATTATTATTATAAATGGTCTAGTATTGTTTGATACAAATTCTTTATTGAATAAATTACAAAATCTGACATTCTGCAAATTTTTATTATGTCAACAACATTTTTTTTTGCCTACTTTTAAATTATTTCAAAATTGAACACCGATGAAAACTGAAGATTTGAGGATGCCGTCATCTCTAAAGTGAAGATCTGAACATGCCGCCGCCCTTTGAAGGTATAACCTTCAAAATGATTAATCTTCAACTGGCAAAATACATAATTTCACTGTAGCTCTCTTAAACGTTCCCTTTGAAGTGCGAATGGTAGCTACTCGAACTATTGTTATACGCGGCGCGCTTCCCGAACAGCGGAGATGTCAGCGAAACACGACACCCCATGTCGCCGATAAGAAAAACATATAAAAAGCACGCACATACTTGTAGTAGTTAGTTATTCATAAGTCTTTGAATAAACCACTTTGTACGCGTTACACTTCGATTTGTTTTTAAAAATAAACTCTTTTTAAAAATCAATCAGTGTGATTGGAACTTGTAATTGGCGCAGTCAGTAGGATTGATTTGTACGGTATTTTCGCGAATTGAAAAACGTCGTGTTAGTGCCGGTGGATTTTAATCCTTTGACAAAATTGTGAACCAACCTGTGAAGTGTTTCATCTGTGTGGAGTTGCTGAAAATTGCTGCACCCAGGATCTAACAACGGAGTTTTCATGAGGATTATTATAATAATATTGTAAGTACCTAGCTATAATATTTCGGCTTTCCTTTCCCTTTCCCTTTTACCTACCCTAAGTGTCAGTGTGAGTGTCTTAAATTAAGCCACGATTGAGAACTTCAACGAGCTATTAGAAGCTATCGAGGAAATAGCGGATATGAAGAGAGATAACGTCCAACCGGCTGAAATGGAGATCAAACCAGTGGATCAGAATCTTATCCCCGTGTTTTCCGGAGAGCGAACGAACCTTCGAAGTTACGTGAACGCTTGCGAATACTTAATTGAAGAATTTTTAGCGCCTAACCCACACAATGCCAGGGTGGCCCGCAGATTGCTAATGATTTTTATGGGAAAACTCGACGGTAAGGCACGTGAAGCAGTGGACGCCAATCGAACTCCAACCACGTGGCCGAAATTGAAGGCCATACTGGTCCACAGTTTCGGGGACAAGAGGTCGGAGGATGTGTTGGCTTACGATCTTAATAACATTCGCCCTTCAAAGAATCAATCAATACAAGAGTATGCTAATAAGATTAAATCCACACTCTACTACACCTTGCTGTCAAAAATAAACCTGGAAGAAGCAGATTTGAACACGCGGCACCTGAAAATAATACAGTATAACGCAATTGCTCTGAGAACATTCTTATTCGGCCTAGATTTGTTAAATGACAGGCTGGGCTTAGAATGAAACTAAGGCAACCACAGGACATCGAAACCGCGGAAGGATATGCGTGTGAAATTGAAAACTTCAACACCCAGAAAAAGCATTATATGGATCCCTACAAAATGTCTCCTCCAAGAGTCTTCCCATTGACGGCGGGGGCCCGAGCTAGTTTGCCAGTAAGACCGATGGCCCAGACCCCAAATTACGGGTTTCAACAACGACAATTTATACCCCCTACACGACTACCAATGAGACCACTGCCACCACCGCCACCATTCAGGTTCGCCCCAGCTCCGGGACAGGTAATGCCGCAGCGATCGTATCGACCAACTCCGATGGAAGTTGATAATTCTGGGGTGAAGCGCCAAGCTTCGTCGTTGCAACGATTAACCAAAAGGCCCTGGCCTAATAATATGATGTTGGAAGAACAAAATGCGTCTTATCAAAGGGAACAGGACCAATATCCAGGGCAATCGAGCGCTCAAGACGATTACGATTCGCAAGGAGCCACAACTTTCGAGGAAATGTATGCTCAAAATCAATACGAAGATGAAAACGAAGAGGCTAGTTTTGTGCCGGATACAGAAACGGTAAATTTTATGGTGGTACACTCCGCCAACAAACTAACATAACAGGAGTAATAACATATAATGCCACCCTTGTAGACCCGAAACTTCCTTACATTAAATTTGGCCAATATAAAATTTTAATAGATACAGGCGCATCAAAAAGCTTGATCAACGAAGAAATTTACGAATCAATGAAAGATGATTATGCAATTATAAATGAATTTTGCATTCAAACACCACATGGTATTGAAGAAGGGTCCAAGGCATTGCGGGTACCATTGCCCGATATTTTCAAAGATAATCAGGAATATATTTTCTATTGCTTCAATTTTTCGAATATTTATCATATGTTGATCGGTATGGATGTAATAAAGGCACTACGAGGGAACATCGACACGGAAAAGGAAGTTTTAAAAACGCCCAATGTAGAAATCCCTTACTATACAAGGCTAGATGAAATTAAACTCTTTCCAAGTCAATCACAAATAGTGGAGTATCAGGTTAATAATATGATTGACGGTTATGCGTATTTTCCACAGACGCAAACTCGACTGGGAACAGAAGAAATAATTTTATCGCCGCCAGCGCTAGTGAGAGTAAGAAACGGGAAAACTTTAATTCGTGTAAACAATGTAACCAATCAGTTGTTGACCACGCAAGGGAAATCTCACAGAATATTGCTAATGCCAGTAGATGAATTTGTGGAAAACTATAACATAGGATATAAAGAAAAAAATGAAACAAAATCGTCAATATTACAGCAGGGAGATATAGACAAAATTTTGCAGGGAAATCCACTAAATATAGAAGAAAAGGCCGCCTTAAAAGCATTATTGATGAAGTTTAGAAATTTATTTTATAAAGAGGGACAAAAATTAACATTTACCCACAAAATCAAGCACACATTAAACATGAAAGAAGACAAACCGATTTTTGTGAAAATGTACCGCCAGCCAATGGAAATGAAAAGGGAAATAAAGAAGCAAGTGAATGAATTACTTTCACAAGACATCATACAGGAAAGTGTGTCACCCTGGTCGGCTCCAGTACACATTGTAACCACAGAAAAGGATGGAAAAATAAAAAAAACGGACGGTAATTGACTACAGAAAACTCAACGAGCAAATGATAGAAAGACAAATACCCTATTCCTAATATCGCGGATATTCTCGACAAATTAGGCCGCAGTCAATACTTTACGTCCTTAGACTTAGCGAGTGGCTATCACCAAGTTGAAATGGCGGAAGAAGATGCCCCAAAAACCGCATTTTCCACCGAACAAGGACATTTCGAATTCAAGAGGATGCCCTTCGGCTTGAAGAATGCAGGCCCCTGCTACATTTCAACGCTTAATGGACAATGTCCTAAGAGGGTTGCAAGGAATTATTATCGAACGAACCGATACTTTAATACCCGGATTTTGAGAAGGAATTCATCATTACCACTGATGCTTCAGACATTGCGGTAGGAGCTGTCTTATCCCAGGGTCCTATCGGGTCGGATAGGCCAGTGTGTTATGCATCGAGGACCTTGTCGGAAATTGAACAAAAATATGCGACTATCGAGAAAGAATTGTTAGCCGTTGTCTACGCCGTTAAACAATTCAGGCCTTACATCTACGGAAGGAAATTTACATTGTTTACGGATCATAAACCTCTGGTATGGATATGGTCACTCAAGGAACCAAATACCCGACTCATGAGATGGAAAATCAAGCTCGAAGAATACAATTTCGAAATACTGTATAAAAAGGGGAAGCTTAATAGTAACGCTGACGCTCTATCTAGGATAAAATTAGACCAGTTAAATATTATTACAGGGTCGGATGAAGAGCAAGACGAACTCGATTCAGTAATGGTTCAAATAGATGACGAAGAATTGTTAGCGTTACCAGAGGAACTTTCAATTACAATCATAGACGAAAGTACACCAAAGGACTCTTCCGCCGCTCAGAGAAAAGAGACACTAGGAAAAGGGATACACAAGAAGGAAATAAAAATAACAGATCACCCGGAAAATGAAGAATCAGATTCCGACACGATTCACTCCACTAATACAACAGAGCCCAGGAAAACCATAGAAATTCAAGACACCATTATAGATAATAAGAGAAGGCAATTTATTATAAGAACCGGATTAAACGACGAACTGGAAGTACAAATAAAAACGCAAGACGAAAGGAAAATTCACGAAGTAAGAATACCGAAAAATGATCAGGAAGAAGGGATATTAAAACTGTACAAGGAATATATGGACAATTCGGCTACATCATATATGTATATACGAGAAGATGAGCTGTACCAGCTTTGTTGTAAAGTGTATGCAGAAAAATTATCTAATGATGGCCCAAAAATAATTAGGTGTACGAGGAGAGTCAAGGTAATAACTGATCAAGAAAGACAGATAGAAATAGTAACACGATACCTTGAGGGATTAAATAATCATAGGGGAATCGAGGAAACAGTCAAACACCTTCAGCGCGAGTATTGGTGGCCAAAAATGAAGAAAACCATTGAAAAGATAATAAAAAATTGCGACGTTTGTAACACGGCAAAGTATAACCGTCACCCGGAAGTCACCTTATTACCTATCACGCAGACACCGGACGCCCCCTTCGAAAAATTATACATGTATGTATTTTCGGTAGGACAGGAAAAATATTTAACGATAATTGAATCATTTTCCCGACTGGGCCAAGCCATTAGAATCACGAGCAAGAATCCGACAGAAATCATTAATGCACTCCTTACTTATTTTTCATATTACGGAGTTCCTAACGAAATTTGTAACGATCAAGGAACAGAATTTAATAACAAACTATTGAAAGACTTGGCTGCATTGCATAAAATTAAAATACACTTCGGAACTGCTAAAAATCCGGAATCACAAGCGAATATAGCACGATTTCATTCAACGCTGATTGAACATTTAAGATGCGAAGATGGAAGAGATGAAAATCAAAAGGAACAGCGGATGAAATCAGCGCTTATAGCATATAATAACAGCGTTTCTGCAGCGACCGGTATGACACCGATGGAAATCTTATTTGGACACACTAAAACCAGGAGCCCGATGGACTTATTTTACGATAAAATGACTTATCAAGACCAAATCAATAAACATAAGGAAAGAATAAAAATACTGTACGAAAAGGTTAAGAGAAAAGATGAGACGCGTAAGGAAAGAACACAAAGGAAACAAGAAAGCAAAGTAAACCAAACTGAATGGGCTGTAGGAGAAAAAGTTTATGTCGAAAATGTGACCAAAAGTAATAAACTTATGAAACCATTCCTTGGTCCCTACACTATCACTAAAATAAATGAAAATGACACCGTAGAAGCCAACACTAAAAGAGGCAGGCAAATTTACCACCAAAGACATCTAAAACATGGCATTGTTCCACATGCGTCGCTCTCAGAGCAGCGGCAGACGTCAAACTAATGGAGTTAAAGGACCCGCTTCTTCCACTATATTTGGGAACAGCAGAAAACCAGGCCTCAACTTGGACAGTTATTTCACAATACGATCTCGATCCGATGCTACAAGAAATAGACTACCTAAATGAACGATGTAAAGAACTGAATAAAATACTGGATGACAGCAAAGAAGCCATCAGTCATTATCAAGAACTGGATAGTGTTTTATCATCCCTAAGGACGAATCAAAAACTGATAAATGATAATAAGAACCAATTATTGCCCAAAATTCGATCACCTCGAGAAGCGGTTAATTTCTTAGGAAGTATAATCAAAGCGATATCAGGAAATCTGGACCAGGAAGATGCGATAAGGTACGACAACGCCATAAAAACCCTAACGGAGACCCAAAACAAGATAATTAAAAGTCACCAAGAACAAATCTCACTATCCGTGAAGGCTATGAAAGACTTTGAAGAAAATATGAAACATCTTCAGGCAAATCAGCTGATCTTGAAGTCCCGGATCATGCAATTAGGAGTCGCTCTAGAAAAAGTGAATTTATTTACGATAGAAACTAGTCGGAAAACGGACCTGTATGCTATGATTTTCGCGCTAACAAACTGTATTATTGCAATAAATGCCGTGGCCGAAAGAATGATTACAGCCAAAACATTTGCGAAACTGGGAGTATACCATCCAACAATGTTAGACACAGAAATACTCCTGCAAGAATTAGTTGAAATACAACATGCGGGCGAAAAATTAGCACTACCCGTTATAGAAGATAATGTCTACGCCCTAGAGAGGACGCTAACTGTCAAAGCTTACAGGAAAAATACTAAGATGCACTTTCTGATAGAAATCCCCCTTTGCGAAACTCAATCATACCAATACTACCAATTATTCCCGATCCCACAATTAATCAATAACACCGTCAAAATCATAAATATTCAAAATCCGTTCCTAGCCGAAAATAACGAAAGGTAAATCAGTAGTTGGGAAAAATGTGTCGACGTAAAAATAAGAAATTCTTATGCACCATGAGCAGCAGAAACATACTCTTGGATACACCCTGTGAATACCGACTCCTTAAGCACAAATATCACGACGGAAATTGTACCCATCGAACAAATAAAGCAACTGCACCATCAATCCAAAAGATAAGCACCAATGAATGGCTTCTGTTAACACAAGTTGAAGAAAAATTGGAAATCACTTGCGAAGAAAGAAAAGAAAACAGAAGAATCAAAGGACCACACCTTATTCAGATATCAAGAGAGTGCCAGATACATTGGGATCACGAAATTCTAAGAACCCACTCGATTGAGCTTCAAAATCGGAAATTTCAATTAAGCGAAATAAGCCTAAACAACACCGAAGAGGAACTACCCCATTGGAAGATGCACGATATCGAATTACACCAAATTAGATGGCAGCAATTCAACGAGTCCAGGAACGCCCTGGAAGTTTTAAGAGAAAATCTGTACAACTTGGATTCCACTCATTGATATACCACGATTGGGACATCCTCCTTAATTTTTACTATTGTTGTGATATTTCTAATAATTTACGCCATTCGTAAGTTTTACAGGAAGATAAGATTACCCGGAGAAGATGAGGTCAAGGAACCCAGCAAGCCAGCGAAGAAAACGGAAGATTCTCACTCGTGGTTGCAATCTTCCACTTAAGGCGGGAGGTGTTATACGCGGCGCGCTTCCCGGACAGCGGAGATGTCAGCGAAACACGACACCCCATGTCGCCGATAAGAAAAACATATAAAAAGCACGCACATACTTGTAGTAGTTAGTTATTCATAAGTCTTTGAATAAACCACTTTGTACGCGTTACACTTCGATTTGTTTTTAAAAATAAACTCTTTTTAAAAATCAATCAGCGTGATTGGAACTTGTAATTCTATGCCATCGGAACCTGGATGAAGTATAGTATATCAACGCGACCAGTTATCCAGCAACTCGGACTTAGTTTGTCTTCCTGAATGATCACCATTTGACCAGGCCATTTGACCCTCTTGTAGCTGATAATTCTTAATGAATTTCCATTTATTACGTTGTTGCATTTCAGAAATATATTCTAGTGACCAACGTTTCCAGATATGTTGTTTAATCTCCTGAATAAGTTGCGAACGTGATAATCTGTTTATTTTAAGTCTTGTTAGATCAGGTTCAGGTAATGAAGTTAATGAATCTCCTATTAAAAAATTACCGGGAGTAAGAACTGATAAGTTATTCGAGTCATTGGATAAAGTCGTAAGAGGGCGCGAGTTAAGAACAGCTTCTATTTGGGCTAATAAAGTATACATTTCTTCATATGTTCGATATTCGTCGAAAAACTGTCATTTGAAATGATTTAAGTGAATTGTGTAAAACCATGTAATGTTAGAGACTTTATACAGTGTGTCTGTTAATGTCGCTGTACGTAGATTACGATTATGTACGCCGATTAAGTTGGTATGCATGCAACTTGTTGTGGCAACCAAGCCGGTTGTAGTAATTTTGACAGAATACATTGGCGTTACGTTAATCGTATTTTGTCGTTGCTTTTAAGAAGTGTCTTGGTGTAATTGTTAATATTTATTTCTTTAATTTAGAATAATTTTTTCAGGGCTCCTTTATTAACGTTTGTGATTGGATGTAAGTAGATAATTTATTATTTTAGACAATTTTCCTCCAATATAATATTCACCACCGAAAAAAATTCATATATTCTTAATTGCACACTTTGGAAATGCAACTCGAAATAAAGATGCAACATGGTTGTATAATCTACAGTTGTGTTTTGAACAATTTGTGGAAGGTTTTACTGCTGAAAATGTTTATTATGAAGATTTGAAAGAAAACATTGTATTTGCAAAGGTAAATTAACTGGGTGACCAACAGTATTGAAAACTGATCTGAACCTATTGTCAACGATCATCAGGCACAAAAGTCCGAACAAATCCTTACGAAAGTTATCCGCACAGTCAGGTACATTGGTCATAGTACTGAATGTTATCCAAGTACATAATTATGTGCTTTTTGCAGGCATTAGTAGGCTAGTAGCGCAAAAGTTCTGCATAAAAATTTGCATATACATCCCTATCGAGTTTCTGTCGTTCAGCAATTGTATCCTCGAAATTATCAACAACGAGTAGTGTACTGTGAATGGTTTAACGAGCAACTAAATAATGACGATTTACTTGATTTAACCTTTTTCACCGATAAGGCGTGGTTCCATTTATCAGGATGTATAAATAGCCGGAACTACCGAACCCCCATACTTTTGTTGAAACCGATTTACATCCGGTAAAAGTTGGAATTTGGGTTGCAATATCAAGACAGGGCAGAAAGATATCAAACTAATTGCAGAAGCAGTTTACAGAAATTATGTTAGTTCAAAATTTGTACATACGGCCTCATATATATTTTCTGCAAAAATGCAAGATTTTAAGACAATTTCGCATTTCGAATTTCAATTTACGCGAGTTTTTAATTACGGTGGAAGAAGAAACCACCGAACAATTGAAAGGTATAAAAAGTACTTTGATATTTTTGAAACAAAAATGATTGTTACTCTTTTAGATGAGAATTTTGCATCTCAATATCTTGCACAATTGAAGAAAAATCTTGAAGAATCATTGGTATCTGAAGTAAAAAAGTGATATGGACTTCTGCAAAGAGACACATTCAAAACGATCATGAAGCCACTTTGACATATCTTACACTTAGAATATGACGCAGACTTTGCCGATCCGAAAAAGTTAATAATGATACTTGGGGTAAAATAGCAATTCAATTAAATGAAATGGGCTATTATGTAGGGATAGGTATCATTTTGTTCGTGTGACTCCTGTAGTAATTGATAAATCGACTGTGAGGAGAAAGATGATATATTTCCCTTGGTGGGAAAACCGCGGGGACCGGCGGGTTATATTAGCAAGGAAGCGGTTTACAAGCCGTGGATGACCTACGACTAGCTCACCAGGACGGGTCGGTCAGTATACTGCGGATGGCCAGCAGAATACCTAGAGAGGAAGGAGCCGCAGGATGACCATGCCAGGTAGGGTTAGGAGTGAAATAAACGGATGACCAGTTAAATCAGCGTTCCTCGGCTCCGTTCCGAATTTTATAACGTTTGGCTCCTCCCATCGGTGACGTTGGTTCGAAGCGAGGCAGCGCGGACAGGTCGCGCGGTCGACGCATCCAGGCGCGAGCCGGTTCAAGCGGTGGGTGAGAGTTACGCGTAATTATGCTTTATTACAACAGTACACCTAAAATAATGAAGAAATTTTTATTTTTGACGTACAGGTTATAGAAAAATTTTTTGTGCAAATCGTTTTTGATTGCAGCGAGAACCTCGAGCAGCCTCTGGACAGCTGTTTCAGCCCTGCTTGGGGCTTCTTCAGCAGAGACGTAGCTCGACATTCCCGCTGCAAACAAAAACGACTTGCCCAATTTATTCGCATTTGCGATGTAAGAGTGATGAACAGGTCAAAAAGCGATAGTAAGATGTCGCTATTTTTTCTGTACAGGTTATAGGTAGACAAGTTTTTAAAACGTCACATTTTAGCGAAGTTTGAACTGATAATGTAAAGAGTTAAACATGCCTCAAACGTAACAAAAAAAAAAACGCTGCCTCGCGAAAATACGACTAATATTACTGGAAAATTACTTTAATTAGAGAACTGATATTATGAAGTACGAAAACACGAATAAAACGAAATAAACAAAAATGCAGTTGTAATTTGTCTAGCAGCACGCTTTCGCCTTTCCCCGCTATCATCTCAAAACGTTCCATTTCATTTTCAGAAAACTGTATTAAGGTGCCTCTCATTACTGGAGACGAACATATTGCGGCGATAACTGACCATCCCTAAAACAGGGCTGAACTTCGGCACAGAAGTCGAAACGGCGTCAGCTCCCCACTGACCAACCTATTCTCTTAGCAAGGCGCCGTTACCTTTGGAAGCGAGTGTGACAGCGGCTCCCCGGCGGGAAATCGAAGCCCGGTTTCTCGCATAACAGGCGGGGATACTGACCACCATACTACCTGTAATCATACATAAATACTTCCCAGTAGCAGAAAGCTACTTAAAGTACTTCATATTTAAAGCTCTAACTAGCAAGTATCATCTCACAAGAGAAAACGACCTCGAAGGCAACCTAATATTAATTCGTAAGAGTGGTGACAAAGACAATCCTAGAAACTACAGGCCAATCGCTCTCCTTAACACAGATTTTAAAATTTTAACTAAAGTCTTGCTCAATTGCTTCCATAAAGCCTTACCGAACGATTTAATCCCAAAAGAACAAATGGCTACGAAGGACATATGAGCTACTTTGTCCTATGTACTCTTTGATAAAGTGTTCATAAATTCCGCAAGTCTGAACAGGCGTGAACACCATACAGCCTTGTATGATTTTCGGAAGGCTTTTGATAGCATGAGTCACCAGAAGATTCTGCAATTAATCTGCTCTCTACCTATCCCCGACAAGGCAAAACCAATGTTTAAAAACGCAATTGGACAACGGAACCTGAACATTACGATATTAAATGCCATGCCCCAAATATTAAAACAATTGGAAAAATGTCTCCTATTATCAAAGAATACTTCAAGCAATTAGGTCTTCAGCTGAACGATGGGAAATGTAGTTTCTTTTCAGCGGTGCAGGACGAACGGACCGATACCGACGACGGATGGACTACCCTCCAATTCGAAATGGGTACAAATATCTTGGTATACTTCAGCTGGATAGGGATACGGAGAGCAATTATAACATTTTGTCATCCCGGCAGCCACATACGTCTTAGCGATTATATGCCCTAAACAGCACATACAGACCACTTTAGCCGAAGCATGCTCTCTAAATGTCTCAGCGCGTAAAATAATGACAAAGGAGAACACAAAAACTAGGCCCATTTCGAATCAAAGGACGTACCTTCCACCCGAGCTTGGAAGCTTAGGATCGAATTAGAAACGTAAAAATATAAAAAATAAACAAACGGTAGGGGCCCAAATCACAGTGATGTTGCCGCCGCAAAAGAATAAATACATAAATATAAAATATAAAAAGAGAGCCAAAAGGCTGAGCTACGGCGTCGGATTCACCAGCTTGTTTCAACGGGCTTCCTCACAACCTGGGGGTATTAGGTCGGTCCCATACAAGTTGCTTTAGGGGAAACATCAAATTAATAAAACGCCATGAACAAAACGAAAACGTGGCTAGTAAATGCCGCTCGTACACATAAGCGGAGCTCATTGATGAATGAATGAGCCTCAAAGGAAACACACGTCGGCAGATCCGCAACAGCGGCCCCAAAAGCAAACGGAGAAAACTCCCTCGCCGTGACAGAACCCGAAAAAACAGTCACCAAGAATCCAGTTTGGGATATTTCTCTTGTTGTAAATCAAATGTGGGATACTGCTTGAAGATCGCCTGGATAATTACTGTAAAGAGGAAATATTGCAGGAGGATAATTGAACAAAACTTACAGTATGGCCAAATTGCTTTATATTTCATCTCAATCACGACACCTAGAAATTAAAAAAGAAATGTTAACTACTTTTTGCGAAACTTAAACGAACAAAAATACTTAAAAATTTCTCACGAAAAAAGAGTATTTTACAACTCACACGCAGTTATCGAGTACCAGGGAAATACTAATGTAGGACATTTCATACGTTACATTAAATGCGAAAATTCAAAACAGAGTTAAATGTAATCATAATGAAATTAGTGCCAGTGACACAGAAGACGTTTTAAAAACATGCTTATTTATTTATTTTTTTTTGCAAATTAGAAACACTTTCAGACATTCTTAAGTAAAGTTTAATGTGGAAAATATTATCACGTTTTAATTGCAGTTTCGCAGTTGCGTTTGCTGACATGGGTTCGTCGCACCGACGCGACGCGGCTCAATTTACTAAGGCCAAGAAACAACCGCGGACGAACGCGTAATAAGCAAATTCTTAAAATGAATCCGAAGCGCAGTAAAGAATCAATAGATACCAGCGCGAGCATTCGGAACGTGCACGCAACTGCGAGAAATATTTAAATTTAATTTATCCGGAACACTTTTATTGGTGCTGTGGAATCGCAACTCAACATTAGCTATCATATCTCCGAGAATGACGACGACGTCAAGGAGAATATAAGGAAATTGACGATGAACGTTCAAAAAGAATTTGGGCATCAACCACGAAGTATTTCAAGTTTACCAAGAGCAAGTGCACTGTAATCCAGACATTATGCCAAGGCGGGTGCACTAAGAATATTCTTGCCCTGTCAATGTCGTCTCATTGCCCAAGAAAAGGTCATAATCACCAGAAGATTTCCTGCCTTTTGGACAAACCTAAGAGCCATGGAGATATCTTATTCCTAATCTGGAATGTAATCCTCACAGTTATTGTCCTGTTATTAAGAAGACCCATTTCACTCTAACGATGTTAACAATCCAACCTCGAATGCAGCTCTAGGTATATTACCCGGCCATTCATCAGGAAGGAAAATTGTGCCCACAATGAACAGTCGATCCAGGAGTTAGTCTTCACGAGTTAGGCCAAGTTGTTCCTAAGATATCAATGAAGAGTCAAGAAAAAATGTAGCGTTTTCCACGAGAGATGTCCTATGGATTTTACCAAGCATCCGCGAGGGGGAGACGGAGACGTTCACCACTAGTAGTGCAGTGGAAGTCTGTGAAGAAGTAGAGGAGACCAGTAGCCGACTACCTGAAATCCGACGGCAGCATCATTCACAAATCCTGTAAGAAATGGAAATGGCGAAATTACTATTACTTGTATATTTATTATAATTATTTTTTAGGTATTATGGTAGTTACAAAAAATGTAACCACAACTGTAAATAATCAATGTCTACCACCAGAAGTATGTACGAAGATCAACCTACACAGTAAAAAATATCTTGTTAAATTAACTACTGGGCAACAAATTTATAAATGTTAAATAATTTTAGTCACTACTAACAAAGATTTGGCATTCAATTTACTTTAACTAAATAACCGTTGGTAGTTAAATTTAAAAGTTTACTTTTTACTACATATTTTGTAAAAGGAACTCACTTGTGTTTAACCACTTTTAGAAGTATATTTAGCACAGAGAGAATGTGAATTTTATGTAGTAGTGTAGTAAATATACTGACTGTCGTAATGAAATCTATGCTACTGTTTTGTAGATTACACAAATTTCAGTCGTAACTTTAACTACTTTTCTTTTTGCGTTTACTCCGTGTTTTTATAAGATTAATTCCAGATGAAGTCGCCCTAAAATCAAATGTAGTTAAATCAGCATTATTTAATGTGAATATAACAAGGCTTTTTGTAAACTTTATTTTTTGATATTGCTGAAACAGCGCAAACCTTATAGAGTGGTAAGTGATTTCTGCGCAGCTATTCGTTTTATGAATCTTTCGCAGTGCAGACGTGTGAAGAGGTTAAAATCACAGGACAAATTACTGCTTAAGATGGTAAGTAACATTTGCTTGCCCTTTGTAAAGTAAATATAAGTTTTATCAATATAATGATAATGCTTATTGCATTAAAATATGCGTAGTTATGCGTAGGTATACTATGTGTGTTTTATAATGAAAGCGCAACAAAATAATAGGAGTACTATTTTGCTAATAGAATACGTCTTATTAATTATTACAGACTGAATTTAACGAAGACGATTTCTTGAAAATGCTTAACACCCCAGATTCTGACACGACACAAGCTGTTAGAGACGGAAAATGCTTCTACGTACGTTTGAAGCACAAGGATAAATTGCAATGGGTTACATTGCCAAATTCAAATTACGAAACTATCAAATGTATAGGTCGGTATAATTTTTCATTACATTATTTATTTCCAATGAGTTTTTATTGATGCAGAGAATACTTTCAAATATTGAGATACCTACGTTTCACATTCGGTCTTTTTATCCTGCGCTAGTGCACACTCAAAGCATCTTCATTCGTTGAAGGTTGAGGTTAGAACAAGACACAAATACTTTCGTGTACACTAGTGCAGGATAACAAACAGAACTATTATTTGAAATGCGCAAACCTAATTCACCCCACTTTAATTATTAGGCAATACAGTTTATATAATTTAATAAAATAATTTTTGATACATTTAACTTTTGTTAAATCTTTATTTATACACACGTAAATTTGAAAGTACTTAAGACTTATGAAGTAATTTATGAGAAAAAAATATAAGCTTATTTTTTAAGTAATTTGAATATGAACCAATCAAAAAGAAGATAATTCTGTATTTTATAATTCGCATTATTTTCTCATAAGATAAACATAAACATATATCGTACCTGTTACGATGTAAATAGAGTGCTTTGTATGAATGCATACGTATTATGTATAATTATGCATATGTATTTAAGAATGCCATGAAAAAAATAATAAAAAAAGCTCTTTAGAACATGTCACAGTAAAAATTCTTTCTTTCTACAAAAACTAAAATACAGTCCATTCAATCGCCATCACATTGGTCCAAACGAGCCGGATAATTTGGTAACATCGGTCCGCATAAATGATAACTATGGAATAATTTCTTGATGAGTGGTAAATGAAACATGATGAAATTTCTATTGTATTGCTACCGTAGAGTTGCTGCCTCCTACTGCTGTTCAAAATTCAAAGAAGCGAGGATCTTCTGAATTGTTGATTATTAAATATTATATATATACGTTCTGAAGAGAACAGTCCACGACATCTTAGCTTATCGACGGTGTGACGCTGATATTCGTTACGATGTTTTCATGAAGACTGGACGATAGCCTGATGAATAATGAAGGTCCTTAGCTGTTAAGAAGAGAAGAAGAACCTACGTTTCAAGCATGGCGCAAGAATACAATACTTTGGTGAGGAACAGAGGAGCTGTTAAACGTAAATTAACTAATTTTGTAACTTTTGTAACTCCCATATTTAATGAATTTAATGATTCTAATGATATTGATGAGCAAAAAGCAATAGAATTGGATATAAGATTACAAAATTTGCCACAAATTTTAGATGAGTTTGAAACTGTTCAGTTAAATATTGAACAAAGTTGTGATGATGACGTACTTGAAATTCAGTATAATGAGAGAGATGAATTTGTAAATAAATACAATAAATATTTTGCAATAGCAAAAAGAATTTTGAAAAGTAATGAAACAGTTTCAAATCATCATGAAAATATTTCAGAAATGTCAAAGTCTTCTGTGTCAAATCAGAATATTAAAAATAACGAACAGATAAAATAGCGACATCTTACTATCGCTTTTTGACCTAACATTGCAGTAGGATAGACAAATTGAAGCGGGATTTGCTCCTAATGAGTCCCCCATGCAAGGCGGCCATGCTTGCTGTCAAAGCATAATGAAAATTTTAGAAAAATTTTGTGCAAATCGTTTTTGATTGCAGTGAGAACCTCGAGCAGCTTCTGGACAGCTGTTTCAGCCCTGCTTGGGGCTTCTTCAGCAGAAACGTAGCTCGACATTCCCACTGCAGCATTATGCTTTGACAGCAAGCATGGCCGCCTTGCATGGGGGACTCATTAGGAGCAAATCCCGCTTCAATTTGTCTATCCTACTGCAATGTTAGGTCAAAAAGCGATAGTAAGATGTCGCTATTTTATCTGTTCATCATTCTTACATCGCATTTGCGAATAAATTGGGCAAGTCGTTTTTGGTCTGCAGTGGGAATGTCGAGCTACGTTTCTGCTGAAGAAGCCCCAAGCAGGGCTGAAACAGCTGTCCAGAAGCTGCTCGAGGTTCTCACTGCAATCAAAAACGATTTGCACAAAATTTTTCTAAAATTTTCATTATGCTTTGACAGCAAGCATGGCCGCCTTGCATGGGGGACTCATTAGGAGCAAATCCCGCTTCAATTTGTCTATCCTACTGCAATGTTAGGTCAAAAAGCGATAGTAAGATGTCGCTATTTTATCTGTTCATCATTCTTACATCGCATTTGCGAATAAATTGGGCAAGTCGTTTTTGGTCTGCAGTGGGAATGTCGAGCTACGTTTCTGCTGAAGAAGCCCCAAGCAGGGCTGAAACAGCTGTCCAGAAGCTGCTCGAGGTTCTCACTGCAATCAAAAACGATTTGCACAAAATTTTTCTATTAAAAATAACATTAGATTGCCCATAATTAATTTGCCAAAATTTAATGGTAAATATGATGAATGGTTATATTTTAAAGATACCTTTGAAAGTCTTATTCATGTAAATGATTCTATCAATGAAATTCAAAAATTTCATTATTTAAAGGCAACCTTAGAAGGTGAACCACTTGAAATAATGAAATCATTAGAATTCACTGCTTCTCATTATAAAATAGCTTGGGATTTATTGTGCAATCGTTATAATAATCCGAGAATATTGGTACATAATCATATAAAAGCACTATTTCATTTACCCATTATTAAATTTGAGAATGCTCATGCATTACGTCATTTAAATGATAATATCTTAAAGCATTTGCGTGCATTATATTCTTTGGGACAACCTACCGACAAATGGGATTCTTTATTAATATTTCTAATTTCTTCTAAAATTGACAAAAGTTCATCTATAGAATGGGAAAAATTTAAAAACTTTAAAGATGAATCGCCATCCTTAAAGGATATGCAAGATTTTTTGAGACAACATGCTGACCTTTTAGAGTCATTAGAAATGGACAATAAGATTTCTAAGAATAATGATAAAGAAAATATTCGAATTTCAAAAAGTTATTTGTCTCAAAATCTTCCAAAAGGAAAAATTTCTTGCAATTATTGTAAGAAACCTAATCATAAAATTTATAAATGTTTTGATTTTTCCAAATTGTCGTTCGACCAGAAATTAGAAAAAGTAAAAGAAAATAAATTATGTGAAAAGTGTTTATGTGTAGGTCATAAAACTAAAGATTGTAAATCAAAGTCATGTAAAATTTGCAACCAAAATCATAATACATTATTACATCCTTCAGAGGAGAATTTTAATAAAAATGATATGGCTTTGACAAATAGTCATTTGAATTCTTATGTACTTTTATCAACAGCACAGGTGTTGATTTATGATGCTAATGGAAATGCTAATATTTGTAATGCAATATTAGACAGTGCTTCACAATCAAATTTTATTTCAAAAAGATTAATAAACAAGTTAAAGTTACCACAAAAGAATATAAACATGAACATTACTGGAATTAATCAAAGTTCTTCCAAAATAAATAAAAAATGTAATGTTCGTGTGAAATCAATGTACAATAATTTCAATTTTAATCTTCCTTGTTTAATTTTAGAACAAATTACAAATCATTTACCATCTAGAACCATTGATATTTCTGGTTGGAATATTCCAGCTAATGTTAAATTAGCTGATCCTAATTTTAATACATCAAAGGAAATTGATTTATTGATTGGTGGTAGTCATTTTTGGAATTTAATCAGATCAGGTAAAATTTTCTTGGGAAAAAATATGCCCATATTACAAAACACTAGTTTTGGTTATATTACAGCTGGTCAGATTAATTCATTCAATACGAATTCCAATTGTTTATTCAGCATAAATGAAAATCAAGTTTTACATGACGTAATAAATAAATTTTGGACAATTGAGGATTGTCCTTCTGTTAAATTTATGTCTAATGATGATGAAGAATGTGAAAAAATATTTATAAATAATTATACAAGAAATGATGATGGTCGTTTCATTGTAAGATTACCGCTTAAATATAATGGGTAATCTTCCTGAAAGTAGAGTAACGCCTTTACATCCTTTTTCAGTTACCGGTATTGATTATGCTGGTCCTTATATTATTAAGGATCGTAAAGGTCGTGGTTATAAAACTTCAAAAGCTTACATTTGTTTATTTATATGTTTTGCTGTAAAAGCAATTCACGTTGAATTAGTATCTGATTTGACAACTGAATGTTTTATTTCATGTTTACGTAGATTTTCAGCAATACGAGGTTTCCCAAATGAACTATGGTCTGATAATGGTACAAATTTTGTTGGTGCTGCAAATCAACTAAAAGAATTAAATCAATTCCTAAAAAAATCGAATGATTCTATTGTTAATTTTTGCTCACAATATAATGTAAAATGGAATTTTATTCCACCAAAATCTCCACATTTTGGGGGTTTGTGGGAGTCAAATATAAAAATTGTAAAACTCCATCTCACCAAAGTAATTGGAGAAACGATTTTGACGTACGAAGAATTTTCAACTGTGTTAACTCAAGTGGAATCAATCTTGAATTCAAGACCCCTTCATGCCATGTCTTCAGATCCAACTGATTTAACACCTCTGACTCCGTCACATTTTTTAATTGGTAAAGTAATGATAATACTTCCAGATCCAAGTTTATTGCATTTACCAATAAATAAATAAATTATCCCGATATCAATTAATGCAACAAATGTGTCAGAGTTTTTGGAAAAGATGGAGTAGAGATTATCTTTGTAATCTACAACAAAGAAAGAAATGGCAGCAAGGCAAAAATTGTTGTACAGTAGGAACCATGGTTATTTTAAAAAATGAAAATTTACCTCCCGCACGATGGCTTTTAGGAAGAATTGTTGAAGTGTTTCCTGGAACTGACGGCAAAGTTCGAGTTGTAAGTGTAAAAACTCCAAGTGGCGTTTACAAAGGACTATAACGAATTTGTGTCCGTTACCAGTGCCAACTTAAAGACTAAAATTTTTCGAATGTATTATTTAATTGTTTGAAAGACTTTTGTCCTTCAACCCGGGGGGCATGTTACGATGTAAATAGAGTGCTTTGTATGAATGCATACGTATTATGTATAATTATGCATATGTATTTAAGAATGCCATGAAAAAAATAATAAAAAAAGCTCTTTAGAACATGTCACAGTAAAAATTCTTTCTTTCTACAAAAATTAAAATACAGTCCATTCAATCGCCATCACAGTACCTATATTTTATTCGATAACGGCAGACTCCTTACCATTTTCAAATTAATAAAAATTGATATAAATTATACCTAAAAAAATATTGATAATTCAACTCAAAGGCTTGCTTTGTAAATGAGTTATTTCAAAATGGAAACACTACTAACTCTCAACGAGTTTAAATTTTCAGCAGCTAAAATTTTCTCTGAACTACTTGGCGTAGATATTTAAACACAAGATGTGAATGGAGCCACAATAGGGCCTGAATTTATTGATTGATTTTTAAAAATATCTCCCAACGGAGTTATTTTAAATTTAAAAATTAATACCGATAACGTATGTGAAGGTTTGTATCTTGAGTTAAAGTGATATTCTTTATTAGCAGAAAGATCTTTGTAGCACTGCTGAGAAACCTAAACACAAATGAAGGTGTTGGAGTGGCATCACCTTTTTCCGTATTTTCAAATGAGTAAACTCACGGCAACAGTAGCTGCAGCACAGATACGGTAATTTCTTTCACTTCAACTCCATCCAATTCATCTCAGTGTATCAGTTTTGATGACGAAGCTGAAGTATTAACTTCACCTCCTCATAAGAGGGCAAAAAGTGCATCTTTCCCTTACCATAGGTTGACGGATTTGGTAAGTCATTCGCAATATAGTGTATACACCATAATAAACAATTTACACATTTTTCAAAGAAATAGATGTGAAAACATTTCTTGAGTCAATTAAGATATGCATACAAGTTTTTGCAAAATTTAAATACTAAATTTTCAGGAATTTAAAAATTATCTTATATCTCATCCCGGAGGAACAGAAGTAATAAATTTTTATAAACAACAAAAAACATTAGATGATCAGAACAGAAAAAAATTGGTCAAAATAGCAGTAGAACACATGTTATAGTTTATGCCAGCCGATATATTGCCTTGTACGGAAACAAAAATAGATTATGCAAAATCAATTATAAATCTATTTCCTAAATTGCGCGATAGGAACAGTACACAAGGATTTGTAAGTTGCCACTTATTAATTGTGTAGTTACTTGTTGTAATATATCAATTTATAGGAAGCATTCTTTGATCCCATTACTAAAAGAGGATTTATAACTAATCGACTAAGAAATTTATTTAGAGACAGGCCCAGTCAGATAGACACACGAAAGCAAGATGACGTAGATCATGCTGACGAAATAGAAAGATCAGTCCAAGATAAAATAGAATTTTTAAAATTTGCTACAGCTGATCAGAAAGACGAAATATTTAATGCCACAAAAGAAACCTTTTGTTGCAGGACTCTTAACAGAGACAATTTGGCAAAAAGATTTCCGAGATTTTTAGATACGGATGGTTTGGTAAGTTTTTTATGTCACTTTTGAAGAAAACTTTTACTTGATTGTTAAATTTAATTTTCTTTTATTTATGTAGATCTCTTTGGAATTTTCTTTAATGCATCCAGGAAAGGAAAATCAATTCAAAGAAATTTTTCCAAGCCTCATTTCAGTGATACCGGAAGTATACAAACAAACTGCGTCGGCTGGAGTAAAAGATTTACTTAAAGAATCTGCGGACAGTGATGGTAAGAAAGTAACTTAAATCAGTTGAGTTGATGCAAATGCAACATTTTATATTTCAGGTATGGAATACTACCACGAACACACTAATAATTTTAATTCATTTGTTGCCACCTACTGCTTCGAGAAAATTTAAAAAAGAAAGTGCTGCATCTGCCGTCAACAAACTTCTTGTATTTCAAGATATGCAAGTGCCGTTGCAATCAATTTTGGAAAATAAACCTACAACACAACCTTTCATATTAGCGGTGGGTTCTACAAAGGCTGCCATAAGTAATTATTATGTAGTTTTCGATGAGAACCTTCTTAGATGTCCGACTTCAAATATTATTTGTGCGTTTGATCTTTGTTTCAAGGTACATTTTGTATTCAATTTAAATTTTGACAAGTCTTTGGAAAATTTTGATAAATTTATTCAACATACGGTGTATGAGATAAAGTTAGATATGTTAACAAACCGAATGCGGGAAGTAAGAACCAAAATTGATAATATATTATATATATATTATATATGCATATTTTTATCTGCATATATATTATATATGCAGATAAAAATAATCCAATAGTGTATTTAAATTCATCAGTATGTTTTCTTGTTTTATATGCCAGGTGACATTTTTAACAGTAAGTGAATTGATAAAACACTTGAGGAAGCAGCATGCCTTATATGAAGGAGAGTCTTTAAAATTACGATGTTTTAATTTAAATTGTAAGCGAATCTATGAAACTTTCAGTGGTTTTCGGAAACACTTGCAACGTTGTCTTGTAAATAAACGAGAAAATTCTGTTCAATTGAATTATTATCAAAATGATGAAAGTAAGTTATATTGTGACCAAAATTGTCAATCTGAATTTGATAAAAGCTTACAACCAAATTTATCAATATATCTAAATGATTATGCTTCTTCATATGTGTCAAAATTATATTCACTAAGTTTGCCTGATTCTGTAATTCAGACAATAATAGAATCCAATGATCATTTTTTGAAAACATTTGTTGGAGCAATAAACGAAACTAATAATGTATGCATTGAAGGTGTCTTTATGCAATTAAACACAAAATATAAAAGAGAACAACATTTTAAACAATATATAGTTCAACCAGTTGATATACGTATAGGAACCAGATATGATCAAGTTTGGAACAAGAAGGAACGGGCTTATGAACATAAGCCTATTTCAAGTTATTTTTCATATATCCCAATTTTGGAGACATTGAAATTTCTTTTAAGTAACACTTCTTTTAATAATTTGATTCAGCAGTCTACAAGTACTAGCTGTAATGTAATGACAGAATTTTGTCATGGCTCTGTATTTAAGAACAGTAACTTTTTCAAAGAGAATAGAAATTCTTTTCAATTGCAATTTTATTTTGACGAATTTGAGTCTGTAAATCCTCTGGGATCAAAAACTGGTGGGCACAAACTTGGTGCAATATACATGATCATAAAAAATATACCAGCACGGTTTAATTCAGCTCTCCAAAATATTCATTTAGTTGCAATATTTTACTCTAGTGATATAAGAAAATTTGGTATAAATTCAGTGTTGGACGTTATTACAAGGGATCTCAAAATATTAGAAACAGTTGGGATTTATGATGAAATTTCACAAAAATATTTCAAAGGCACATTAGTAGCATTAAGCTATGATAATTTGGGGGGTAATCAACTCTTTGGTATGGTGGAATCGTTTTCAGCAAATTATTATTGCCGGATATGTCTTGCTGACAAATTGCAAGCACAAAAAATGAGCGTTCAAAATAACAATTTATTACGAACTAATGATTTATATGAGCAGCACTGTGAATTGTTAAAATCGTCGTCTGACGTATCACATTCTTTTGGTATTAAATTTAAAAGCTCTCTGAATAAACTAAATTATTTCAAATTATGCAATAATCCGTCTGTAGATATAATGCATGATTTACTAGAAGGAGTTGCACAGTTAGAAATAAAACAATTTTTAAAATACCTTGTATCTGAAAAGCTTTTAACGATGGATGAAATTAACAATAGACTTTCATCTTTTAATTATGGTTTAAACTATTGTTCGGATAAGCCAAGTCCAGTGTGTTTAGACAAACCGGGCAATTTAATTGGTGAAAGAGCAGCTCAAACTCTGTGCTTGTTAAAATACTTACCTTTAATACTCTCCGACATTTTACTGACAAAGGAGAAGTTACTCATTCAGGTAGTCAACTTAGTATTTAGCCCCGTAGTTACACCAGCTTCAGCGTCTCGGTTAGTTCTTTTAATTCAAGAGCACCATGATTTGTATCAACTAGAATATAATTCAAACTTGATACCAAAACATCACATAATGATACATTATCCTGGTGTAATGTTAAAAATGGGACCTTTAGTAGGTTTGAGTACTATACGTTTCGAAGCAAAGCATGGTTACTTTAAAAATTTAATACACAATTTAAAAAATTACAAATCTCTATGTAAAACACTTGCATTCAGACATCAGACACATGCCTTTCATCAATGGAAAAATGTAGATATATCATTTCATCCAGTGTATGGTAAAAGTTATAAAATAAACTTCTGCAGCAAAATCTATGCAAAAGTATTAAGCATTTTCTTGAGTGTTTCATCTATCGAAACTACATGGGATATTATTGTTACAAATTCAATAAAAATGGCAGGCGTTTGCTTTCGTAAACATATGTTTGTTGCGTACAGATATGATGCTTTAGAGTATCCGATATTTTCCGAAATTGTTGAAATGTTTATAGTTAATGACAACCCCCATTTAATTTGTATGGATTGGAATACGATTGAGTTTAAGGAATGTTATCAAGCTTATGTGATAGAAAAAACTAATACCAACTTATTTAACATAATTGAGTTAAAAAAAATTAAACATTTTGTTTCTTATGAGTTACATAAACCTTTCCGTAGCAAGATGAATTTAATACTTCCTAAATATGACATAATTTTGTGAAAGTTGTGTTCCGTTGTGTTCTTTTCTAGATATTTATCAAGGATAAAGAAATTTTAATGTTACTTTTTTGCTTTTTATATTTGTCAGCATCTATCAACCAAGGTATTTGTTGAAGGCTTATGTAAATTATAGCCCATATATTTCAAATAGTATCGACTTGGTAAGTTATTTTGGAGCAAAAGTATATTGGCAAGCAAAAAATTTCGCTGAATTATTAATTTCGGTTAGTGCAAGTAAAGGGAATTTCTGCTTGCCAATATACTTTTCTCCAAAATAATTTATCACAATGTCGTAATTTGAAATAAATATCTGGGCTATAATACAAATTATTTGAAAAATAGTTATTTTTTCTTTCTTAAGAAGGACAAAATATGTTTTTATTTTATTACTTTTTATAGTTCTAAGCATTCTATCAATATAATAGTTGAAGGCTTGTATAAATTATATATTTCAAATAGTAACGACGAAATTATTTTGGAATAGAGTATGTTGGCGAGGAAAAAAATACAATGAATTGTCAATTTCAATTGGTGCAATATGAGGGAATTTTTTTCTCCAAAATATTTATCAGCTTGTCGTTACTATTTGAAATATATGGACTGTATTATAAATTATTCAAAAAATACAATACTTACCTTTACAGTTTTGTTTTCATTTTATTCTACATAAATATGCGAATTCAAAATGCCGGGATTATTGCGCCATAATAATAAAGGTAAGTATATAAACTAAATATTATTTTGAGACAATGGTGAATAGAATTATGAACGAAAGCATTTTATATGTATACCAAATTTATATTTGAAATGACAGGAAACTCCCGGGAACATTTTACACATTACTTTGATTAGTATGACTTTTAATTTGATGAGTAAAATATCCTAGGAATGTTTCCTCTAGTTTCAATATAAATCTGCAATAATTGCCGTTAATCGATCAAACTAAATTAATATTAAATAACTAAACGGGCTTGTAAATTTAACATGTGCTTTCTGAATCAACCACTTAATTTTGCTCTTTTTGCAAATATGATTCATGATAAATACTAAATGCTTATACAATATAGACTATTTTTTTTTTGTTTATCTTTATATTAAATATGTCATATTGTCAAGATGAACTTTTGAATTTAATACAAATTACATATTATATTGACGATTGAATTCTTTATAATGAGATATATTAAGATGTTGTTTGTACTTCTTGTAAAGTAAAAGACACACAATTATAATTTAATTCAAAATACAGTGTGCCCGGATTTCGTAGGGACAACATGGGTAACTTCTGTATTTGAAGAAATAGGGAGATGATTAAATTAGCAAAAAGGTGCGGGTTCGAGAGCTCATTAAGAATCCATTTTTAAATATTACTTGTCATGGCCAACTTGGTTAAAATTTTAGAAAAACCACAATCTCCTAATCTCTTTTATTTGCCGCAACTCTTTTGTTACTTAAGACATTGAGATACGCTTTGAACTAATTTGCATGATAATTTAAGTACTTTTATGGACACTTAATAAAACTAATTTAATTTTTGCAAATTTTCAATAATCTAACCTAACCTTAAAATTTTAAATTGGTACCTCCTAATTTTTTCGTCCTTTCAAGAGAGAATTTTTTTCTGAATGCAATGATGTATCACATGATATGGAAACTTCTTAAAAATTTTGAAAAACCGAACTTATTCATGATCACAAAACTTTTTTTTGTTTAACAAATAACCTGAGAAATTATGTTTCGAAACAAGAAGCACGCTTATTATCATACGTTCCTGTCAATAGGGTCAGTGTTATTACTTACTTTATCTTATAATGGAAAATTTTGAAAATCTTTGTCGAGACTGTTGCAAGCTACCCGCGCCCTTGTTAACGTTGGTAATAAAGGGGCGTTTACATTACATACATATTTGTATTATGCATGTATCCTATATGTTGTTTGATAAGTCTGGAACGCATCTGAAATTTGTCTCATACAAGTATTACATGTTTTACAGGACACATTTGTATTCCGAATTAATGGAAAACACGGCTATCGCAGACCATATAAAGTTACTTATGCATGTGCAAAATAGTTAGCTGTTTTAAATTATTAAGCGAGCTGATGATTTGTAACCATGCACAGTGCGTCGAGCTGAGGACAAAAATCGAAAATGCAATATTTTTTTTTAAAGGACAATAAGATTTCAGTATTCACCAAATAATGTCTAAAAACTAAATAAAATCACTATTTCTTTGTTTTTTGTAACTATTTATGATATAGTTTCTGAAAGTTCAAGGACCGTATGCCACGGTGATATTTATGATTCTATGAACGTTACCTTACATAATCAACCGAAAAAAAAGCTAAATAATATTGACTATTAATCCTAACAATGGAGTCTTCTATTATAGTTATGAATAATTTGAAACCAATTTGTGAGGATATTTTAATATTAAAACTGCAAATGAAAATTATCTTATTTTATCCACGGGTTTTACGAAAACAAGAAATTCTCTTGCTACTACCTACTAATATGTTGGTAATTCAACGAAAAATTTGTTTTAGTAACTTTTCCCATATCACCAACAGACAAATTTTTAACAAGTGGATTTACTGTCAAGGAAACATCAAAATCGATACAATCAAACGCAAAAGATACATTTAAAAAAATGTATCAGAATGTCTGGATAGTGTAAACAGAGAATTAATTCAAGCTTGTTCTTATTTTTAACCGAATTGTAGTAGATTTTGGAGGCAATGTTCTCGAAATCGAATTTTATTCACAATGCGTTACCATATTTTCTTAGAAAGGCATTTTAATTTAGGATAAAGTTTGTTCAGTTTGATGAAGAAAGACCTACGGAGCTTTCTACATTGAGTGGAGGTGAAGAACCATCTTTCAAGAAAATAAACAAAAAGGAAAAGGCACAATTACGTTCCTCTATTAAATCTCGAGGAAATATTGACATTTATGGGTAATCCGAGAACATAAGTTCGCTACTAAAACTGCTTACAGCTGAAATGAACTATAGGTATACATAATTACTATTCAAAAAAAAAAATTCATTGTAATTTTTATCTAATGAAAATTTAACTATATTAATCCTTAATTTATTTTCAACATCTAATCGATATCCAATTTTCATTTTTCTGATATAGAGCTAATGATTTGTTATTGATAATGTTTTAGTCTCTAGTGTTACTTATTATTTTTAATTCGACAAAATACGATTGAATATTAAAAAAGGTAAGACATGCGTTGGCAAAAAATCATTAGCCGATATTCAACAGTTTCCAAGATATCGATTAAATGTTGAAAATAAATTTTCATTAGACAAAAATAATATTTCAAAGGTTTTTGTTCCAACTTTAGCAATTAATAAATTTTAGTTGTAAGAATTCCTTGTAGTGAATTTACGTTCTCGGATTACTTATAAATGGCAATACTTCGTTGAAATTTAATAAATCTAATTATGCCTTTTCTCGTTTCTTCATTTTCTTTTCTTCGTCAGAAGTTGGATCATACTATAGCTATTTAGTTATGTCAAAATATATAAGGCGTTCCATTTAATTTTCTTACAAAATTTAAACTTTTAAGTTTCAATTGTTTCTATGCAAACGTACAGCTGTGCGCACCTTAAGTGCTACAATTTGTCATTTCTGTTAGTTGGTGCATTTTAGTTGCGCACGACTGTATATCAAAAATATTACTTTTACTCATAGGGAATATTCAACACAATATTTATAATTAGTTAGGTAAATATTCGGCGCTGATTATGAATAAACTATTTCTACGTTTTAGCTTTTTAATTCATTGGAAGAGCTGCAGTTTCGATTTAGGGCTGCAGTTGTAAGAAAGTTTGTAAGAAATCTATCGAAATTCGTATATTCCATTTAAAAAAGTATAAGTTTGGTAGATAACTCACTTATGGAACATGTGAAATTAATTTTCTGATATAGAGCTAATTATAGACAATAACTTTTGTATAAGACATTTTCTTTTATAATTAAGAGTTAAGATGCTGTTGAAGAAATCAATACTTATGACACACCCTGTATATTCTAGTGATACTATTCTATTTTCAATTACTGCAACTGTTTATATTTCCAAGACCAAAAACTAAGAGAAATACTAGATATCTAGCGAACAAGTCACTCAGAGTAAATGATATCCTGTGCTAGTATTTGTCGAAGACTTGTGCTAAAGATTCATAAGGATTTTGTATGCGACAGGTCGACAGTTTTGTAAAGATTTGTTTTTGAATTTATTGAAGACATGTATGCAATGTAAGCACCCCTTAAGGATTGCAGGGTCTGGATTCACTTGACCGCGACTGTACGTATACCAAGTGCTACAAGAATGCACAACTTACTCGTGAAATATACGAAGCTCAATATCCAGAAAAGGCTACACAGATGAAGCTGCAGTCCCACTAATCGTTCGTGGACAATCGTGTATAAGCGATTAAAAATTTCACCAATGAAATTCTATCTTTTTGGCACCCCTAGCTAATGTGATATTGGTTTCAAATTTTAATCGATCGCACACCATTGGCTACAGTTGGTCAGTGCCACTGCAGTTTAACATGATAAACAAAAAGTTTCTGTGATCACAGCACTAGCGATTTCTGTTCGAAAAAAGAATAAATAAATAAAATTTTGAAGAAGTCTCCATATCATGTGATACATTGTTGCATTCAGAAAAAAATTCTCTCTTAAAAGGGCGAAAAAAATTACCAATTTAAAATTTTAAGGTTAGGTTAAATTATTGAAAATTTGCAAAAATTAAATTAGTTTTATTAAGTGTCCACAAAAGTACTTAAATTATCATGCAAATTAGTTCAAAGCGTATCTCAATATCTTAAGCAACAAAAAAGTTACGGTAAATAAATGAAATTAGGAGATTTTGGTTTCTGTAAAATTTTAACCAAGTTGGCCATGACAAGTAATGTTTGAAAATGGATTCTTAATGAGCTCTTGAACCTGCACCTTTTTGCTAATTTAATAATCTCTCTATCTCTTCAAATACAGAAGTTACCCATGCTGTCCCTACGAAATCCGAGCACACTGTATATAACTATCGCCACTTAAAACATCGACCTTACAAAAAAAGCGCCTGCCGCTCCTAGAGGTAGACACAAAATTGATATGCGCAGGGAATGGGTTAACAGACTCCGCTTCTCTCAGCCTTTGTATTATGATTGGTCGGCACGACTGCTTTGGTACATGGTAACAATATGTTTATTATAAGTGAACGTAAACGACACGTAAAACCTAGTTGAATAAATTAAAAGACAGAGATTAATTTATAGGTAGTTTGCCATCCTTCGGCAAAATTTAAAAAAATATTGGGTTCCGCTGGAAGAAAGACGACCATCGACGAGGCCTAATGGAACTGCAGCTACATACGAGCCTTAACGACTATGTATTGGAACAAGTAGTAACTTTTCACAAAAATGCTAGTTTAGTTTATTTCTAAAGATTTTTAAAAAATTGAAACCGTAAATAAGCAATTGGTAGTATTTTGAATGTCGTTGCGAATTATTTTTAGGTCAAAATTATCTTTGCTTTAGTTTATTGCAATTTATTTAAATATTTTATCTTCGAAAACAATGGCAACTAAATGTTGGAACACGTTTTGAGTTTTCCTTTTTCCACAAATTTATCGCTAAGGCAGCTTTGAAACAAAAATGAGTCTTTTTTCTCAACAATCTTTTTCCAAGTAATAAACTTGATATGTTGTTTGTATCTCATTCTGTTGCCATGAAAACCAAGTTATTTGAATAATTTTGATAATAATGGGACGCGGGAAGCCAACTGATCACAAAGTGTATGAAATTATAATTCAGCAATACCACAAACGCAAAACAATGCGTGAAATTTCTAATGAATTAGCTGGCAACGACTACTATGTTCAATATAAAAAAGATATGGCGAACTGGCTGGTATTGATGTTCGTGGAAAGAGCTCAGGACGTTCGAAAATCGTATCTGAAAGAAGCCAAAGACACTTAAAAATATACGGTGCGAGAAGTTACTGCAAGTTGGAATGCAGACAGGGATGTACGTTTCTTGAGAATATTGTCGAAAATATATCCACAAAGGTGGTCTAAGCTTTTATAAGGTATGAGTTAATGTTTACTTATGCCCGATTGCACCACTGTTTTAAGTAAAACTTAAGTGTAAGTCATGTTTAGACCATGACATTTATGCATGGTGAGTATAATGTCAATCACATTCTGACTGACACTTAAACTTCATTTAAGTATCACATTAGAGTGTCTGACATTTTGTTGAACTTACATAAAATGTCATGTTCTAAACACGACTTAAATTTAAGCTCTGCTTAAAACATTGGTCCCAACTGGCCATTAGTGTTGTTACCGTTCAATTTCTGTCCGACCCCGAATCACCCTTTATATTGCTCCCCATGACATATTTTCGCAGACAGCCCAGCGAACTCTTTGCGTTCCGCCGATTTGCTTTCAAAGTATTTCCCCAGTGTTATTTGTTTTCCTGTAAAAAATTAGGATAAGGAAAATTTGGGTTCTGAAAGTTAATTTTTCAGTCGCATAGATTCTTTATTTAGCCTTCTTGATTTACGCATTATTGCAACATATTGTGAAATCAGCGATTTCTTTCCCACGAAAGCTATACAGAAATTGAACCCCGGTATTTAAGCCCATTGGTCCTCGTTGACGTAAGATTCTGTCGCGGTTGGCGGAGGCATCCTATCTCTTCTTTTTCTAACCCCATCTCTTTTTCGTTCGCCAGCGCGAAGCGATTTTTCAGAACAGAATTGACCCCGTACTTCTCGGTGCAACAACACGTCTCGCGTTAGTTTGTTTTTTTTGTATGTGTTTTCGCCCATAATTGATGTTGGGGATTTCATCAACAGCTTTATTGCTGGATTAATCTGTTGTGCAGAGAGAAAAATTAATACACTCGTATTGTCTACGCCTGTTCCCTTCCAAGTAGTTCTGTGAACAGGTGAGTCGTTGTTTGTTCTGTTTCGCTTCGAAACTTTCTATCGCGTATCTTCCTTCCTTACAGGCTTTACTTCAGGGGTACCCTTACCTCTGTGCCGCATTCGTTAAGAATTCACGGTATTTGTGGCCGTTCACCGCATCTGCACGGTCCCGTCAGCCTTAGCGTACCCCCTTGGAGCTGCCCAACACGCCGACCGACGTTCGGAATGCGTAGGGACAAGGTTTGCTTGCCTTTCGTTATTTTTGTTTTATTTTACGAGGATTCCTGCCGGATAAAGGCGTGTATTTACGCGGTGCGCGTTGATTTTATTTGGATTCCCCGTTTGACATTTTTGCGTACCGCTCCTGTCAATTTTAAAGTCACCGATGCGTCTATTTTAAGCGCATTTATGTATGAGTAATGTAATTAGCGCTGTTGCTGCTAGATTTAACTGATAATTACGTTGCATTTGCGATTTTGTTTCAGTTTATACTGGTTTGACATTTTTTTTTCTGTGTTTCATTGAATTAATAGTATCTTGGATGAGTCGTGGTTTTCTTAATTTTTTCCAGCGGTTCCCCATAGCCAAAAAGAAATTAAGTGGCGCCTTTATTTTGTTTTGTTGGTACTGTTTGATAATCCAGATTTAGTTTTTTTTTTTTTAACCCACCCTATCCCACTGGGGCTGGCCGGCGACGCCGAAACGTCTGTCACGGCGATCACTTGTGATATCTGTACAGGTAGGTAGCAGTGTGCAAAATTTTTACCTTTCCATCTATTGCAATTTATGGGTCAAAGAAAAGCCTAAAAACTAACAGAGAAATAGAAGAAGAATCGTTGCGTTTGGGTTAAGTCTAAAGTTTCGTGGTCTAAAAAGGACTGGAGTAAAGTCATATTTAGTGATGAAAGCAAATTTGATGTTTGTATGAGCGATTATCGTAAACGAGTAATTCGAGACAAAACAGAAACTTTCCGTAAAGATTGTCTTAAATGAACAGTCAAGTTCCCACGATGTGTTATGGTTTGGGGATGTACATCAGCCAATTCTTCAAGCACTTCAAAATTTATTGAAGGGACTATAAACGCAGAGAAATATATAAATATTCTTCAAGACTCGTCATTACCAAGTGTTGCAAAATTATAATCGCGTGGCGATTACGTATTCCAACAGGACGTTGCCTCATATCACACAGTAAAAACGACAAAAAAATTGTTTGGGGACAATGGCGTTAAAGTTCGGTCATATCCTTCCAGCAGTCCGGATCTTAATCCGATATAAACACTGTGCCACAAAATGAAACAAAATTTAGGAAACAACCCTCAGCGAACTCTACCTCAACTACGCGCCAAATTAAAAGAAATTTTGGATAGTTTTACACCCGAATTTTGCAGAGGTCTTGTCGATACTATGCCGGATAAACTTCAGGCAGTTATTCCGGCAAAATGGGATTTCACATCTTACTAAGTTATTTTTTTAATTTGTTCAATCATACATGTTCCAGCATTTAGTTGTCGGAGTTTTTGATCACAAGATATTTAAATAAATTGCAATAAATTATAGAAAAGATAATTTTGTCCTAAAAATAATTCGCAACGACATTGAAAATACTGCTGATTCCTTCTTTACATGTTAAATTTAAAAAAATCTTTAGAAATAAACTAAACTAGCATTTTTATGAAAATTTGGTACGTGTGCCAACATATACTTGTTAGGGCTCGTAGTATTAACAAGAGTAGATTTTCTGGAAAAAAAAGTCAGAAATCTGCGCAAAAGAAGATTTCCTTCAATATGTTTATCAATATGCTTACCTAGATAAGACATGGATGTATAAAAATGGAAGCGGAAATTGGTCATGGTAAGATAATAACCTTCAGACGGTCAAAGCAACAAAGAGTGAAGGTAAAAGTAAGTTGTTGCATAAATAATTTTTCATAATTACATTTTATTATTATTAGGATTTGCACTACAGTATCTGGAAAGGGATGAAAAATTTTGGAGATGAGTAAGTTTTATAGATGAAAAAATATTTCATTCTTGTAATAGTGGCACAACGAGGGTACACAGACCAAGAAATTCGAGGAAAGATATCTTCATGGATTAAATAATAGTGGGCGATTTTGGGTAAATGTATGGGCATGGATAAGTGCCGAAGGCTTTAACATGAAAAGTAGATCAAAGGAGAAGATCAGAAGTATCAAAATATTTTGGAAAATGCTGTGCAGCCAAGTGTCACTCAACGATTTCCAGACAACAGTTATACTTTCCAACAAGACAATTGCCCCGTTCACAAATCTAGAATTTATTTGACTGGCCTTCAGAAAGCCCTGATTTGAATCCAATGGAAAAATGTTTGAGTCCTTTTGCTTAAAAAAGTTTATGCCAGAGAGTTTAGGCCTACAAATAAGAATGTTTTGTGGGAAGCAATATAACAGGCGTGGCAAGGGCTTAATGAGAATGATATTGAACATTCAGTTTTTTATCAATAAATAGGTTACAAACGTTGATAGAAAAAAAAATGGGAATCCCACTAATATTCATGTAAATTATTTCAGTCTTTAATATTTATTGAGTTTACACTTTTATGTTGATTTATTTTTAGTCACAATAAACGTTTTGATATTTTTCTAAATCAGTTTTCTAAAAGTCAATATGACGTGGAAGTCATTATCAGAACGTGTAAAATTAATAAAAAAAAAAAAACACCAGATAAATGTTTCCATTTTTTTTGTCCGCAATTGTAGATGATAATTTTTATTATTGGAAATAAAGTTCTGGTTAAATTAGTAAAATTGAACAAAATTACGATTTTAGACTTTAAGAATCAATTTGTTTAGACTAATGCGCCATTCTACTAGTTTAAAAAGTTACTAACTGATGGCGATTATTTGATTATTTTAAATATTCTAGATTATGCGAATTGTTGGCGATTTCTTTTCCTAATGTTGGGAACGCTGTAAATTGTTGTAAAAGTTGGGAACCTTACCTTATCCAAGCGCTCTGCTCTCCAGATCAAGCGGTCTAAGGCCTTATTCTCGAATCGAGGGAATATATTCGCAAGACAACGTGACGTCAAAATCACGTAATTCTCTTAGGATTTATACGGTTTCATATGAGACCTTGCGTCATTTTGACGTCACGTTCTCTTGAGAGTTTCTTCCCTCGATTCAAGAATACGGCCCCTGAAGGGAACATCCAGCGAGCCTGAGAGAGTCTGAACGCCAAATAGACGCGAACCGAGATATACGAACCCGGATACCCGCCGTTACGGCTCCACGAGTAACAAAAGACGGCGTTCCATCTAGGGGCCTTATTCTCGAATCGGGAGAACAAACACGCAAAAGAACGTGACGTCAAAACGACGTAGACTCCCAAGCAAGGCTATGTAAATCGTAGGAGGGAGTAGATTCGTAAGAGAACGTGACGTCAAAATGACGTAGGCTCTCATACAAACCTGGGCAAATTGTTGGAGAACTACGTCATTTTAACGTCACGTTCTTTTGCGACTTTGCTCCTTCGATTCGAGAATAAGGCCCCAGGGTAATACCTCCGTGCAGTAACGGCTATTCATCTGTTTTGTCATATTTGCAATGCATGTTAACTATTATATACAACCTTTATAAATAAACAGTGTCCCTGTACAGAATGTTTCCACGCGCCCCGTATACCCAAATACTGCAGTGATTTTTTTTAGTTTGAAGCCGTAGAAAATTATAGTTTACAACGCCTGCGTGAAACCCGAAGTTCCCGCACTTGATACATAATACATCGAGTATAATTTTCTTATTCAAAACATTTCTTTAGTTTGACTGAAAATAAATTATTGATCCTGACACTGTTAACGGCTGCTAAGACGAGTAAGAATTAAACGGTGACTTAAACCTATATTTAAAAACAATATGTTTTTTACACAAGAGCAAAAGATTTTCATAGTTCAATTCGTAATTGAATCCGAGAAAATGGTGAACGGATATACAGTCTCCAAGCATGCATTGATGAATTTTGTTGAAAAAAATCCTGCAATTATCGATATTTAAAGTTACGTAAAAAGACCTGCGTATACATACATCCAAATAAAGTGCAAGTGTATTCTAAGAGCTTTTGTCAACAGATTATCAGAAACGAACTTTATATCGCCGGTGCCGTTAGTTTGTTCAGCATGTAATGAAGAACTATGATTTCCTGGATCGGACATTCTATACTGACGAAGCATGGTTTCAATTTAATAATAATTGTTTCCATAAGCCAAATATTGGACGAGTTACAAGATCGATTTTTTCTAAAATATGGGGTCACAGCTCACACAACACGAGAACTCTGAATTATATACACGAATTTTATGGAAATTGTCTCAGAAGCTTAAGTTTTGATATCAAATATCCACCACGTTCTCCTGATTTAACATGCCTGGATTTTTTATTTTTCATTAATATTAACAGTTTTTAAAACTCCTGTTCATAACATTCAAGACCCACAACAGCGTCTTACAGAGTTACGTACTGCCATGGTTCCAGAAATATTGCAGAACAATATGAAATGCTTTGTAAACTCACGCTTGTAAGCTGAAATAAATTCTTGTATTTAGGGGAGAGTGGTACATACTGAACATAGGTACATAGTGGGACATCTATTGCTAACGGATTGTCTATGAACTGCGAGAGATGCCAGTCGGTATTTGAGTTGTAAAGTGTGTAGAAGTGTTTTTTACTGAGTCACCATTTTGGTAAGTTTTATAATTTTTGCTGCCTTACAGGTTCTTTATATCCATTCGACTGATTTTTTTAAGACGTATTTTATAAACATAAAATACGTTCTAGTTGAATTTTGAAATAAACATTTATTCGTGTATATGAATGCTAAATTTACTATTTTTGTTAAATTTCGTTATAACCTAGTAAATATTTTAGCGGGAAATTGAAAAAACTGATTTTAATGAACACATAACAATTGGTACATATTGGGCCAAATTTTGTGGTACGTACTGGGTCAAATTGTTCATGTTTATTTTCTATTGAACGAAACAAGAAATAAATAATTATTGGGTATAAGGTGTAATTCTATGATGATTTGTTTGTTTTAGATGAAATAGCAAAGTTACATCGTTATTGTAAGGTGGATAAATGGTGGTTCACTATGTACCAACTTTTTTCTACTCCGAAAAATTAAATTAAAATTATTTTTACAGGAAGTTATGCCGCGTGTTCCAAGAAGAGATCTTGGCAGATCTCGAGAAGAGAGCTTAGCTGCTCATACTGAAAGGGCAGAAAGAATGAAAGATGCTATTAAAAAAATAACATTAAAGAAATTTTCAGTTCGAAAATCTGCATTAGAATGCGGTGTGTCCCGTTCTTCTCTGCAAAGAATGCTGAAGAAATATGTACAGGCTGAAGAAAGAGATAATTTTAATTTTGAACGTAAACATGGATTTGAGTGCATTTTTTACTGAAAATTAAGAGAACAAATTAGTAGATTATATAATTGAGGCATCTCGTATGTGTTACGGTTTAACCATTAAAGATGTGCGTGAATTGGCGTTTCAATACGCTTCTGCGAATAATAAGACATTTCCTAAATCTTGGGAGAAGAATAAAGCAGCCGGCATTGATTGGATACACTTATTTCGTAAAAGACACCCTGTACTAAGTTTACGTCGTGCGGAGGCCACGAGTTTATCTCGTGCGACAAGTTTCAATAAAAACCATGTGCAAAAATTTTATGACAATTTAGGAGCAGTTTTAGAAAAATACAAATTTCAACCGCATCAAATATATAATTGCGACGAAACCAGTGTAACTACCGTTTATGTTCCACCAAAAATTTTGGCACTTACCAATCAGAAACAAGTTGGAAAGATTACTAGCGCGGAGAGAGGAACTTTGGTCACAATGTGTGGCACAATTAGTACAAATGGCACCTATATACCTCCATTCTTTGTCTTTCCTCGAAAGAAATTTAATCCGCGTATGTTGAGTGGCGCTCCTCCGGGATCTGGAGCTGATGCAAATCCTAGTGGTTGGATGACAGGGTCTATTTTCTTGAATTACATTCAACACTTTCTGAAACACGTTAATCATGGTGACGAAAATAAAATCCTACTTATTCTCGATAATCACGAGAGTCACTGTGACTTTAACGTTGTTAAACTTTGCAAGGAGAATAACGTAATTTTATTGACTTTGCCACCTCACTGCAGCCACAAGCTACAGCCTTTAGATCGATGTTGTTACGGGCCTTTTAAAAATTATTATAACAAATGCATGGATGAATGGACATTAAGTAATCCCGGAATCCCGGTGACAATATATGATATAGCAGCATTAATTAATAAAGCTCTACCTCTGGCTTTTACTCCATCTAACATCGTTAAAAGTTTCAAAACAACGGGCATAAGTCCCTTCGATTCACATGCCACAGATGATTCTGAATTTCTTTCTTCATACGTAACGGACCGCGAATTTTCAGAACTTTCAAAAGAAAATTCCGTAACTTCATTAACCATTACTGGAAATGATATATCACCTGACGCTTATCCCTCGACTTCAAAGGAGAATCACAACAGCACAAAAAACAATATTTCTCCAAAACAGATTCGTCCTTACCCAAAAGCCCAACCTCGAAAATTAAGTAAAAGAAGAAAAAAGCGAGGAAGATCTTTAGTACTGACAGACACGCCCAACAAAGAAGAAATAGAGAAAAAAACATTTGGAAAAAACAAAGAAAACCAAAAAAGTCAAAGTGAAGACTGTGAAAAGGCGATTGGTACAAAGTAGCTCTTCTGAAAGCGAGATAGAAAATGTATTAGATGATAGAAGCAGTGAAGATATATCAGATATATATGAAGAATTAAATGAAGATAATGATAAAGTAAAAGAAAATCATTTCATTTTAGTTAAATATTCTACGAAAAAAACATAAAATATTTCATTGGTCAAATAGAACAAATTGAGAAGGGGGACTTTACTGTCTCTTTCCTAAAGAAGGGATTTAATTGGTGTTTTGAATTTCCATCTGTAAAAGACGTAGATATAATAACCAGCGACGATATCGTACTGAAACTCCCAAAACCACTTGTTTCAGGAGGTACAGAACGTGCTTCAAGAAAATGGACATTTAGTTACGATTTGTCAGAATACGCTATATATTAAATTTAATTAACATTTTTCATTGTTTAAGTTTATTTTGTTTTAGTTATATTGTTTTCCTGTGCATTTTTCAGAATAAATGTTTATTTTTGATACATAGTAAAATTTTCGTCTTTTTCTTAAGCTAGTCCCACTAAGTACCACGTTGTGGTACATTGTAGGACACTGACTAGAAAAATCGCATTATTACTTACAATAAACCAATCCTCTAGAGGGTATTACCTAAAGTATTAATCTTTGACCTCACATTATTTTTTCTTTTAAAAAAGTTTGCTGGTTGCAATTATTCCTCATAGAAAAAATCCTGGCCACTATATACCACTCTCCCCTATGGACATGACACTCACTCAATTTGTTGCAAGGTTTTAACGACATGGTGGACTTGAACAGCGCTTTAAAGCTCTTTTTACAGGTAAGATTTCAACAGCGATCAGAATAACAAACGTTAAGAAACGTACAGTAAAGCTAAGACATGCCGTTTAAATCTCATAGCAAGAGTTGATAAATAACTCGGTACTACTATCATACAACAAAAAGCAAATTAACTGTAATCTTTTAAAATAATTTATTAGAAAGGTTAGTTGGCATTATAAGTAACTTCGTTTGGCCAATCTAAATCAATAGATAACACATCTAGGGCTATAATATCAATTTCTCTGTCAATGATTTTACCTATACTTGGAGTCGTGCGTCCAAAATCACCATGAACAAATTCCTTGACATACGTACCAGCTTGCGTTTTTATATAGATATCTATGAGGAAGGGTTTATCTAAAAGATATCATTAGAAATGAATGTTTAAAAAAAGGAACAAAACTAACCAGGCACGAAATCTGCTTTTATTTTGTGTATTCTTCTGTTCCTAAGCGCGAGTGGCCTACGATGCAAAACCCGGATCGGGGTTTTCTGTTCGATGTCGGCAGGCGCAAAATTGTTTAAAATATCTAAAAGCTCTTGCGTCACTTTCTCTTTCGTCATACAAAGGGCGTTGTAATCCTTTGTTTTGGAATCTTCACCTTCCTTGATTTTCACGAGATCTGATTTGGGTACGCTTTGTAGGTCGACGACTTTAACCAACGGAGACACGTTTATTGCTGCCTCTAGTTCTCGAAATTTTTCAAATGCGAACATGGTTCTTTTCGGATCTAATAACTCTACAAAAAATGGCCGTCCTTTACCTAGACATCGCACATCACAGTCTTCACGGCCACTCGAGGTGAATTTTAAGTTACTTTCTGGAATACTTAACATACAAATTTTTACAAACCTCTTTAGTTTAGATGACGTTAACTGACCTGAAAATTTCCGCAATTTTTTCAAATATTATTTCCTGCACAGATGAATCCATGGTTTTGACGCCGTCGATAATCCATGGACTTTGACTTAAATTTCGAGAGGATTTGCAATAACGACCGGCTATAAAAATCGAATTATGTTTGCACTCAATTGCTTCACAGTGAAGAAAATCCGTAGGCACTTCTGGTGGTACAGTAGCATGTAACTTGAACAGATTTGACTGCGTTAGTGAGAGTGCATTTAGAACACCCTTTCTAGTGAACAATTCCCCGTTGTACTTTTTGTGTTGAACGCTTCTTTCCTCGAATATTTTCGGTTGCAGGTGCTTCAGAAGGCTTAATTCCTTAAAACCAATTCAAATTTTACTACATAGCGTTACAATTAGTAATTGAAAAGTCAGTAAAGCAATCTCGTAAATCTTAGGAGACAAAGTAACTCTTAAATCTGAAAGAAAATGAACTGGAACAAAATTATTTATCAAAACAAAAAAAAGGTGCGAAAGGTGCCTGTTGTCAATTAATTGAAATTTACTTTACTTAATCTTATTTGGCCGCACCGGACCACATGTGAAAGCTATCATTTAATCATATTGAATCTGGTGCTCAGCATCGTTACCGGATCCGGTATTGCTGGTGTGTGTTAAAACGCTCCGGTTACGATCCTATTAGGGCGTTTTCACACACTCCGGCAAAACAGAAAGATATAGATACTGAAACGGTCGTGAATCTGCTTGTAAATAAAATCGTGTTTTTGCTTGTTTGATTGTAAATATTAAAGAAACATTTGAATTCTCGGAATTTCATGACAGTAAATGTTAGACCAAAATGCGCACGTCCGAGTAATTGCTGTCCTTGAAAGTTGTACAGAGAACCCCTAGGGAGTCATAAATTCTGACCCGAGATAATAGTTCATTCGCAGCAGTCATTTAGAATTTTGGCTTCTTGTAAAAAATTTGTCACGCTAAATCCTTAAGACAATTAAATAAAAAAATCCGAATCCTTCCGGTTTCGTGCCGCGAGTGATTTTAAAACAAAGAATGTGCGTGTGTGTTGCGCCAAATTCAGTACTTGCATTTGCATTTAAGTCAAATTGGAATTCCAATAGTTGCCTTCACTTTAATTAAATTTCCTGGTTGTTTGTTCCATAAATTATTAGATTGCTTAATTAGAAAATAACTACATTTTAGTGTCGCACTTCAGTGCGTCAGAATGCGCGTTATGCGACTCAGTCAACCATAGCCAATTAACTGTACTCTCAAATATATTGGGAAATTCAAATACAGTGTACTTTTCGAAAATAATTCTAAATCTAAATTGTAAGTAATGTAGAATTTGACTATGGTAAGATATACACTGTCCCATTTAAAAAAATCGAGTTTTTCAATCATTTGAGCTTTGACTCGCTCTGTATAAATAGTGGCAAAAGTTTCTACTAGAAAATAACATTAACCTATTTGTAAGTACATTCGCAGTCACGAAGTTTGTTTGCAAATGACTTCTAACGCTGGAGAGTACGTTAAGGTTATGCTATTTTTTAGACAAAGTGGTCAAAACTTGTTAACCACCCAATATAAAATATTAAAACTATATATTTTTAGAAAGGGCACGATCAGGACATTTCAAAAAGTGTATCATATACAGGGTGTTCCATTAAAAAAAAATAACTTCAGTAGTAACTTTATGGAAACCCTGTATTATTGAAAACAATTTTCAGCTGTAGGCATTTACCCTGGTAATCATATGCCACAGATTAACTTTTAGTATCTTCTTAAATAACTTTATAAATGACCAAATTAAGAACTTTGCCGAACCCTGTAGATAGGTCAGTAGTTAATCCTAGCGCCGGGTTTTAACTCAGACAGTTTAGGGATAGTCAGGAGCAGACCGCTTATAATGCATGCTTATTGCAATATTAAAACTTTTGTGACCTTTTTTGGATTGCCAAGGAATAGGTTTCGATATACGCATTCATTTGTTTATAAATTTAGAAGCTAAATTTTTAGTCAATTTCATGAATTTGTCAATTAGAGTAATTTGTCTCATTATTTAGACAGATTTATTATTTATTTGGTTGGTCGAAAAAAGTAATAAGCAAGGTATCACGTCGGCGTGTTACAATACAAACTCTAGTACGCATCGGATATTCCCACCAATACATAACGATGCGTGGTTAATGCTTAGTATACTTGAACGCGATCTTAGATGCGTACTTAAAACTACAGTGACTTTATAGATACAGTGACAACAATAGAGTGCGCTGTTTTTGATTGGCAGAGTAAGGCACGTGGTCCTGGCAGCCTTATTGGAGCAAGATTTATCGTTGTTTAAACGTGAATATGCAAGAGCCGATATTATTTTGTGTTTTTAAATCTTTTATAAACTATACGAGTGCATTCTTATAGTGTGGTGTTTGCCGACAACTATTTTATGTGTATAAAACACTGGACTTGAGGATTAGTTAGTTTATACAGGGTGTCTCAAAACCTCAGCCTTTAAATGAAACTAAGTTCTTCATTACATAAGAAATTAATTCTCCAAATCTAAAATTTTTGCCCAAAAATGAGAAACTGACCTATCACAAGCGAGCCGTTTGTTTCGAAACCTCTGCTTGGTTTACGACTTTAACTTTCAATTTATTCCGAAAAAAGCAATAAACCACAACAAATACTTTTAATTCAGATGCTATTCAAATTATATTGTAACATGATGCTTTTGAGATATGTAATCCTTTGGGAGTTGTAAAAAATAAATATAAAATTGTGGGAATTTATATGACAATTGGTAATTTACCTGCTTGGCAAAGGTCTAAAGTGGATCAAATACAATTAGTGGCATTAGTATACGAAAAAGATTTAAAAAAAATTGGTTTTTCCAAGATATTAGAACCGTTAATAAATGACATACAAATTTTAGAAAGAGAAGGTCATATTTTTGATTTAATAACTTCCAAGAAACTGCTTAAAGGTTCAATTCTTACAGTTCTTGGAGACAATTTGGCAAGTCATCAAATCGGTGGTTTCATTGAAAATTTCAATTTACGCGGTTATTTTTGTAGATATTGCTATATTAATAATGTTAAAAACTCTAAAGACATAACTGTAGAAAATGAATACCGAACTAAAACATCTTACGAATTTGACATTAACATGTTAAATATTTTGAATGATTTCCACTTCAGAGGTCTTAAATCAGATTCTTTTTTAAACCAATTAAAACAATACCATGTATGTAATACAGGTTTACCACCTTGTTTAGCACACGACCTATTGGAAGGAATTGTGCAGCTGGATGTTATGCTTGTTTTGAATAAATTACACACCGATAAAGTACTGTCATTTGAACATATAAATCTAAAGCTACAAAACATTAAGTTTATAAACGAAGTAAACCTTCATTTACTATTAATCAGAAAAGACGATAGACTTCCAGGTACAGCTTATCAAAAAATGTTAATTCTAATTCTGCTACCGTCTGCTTTAGTAGATTACCCTAGTAATTTATTCGAAAACGATATCTGGAAGTTAATAATAACTCTCAAGAAAATTGTACTGTTAATTTTGAGTTTTCAAATTCCTCATGGTCAGATAGCGTATTTGAACACTTTAATTAGAGAGTATATTGATAAACGCATTGAACTATTTCCTCAACATCTCGTCAAACCTAAACACCATTTTCTCATCCATTATCCACATTTAATCTCAAATTGTGGACCTCTGCGCCACTTATGGTCTTTAAGACACGAAAGCAAGCATCAGTATTTCAAAAGAGCTGTTAGGCATAATTTGAATTTTAAAAATTCATTATTTTCTTTGTCTCAGAAACATCAATTCCTTCAAGCTTTACGCTCGTCTCAGAATAGTTTATATGTATAATAAAAAAATTATATGTGAGGATGCACAACTATTAAATACGAATGAGTACTCTCAGGAAATTGTAAATCTTATAAATTTAAATTTACAAACACCTCTTTGCTACTTATCTTCAAAAGTTATTTATAAAGGGATAACTTATGAAAGAGATTCTGTAGTTTGTTACAAAAAAAATGGTGCATTCGTGCTTTGTAAAATACAATATTTAGTCATCGATATTAATTTTGCCAACGTTTATATTGTAGGATCTTGTTTCGAAGTAGTAGGCGATGAGGATACTGAACTCTATTATACAGCTTAAAAGTTTCACTGTTGTGTATGGTTTTAAATCAATGCCTTTCGAAGAATTAAAATAATCTCTTGACACAAATAATTTTTAAGTAATAAAAAATAGGCAGTGATTTAGTATGTTGATTATTGTTAAGGGAAAAATTTCACATGCAAAAGTCAATCTAGATTACTTAGGTAAGTACGTGTTAGTGTAACTGAAATTCGTAAAATAATCAACGTCCCATAAGAAAATTCTTAATAATTTTAATAACCTTATAATTCGAATTCTGGTTTGTTTAATTTGGTTCTCTTTGACCCCATTTATTGAAAAATTATATCAAAGCCAAAAATTAAAAATCTAAATTTTGTAGTGATACATACTTCGTATCGAGAATCAGATTGAATATTATAGTATTTAATTATTATTATAATTAATAACTTGGTATTAGTACAAATCTTCTAAAATAAAATTGTAAATTATTCTACATTCTAAAGTATCTTCTCTCTTACTATAGTGAGTAACTAAGTATTCATTTTATGAAATAATTTGAAGAAGCTATCTAGATTTACGAGTTAAGTGAGAGAAGAAATTAAATCATGAAGCATTTATTCAAAGTGTGATCAAGAAACCGAGATAAGAAAACATTTGTCTCTGTATCAGAAGAGGATATATATGTCAACTTAATTTTAAAAGGTTCGTTACAAATTAGAAGAAATTTACAGCCGTAAGTAATATATATGTGTGTGTTTTAACAGCTTCTCAAAAACTGGATATTAATGGTTCCATGCTTGTATTAGAATCAGATGGCACAGTGGTTGAAGAAGATGAACTTTTATTACAGGTGAAAGATAAAACACTTATTTTATTGGAGAAACACGAATCGTGGCTACCTTTTGCAGCAGTTATAAGTCCATCACTGCCATCTACATTGACAGTAAGTTCTGAAAATGACGTAGAAAGTTTGAATGATTCAGACGGCATAGAAATCTTTGATGACAAAGAACCTACAGAAATTTCTATGAAGAGTCTCGAAAATGCCGTTAATTTGCAAATTTTAAGTGTAGAAGTAATGAATATTTATGGTCTCAATTTCAAATTCCTTGGCACAAAGTGCCAAATGATATGTTAATGAAATGTGAAACAGGTGAACAAGAAAAACCAGTAATTACAGAAATAGTTCGTATTGTTGTAAAAGAACTCAGAGTTACATCGGAATATATACCTGTGACAACACTACGCATGATAGCTAAAAAAATGTGCGATAAATATCCTCTTATGTTTCGAGATACTCATTCTGATGGTACAGTTGTGGCTGGAGGATACAGTAGTATTCTAGCTAAACTTCAAGAACGAACAAACTACCTGCGAAGACCTCCTAAACGTTTACTAAAATCTTATAAATTGCCAACAAAACTAACTAAGAAGAAATTGAATAGTGTTGCGGGTTGTAGTAATTGGGAGCCGGTGGTCGAAGATAAACATTTTCTGTCTTTAAAGAAACGATTAAATTTAAAAACTGTAGAGGATGAAGAGTTCTTTAAACTATAATAATATTGAACATATAAAATAGCGACATCTTACTATCGCTTTTTGACCTAACATTGCAGTAGGATAGACAAATTGAAGCGGGATTTGCTCCTAATGAGTCCCCCATGCAAGGCGGCCATGCTTGCTGTCAAAGCATAATGAAAGTTTTAGAAAAATTTTGTGCAAATCGTTTTTGATTGCAGTGAGAACCTCGAGCAGCCTCTGGACAGCTGTTTCAGCCCTGCTTGGGGCTTCTTCAGCAGAAACGTAGCTCGACATTCCCACTGCAGACCAAAAACGACTTGCCCAATTTATTCGCAAATGCGATGTAAGAATGATGAACATATAAAATAGTGGGAATGTCGAGCTACGTTTCTGCTGAAGAAGCCCCAAGCAGGGCTGAAACAGCTGTCCAGAGGCTGCTCGAGGTTCTCACTGCAATCAAAAACGATTTGCACAAAATTTTTCTAAAACTTTCATTATGCTTTGACAGCAAGCATGGCCGCCTTGCATGGGGGACTCATTAGGAGCAAATCCCGCTTCAATTTGTCTATCCTACTGCAATGTTAGGTCAAAAAGCGATAGTAAGATGTCGCTATTTTATATGTTCATCATTCTTACATCGCATTTGCGAATAAATTGGGCAAGTCGTTTTTGGTCTGCAGTGGGAATGTCGAGCTACGTTTCTGCTGAAGAAGCCCCAAGCAGGACTGAAACAGCTGTCCAGAGGCTGCTCGAGGTTCTCACTGCAATCAAAAACGATTTGCACAAAATTTTTCTAAAACTTTCATTATGCTTTGACAGCAAGCATGGCCGCCTTGCATGGGGGACTCATTAGGAGCAAATCCCGCTTCAATTTGTCTATCCTACTGCAATGTTAGGTCAAAAAGCGATAGTAAGATGTCGCTATTTTATATGTTCATCATTCTTACATCGCATTTGCGAATAAATTGGGCAAGTCGTTTTTGGTCTGCAGTGGGAATGTCGAGCTACGTTTCTGCTGAAGAAGCCCCAAGCAGGGCTGAAACAGCTGTCCAGAGGCTGCTCGAGGTTCTCACTGCAATCAAAAACGATTTGCACAAAATTTTTCTATAATAATATTGAAAATCCCCCATTACTTGACGAAATTAAAACTGATTGGCCTATCCTCTTACGAGAAGCGACGATTGTTTGGCATTTTAAACGTCTGACAGGGGTTGATTTAGATATTTTACCTCAAACTATAGAAGAAAATATTACACGGATAACAAATTTTAAAACCTATTGATGTAGAAAAGCAGCAAGACTCCGTTAAATTATCCATTACAGTCTTCGCTGAATATTTTAAAGAAGATCTATCATACTTTTGGAACAAATTTCAGGTAAAAATTTTTTAAAAGATTTTACAAATTTAACATTTTGTTGTTTTATAGGAATTAACAGATCCTGACATCATAGACCTCCAACTTAAAACGCACGCTCCATGTATTTTTGAAATTGGTAAACGTCTAATTAAAATAAAATTATATAATCGCTAAAAAAAACTAAATTTTAGTTAATGGAAGTGCACATCAGTTTTTTGTGTATCTACACAAAAGAAATGCTATGAAAGCTGGGTCTAGTGGTGAGGTTTTAAAACTAACTTTTGCAATATATTACATATTCAACTTTGAATATCCAAAAAAAAATTCAACACTATTAGAGATGATACAGCGATTCTACCTTAAGATACATCCGGATCTAGGAAGTAAATCGAAGAAAAAGTCGTTATCAAAGAAGAAAATGATTTGCTTAATGAACAAGTTAAAATCTTTTTAAATTACTTTTATTTAAAAAGGGAAAATAAAGTTTTTTCTTTATAAAATTAAAATGATTTAAAAAGTAGTATTGTATAAAAGTGATTTAGCAAAAAGGGTTCAAAGAACAATTTTTAACAATACTTTCCTTGCTTGTATTTTCAATTGCATCGGCTATTTGCTTTCCAAATGGCATATGCGTCATTTTCGAAATATGTAACCGATTCAATTAATCTTTTTCTAATTTGTTAACTCATCCTCCGGGCTAGGTCCTTTTTGCTTGAAGTCGTCTATGTAAGGGATCCGTATGTAAGGCTTAGAGCCAAACTACACCTGCGGGTTTTCCGCAACGTGTTTAACACCGCGGATTGCACGTCTGAATGGAAACCATGTATACAAACGAGTGAAACTAAACAAATGAAGCGCGACATTTATTCCGTTCGTCTAGTTTCACTGATTTGAAGGATGGTTTCCATTCAGATTTTCAATCCGCAGCGGAATACCCGCTCATGAAGTTTTACTCTTAGTATGCACAAGCGATTTCCTTTCTAGCGTGATTACTAATCGCAAAAATATAATTTAAAGGTTTCAATCGTGCGGACAAATACATGTTGCATCGTACGTGTACACTCATATTATGAACTTTGAATTAAACTTTTGCGATTTGATAACAATTGTACGCTTATATAGCAGAGCCCTCTATTGCCCGAAATTGCTAGAATGATCGAGTAGTTTCCAGTCATGTTCTGTGACACAAGGTGGCGTACTGATGCTAAAAATAGATATGTTTGCGTGACGGATGTAACAATATACAAAAGACAAGCACAATGTTTAGCAAAGAAGAACCTTAATTTCAAAACTAGGCTGCAGAAAGCTACAAAGTTTTCTAAAACTACTGCATTTGAAAATTTGCCTGCCAATGTAAATGACACTACTAGAAATTTTTTCTTAAACCAAATAAAATGCGCTAAGCGACATCCCCATGGACGTAGATTCACTTTGGCAGACAAGATAATGGCTCTGGCACTTTATAAACAAAGTGGTCCTGCTTATAAGTTTCTGTCGACAATTTTTACTCTGCCATCACGAATAACGTTAATGAAATTACTTAATAGTGTGCCTATTTCACCAGGAATAAATAAATCATTTATATCAGGTTTAAGTGTTCTTGCTGCAAAACTGAGTACAAATGAAAGAATCTGTTTCCTCATTTTTGATGAAATGAGTTTAATGCCTCATTTACAATATAATGTTTTCACTGATGAAGTGGAGGGCTTTGAAGATTTTGAAAGCTTTCGAACAAACAAAATTGCAGACCACGTGCAGGTATTGTATTATATTGTTATAGCCCCCCCGGGAAGTGTCGCCTTCTGACGGAGGGAAAGAGAACTTGGGTCGGGGGTGTGCGTGGTGGAAGGATATTTGTTTCGCAAAAAGAGACAGAGTTGCCGGTGTGGTTGAAATAAACGGACGCACCCTTCACGAAGTTCAGTTTCATGTGTATTGTTTTTTTCTTCTCATTAATTAATATCGTTTCCAAATTCAATTAATATTATAATTAAAATAGTGAAATACATCCAACTTTTCTTATAAACTTCGAATCTAATTTTTTTGGAAATAAAATAAGAAACCCACGCTACAAATGGCGCCCAACCTCGTGGCCTAAAAATACAGTTCGTAGTGTTTATAAGAAACAAGTGAAAGTGTTTCCGACAGCATCAGCCACAGAAAAATATCGGATGACCGTGAATTATATGGGAAAGCAACCGTTGTAGGGACACCACGTGGGAGCCCGACATCTTGAAGTCACGACGCGTTACCACGCCACCCAACGGAAGGCAGCTACATTGCGACCACGCTGCGCGCCGCTGCCGTTGCCCAAAATTCCCGAGAAAATCCGCCTATTCGTAAGTTGATACACACCTGTTGCAAGGTAAGGCAATTCAATCAGTTACTACGGTGCGCGACGCGAAAAACGCAAATTGCGTGAATGTCGGTGAACCCTCGCCGGAGCGAAAGGAAAAAGCAGCAGGTACTTTCGGGTAATTCAAATCGGGAATCAGAAATTATGGATCCCGCGCCCGCAGTCGTACAAATGACCACGCAACAACTCCAACAATTGTTAGCAGGCGTACAGGCGCAAGTAACGCAACAATTGCAGGATATGCAAACGAGTATCCGTAAAGAGTTGGAAGATCGCAGCGCTACACCGGTTTCGACGATCACAGGATCGCAGGGAAATTTTACAAAGTGCTCGTCGCGTTATTCCGGGGCAAAAGATGAAAACGTAGAAGCATTCATCGATGCGATTAACACTTATAAGGATTGTGTCGGTATTACGGACGAGAACGCTATCCGGGGACTGTCGATGTTGTTGACGGGGAATGCCGCCACCTGGTGGTTAGGTGTTAAATCTAGCGTTTCGGACTGGCAAGCCGCAACTAGTGCGCTGAAAAACTCGTTTGGTCCGGAAAAACCCGCGCATCAAATCTATCGGGAACTTTTCGCGGCAGAACAAGACGAAAATACGACGACAGACATTTTCGTTAGTAAAGCGAGAGCGTTATTAGCGCGTTTAAAAAATCCACCCTCTACCGATATTCAGTTGGATATGATTTACGGCCTGCTGAATAGGAAAATTCGAAAGTGGGTAAAACGAGAAGAAGCAAAAACGTTTGACGACTTATTGCAACTTGCTCGCGAAACGGAACAGCAGTTAAACGAAGCGCATGGTTCAAAGCAAAAAATAGCCAAACAAAAACCGTTGGAAACCCAAAATAAAGTTCGACCGCGGTGCACATTTTGCCGTAATTTTGGTCACACCACGGAGGAGTGCCAAACTAAACTGCGAAAAACGGCGAAACAAATTAATTCTGATGCACCCTCCGCATCAGCTGGTTCACATCTAAAATGTTACGGTTGCGGAACCCCTGGTAGAATTCGAGCGAAATGTCCGACTTGTAACCCGACCCTGACTCAGCGCCATACAAGCGATGAATCCCAGATTGTATTAAACTATGCGGACATCCTCAAAACATATTCAGACACGCCCGGTACGAAATTGTTACCATTTCGCCTATTCGGATGCAACGGAATTGCATTCGCTGATTCAGGGGCGCAGGCAAGTATCGGTGGCCGACGCGTGTACGAATTCCTAAAAATGAGAAATCACCCATTCGAAGCTACAACGATGACGATTGCGTATGCGGACGGAGTGCCCCAAAAACAGAACGTCCTAACGGCAAATGTCATAGTTGCCATTCAAGATAGGTACATATCGGTTACTCTAATAATGTTACCGCACCTTGAAAATAATAGGACCCTCTTTGGTATGGACGTTCTCCGTCGAGCTGGTATAGTTGCGAATTACAGCGACAATACCTGGAGTTTTGCGGATCGACCGGAGATAAAGTATCCATTCGTGGATGACACACCTGTAACGACTGACGTGACGGTGGCTCTACAAGAGACCAAGACGGTTGAAGTGCACCTTCGTGCGGATGAAGGGCAAAATCTCACGACAGAGCAACGCCAGCAGCTAAACGAGTTGTTGGAAGCCCACTCGCACATCTTCCAAAAGAACCAAGAACCTACCCCATACGCAGAACATAAAATTGATACCGGAGATCACGCACCAATTGCCGTGCCGCCATACCGTATGAGCCCCGCAAAAAAAGAGCTATTGCGGAAGGAGTTAGATTCGATGCTCTCTGATGGAATAATTGAAGAGTGTGAATCACCTTGGTCGGCGCCGCTCGTGATGGTTCCTAAGAAAAATGGGACCGTACGTATTTGTGTGGATTTCAGACGTCTGAATACTATCACTACGAGAGACAGTTATCCCATGCCTCGGCTGGATGATCTTCTGCATGCAAATAAAGCTACCAATTTCATCACCACCATGGATCTACAGTCAGGTTACTGACAGGTGCGAGTCCGCGAAGAAGATCGTGACAAAACCTGTTTCATCTGTCCTCTAGGAACTTACCGTTTCACGCGAATGCCGTTTGGCCTAACTAATGCACCAATGACATTTCAACGGTTAATGGATAGGTTTCGTGCGGGATTAAAGGATCGTGCGGTATCCGCCTATTTAGATGACTTGATAGTGATTTCGAGCACCTTCGATGAACACTTAGAAGACTTACGTGCGGTATTTGACAGATTGGACACTTTTAAATTGTGCGCGCGTCGCGAGAAGTGCGTTTTCGCCGGTAGCACAGTTAAGTATTTAGGACATGTAATTTCGTCAGATGGTGTTCACGTCGATAAAAGCAAGGTAGACGCTATCATAAATATCGCGCCGCCAAAGAACGTTAAAGGTGTCCTAAGCTTTTACCAAATGTGTTCGTGGTATAGGCGTTATATCCCGAATTTTGCCGCTGTGGCAAGACCACTTTCCGCGCTTACTAAAAAGAAAGCCGTGTGGCGTTGGGAAGAAGAGGAACAGAACGCTTTTGACCATCTAAAGACGCTATTAACCCAAGCCCCTATCTTGCAACAAGCAGATCCCTCTAAGCCTTACCTCCTACGGACCGACGCGAGTGCGTATGCGCTGGGAGCTATTTTATTGCAGGGGGAGGGTGCTGAGGAACGCCCGATAGAATTTGCTAGCAGATTACTATTACCCGCGGAAAGAAATTATTCTACCACCGAGCGAGAAGCTCTTGCCGTCGTCTGGGCTATGGAGAAATTTCGAAGTTACGTGGAGGGAAGCGAAATCCTTGTTATGACGGACCACCAGCCTCTGAAATGGTTGTTCTCCATAAAATCACCGACCGGACGCTTAGCACGGTGGGCTCTCCAATTACAAGGGTACCATTTAAATCTATCGTACACACCGGGAAAAGCAAATATGCTGGCCGATGCCTTATCCAGGCTACCTACGAAAAATTCAGACGCAGTTGTGGAAATTCAACCTGTCCATGTGGATCTACCAGTTCGGACAGCCCAGGAAGTTCGTGAGGCTCAACTTCAGAACGCAGAGGTAAAAAAGATCATTGATGCTTTTGAAGGTGACGATATGTCCGGAACCCGGTGGGCGGAGCGGGGATATATCATGGCACAGGGAGTCTTGTACCGCTATGATCAAGATGACGGATGCGACGAAGCTCGACGAGTAGTGCCGGCACAAGAGCGTGCCTCGATTTTGCAGGAATACCATGATTCGCCACGGGCCGGTCACTATGGAATCGACCGAACGGTGCAACGGATAGCCTCTAGGTTTTATTTCACGGGCATGAGAAAATACGTCGCCGATTATATCCGAGACTGCGTGGAATGTCAGAAATACAAGGCTGACAACATGAAGCCAGCCGGACTACTACAAACCCCCGTTGCTGCGAAAAGGTTTGAAGTAATTGCTGTAGATCTTTTTGGACCCTTACCTGAGACTCCAGAGGGAAACCGTTGGGTATTATGTGTTGAAGACACCGCCTCCAAGTGGGTGGAGTTCTTTCCCCTGAAGCAGGCAACGAGTGAACAGTGTGCTAAAGTCATTATTGAAGACATTTGCATGCGTTACGGTACCCCGCGTCGTATAATTTCGGATAACGGTACGCAATTCGTTAGTTCAGTAATGCAACAAGTGGCCTTCTGTCTTAACATCCAGCACACCTTAATACCCCTCTACCACCCAGAGAGTAACCCGGTTGAAAGAAAGAACAGGGATCTTAAGGTGAAATTAGCCATTCTCGTACAGCAGCGTCATAACACGTGGGACGAGCATATCGCCGCGGTGCGGTTTTCCATCAATACGGCCCTGTGTGAGTCGACGGGTCACACTCCAGCTTACTTAACATTTGGCCGTCAACTTCGCACCCCAGATGATGTGACACGAGACCTGAGGGCGATAATAGACCGGGACAATTTCGTCCCCGAAATCACCCCCTATCTACGTGACTTTTCGCGAGTGCTACGGGAGGCTAAAGAAACTTGGGAAAGACGCCAGGATCTCCGGAAAGATCAAGCGGATGAAAAACGTAGCATTGGTGCTCCACTCCGGACTGGTGACCAGGTTTTGGTAACTTGTCACCCGCTGAGTAACGCTAAGAAGGGGTTTTCTGCTAAGTTTGCACCGAGACGCGACGGTCCCTATCGGATTCACCGACGATGCAGTCCAACCACGTACGAAATTGTGAATGCGGACGGTGAACTTTTGGGAAAATTCCACGTCAGTGACCTGCGACCTTTCCACTCCAGGGAAGAAGCAGCCCCGGTGGAAGCCGTGCTGCCGCGCAGAAGACGTGGACGACCTCTGAAGACGGACCGACTGGCTTCCTCGCCGAGACGCCTTCGAAGCCAGAGGGGGAGTGTATAGCCCCCCCGGGAAGTGTCGCCTTCTGACGGAGGGAAAGAGAACTTGGGTCGGGGGTGTGCGTGGTGGAAGGATATTTGTTTCGCAAAAAGAGACAGAGTTGCCGGTGTGGTTGAAATAAACGGACGCACCCTTCACGAAGTTCAGTTTCATGTGTATTGTTTTTTTCTTCTCATTAATTAATATCGTTTCCAAATTCAATTAATATTATAATTAAAATAGTGAAATACATCCAACTTTTCTTATAAACTTCGAATCTAATTTTTTTGGAAATAAAATAAGAAACCCACGCTACATTGTAATATATTTGTTCATCTAATAATTCTTGTCCATTGAGAAATATTAAAACCAGGTGGAATCTTCAGACAAGTTGTTCAGAAAGTCGTCCAGGTTTCACTGTCCGGTTGACAACTTTATCGATGCTTTATTAAGACTGAAAATTCAAAAGTATAACAAATTGAGTTATATTTTTTAATTTTCAGCCATTATATACCCGTGATTCCACCTAATTACAATATTACACTTGCTTTAATTAGTTAATTTGTTCTAATGGAAGTTAAAAATAATTACTATTTCGGGTTTTCATGTTACGAGGAGTAGTAAAACGGTGGAAACAACCTATTAGCTATGTCTTTGCTCAAGGTGCAGTTAAAGCCAAGCAAATAATTGAGAGTCTCCAGGAACTAATTCCATTAGTAAGACAAGCTGGGTTTAATATTATTGGGACTATATGTGATCAGGGTAAAATAATATTGATGAATAATAAATTTGTACACAAATTAAAGTGAATATTTTTAGGAAGCAATAAGGTCAGTGTCATTAATCAATTAGTAAATGACAGAAGAGGAGCAGCTTCTCTTTAAGGAAAACAAGTAGATGGTTTTTACTTTCAAATGAGTGGAATACCTGTGATTCCATTATTTGATGTTCCCCATTTGCTAAAAGGAATTCGCAATAACATGCTGCAAAAGGATGTAACATTTACTTTAGATGATGTTACCAGACAAGCAAAATGGGATGACATTTACAAATTATGGTTGCTGGATCAACACAATGGACAATTAAGAGTATGCAAAAAGCTAACAGGATTCCATGTGAACAAAAATAAGATACGGAAAATGAAGGTTTTGTGTGTGCACAAGTATTTAGCAATGAATTTAATGGCTATTAGTGGTAAAAATCCAGTGTTGACATAATTGTTCCAAATGAATTGTTTATGTATTATCTGTTTTTTATTTATTTACCATCAAGTAGGTCATGATTTTATTTTATTAGGTTGGCTATTACCGTAAAATTAGACAAATTAATTTCGTGTCATTATAACATATGCCAAAATGTCAGATAGATCAACCGGTGTTGTCAACTCTCAACATTAAGAAATATTCTTTTTATCTAGTATGTTAATTCGACAAGTCAATTTGTTATGAAATTATTATTTTATGTCAAAAGGGTGAATATTGCAAGAGGCGAGATGAAAATTGCTATAGAAAAAGCATATGTAAGGTACACCTTGCAATGAAAAGAAAATGTTGCAACATTTTTTCTTTCGCAGAAACCTTAAACTCAAAATCAAAATGACTTTCATTGTCAAAGTTTAGTTACTTGCACAAGTACCACTTTTTCCCTAAACTTTCACGGCAATCTTCGATGGTAAATAAATAAAAAACAGAGTATATATGCCTGTAATACTACCTTTTTAAGGTAGAATATAAGGATCCCAATGGGCTGCAAATGGAAAAGACACAGCTACATTTATTCATTTCATGGATCAGCTTTTTGATTCTTTGGATGGGTCTTCTTTAAGAAACATAAAAGGAAAAGTGTACAGAACTGCTGTTGAAACCACTGGTGATACCAATGAGCATACAAAAAAAAAACTTTTTGTTAATACGGAACATTCTGCGGGATCAGTACAAATTTCAATACTTTAGGCCAAGGTATTTAAATCAGGATCAACAGATAAAATAACAACATCTTACTATCGCTTTTTGACCTGACATTGCAGTAGGATAGACAAATTGAAGCGGGATTTGCTCCTAATAAGTCCCCCATGCAAGGCGGCCATGCTTACTGTCAAAGCATAATGAAAATTTTTAGAAAAATTTTGTGCAAATAGTTTTTGATTGCAGTGAAAACCTCGAGCAACCTCTGGACAACTGTTTCAGCGAATAAATTGGACAAGTCGTTTTTGTTTGCAGTGGAAATGTCGAGCTACGTCTCTGCTGAAGAAGCCCCAAGCAGGGCTGAAACAGCTGTCCAGAGGCTGTTCGAGGATTTCACTGCAATCAAAAACGATTTGCACAAAATTTTTCTAAAAATTTTCATTATGCTTTGACAGCAAGCATGGCCGCCTTGCATGGGGGACTTATTAGGAGCAAATCCCGCTTCAATTTGTCTATCCTACTGCAATGTCAGGTCAAAAAGCGATAGTAAGATGTCGCTATTTTATCTGTTCATCACTCTTACATCGCAATTGCGAATAAATTGGACAAGTCGTTTTTGTTTGCTGTGGAAATGTCGAGCTACGTCTCTGCTGAAGAAGCTCCAAGCAGGGCTGAAACAGCTGTCCAGAGGCTGCTCGAGGTTTTCACTGCAATCAAAAAAGATTTGCACAAAATTTTTCTATAAATCAGGATCCTTTGGAAATTTTTTTGGAAAAATTAGACAAACAGGTCAAAGGTTTATAAATCCTACCTGTTTCGCATTTGGACCATTTTACAAATCATTACTAGTCAATAATTTAGTATTGTAGTACTAGTATGATCGTAGTATGATCAATCAGTTATCCTATGTACATTACAAACATTCATTGAACAGGTTAGTTGAACTTGATATGATGTATGTAATTTAGTTTAAGCTAACGAATTCTAATATTGGCAATTGAAATCAAAACACTAAAACAGATATTATTTCGAAATGACATTTTCATTGTATTTCTCAGTATATATCTTTTAATATTTGTTTTGAATGCGTACGGAATTCTATTACGAGTAGAACAAGTGGGGCGATACTTAAGTTGCCAATTATTAACAGTGTTAAAGAAAAATCCATAAATATTAATTTTGCCAAATGTTTTTACAAATAATATGTAATCTTGTTACAGGGAATGAAGAAAAGAGAAAGTAAAGAAGTAATAATATCAGATTTTGATATTCCAGAGCATTTGCACGTAATTACAAATCTCGAAGAAAACGTTTTAGCTTACATAGGAGGATTTTTAAGTAAAAGTAAGTTAAATTTGCACAAACAATGTAGTACTTGCAAGTATAGTATTCTGAGAAAAGAGACTCAAAGCAAGGAACATCTACAATTCACAACCGCAAAAGAATATACATGTAATACAAAACAACGATTGCATTATATCAATAAAACATTTTTAGATCATTTAAGTAACATATATAAAATTATTAAATATTTACTTGATTATGAACCGCACATGGTAAATTTGAACCAATCAATAATTTATAATTTAGAGAAATCCATAGATTATGATTTAGGAAAATGTCAACATTCGATATTAATAAAGGAAAAAGTTTGTCTGCATTTTTCAAAATTAATTATTTTTAATTATTTTAACGGTGTAAATAACATATTACATTGTAAAGTTTGCAGGTCATTACCTGAAAACTCATCAGAACTTTTTTTTAAATAAATGTATTGTATGCTACGGGTACTTTTGCTTGAAGCTTGTTCTTGAAACATTCATTCTAAAAATAACTTGAAATATATATGTATATTTATAATTTCATAAGTGCTTTGTGATAATTGTATGATTGTTTTATTATTGTAATATATTTATTATAAAAATGTATGGTTTAAAACATAATAAACTCTATAATAGAAAAATTCACAACTTTCGTTTCAACATGAATAAAATCTGTATATAGCAGTGACAACTCACAAATCGGATATTTTATACAAGTTATTGTAGTCGACGTTCAATGTTATTTACCATCTAATACAATAATTTGTACAAAATACTCGATCTTTGCGTTCCGCTATTACTTTTGCCGCTGGTGACCACTATTTGAATATCCCGCCATAACTATGGGAGAACTTTTGCAGAGGGCGCTGTACATAAGTTCAGTTTTTTTTGCGAAGATTTCATTCTGTATAAGTTATACATTTACCTATGATCCTACTGCAATGTCAAGTCAAAAAGCGATCGTAAGATGTCGCTGTTTTATCTATTGATAAATTTTTAGTTTAATGACTTTGACAACTAGTCATCAGTTAAAAATATTATGGTATTATCGTGGGTGTCATTGTTTGGCTGTGAAGTTTGCGAATGTGACTCTAATAAGTTGGTGATTTTTTGTGCACTCACATTATTCTGTATAAAAATAAAATAGGCAAATAAGAATATTTATTTAATATTTATAATTTATTCTAGAATGGATCACTTGAATATTTATATTTTTAGAAATGGTTAGCTTACTATCAGTTTCTTTTTTAACAAATTATTAATTTTACTACTTTCAGATAAAGGCAATAAAAAGATATAACATTCATGCAAGGAATACAAAAAAAGTGAGATGGTTGTGACATGATGCCTTCATTTGCATTTGAATAAATTCATATTCAAACAAAAGTTAAATGTTAGTAAATAAATAATGTAAAATAACTATTAGGAACCGGAATTTTATATTTTGTTCGATTAATTACAAATGAGGCAGCAACGATGCTACAACCAAGAAACGCACGTTACCTTATTCGAAATTGCCTGAACAAAATAAAAATTCCGATTCCCAATTATTGCATACATGAATGGTAATAAAACGTAAATAAGGTATGTAATTTATTAGATTGTAACATGTAAAGGGCCACTATGTGGATCTCGTAAACTATAAAAGATCCAAAGATGGTTAAATTACAAAAAAGTTACGTTATTTTGGAGTCTATCAAAATATCTTTTCTACCTCCATTGGTTTCTGAAATATCTTCAAAAAACTGAAAATTGTAATTTTCGAAAATCTCGAATATCTTCCTTATTTATTAAAATAGAACCATGAAATTCGATATTTTTATATTAAATTCGATGAGCAATCTAATAGAGTCCGAAGAAATAGGGTAGGATTGACTGTATCGCAGATACGACTATCAACTGTCTTTTTTCTTATGGACGCTACCTTGGGTATTATTATTATACCACGTGATACAAAAATAAAATCTGAATACCACCATACGACACACTTATGCTTTTGTTTTAAAATAAAATATCAAGATACTACAAAAAATGTTGTGAAAAAAATATCTGGTAGACGGATGCGTGTTTCTGAATGTTTCAGAATTAAAATTATTATTAAAATAATAAATCTTACTCGATTATGGTACTTATTTACATTTTATATAAAAACATTTCTAACAATAATTCTTAGTAACCTAATATTTTGTTTCAAAACAAAAGCATAAATGTTCATATGGTCGTATTCAAAAATTATTTCTGCGTTACGTGCTATGAATATCTAAAGTAGCGTCCATAAGAAAAGAAACAGTTAACAGTCGTATCTACGAAACTGTCAAACCTAACCTATTTCTTCGAACTGCATTAGGTTGTCCATGAAATTTAATGCAAAAACACCGAATTTTATGATTCTATCTTAAGAAATAAAGAAAATATTCGAGATTTTCGAAAATGAGAATTTTCAGTTTTTTGAAGATATTTCAAAAACGAATGAAAATAAAAAGACTTTTTTCATATTTTTTTAGACATCAAAATAACGCAACTTTTCTGTAATTTAACCATCTTTCTATCTCTTATAGTTCACGAGATTCCCATAGTGGCCCTTTAATTAGTTGTAACCCTGCAGACACATGTAAGTGTTGGAATATTACATCAAAAATACGTACACTGTAAAAATAAATATGTAAATTTACGCAAAAAATAAATGGATACCCAGTAACCACCTATTTATAGTGTAATAGTACTCATAAATGTGTAATTATTTTTAGGATTGTAATTTCACAAAGTAAATTGTAAAAAAACATGAAGCTGTAGTAATTGATTTTTTTTTACAAAATGGTTATGTAATATTTCAAATGTGAATTGTAATTACACACATTGCATTGCAATTGAAGTACATATTTTTGATGGAATATTCCAAAGCTACATGTAATATTACATAACCAATTTGTAAAAAAAATCAATTACTACAGCTTCATGTAATTTTACAATTTACTTTGTGAAATTACAATCCTAAAGATAATTACACAATTATGAGTAACATTATATTATAAATAAGAGGATACTGGGTAGCCATTTATTTTTTGTGTAAATTTACATATTTCTTTTTACAGTGTAGTGTGGTCACTGAGAAATTAAGACCGCTTAAGAGTAAAGCGCTTTTTTGTTGTAAGATACAGGAAAATGTCATAAGAAATAAGTTATTCAAAATGAAAAGTTATAGCTAGATATGAAATTGTAGCCTCCTATCTCAAAAATGAACAAATCACAAGTTATTGTGAACCATTCTTTATACACACTACATTAGGAAATGCAAGAAGGTTAAAGTGTCTGTTAAAATATTATGAATAGGAAAACACGAAATTCGTTCTTATTTTTCAATTATTTCAATTTTTTCTGAGTGATTTCAATGCATTCCAAAACTACCCTTTTTTGTAGCATGATGGCAATTCATGGACATAATCACTCAGAACCAAATGAAGTAATTGAGAAATATGAACGAATTTCCTGTTTTCCTATACATATTATTTTGGCGGACCCTTTAATTCCACCAGTATTTCTTAACGTAGTGTGTATAAAGAGTGGTTCTTTTGTTTTTGAGATAGGAAGCTGTAATCTCATATTTAGCTATATCTTTTAGTTCTGAATAACTTATTCTTAGACCTTTTCCTGTATCTTCTGAAATAAGGGCACTTTACACTTAAACGGTATTCATTTCTTAGTGTCCACGCTGTATACCATTCTAGATAAATTTATCTGAAATTTGCCAATTTGATTTTAGGGGATGGACTTGTGTACTGGCTCAATAAATTTGAATAAAAATTGATAATAAAAAAAATTCCCATTTATAGCACACTTTTTGAAAGACACCATAGATAAATGAATTTGGTAGTTGGATGCTTGATGTGTGTAAAGGAATTGCACTTGTAGTTTTTGTGTGAAATTCAAGGTTTAATTTTTGTACTGACATAATTAAGTACTAATTAAAAGACTACAACTGTACCAAAAATATTTATATTGCCTCCCATAATCACGCTGCATAAGAATTGAAAAGACATTTGCTAAGTTAACAGAAAAATCATAGTATGACCCAATATTTATTAATTACTCCTTATAGCTAGGTACGTACCTCAAAGTCAAACTTATAGCTCATCATAATATGTATAAAAAAATTACACATGTCTGAGCTTTCAAAAGCCTTGTTTATACGTTTGGCAAGTTGATCTTTCACAAACATTTTCCATGCCCTATTCAACGGAATTTCAATCTTATCTAAAACAAAGCACTACAACAGAAATTTCCAAAAAATTATGAATTTACCTTCAGTATAGAACTCGGGAAATTTCTCCAACAAATGTAACTTCATACTATGTTCTCTGACGAGTATCGCAGCAGGCATGCTGATGGAGCATGTAAACGTAACAGAATCATACTCATTCACCTTCGCCAGCTCAATTGATTGTATGATTTCAAGCAGACAAAATTCTTGTAGTAGCCCCAAGCAAACCAGGCAAGGGTTTGTCTTACATTTTTTTGAATTCAATTCAGTACCTGCCTCTGAGATCTGGAAATTATTCTGAAACATTTAAAGCAACCTAAACCTACCATGCCACCACACCGGCCCGATCCTAGCAGTTCTCCAGCAGTTTTGTTTTACTGCTATTTTACAATGCGACGCGCAGCAAAGTGCACACAGGGGTGGGGGTGAGGAAATGCGTTCGGTTTTCTTTACATTTCCACTTATATTTAATCTCAAATACTTCAGAGAATGTACATGATAACACAGAAACATTGAAAACCACAGAAATAGCGAGTTTTATTCACGACCGTGAATGTGTCCCTCCGCAACAGGTGCAATAAAACTTGCGGACTTATAAACAAATTGCATTTCTTGTTGTTGCCCCCTGGAATTAAAAAAAACTGCTGGAGGAGAACTGTTAGGATAACGCCGGTCACCACCTCCTGGATAGGATGTAACCTAGAAACAAAATTAGTAATTACCTTGGCTAAAAAAGACACGACGTCTCCTAAATCCAGAGCTTTGTTGCATAAATATCTTACAGCACATAATTTACAGCAACCAATATCTATTAAATAATTAAAAATTGTCTTTTCTGTCTCCATTAAATACAAACACATGAACAGGGGCGGTAAGTGAACGGTCGAAATGGTCAGACCAAACCACGTGATCAATTTTCTCAATTGGTGATTGGCCAGAGGGTTTAGTCGGACCGTTGACTTGACGATTTTGTGTAATTTGACCGTTCATTTAACTCGGTTAGGGAAAAGCTTTATTCCCAGTAATCTCAGTACCAACAGCTACAAAACAAATTTTGCTCGGTGTCAGTGTTGCCGTTGGTATGACGTAAAATTACGAGAGGCTCCTTCCAAAATGCGCGTTCCTTCCAAAATGATCATACTTTGCATAAAATTATATTAATGTTAGTGATTGAAGTTTGTTCTCGAAAATTGCAAGTACAAAGTTTTTTTAACCTCGAACCGGACAGAAAAATGAAGGAAAAACACTCAACGTTTCGCTATAGATTTATAGCTTCGTCAGGAGTGAAAAAGAAAGTAAATAAACAAGTTGCCAAGAGAAACGAAAAGGTAATATGATTTTAAACTAAAATACGAGTTGTCCGAAATAAAGAGAAAAGTAACTAGAACTAAATTAAAACTAATTTTGTTTTTTAATTATTAATTAATTGACAGATCTATATCCTGTTTAAAGAGCAGGAGAGAGAGCCAATCACGGTATGAGATGTCATATGCAAAAGGTCAAACACAGCTGTTAGTTTCGGTGCCAATCGTGTGCGGCGCTAACCATCGTTAGTTACCTACATCAGTTGGCAACGTCTACAGTAATTGGTATCACTGTGCAGATAGATTACAGAGATAACCCGAGATAATCAACTCAATGTTAAAAATCGTATCGCAACAACTTATTTGAGCGATTGTAATATGAAGCGTGCGTAGAGGGCAGAAAGATTGCAAACCGCGACTTTTTTAATATAGCAGTTACACCATTCCTTAAATTTTTTTTTAAATAAATTTACATGTAATGAAATCGACAATGTACACATTTGACTTTGTTTAAAAACAGATGTTTGAAAAACAAGTAAATAGAAGAAATTAGTCAAAAATGTGGTATATGTCGATTTCTTAGCACGTTTTCGTATACCGGCTGTTTCAAATTGGGTGTGCGCTGAAGGGATCTCCTAAACCGTAAGAGATACAAATTCGGTTAAATGGAAGAAAAGTTGCACAAATCAATGCCTAATTTGTATCCATTGAGAGAATGATCTTTTTCTTATTTGTTCTTGAGATATTAATGAAAATGTGAAAAAATCGATTTTCTTTTTCTCTCTGTATCTCTTTTATTATACTTAATTTTGAAATTCTGATTTAACTTTCTACAGGCACTTTTTGATTCTGATTCGAATAGAGGTAGCAGAATTTAAGTCAAACGTTTCGTCTTTCCACGACCATCATCAGTTTCGATTTTTTAAATACAACTTATGTCTTTTTATTGTTCTATTCGATAGCATTTTTTCTCCTGATTGTAACGGTATATCACACTTAATAGTTGATATTAATCTGAAGCTTAAATAATACAGATCTTTATGTGAAAATTTTATTTAATACATAATTTCAAATTTTTAGTTCATTTTCTTAGCTATAGTGTAAATTATAATAAACTATTTAAAGTTTTTCTGTATCGTTATTTTAATAATGCACTGCACTTACGAAAATGAATTTTTACCGACAAATATCTAGTGGTTCTAATATAACTTGCTAGATCAGTATCTCAGCTTTAGTATAGGAATGAAAAAGCCTAGTTTTTAATTTTGACTCGCACTGTTGGATTAAAAGAAAAAGTGAATACTAATTATACTAAAAATATTTAGATATTACTGAATAGTGCCTTCTACAAATACATTGGCAGCTAAAACGAATATTTTTGTAATAAATTTGAAAGATACTTTCTATAACAATGTATTTTTTTTAATTTCTTTAGCACTCAGTGGCTCTCAACACTTGACTATCTTTATTTTTTTTAAATATGGTTAAGTTCACTCGTTTTAACCTGTTGAAGTTTGGCACGTTATATCGGAACCACCATCCATAATTTAAACAGGATAAAGTAGGCTTTATATTTTGGACATTGAAACAGTGACTAACATTAAGATAAATAATAAGGAGGAACTAAGAAGGCGAATATTAGATTCTTACAGAAATTTTTCGCGAATTCATGTTCGACACGCTAGGCAACCCACTAAGCATAGAATGTTACGTAGCATTTCTGAAATGTTTTCAACACAACAACACAGCAACATTTTGAACGAAATGTTGATAGAATATTACAAATGGCATGTGGAATGTTATGAAACACCAATGTAATGTTACTACATAACAGAACAATAACATTTATTGAAAATATCGAAATAACTTTACAGCACTGCATGAAACATTACATAATATTGTTGAAACATGATACTTTTATGATAAGTAAAGTTTTATTTAAATGTTATAATAACAACCCAAATTCAACGATATTTCTCAATTATTTAATGCGCCTGTGCGTAATAATATGGCGTCGCAACTTTTGCTGCTCTTCACTAGTTTCGACAATTTACTAGACTTAGGTATTTTCCGATTGCTAATGGTAGTGCTGATTGTCGTTGCTGTTCTGAATTTGGGGACATGAAACAACATCTATTGAAACAGGTAAACAGTTTATGGACTAATTTAATACTTCTACTTTACGTATAAAACTGAATGTGACACCTTAAGTATACTATACATATGTATATAATATATATTATACATATATTTGGAAAATATCTTGTATTAACATATGTGCAATATGTTGCAGATTGAATTTGTACTACCTCCTACCTCTTTCAAATGTTTTATTGTTAAAAACGTAAAATGAAAAGGAGTAGGAACGTTAAATCATAGTTTCCTAAAGAAAAATAAAATATCTGACAATCGAAAAAATACAGGATGTTTGCAAATTGCTAGTAGAAAAAAAAACTGTGGCATCTGGAAGTCCTAAGAAATCAAAAAAAAAACTTAAAAAATTTCTTTTATTATTTTTATTTTTTATTTTCTTTCCATAAAATAACGCCATTTTCCGTCACCTCATTATTCATGTAAGCGGCATTCATTTCAGTAATAACAATGTAGCAAGCTGTGACTATTGTGACAGCTTATCATCTTAACTCAGTGGCGTAACAACAATTTTAGCCAAATTTTTAGTAATTTTTATTTCGAAAACTAAAGGCTTTTATTGGATTTTTTTTGCCGAACATCAACTCACCATCCCCAATAACCAATTTATTTTGTACTGGCAATTTAAATATCCGGTATATCTCGACTTTTTACACGTGACAAAAATTGATAGTGTTTTCTACTAACGTTCACTACATGCACTGTAGTGAGTGTATCTCCAACTCATTTTATTACGTGAGGTTAGAAGAAGATGGAAGAGTGCGCACTTAGTGCATTAGTGCATGTCAATAGAAAATGCTATGAGTTAATTTTAAAATGTGGATATTAAGATTCAACTTTTTTTTTTTAATATCTGCAAATTAGCATATTTGTTGGTGAAAGTGGTCAATGCCAGAAGAAATTTAAAGTACTATTTTACTATACTATATTTACTTTTTTGAATTTTGACAGTTATTGCGAATATCAGAGAACCTGTACTGTTCAATCTACGTATTCTTGTTTCCAGGGCTACTCGAGGTGGCTTTTTATTGAAGGCTCGTTATAAGTACAGACTTAAAAATTACTCCTAATTAAAAAGTGACATTGTTTTAGGAAAAAGGAAAAAACCGCTGCAGTTAGACTGCACTATCGCTTTGCGATAAATCCTCGAAAGTGATGCTACATTTTAAAGTTAGAATACAGATACAAAGAACACACGTGAAAAATATAGAGGTAAAATGTTTTATTTATTTTGCGTATTTGTAAAAGAGGTACATTTCAGACTTTCAGTCACATCATCTAAAATGTTTTTATATTAATAAGGAAAAATTGTTGAAAAACATGAAGGGTAAGTAATACGATTTTTTTAATTGTTTGGACATTATAATGTATTTATATATCATTTTCTTCATTTATATTTACAGAATTTTGTAACCTCACCGAGAACAAAATTTTTAGCCCGAGAAAATAATGGTGAAGCCATACAATTTTTTGAAACAAATGTATGATTAACAGCGATTACATAGAAGTTTTGGACCAAATAGACACAGCTGATTACGTTCTATTGTTCCCCCGCCTATTTCGCTCGTTCAATATTTAATAAGAGGATTAGATTTAATAATTATTATGATCTCCACGGCTTGTATTTTTATATTTGGTTTTTGGTTATTTTTATATTTGGTTTCAATATATTATTTTGATTGTAAATACATATATTGATATCCACCAACGTTTCATTAATTGTATTAATAAACACTTTGCATAGTAAGATTCCTTTTGTGTTACAATTAGAAAATATAATCTATGTAGATACCATAATACTGGATATACTTTATCTTTGCATTTGGAATTTATTAAATCTATCTCTGTCTCACAAAATAAGAAAGGTCTCTTTTGTAACTACTTATTATGAATACAGTTCATTACAATGGCACCCTTTGGAGAGCTGTTTCGACCCTGTTTGGGGGCTCCTCATCAGAGGGATCGCGAAGTAATCAAACATTTTAAAGTTTACAAGTGTTAAAGCAGCTTTATTGAAGTGGACGTTAGCATGTGTTGCATTGCTTCATATTGCTAAACTAAAAATTTGCACCAATAAGTACAGAATGAAGTAACATACAAAAAATATGTTAGGTAGTGATTGCTGCAGATTTTTAGTTTGCAAAATGATGCGATGCTAATGTGCGTTTTACTTTAAAGTTACATATTGTGTTTCACTTCTCAGCTACAAACCCCTGACTTTTTGACCTTTTAAAACCAACATTTTCTGATTATAAAGCCGCAGTCAAAAACAAATTGCAAAAAATTAACATATTAGACTTTGTTTAATCACGAAAAGTTATAAAGACATTTGGGGTTACTTCCTAATTTTAAACAACTTTTTTAAATAACTTTTCATGATTAAACAAGGCGAAATTTTAAATCGATTAAACACGTTTAACCGGAAACATTAGGTCTGACTAAATAACGTTCACAAAATGTTTACATAACATTTTTTTGCTTAGTGGGAATACATAGGATTAAGAACGAATCTGTGTCTTGAAAGCAGTGGAGAACATTTCGAGGATTTACTTTAATTTATTTATTTCACTTTATTTATTTCACAGAGTCATGTTCTTCGTCTATAATTTTTATTCAACTTATTTATTCTGTTCTTGTAATTTAATATGTTTATACTGATGTTTATTTAGTTTGTGTTAACCACCTCATATCATTTAGTCAATATTTATTGACTTTTCCTCTTCCGACAACTGAATGTTGTTGCTAATACTTAACAAATAAAAAAAGAGGTTAGGAATAAATTTACTTATTAAGAAAAACATGAAACGATATCAGTTTTTTTGTCAAATTCCAACTTTACTTGAAAAAAAGGTATTAAGTGTTATACTCACTGAAATCAAAAGAAAAAATGCTTTCGACTAGAATAATAAAAAGATAAGAAAAGGAACAAAAAATTTGAAATTATGTATTAAATGAAATTTTCATATAAAATCTGAATTATTTAAGCTTCAAATTAATATCAACTATTAAGTGTGATATATCATTGTAATCAGGAGAAAAAATGCTATCGAACAGAATAATAAAAAGACATAAGTTGTATTTAAAAAATCGAAACTGACGATGGTCGTGGAAAGACGAAACGTTTGACTTAAATTCTGCTACCTCTATTCGAAGCAGAATCAAGAAGTGCCTGTAAAAAGTTAAATCAGAATTTCAAAATTATGTATAATAAAAGAGATACAGAGAGAGAAAGAAAATCGATTTTTTCACATTTTTATTAATAACTCAAGAAGAAATGAGAAAAAAATCATTCTCTCAATGGATACGAATTAGGTATTGATTCATGCAACTTTTCTTCCATTTAACCGAATTTGTATCTCTTACGGTTTAGGAGATCCCTTCAGTGCACACCCAATTTGAAACAGCCGCTATAAACTGAAATAATAAAATGAATTGTTATTTATTTATTGATATATTTTAATCACATTACTGTTAGCATTACTAGAAAACAATACAAATATAAATTCGTGGTAATTAGTTGCAATTTGCAAACAATTTTGGAAGTAATGATAATTCTTAACAATTTTTCAAAAGTTTTCATCTAGAATAATTCTAAAATTAAAATTTAATTTTGGTTATTAATGCATAAAATCTATTAGAAATGGAACACGTTTGGTTAGTAAAATAAACAAGGATCTGCTGTACTTTTGGAGATACCAAAGTTTATTAGGACATCTTTGAAGCGCTGATCCCAACATCTCGGTGTCTGTTTGAGTCCATATAGACTCTTTTGCAGTTTGCAAACCCTAGTGGAGCCATCTTCAAATGCAGGCTGATCCATAAAGGTTTCTTCTTCAAGAAAACGGTTCAGGAAGGCTGACTTGACGTCAAATTGGATAACTATAGATTTTCATTAGCTGGAACAGTGAGAATAGCTCGTATAGTAATCAAATCGAGCAACAGGTCTGAAGGTTTATTTGTGATCGATTCCTCTTTTTTGACTGAATCCACAAACAACCAGTCGTGCTTTGTATTGATCAATTTTACCATCAGCCCTGTGCTTGATATGATACCCCCAGCGGTTTGTAACACACTTACGACATGATCCGAAATTTAGAGTAGTCACAAGTAAAACGTGAAAAGTATTTCGCTCTATCAAGTGACACACATTCCATCGGTCCACATAAGTCAGCATGAATGACTTCACCAGGTTCGGTTGCACATTCTTGATGGAGTTGGAAACTAATCCGTTGTTGTTTACCTTCAACACATGCTCCACTGTATTGTAAGTTGAATATTCTATGTATTCTATAGTCTATGGTTTGTAAGTTGGTATTCTAGACGATATATAAGTCTATGGTGCCTAGCAGAGATGGCCGCTATGTAGGCATGACACGTGCGTAGTTTATATTACATGTTGAATAAATAGCAATTATTATCTATTACGAGTTTAAGTATTATTAGCAATCAGCTAATAACAATACATGGTGTCAGGTTGGTAAAAGAAAGACGCAACCACAAGGGATGAGTGCAAACAAAGAAACTAATCAGTGATAAGGTTATGTGTTCATTATTACACCCAAAGTTTAAAGTTTGAGGAAGAAGTCAGAATCGATAGTAAAAATGACGACGGCTAACAACATGACGAATAACGTGTCACATTATAATATAGAAACGCCTAAACCGTTTGATTTTAATAAACCGAACACATGGAAAGCATGGATCCAGAGGTTCGATAGATTCCGATTAGCTACTGGATTAGACGCGAAGCCTGAGGAGAATCAAGTCAACATGTTCCTGTATTGTATGGGTGAACAATCCGAAAATTTAATCACAACACTAAAATTAACTGAAGCCGAGTTGAAAAATTACAATATAGTGAAAACTAAATGCGAACAGTATTTCTGCGGGAAGAAAAATATAATATATGAGCGAGCCAAGTTTTTCAATAGACGTCAAAGGCCAGAGGAAAGCGTAGAGGCATTCATTAACACGTTGACTGCCGCGCTGATTTTCGTTATTGAGTTCCTGGCGCCATGATGTTTTTTTTAAATAAATACCCGTACTTACAAGTTCCAGAAATACATGATTTGTAAAATTGCATGAAAAATTTGATTTGGTACCTCTAATTGCCATGTGCCTAAAATATACACGTGGCGTGTAATTACTAATATTATGTCAGCGCCATCTGTATTCCCCAGAATACACAAAAAATGCCAGTTGAGACTTGCAGAATTCGTATATAATAGGTAGTTATTCAGACTATAATTATTGCGTGTTCGGTCTCTATTGTTGAGAAGCTAACATTTTTCACCAATTTGAACAATTGGCGTTACAATATGGCATCATACGAAAAAGAGCAAATTAAATTAAAAGCTCTGATAGACGAATGTTTAGACATGAGCGATGAAAATCCAGTTGACGATTCTGAAGAGGATGCAAATTATGAACTTAGTTCTTCTAACGAAAGTAGCGAATCCAGTGATTGTCCTCCGAGAAAAATTAAAAAAACTCATACTAAAAGTTTGTGTTGCAAGTAGCTTATTGTTTTAGTTTCGATAAATAAAATTTATTTTAGATATTCCTGCTATGCCAACAGCTCAAGCTAATATTGAAACAAGTAGTGATGAATCACTAAACAATAAAGATGATGAAAATGAAACAAACGAAGACTGGGGGAGAATCGTAGGTGCTTTTGATAATTTCATTTCATTAGAAGAAAATGATATATCGCAAAAAGTTATTATTTTGAAAAATGAAAATGAGCTAGCGTATTTCAAATTATTTGTTGATGAAGAACTACTTGATATAATGGTTGAGCAAACAAACATTTATGCGGAAAAAATTATAATTGATGCCATATGCACTGAAACACTAGGAAGGAGTTCTAGACTCAATACCTGGTTTCCTACAAATAAAGAAGAAATGCAACGTTTTTGCAATGCCATATGCACTGAAACACTAGGAAGGAGTTCTAGACTCAATACCTGGTTTCCTACAAATAAAGAAGAAATGCAACGTTTTTTGGTTATACTGATATGGATGGGATTAGATTCAAAAACGAAACTAAGCGACTATTGGCGAAAATCTACTTTGTATTGGTCAGAGGCGGCAACAATTATGTCTCGCAACAGATTTGAAATTTTGCTGCGTACATGGCATTTCACCAATAACGACTTATGTTTAGAAGGTGATAGATTGCGTAAAATTCAGCCTATAGTTAGCCTGCTGAATGAAAAATTGAAGAAAGTGGTATTGCATGGCAAAAGTATATGTATTGACGAAACGATGATACCGTTTCGTGGCCGTTTGAAATTTCGTCAATATTTAAAAGGAAAGCGGCATAAATTCGGTATTAAACTCTTTAAATTATGTCTCCCTGGAGGTTATACTTATCATACCAAAATCTATTGTGGGGCAGATAAAGTTGATGGCATGTCAGTTGCCACAAAAGTAGTTTTTGAGTTGATGAATGAATGTTTAGATAAAGGTGTAACTCTATATATGGATAACTGGTACACAAGTATTGAATTGGCAGAGAAACTGAAGGAACGGAAAACGCATTTAGTCGGAACATTGAGGAGAAATAGGAAGGGAATCCCGCGAGAAGTATTGGCCGCCAAATTAAAAAAAGGAGACATAATTGGTAAAGAAAAAAACGGAGTGGTTATCTTTAAATGGAAAGACAAAAGGGATGTCCTGATGTTGTCCACTAAACACACAGATGAATTTGTAGATGTTCCTGGCAAAAATGGGGCTAGAAGAAAACCAAAAGCTATTGCAGAATACAATAATGCAAAGGCTTATATAGACCTCTCAGACCAGATGTCCTCATATTCGACTTCTCTAAGGCGAAGTATCAAGTGGTTCAGAAAAGTTGCAGTTGAACTTATACTTGGTTCGAGTATTGTGAATGCTCACCATTTGTACAATCGCAACGAAAATAAACGTGAAAGTATTACTTCTTTTCGAGAAAAACTTTCTGTGCAACTTTTATCTGTAGGGAAAACTAATTTAGTAGAAAAACAACGTCCTAAAAAGAAACACGTGTATGAGGCATCAGGAAAAAAGGGTCGGTGTACGATTTGCTACAAAAAAAATAAAGAAGAAGGAGGGCGTTTACATGCCATGAAGGTAACAAAACAGACATCTTCAGGGTGTTCCAGTTGTGAAAAACCTCTTCTCTGTTTGAATTGCTTCTCTGATACACACAAAATAACTCCAAAGAAATAATTAATTCATTTTCCTATATTTTATATATTTATATCTTCTTTTTTGTTCATGTAACAATTATTGAAGTTGTACTTTTAGTTTTCGCATTGTATTAAAAAGTAGAGTTACAAAAACCATATTTTTATTGGCTAAGTTGAAAGTCATTTAATTTCACGCCGAACCAAATGATATCTCTGTTGAAAACCATATAAAGTGAGCTGCACTCACATACACACGGCTAGAAAGTTAAAGTTGATTGTGTATCTAATAGTATACACATGGCGCCCAAGACCCACTATGATGTGTATTCAAATGTGTACATACGGCAGTCAACGTGTTAAAGACTTGCATGTTTTGGCTGAAACATGTGACTTCGGTGCATTAAAAGATGAGTTAATAAGAGACATCATAGTAATAGGTGTAAAAAACCACAAATTATCAGAAACTCTACAACTAGACTCAGAATTAACATTAGAAAATGCAATAATTAAAGCTCGTCAATCAGAAACAGTGCGGGAACAACAGTCGGTTATTAGACAAAATGAAAATAAAGTAGAAGTGATTAAAAGTAGACACATGAGTGATAAAAGTGCAACCATGAAAAACAAAAATAATTATACTAAAAATAATAAAGACAAAGAGAAATTAAACAGTGACAAAAACAAAATGTGCCAGAAATGTGGAGCTCGACCATGTCACCAATGGTATAAGTGCCCAGCAAACAATAAAACATGTTTAAAGTGCAATAAATTAGGACATTTCAGTAAGATGTGTAGGAATAAAAGAATGGATGAAATTAGTGAAGAAAGAAGTGAGTACGAGTACATAGGAGAAGTAATAAATGAAATTGGTTCAAAACCGTGGTATGCATCTATAAAAATTAATGACCAGGCTGAATTTAAAGCAAAAATCGATTCGGGTGCTGATGTTTCAATTATGTCTCCAGGAAATGCCAAGAAATTAAAACTGAAATTATTGAATACAAATAAGAAATTATATGGGGCAGGTCAAGTTCCTCTCAAGGTAAATGGGGTTGCAAATATTAAAATGGAATACAGAAATGTTATTTCATGGCAAGAAGTTTATGTTATCCATGGTCAAGGTGACATATTACTAAGTCGACCAGCCTTAGAAAATCTGAAAATTATAACAAGAGAAAACATTGGTGAAGTGAAAAAGAATGAGAAAGCTGAGAATCGCAAACTATTAGAAAATTATTCAGACACCTTCAACGGATTGGGGAAATTTCGCAAGGAATATAAAATTCAGCTGCTTCCAAATTATCAAGCATATTCAGTAGCTGCTCCAGGAAGAGTTGCACTACCATTAAGAAATGCTGTGAAGAAGGAATTGAACAGAATGGTTCGCGAAAATGTAATAGTGCCAATTGAAGATCCTACCGAATTTTGTGCGCCAATAGTAGTAGTGCCACGTAAGGATGGAAGAATCAGAATTTGTGTGGACTATACGGAATTAAACAAGTACGTATTAAGAGAACGACTAGAATTACCTTCTGTGGAAGAATCATTAGGTCAAATTAACGATGCTACAATGTTTTCGAAACTGGACGCTTCGAATGGATTTTGGCAGATACCACTTTCTCAAGATTGTGCTAAATTAACTACGTTCATTACGCCCTTTGGTCGCTATTATTTTAAACGATACCGTTTGGAATTAATTCTGGGCCTGAACATTGTCAAAGACGTATGTCGCAGATATTATCTGGATTGGAAGGTGTTATTAATCAAGCTGATGACATTTTGATTTATGGAAAAAACCAAACAGAACATGATAGCTGATTGAAAACTGTATTAGAGAAATTACGATTTCATGGGATCACATTAAATAAAAATAAATGTATTTTTGGAGTTGTTTCCGTTAAATTCTTGGGTCACTTGATAAGTGGTGGAACAATCAAACCAGATATGGAGAAAATTGAGCCGATATTAAAAATGCCTTCACCTACCAATGTCACTGAATTAAGAAGATTTTTGGGTTCAGTAAATTATCTCATGAAGTTTATCCCTAACTTGTCACAGAAGACTAAAGTTTTAAGAGAGTTGTTATCTAAAAGTGTTGAATGGACATGGAATGCAATTCATGAAGAAGTTTTCAACAAACTGAAAGAAGAGATCACCAAAGAACCAGTGTTGGCTCTTTACAATCACAAATTGCCAACCAGAATTTCTGTAGATGCGAGTTCCTATGGTTGTGGAGGTTTTCTAGAACAATTGCACGAAGATGTATGGAAACCAGTCGCGTATATATCAAGATCGATAACAGAAACCGAATGTAAATACGCACAAATTGAGAAGGACGCTCTAGGCATAACTTGGGCTTGTGAGAAGTGGAAACAATACCTAATAGGGAAGGAGTTCGAAATCAGAACCGATCATCGTCCATTACTGTCTTTACTGACATGCAAACCTTTGTCGGAATTGACAACCAGACTACAAAGGTTCAGAATGCGATTAAGTAATTTTCATTATACTATAACGCATGTACCGGGTAAATCATTTGACGTACCTGATACACTTAGCAGAGCACCACTTGAATGCCACCAAAATGACATAGATATATTACATGAAGAAAATCTGTTTATCGAAAGTGTCATCCAAGAATTAGCCTTCTCAGATGAGCGACTCAACCAAATTAAGAAAGCGCAGGAAGAGGATAAGGAAAGTAAAATATTAAAAAAGCAGATATTAGCAGGATTCAAAGACAAATCTTAAAAATTTTGGCCTTTTAGAGATGACTTAACAATTAACAACGGTCTCATCATGAAGGCAAATAGAATATACATACCGATGTGTTGGCGAAAAGAAATACTAAAGAAATTACATGAAGGTCACATGGGAATCGTCAAGTGTAGACGCCGTGCACAGGAATCAGTGTGGTGGCCAGGAATATCGAGTGAAGTTGCAAATCTGGTAAAGAACTGTGAAGAATGTGTAAGACACAGAACAAACAAGTCTGAACCCATGATACCTTCGAAAATGACAGCACACCCATGGTCAAAAATTGGTATGGACTTAATGGAAACCAAGAACAAGCACGAATACCTGGTGATAGAAGATTACTATTCAAGGTGGCTGGAAGTTATACGTGTGAGGCAGAAAACATCCGAAGCATTAGTGGAAATACTGAAGAATGTTTTTGCACGATTCGGAATCCCAGAAGTGATAAGATCAGATGGAGGAACATATTTCACTAGTGAATACTTCAATAATTTTGCCAGAAATTTTGGAATTAGGACGGAAGTATCCTCTCCAAAGCATGCACAATCCAATGGAATGGCAGAGAGAGGTGTAGCCATTGCGAAGAACCTCATAGAAAAATCTAGCGATCCAAATATGGCACTACTGGCATACCGAACGACCTCGCTAGAAATGGAGAACTAATGTTTGGGAGGAAAAACAGAGGAGGAAAATCAGATCGGAGTTGCCTCAAGCTCCTTCCCACTACCAACCGAAATGGAACACGAAGAATTTCCAAAAAAAAAGACAAGCACTTAAGAGATAGGAATGAAAGGAACTATAATTTTCGCAAGAAAGTTAGAACACTACCCGAATTAAAGTACAATGATAAAGTCTGGAAAGCAGATATCGAAAGAGAGGACGTAATGAAAAGAAAAACAAGTTTTCCAAGGTCTTACATCATTTCAACAGAGAAAGGTGATATACGGAGAAATAGAAAGCAATTAATACGAGCAGGTCAAGAAAAAAACAAATAGACCGATGGGAATGCAGACAGGAATACCTGTAAGCCTCCAAATACCCGATGAAACCATTTCAATGAACAAGGAAAACAGAGAAAGAAAAGGAGAAAATATCATGCAAATACCAAGAGAATCTAGAGTTAGGACAGAAAAGCAACAGACAGAAAGGGAAAGTCCAAAGAAAAGCAGTTCTGAAGAATATGTGCCGAATACACCAGAAAGGCAACAGAAAGCTGTTACAAGAAGTGGTAGAATAGTGAAACCGCCAAATAAACTAGACTTATAGACATGTGGAAAGTTAACGTGTAAGCTCATTTTAAATTTAAGTAAGAGGGGTGTATTGTAAGTTGAATATTCTATGTATTCTATAGTCTATGGTTTGTAAGTTGGTATTCTAGACGATATATAAGTCTATGGTGCCTAGCAGAGATGGCTGCTATGTAGGCATGACACGTGCGTAGTTTATATTACATGTTGAATAAATAGCAATTATTATCTATTACGAGTTTAAGTATTATTAGCAATCAGCTAATACATCCACAAAATCCATCATGTTGGACACCTATTTCATGTGTTCTAAGAAATTTCGGAAGTAGCGTTTATTTTGGTGTCCCAGCCAATGTTGTAGTGTTTGCTGCGCTCCTGAAACACACGGCTGCTCTGGTTTTATTACTCGAATTTGCAGATTAAACCTGTAATTAAATTATTTTATAAACCGATTATATAAAAATAATATATTTTACGTACTCAAAACACCACGAGATTAATTCTCACTGTTTATTATTTTCTATTGCAAATACGTAGTAATGTTTACTTATAAAATAAACACCATAACTTACACGTGAATCACCAATATGAATTACATGCTAATATTGCAGAGTCCTCACTTAACAAAACAAAGAATAGGATTTTCAATACAGTCTCCTACTTGTGGATAATGAAAACAGTGCCATCTGCTTTCAACTCATAGGTGGTGTGACAAAGATACGATGATATATGTTTTCTTTCAACGAGCAAGGATAGATATATGAAGTGAAAAGCGAAACAAAATCTGTATGAAGTTAACCATCTCGGGTTATCTCTGTAGATTAGCTCTGTGGTGAACTTTATAGTGAATTTGTTACGTTCTTTCTCAGTCGTGTAGTATGTGTCAAAATTTATCAGAATCTTAAAATTTCAATTAATTTAATATCGATTTAATAACGAAGGTGCTATTTTATTTTGAAAATGGGTTATAAGTGTTGCGTACCTAATTGTAAAAATAGCGATGCCCATGTGATGTTACATCGGTTTCCATACAAAAATGAAGAGGTAAGTGGTGTATGTATATTATAACAGCCTGCGGTTTTTAAATATTTGTACCAGACGAAAGGATTGTATAAAATCTTTTATTGAAATATTTATTCTTATATACTACCTCAATCAAGATAAAACGAAGGCTTCATTAGGTATTTAGTACTTTAATTTATTAATGATGAAATAGTATAGCTAGCGGGATCCTAGACCACTTTGACCTTGAAAAAATTGCGGATGACATGTCTCCATCCGAAGTGACCATCGTTGAAGGTCATCCCCTAAGTTAGGGGAGTGGTTTAAGAGGTGAAGAAGTTACCCCTTTAGTTCTTGAGCCGAAGAGGCCGTTGCAGAAAAATCTTTACTACTTCTTATATTCTTCAGAGCTGCAAGCTCTGAAGAATATCGGCAATGACGTCATAATACCAGAAGAGGTTGTTGAGGAAAAAAATAAATCTAACCGTCCGTTTAGTTCTTGAAGAAGGATTGTAATTTTATCCGGCGTGTTCGTTCAGTATAACGAGTCAATGAAGTTTGAAAAATGTACAGATTCAGCAAAAGTAGTGCAAGCTTGCTTAAATTTTTCTTTATGAAATTTTCTACATTTATTTCTGTAAATATTACAAGAAAATAATATTTTTAATAACGCTTCTTTCCCATCAAAGAACTTATGCACTTAAATAAATTACGTGTACTCTTTGTAATTGCCATTTATGTATTTTTATGAAACTGCAAAACGTTGTACAACTAAATAATACGTAAACATCAATAATTTATAAACTAAATTAAAAATCTTTAAATTTCGAAAGAAAAAAGTAAACTCGGCTCGCTTGCAATTTTGTAATAATAATATGTTCGTTTTTTTGCATAAGAAATACTACTTGTAATTAAGATTCGTAAGTGTGGTATTTCAGAAGCAATGTCAGCAAAATTCTTTCTTGTTCGAGCAGTGACTGAACGACGCGACGTTGCAATTTTACCTTAGGACAGGTCAGGAGAGAAAATGATAAAAAATTTCGCTGTAGATAAACAGTCTATTTATTTATATATTTCTTTAAAGAAAAAGCTAAATGTACATTTTTACATATTCTACAACAGAAATAATTGTCATGTATTTTCAAATATACCGGGCATCTTTAAATAATTAAAATTGTTTCGGAGAGCAAAAAACCGTTGTCATGTCGAATTGTTCACGATAGTTCGGTCACTTGACCGATTAATTGTGCATTACGAGGACCGTACACTATCATGTAATCATCGTCGGAATGGTTAAAATGTAGCACGATATTCTTCATCGATGATGTTTGCTCCAACGTCAAAACAACAACGTTAAATTTTAATTTTCCTGTGGTTGGTGTTTTCGCGAAACATCTTGCTGACTCGTCGATTTAAAAGTGTGATTGACTGAGGGCCGTTCGAGTTGGCTATTTTAAATTACGGAAGAAAAAAGAATTCTTATTACAGCTTCCTGTAATATCAAGGTTTCCTTATAATCAATTCGATTTTTTTTATCTTGTTTTTCAAGTGTTTAATTATTTTTTCAAAAATTTTTATATTTTATAAGAGTTATCAATTTAGCAATTATCAATAATCTCTCTTTAAAAGAAGTTCTTTTGCTGCATTTGAAATTAATGTTATGCTGAATCATTTACAAATTGCACATAGGAAGTGTTAAGGAAGGAAATAATCGATCTATCTGGAAATTTGGTGGCAAATAATGCAAAGACGTCAATGAAGCTTGTACCGAAAATCCGAATTGGTGGCGACCTCTAAGGACAAGAATATTACTCACGGGGTAGAAAGCACGACAGGCGCGCGATACGGGGTGAAGTAGTAGTGGTGATCTCGCTTTTGGACGGGCGCAGTGTGTTTGTCTCGCCCCTTGTTAACATTCAATCTTAAGTTTGCTAATTGTTTATAACCTTTTCAGTTTATTGTTAAATATGTATGTGTTGTAATAAATCGTTAATCACTAACTCATAAAATCAAATTCATTTAAATGATTCGCCCTGAATATCTCATGCTATAAATGGCTGCCCAACTTGAGGCCAGGAATTAAAATATATAAAAGAAATTGTAAAAATAAGTGTGATTAAGTGATCATCAAAGGTTTTAACCGTGGATTAGTTGCGAAACGTGGGGAATTGCAAGAAGAAAATCGACCACGCCGTCAGGACGCCATTACCACGTGGTCACCTCGGCCACGTTCCTGGAACTTCGGCTGCGCGCAAATTCTTGGTAACATACTCTCAACTAACCCATTGCTCGCTATAAGGTAAGCGAACTTAAAATTTTTCGGACTAAAAAGTGATCGGCTACTTGAACTTCGTTTACGAATATTTAAAATACGAGTGTCGCGTATCGGTGCCAACGCCGCGAATGCAGAACGATCCTCGCCGTAGTAAACGAATTCAAAACCGAACGAACTCAAATAATACACAAACTGAAAACATGAACGCCTCGCCGGTAGTGCAAATGACAGCTGAGCAATTACAACAATTATTGGCAGGAGTGCAAGCGCAAGTAAACCAACAACTACAGCAGTTGCAACTGAATCTCCAAGTACCCACTGATGGAACGCAAACGCAAACCTCGCAAGGTAATTTCGCGAAATGCGCCTCTCGATTTTCGGGTTCCGTGGACGAAAATGTAGAAGCTTTTATCGATGCCATCACTAAGTACAAAGACTGCGTTGGTATAACGGAAGAAAACGCAATTCGGGGAATGTCTATGCTTCTAACGGGTGCTGCTGCCACTTGATGACAAGGGGTGAAATCGAGCACAACGGACTGGAAATCCGCAATCGACGCTTTAAAAAACTCGTATGGACCGGAGAAACCCGCTTACCAAATTTATCGCGAACTCTTTGCACGGGAGCAAGATGAAAATACGTTAACCGATATTTTTGTCGGTAAGGCTAGAGCTCTGCTATCGCGGTTAAAGAATCCCCCTACAATCGAAATACAAATAGACATGATTTATGGATTATTACACCGCCGTATTCGCAAATGGGTCAAACGCGAAGACGCCAAAACGTTTGACGACCTCCTGAAAGCGGCGCGCGAAACTGAACAACAATTGCATGAGTCAAACATGCCGTCGACGGTTAAATGAAAACCGCCTGAAACGCAAACTAAACAACGTCCTCGTTGCTCGTACTGCAAAATTTTTGGTCACACGTTCGAAGAATGTCGTTCGAAAGAAAGAAGACAAATGAAAACTTTTTACGGTGATTCGGCAAAAACAGGAAGCACTCCTGCGCAAATTAAATGCTACGGATGTGGGGCACCAGGCAAAATTCGAGCCAACTGTCCGACGTGTACACCGAGCCAATCAGCATTAGCTTCAACAAAACGTGGAGAGGATGAACCTGTCACTTTAAACCACGCAATCGCTATGCAGGTGACATATGAGAAACCAGGTTTTAAACCGTTGTTACCGTTCACATTATTTGGACGCAGCGGAGTGGCTTTCGCAGATTCCGGCGCTCAGGCTAGCATTGCGGGACGCCGCGTGTACGATTTTTTGCGAGAAAAGAAACAACTGTTTACGAGTTGTCGAATGAAACTTGCTTATGCAGATGGAGAAACCAGAGAGGAAGACGTATTAACTACGAATGTCGATATCGAAATCAAATCTCTGATAATAGCAGTACAATTTATTATGTTACCGAAAATGGAGAATAACAGAACACTTTTTGGAACCGACTTCTTGCAGAAGGCAGGTATAATCTTGAATCATGGACAGCGAACATGGAGTTTTGCGGACAACTCTGAGGTGCAATACGAATTCGCCGAAGTTGTTCCCAACATCTCCACTGAAACCGTGGTGTTGCAAGAAGCAGTCGTTTCGGAGGCACAACTACGATCAGATGATGGACAAGGTCTTACACTGGAAGAAAAGATGCAATTGTCAAAGCTTCTGGCGAAATATGCTGATGTCTTTCGACCTAAAGGTGAACCGACGCCATTCGCTGAACACAACATCGATACTGGAAACCATCCTCCTATCGCGGTTCCGCCGTATCGTGTCAGTAGCGCAAACAAAATAACGATGAAGCAAGAGCTCGATCGCATGTTATCAAACGGGATAATAGAGGAATGTGAATCACCTTGGGCCGCACCACTCATCATGGTTCCTAAGAAAAACGGAAAAGTGCGTATGTGCGTTGATTTTCGGCGCCTAAACGAAGTGACTGTAAAAGACAGTTACCCGATGCCGCGAATAGACGAACTGTTACATGCAGAAAAGGCAACGAACTACATTACGACCTTAGACCTGCAATCCGGATATTGGCAGGTTCGCGTAAGAGAGCAAGACCGTGACAAAACGTGTTTCGTTTGTCCTTTTAGAACATTTCGTTTCTTGAGAATGCCATTTGGGCTTACAAACTCTCCTATGACGTTCCAACGGTTAATGGATCGTTTTCGCGCCGGTTTAGGGGACCGTACAATTGCGGCATACATGGACGATGTCATAATTATATCAAGTACATTCGAGGAACACTTCCAGGACTTGAGTGCTGTTTTTGAACGCTTAAAACTCTTTAAATTACGAGCTAACAGAGACAAGTGCGTGTTTTCGCGGAACACGGTAAAATACTTAGGACATTCTATTTCTAGAGAGGGTATTCAAGTTGATGCGGAGAAAGTAAGTACAATAGTAAACATTCCGCCGCCCAAGAACGTCAAAGAAACATTGCGGTTTTATCAAATGTGTTCTTGGTATAGACGCTTTGTACCAAGATTTTCGGAAATTGCTAAACCGTTGTCTTCCTTAACTAAAAAGAACGCGACTTGGAAGTGGGGTGAGGACGAACAAACCGCTTTTAAAACTTTAAAAAAACTGTTAATCCAAGCACCGATTTTGCAGCAAGCAGACCCATCGAAACCGTATATGATCCGAACTGATGCCAGTGGGTATGCTCTCGTAGTTGTATTAGTGCAGGGGGAGGGAGCAGAAGAGAAACCGATTGAGTACGCGAGTAGGTTACTCCTACCCGCCGAACGGAATTATTCGACAACAGAACGAGAGGCGTTAGCTGTCGTATGGGCTGTGGAAAAATTCAGAGGGTACATTGAAGGCAACGAAGTCTATCTGATAACAGACCACCAACCGCTGAAGTGGTTATTTTCTGTAAAATCTCCCAGCGGACGATTAGCGCGTTGGGCACTTCGACTTCAATCCTTCCGTTTGCAAATCTCCTATGCCCCAGGGAAATCAAATGTTGTAGCAGACGCCTTATCACGCCCTTCTGCGATCGAAAAAGAATCACCGGCCACCGGTATACAAACTGTAACGGTGGATTTACCAACCACAACAGCAAAAGAAATTCGCACGGCACAACTCGAGGACCCTAACGTGAAGAAAATCATCGATGCATTCGAAGGCAGTGACGATGTAGAGAAAGTACGATGGGCCGAGAGAGGATACATTATGACGCAAGGAGTGCTGTATCACTACGACGAAGAAGATGAAGTAGAAGAACCACAGCAAGTAGTTCCGATTCAGCAACGAGAAAACATCCTCAAAATATACCACGATGCTCCATCAGCAGGCCATTATGGAGTCGAGAGGACGTTGCGGAAAATCGCGGTCAGGTACTATTTCACCGGAATGCGAAAATACATTACCGACTACATTCGAAATTGTATAGACTGCCAACGTTACAAAATCACAAATTCCAAGCCTAATGGACTTTTGCAAACTCCGGCAGCTACACGAAGGTTTGAAGTAATCGCGGTGGATTTATTTGGACCCCTGCCAGAAACCGAAAGAGGGAATAGGTGGGTGCTAAATGTGGAAGATACGGCATGCAAATAGTTAGAGATCTTTCCTTTACAAAATGCTACTAGTGAACTCTGTGCTAAGGTACTGGTCGAGGAGATTAGCATGCGCTATGGAACACCGAAGAAGGTGATTAGTGATAACGGATCCCAATTCGTAAGCGCTGTAATGCAGCAGGTGACACATTGTTTAGGAATGCACCAGTCCTTAATTCCTTTATACCATCCAGAGAGTAATCCTGTGGAACGGAAGCACAGAGATATAAAAACTCAGATGGCCATCCTCGTACAACAAGAACATCACCGGTGGGATGAACATATGTCAGTTGTAAGATTTGCAGTTAATTCGACTGTGTGTGAATCTACTGGACATACACCAGCATTTCTAACTTTTGCAAGAGAGCTAAGAAATCCAGATGATGTCAACCGTGATCTAAGAGCGATAGTGGCAACTGATAACTTCGTACCCGAAATCACTCCATACTTGAGGGATTTTGCTCGGGTATTGAAGAACTCGAAAGAACAATTGGAGAATCAGCAAGATCGTCGCAAGGAGTACGCAGACAGGACACGGACGCCACATGAAGAATTCCGACCACGAACCATCAGCTAAGCGATGCAAAAAAGAAACGTACGTCTAAATTCTTACCTAAAGGAGACGGACCATATCAGATATATCGCAGAGTGACTCCAACTACGTATGAGGTAGCGGATATGCAAGGTGTACCAATGGGAAAATTCCATTCCAATGACCTGAAGTTTTTCCACTCTGATCAGGAGACCCCGGTTACAGCTATAATACCCCGCCGGAAGAGAGGCAGACCTCCTAAGCAAGGGAAACTGTCTTCTGAGTCGGGACGTCTTTGAAGACAGAGGGGGAGAGTGTAGCGAAAATCCGAATTGGTGGCGACCTCTAAGGACAAGAATATTACTCACGGGGTAGAAAGCACGACAGGCGCGCGATACGGGGTGAAGTAGTAGTGGTGATCTCGCTTTTGCACGGGCGCAGTGTGTTTGTCTCGCCCCTTGTTAACATTCAATCTTAAGTTTGCTAATTGTTTATAACCTTTTCAGTTTATTGTTAAATGTGTATGTGTTGTAATAAATCGTTAATCACTAACTCATAAAATCAAATTCATTTAAATGATTCGCCCTGAATATCTCATGCTATAAGCTCCATTTGAGAATAAAGTGTACTACCTACATATCCACTTTTTCGGCGGTTGTATACATTTTACAATAAATCGAAAGGAAAATTTAATTCAATATGACAATTCAAAATCAGTAGTGTCATTACTAACAACGCACGGTAATCATGGCGAATAAAATAAATTTGGAAATAATGTAATATAGCTTCCATTGATAATAATTACTATGTGCAGTGTTATACACTGAGAATCTTATAAGACTGCACATAGTAATTATTATCAACGGAAGCATTATTACATTATTTCCAAATTTATTTTATTCGCCATGGTTACCATGCGTTGTTAGTAATGACACTACTGATTTTGAATTGTCAGATTGAATTAAATTGTTCTTTCGATTTATTGTAAAATGTATACAACCGCCGAAAAAGTGGAAATGTAGGTACACATCATTCTCAAATGAAGCTTCATTGACAGAGGTCTTTTCGTCATTTGCCGCCAAATAGATCAATTATTCCCTTCCTTAATACTTCCTATGTGCAATTTGTAAATTATTCAGCATTAAGAATTAAATAGTAACTATAGCAACGTAATGTTAAAACCCCTATGTGCAATTTTATATGATTCAGAAATGTATTATCTGAGCACGTAATTTTCGTCTATGTGCAGCGTTACAAGATTCTCACTGTATAAGATTCTCAGTGTATATTAGAATTCAGTAAAATGCTTACTTGCTATATATTACATTGATACTTATATCTGTTATTTTTTATTGGTAAATTGATAACTGTTATGAATAATCTCCTACCTGTTATTTGTGTAAAAATAAAAACTGCACAGAATAACTGTTCTGAAGTTGAAAGACTTTTATGACGAGGAAGGAAAACAATGTATGTTTTTACGCAGTTTAATGAATTCAAAATTGAAAATTATTTTCTTTTATGCTTGACGTTTTCTAAACTCTAAATGATTTGAGAGTTCTCGTTCTTGTGAATTAAAAAAATAATTGTACGTGCGCGCAATCTTTTAAAAAAATCTCTTATATTTTATTAAAGCTTCCTGAAAATATCAATGTACCTTTCAACAAGAAAACTGCATAGAGTAGCAGATTGTTTGCGTCAATCTTAAATTAAATGACAGAAATAATTTGAAAATTACTTTAAGTATAAGAATGACGTGAGAAAATAATTTAGGTAAAAAGAGAAAATTGTATCATATCATTTAAGTTTGATGCAAACAATTTTTCATCTGTTATTCTATGCTCAAAACAATTTTCTCTTATACAGGGTCTCCCAAGTTGAGTGACCTATTCAAAGTTTTCGAGGAAGGAAATATACAAAAAATATGAAACTTAGCAGGCTGCCACGGCGGAAGGTGATCTTTCAGACTAAAATATTTTCACTTTTATATCACTTCCGGTTATACCGGAAGTCGCCGCTAACTTTCTTATTTTAAATAGAATGCTATATTTTTTATTGCAAATTCTGATTCTACGCATTAGTCTACGTAAAAATTGTTAAGCTTCCCTATACTGAAATGTAACCGATTTTGAGATATCTGGAGATTTATCTAAAAAATTGTTTTGGTCAGCTTGCATTGAAGAGATTGTATTTGACACTTTCAAATCTAGAAATTCAGGTGGCATGTCGTTTTGAAGTACTATCTTCAGGCTTTCAAATAGTGTCCTAATTATCCCTGAAAAAATCACAGGCTGGTCATAAAATGGTGTTGAACCTCACCAGACCTCAATTTTCGTAAATGGAACACCCTGTATATTTTTACATCATGAGACAGAGAATCAAATTCTACATCGATTAGTACTGTATTCCCTATACCCATCCGCAGTAGTTTTCTTGTCATCAGCAGTTCTTTATTTTGTTTGGGTAATTAATGGAATTAATGCCGTTATTCGTAGCAAACTTTGAAAAAGAAACAGATATTGAACTGCTAATTTTTAAAGAATTAACTAATTGCTAACCATAACATTATTTTGGCTTACATAATGGCATAGATCTTAAAGAAGGTAGATACCTGCCGTAAGTTTATTGTTTTCATAAACGAGCCTCTTAAAGACATAAGCATGCCATGAAAAACAATTTTCTTTGTTAGTTTGACGTTTTTATTAAACAACAATACGTAAACTTTGTTGAATGATAAAAACAACAATAATTTTGGTTATTCTAATGAACAATTATTAAATTTATTTTACATTCATGGAGAATGCAATAAAATTGTTACGAGAAGATGTAGAAGATTTAAATGAAATGTATCCGCAGTTACCGCCAATTACCGAAAAAAAATTTAGAAGGTATGAATGTAACTTTTTAAGAAGTGGTACCGTTAGACTAAAGAAAACTTCCTCGTCTCCTGTAACTGGCAATGAAGAAAACGAAATTTCTGTTTTGGCATTCTTTCAAGTTTATCCGCGAGCATCTATCGCCGCTGCTGAACACGTGTCGCACATTCATCCATACAAAGAATTCTGCACAAGCATAAATTACATGATTACAAGTTCGTTACTGTTAACGCTTTGCAACCAGAAGATCCGGCGATTCGAATGCGATTTTATGAAGCACTTTTGACACATTATCAAGAAGACCACCGTTTCATGCAGAAGATCATTCGGACAGATGAGGCTAAGTTTACTCATGAAGGAATTTTAAATAGGCATAATTCTCACGTATGGGCAAGGGAAAATCCACATTTTGTTAGAGAAAGAGGATTCCAAAATAAATTTAGTATTAACGTTTTTGCAATTTTGAAGGATAACAGATGTTCCTATTTTATTTATAACGAAAATCTAAATTCTCGTCGTTATTTAGACATTTTGAGAATTGTGGTGACAATTTTTTTAGAAAATTTACCATTAAATGCTTATTTTAATTGTTGGTATCAGCTAGATGGAGCTCCAGCACACAGTACTAACGAAGTGGGAGAACAGTTAAACGAACTTTTTCCAATTCGATGTATAGGACGCCACGGTCCTTTGAGATGGCCCCCGCGATCACCTGATCTTACGACTTTGGATTTCTATCTGTGGGGTAAAATTAAATCGGAGGTTTATCGTGAACCTGTAAATGATAGGCAAGATCTCGAAAATCGAGTTATAAATTGCTTTCAAAATTTAAATCCCATGGAAATATGACGAGCAACCACAGAGGGTGTTGTATCACGAATAAGAAATTGCTTCCGCATGAATGGCAGGCAATTTGAACAAGCTTTGTAGTTATTTTACGATGTTACAATTTTGCAATAGTAAGGATACTTTCCGTTTGCTTTGTTAATTTTGTTAATTTCTTTGTTACTTGTTTGTACTGTATGTGACTTTTTAAATTTTAGATAAATGGAGGCCGTAGAAAGACATAAAAGACACTACATAAAAATTTACTACAGAATTTCCAATAACTTCTTTTGTTCTTATTGTAGGTCGCCACTTCCTCTTCTTTTTGCTTTTTATGCCCAACTTTATCTAAAATTTAAAAAAATCATGTTACTTATCTGTTAGTGTTATAACTCAATAAATATTTTTGTTTTCTCGTCACTTACTGCAAAAAAATACAATAATTCAAGAAAAATATACCATTATAATAAAAAAATTACTGATAACAAGAAAACTACTGCAGATGGGTATAGGGAATAAGTACTAATCGATGTAGAATTTGATTCTCTGTCTCATGATGTAAAAATATACAGGGTGTTCCATTTACGAAAATTGAGTTTTGGGCAGTTAAACATAGTGAGGTTCGACACCATTTTATGACCAGCCTGTGATTTTTCCAGGGATAATTAGGACACTATTTGAAAGCCTAGATATGATTTATTATGAGCATGAGTGTTTTGTTTATTTAATTTAAAAAAGTTACGATGAGGATTAGTACAAAAACAATAGGTGAAATTCTCTTGAAATATTTTCAAGATATCGATCGTGTGTGTGTTAAGAGTCATCAGAAGAAACAATTTCTAGAAAAGTATTTTTAAAACCGGATCTGAAAATAATAAATTTACAACTGGAAGCTCCGAAATTAGAAATAAAAACAGATTTCCCGTGGTCGTATCATTATACAAATTATTGTTATTTTATTTGGAATACTTTAAATATGTTATGTAATTTTTGACGCAAAAACATGCTTAAAAGTGATAATTTAGTTTATTATTAGTACTATAGTTTGTTTTTAAACTAAGAGGAGTGATAGTTGTCGTCCTGCTGTAGGTAGAATGACACTGTAAAACTAAATCAGAAATTAATTAGGCTTGCTTAGAAAGTTTGCAAATTATTAAAGCAACCAGTTTTAGCAACAAATTTGCTTGCTGGTTTAGAACTTAACTGAAATAGTCACATGAACTATGAAAAACATTAATTCTTAAGAACAGATAAAACAGTGACACCCTACGATCGTTTTTGACCTGACATTGCAAAATCAAAAACAATTTGGAATAAAAATTTTTAAAACGTTAATTCTTACCTTTAAATTGAAGAATGGTGTGAAACTGGATATTAAAAAATGAACTATAGTTCCATACAAAACGTCAAGTTATATTTTTCCTCTATTTCACCGTGCAAAAACAACACTTAATAATACCTATAATTTGTATTCATACCATTTCTACATATTTTATACTGTTTTAATTCTTAAATATATCCTTACAATTTAAATTTTAGATTTTGATAAGCACATATTTTCTATTTTATATAAAATGTATGCTCAATTTCAGCAATCTGTAAAGCCTTTGCTTCAGTTTTTCAAAATTTAAAGATTTAACACCATACTCTCATTATTGATTGTAGCGGACAGAACAAGTTTCCTAAAGCGGGTGATGTGAACGTCTTACAAATGTAAAAATGTTCTAAGTTATAAAAAAATAAAAAATAATATTTTTTTATTAAGATATCTGTTTCGGAACATAATGTTATCCCTAAGTGGAAAGGTGCAGTTTCTTAAGTGAGTATTAAGCGTAGCTAAAATAAATTTTGAAGATTAACTGAATTTGGAAAGTGAAAAAAAGTCAAATAAAATTTAAAAACTTGTAATAATGCTTTTATTTATTTATACTTTATATTCATAATGAAATTTTTGGCTACAAAAGAGGTCCGCATCATCGTCATAGTAATAAATTCAGGCAATGCGGGTGCTAGAGGAGGAAATATCTTCTGATCCAAAATCGTTATCTTTGAATTTCTTTTCTTTTTCTTTTCTTCGTCCTTTTCTTCTTCGTGCCATTTAATTTTCTTTTTTTGCGATTCATCATCTTCTAATGCTTTGACATTTTCCTCGGTTCCCAAATTAAATTGAAACTTCGTGACTGCTTCTTCTAGGAGAGGTAAATCATCTTCATTTTCCAAATTCAATCGAACGCAATGTACAGGGAGATTTCCTAATTTCTTTCTTAGGCCCGGTTTTTCAATCACAGGTTATCCCTAACTCTCGGTTTATTTCCATGGTAACAAGTACGAAGACAATTGTTTCCATGGCAATAAACTGAAGATTAAAGTTAACTTGTGATTGAAAAGCCGGTCCTTAATGTTTCACCTCTTGGTGAATAAGTAAGAGAAAGAAGCACGCCTCTATTACCACGGATTTTGATACCCTTTACATCAAAGCTAACAAGAGAAAAAAAAATTTATAAACTGATGAATAATTAATTAAATTGAAAATTTACCTTAATAATTGCTTTGATATAACATAGAGCATTTTCATCGTGAGATTTTCTGGTTCTTTTGTTTCAATGAGTAAAGAGCTGGGTATAGTAGCTATCTCTTACAGCCGCACTGTGCACACAAGATTTTTTTTATAGAATAAAACCGTTTAATTCTGTTTAATTAATATATATTTTAAAAATGTATACATAGGCATTTTTTTTTCTTATATCAGCATCTATTAAACATATACCAATTAATTAATAACTTTATGTAATGATAAAGATAATATAATTTGTACACCTTACAAACGTTTTCACGATGTTCATAATAATTACCAACATGTTTTTATTTTTGTTTTACATCAGCGCGTTCTGAAATTCTGAAAAAGCAATTTTGCTTAAGTTTTCTTTTGTACAAATTATTGTCACGTTAAAAAAATATATTCTGAACTCGTTTCTTACTTTTAGTTTTACACAAAATTCAACACGAATATTTTATATTTGTTTACTTAGCATTCCACAAATACGTCACGTCAATACGGTCATCGTCTCAGACTTAATCCTCGCCTTTTGCCGACGAAGTTTGCTTTTACTTGCAGAAATTCTTATGAAAAAACAAATTGTAATTAAAAATGTATAAATAATATCTACGTTTCACTGAAGAACGTACGCTAAGCTACATGGATACTAGCGACAAATTTATTTAGATTTATTGCGAAAGTAAATCTCACTGCATGAGATTAAGTTCCACTAGTTTAGTTTGTAGTGCGACAGTTTGTTTCAGGAAGCAAATGATTTTTAGTGTAAACACTAAATAGTGTTCTCTCAGAGATAAAGAATTTATTTCAAAGCGTGTTGGAAATTGGAAGCGAGAGTTGTCATTTTTATATCCTTTAATAAGGTCGGAGAAGTCTTCGTCAAAAAGATTAAACATTTTCTATAATTACTCATTGGAAGTGTATCCTTAATAATTACGGAAGGTAAAATGTAAACAATATGGAAACAGAACTACAAAGAAAAAACAAAATGTATTGAAAGAATTAGTTACAAAGTTTAATGCAAAAGAAAGTGAAACAACTAGAATGTTAACAATCTGCAAGCATCTCAAAACAAAATTATCTCCTGTTCTTAATAATCCATACAACAGTAGCTGCTTTCTTTTATTCATAAAGTCTAAGGCGTTTTATCTACATTTTTATTTATATTCTACTAGAGAAATAATTGTTTGTCATGTATTTTCAAATACACCAGACAACATCAGACATCTTACGTTCAATAATTAAAAGTGGTTCGGAAAACAAAAAAAAACCGTTGTCGGCCCTAATTGTGCGCGATAGTTCGGTCACATCTTGGATAGTAAATTTGTTGACCTATTAATTGTGCATTACGATCACCGCACATTATCATGTAATCGTCATCGGAGATAATAACTGCTCTTATTTCTTTTTTCTGCTGATTCGTTTTCACTTCTTTCCAAATTTTATTTATCCAAATTATATTCCACCTTTTTCACCTTATTTCGTACAATCACTTCTCTTTTCCCTTTATCAAATTGTACTATGTATAAGTTAATTCTCGCTCTTAAAATGCGTTGTTTCTTTCTATGCATTTGTTTTTCCATGTTCGTTTCTGGTTTATGAACGAATTAATGAATAAAGGGCATTTGCCTACAAAAATGATTTCTTACATGTGAGGTCAGGAGAAAAATGAAAAAAACACTTTTTTGCTGTTGATAACTGAATTATCTGTTTTTTAAATTTTTTTAACAATTGATCTGTGAGACAAAGTGTACATTTTCACCTCGGTATATCGGTTTCTCCTTTACATTTAAGGCGTTGGAGTGGACATTATTTTTTCGATTTTTTTTACCTCATTTAAATAAAAGAAAATTTCTCATAAAAATTAAAACACGGTTAGTCGTTTGTAAAACAGCAATTATTGTTCTTATTTACGAAAATAGGTTTTGATTTTTCTTTTCTTTTTGCTGGCAAAAGCCACTTACTTGTTTTGTTTAATCAAACATGTTTAATGTGAAGGCAGATCATCTGACCAATCTTAATAACAGACAATATTTCTTATGCAAAAAATTATAAAACGATCCTATTTTTATAAAATTGCAAGCGAACCGTAAATATCCTCTTCAAACCTTGGATGTCAGAAGATATTTTCAGACCCAAACTTATCGCTGACGCATATTATTATACCGGCTGTTTCAAATTGGGTGTGCACTGAAGGAATCTCCTAAACCGTAAGAGATACAAGTATGGTTAAATGGAAGAAAAGATGCACGAATTAATGTCTAACTCGTATTCATTAACAGAATGATGTTTTTATTATTTCTTCTTGAGATATTAATAAAAATGTAAAAAAATCAATTTTCTTTTTCTCCCTGTATCTCTTTTATTTTACATAATTTTCAAATTCTGATTTAACTTTCTACGGGCACTTTTTGATTCTGCTTCGAATATGAGTAATAGAATTGAAGTCAAACGTTTCGACTTTCCATGACCATCATCAGTTTCAATTTTTTAGATACAACTTATGTCTTTTTATTGTTCTCTTCGATGGCATTTTTTCTCCTGATTGTAAAGATACATCACACTTAATAGTTGATATTAATTTGAAGCTTAAATAATTCAGATTTTATATGAAAATTTTATTTAATACATAATTTCAAATGTTTGGTTCGTTTTCTTATCTTTTTACTATTCTATTCGATAGTATTTTTTCTGGTGATTTCAGTGAGTATAATACTTAATACCTTTTTTCAAGTAGAGTCAGAATATGACAAAAAAACTGACACAGTTTCGTCCTGTTTTTCTTAATAAGTAAATTTATTCCTACCCACTTTTTTATATGTTAAGTATTAGCAATTAACATTCAGTTGTCTGAAGAGGAAAAACAATAAATTTTGACTAAATGATATTAGGTGGTTAACACAAACCAAATAAACAGCATGTAAACATATTAAATTACAAGAACAAAATAAATAAGTTGAATAAAAATTATAGAAAAACATGAGTTTGTGAAATAAATAAAGTGAAATAAATTAATTAAAGTAAATCCTCGAAATGTCCTCCACTTGTTTGATTGATTGTGTTCCAGGGAATATTTTGAAAGCTGTCTCTCACCTAATCGCCGATCCACTTTGTAACATAATAAATGAATCCTTTTCCAATGATGTATACCCGCATCAACTTAAAATATCTAAAGTGATTCCGGTCTATAAAAAAAAGAGCAACCGACTTGAGGCATCTAGCTATAGACATATCGCTCTTTAAAACCAATTCGGGAAAATAATTGAGGAAGCATTCAACATACGGCTGACGTCGTACCTGAAGAAACATAGTATACTTAGTAACTCACAAAGTGGTTTTCGAAAGGGAAAAACTACGTTAACTGCGATTGCCGATACATACAACTACATTCTTAACGAACTAAACTACAAAAATAAGATTTTCACCCTATTCTGCGACTTAAGTCGAGCTTTTGCCTCAGTCAACCTCAGCAAAAACAGGAACAAATGTTTACTCTCTCGGATCATCCGGAGTATTTACAGTTCCAGGTGTCTTATTTAAGAAGACAATAAATATTATAATTGATACAGGCGCGCATAACAACGTAATTAGTTCAGAGTTTGTAGATCGGTGCATTCCTTAAAAAAAGCTAGTTCACATAATTACGACGAGAAACGAAACGACTAAAGTAATCGGTAAAACAATGATAAAGCTGCAAATTTCTAAAAAAAATTGTTCAGCAGAAGTACTAGTTGTCCGTAAACTTCCGAAACCTTTAATCCTCGGAACACAATTTTTAAGACAGAATGATGCAATAATTAATTTCCCTCGAAATTGTTTAGAACTTCATCGTAACATACGCGTTCCCTTTCTAAACACCAAAAATAGTTTAGATAATTTCTATTTAAAATCACTCAAACATCGCATACGTAGTTCGGGCGTTTCTAACCAAACTAATAAAATAAAAGTACGCCTGAAAAATGATGTTTTATTAAAACCGAATGAAATGCAACAATTACGGAATTCCCTAAAAATTTAAACTTATTTTTATTTCGCGTGAAGATTGATTGCTTTGGAAACATCTAATAATAGCAAAAAATACATTTTCTGCAAAACAAAGTATAATGGTCGAATTAAAAAATATAAGCAAAGTCCCATCAAAATTATTTGCAAATACAAATATTAGTTATTTAGAAAAGGCGTGTCAAACAAATTTAAGAAGTAACACACATTCCGCAATTCCTTCAGAATCTCGAAATTCGGAACTTTTTAGTCACTTCAGTTTAACTAAAAACAGCACGTTACCTTCACATCACAACGGCAATTTTTCTAAAAGAGGAGGGAAGCCAAATATTAACAAAAACAACAGAAAGTCCCAATTTTTTCACAAAAAAGATCAAGTCCGAATAAATAGTAAATAGAGAAATAATTTTCAAGAAAAATATTTTACGGATTATGAGTCTATTCGAGCACGTCCACATTCTAAGAAAAATGCTAAACAGCCTCGAGAGAAATTGAATCTAAATTACAATCCTCGTCGTCATTTAAAATTTCAAAACAGAAATAAAGAAGAAATGCTCGCACCTACACACACGGCAGATCAAAATGAGAAATTAATTTTACGCCAGAATGTATGGCAAAATTATAAGAATTCACATGTTAGGTTTCGATAAAAATTCAAAAATCATGAGGACCGTATTGTTGTGTAATATCCTACCATGGTTTCAGTTTAGTTGCGGGTATTTTTTTATCCCCTAAAACTGGCTGATTTCTTTGAACTAAATTTGCTTTATGTGTTTGTTGGTAATATGGTAGCATGACTACAGAGTGCAATGAATGTTTGTTCCTCCACTGCCCCTCTACCGAAGCTCGGATTGAGAAAAAGTTAAAAGAGCTTGAAGATAAGAAGGACAATTCTCTAGGACAGGTTCAGGTTGAGAAAGAATCCAAATCACTTTCCAATCAGGATGTTGAGAATGGCGTTGATAGTGCACCGTCGCACAGTGGTCTAGAATGAACATTTAGCGTGAAATAATTCGAGAAATTAAGTCTTCAATATCATGTAAATGAAAATAATTCTGTTAATAAACATCACAAAGAATATGAAAAAAATATAGGTTTGCATAGATATTGTTTTAATTCTGAATAAGCCATTGTCAAACTTATTAATTTATTAAATCGTCATTCGTGTCGTCATCAGTCGTCTTTGAAAGATCTTGCTTTTCAAAGTTATCTATGTTTATTTCTATGTTGTGTTATATTTTTTGCAATGATAATCATATACTGAATATGTAACACATTTGTTAGTATTCTGTCTTCAATGTACATATTTTTCTGGCTTGCCAAATTACTTGCATGTCAAACAAAAATAATTTCAGAAATTAAGTGGACCCACAAGAAAGGCAGATGTTTGCAGATGTGGAAATGTACTTTTTTAAGATCAATATATATTCAAAATTCATTTTTAAAAAAAAAACAAAGTTCAACTGTGCACAACTTTCTTATTTTCATTTTTTTTTGAGGTTGACTACAACTGTTAAGCACACGGACTTGCTATGAAAAAAATATTGGAAGAGATATGAACTTTTTTCTTAACTGAAACAAATATACTATTAAATGAAATAAAAATCTTAACTTACCGTTCCCTATTACCTGCCTCGGAACCCCCCGCTCTGCAAGTAAAACTAGGGTTTTCCCTATTAAATAATTTTAATTCTCTGATTTTAATAATTAAATAGATTCACGAAAAGGTGGGTCTCTGCAGATTTAAAAATGTCCTTTTTTATGATTAATGCATATTCAGAATACAATATTTAAGAAAGTAAATGCGTCTATGTGCGACTTTCCTACTTATTTTAATTTTTTTAGGAACACGCATCACTAAACATAACCAATATCATAACTACATTTACGTAGACATGCTTGATGGATGTTAAGAACAGGAATATTTAAAGTGATCAGAACTCTTTTTAATTAAAATAAATATATTATTGAATAACAAAAAATAATTTCCGATTTCCAATTACCACAAATAAAATATATGGTTCATTTGTTAAATTAGTTTTTATTTTTAAATGAATAAAACATGTGCATGAAGAATTAATTTTATTAATTTAAAGAATTATTAACGTTCTCTAAGAAAAGAACCGCAAAATGATTTTTCATTGTTATTTAATTTAGGAAACTTTATAATAATCGAATAATAAATTTACATATTAATTTTGAAGCAAATCTTTTTTTTACTTATATTTATTTTATTTACGTAATACAGTTAATCTTTTCAATTAAATTTTCTGTGAAAGGTCTAGCATGTTTAACGGAGGAGGGGGGGGGCTTGTATATACATTCATGAAAATATTATTTGTTCAGAACACCAGTAATTGAATACACTCGTGTCACTGCTCGTGTTGTATTCTTTTTGTATTTTTTTTTTTTTTTTTGGACGGGAGGGTTAGAAACAATACCTAATCTGTATGTATTTATACTATTTATTGTAGCAATTAAATACTATTTATTGTAGCAATAATATGTTATTGCGAAAGCAGTGGTTTTAAAATGTGTGACTGCTAAAAAGAAGTTGGGAAATACTGTTTTAGAGTATAAAATTATTCGTTTATTATCACTGTATACTTTACGTTTCTAGAAAATTTGTTTCATTACGAAAAAGAACTATTTAAGTAGAATTCATAATTATTTTACGCTAAAACTGCAATCCGAACCACTGTGCGTCGTCTAAATAATAATTTATTTATATCGTTGGTTTGAAATTAAACGTTCTCACCTTTACTTAGTGTTGACTCATATCGTCAAATCACTCCAGTACATTTTATTCCAACATCACTCACTCTCACTTTTTATCAGTCTATAAATGCTACGTATTTTTTTTACAGAATTTTTCTCCTGGCAATCGATTTATTGATGTACCAATGCAGACTTCGCTTTTTATACAATCTATGTTGAACATGTGTATCATATGATTTCAGAAGTAAAAATACAACCAATCCATCAACAATATGATTTACTTCAAGAAAACTCACGATATCTGGGAAGATAATAAATAATTTAAAGAATCTCTGTTCATAAACAACATTCCTTTGTTTATAACTTTGCACATGAAAAAAATGGTTTACCTAGAAAAGAGAATGAGCTAGCTAAATTATTCAATTGAATTTAAGAATGTTACATTTGGTGAAGCGCCGTAACTTCGACGTTACATTCGCTGGTGGCGCTTCTTTTTAATTAAATTCCTATACGTTACATTAGCTAAATCATTCAATTGAATTTGAGAATTCTCAAAAATGCTCTTAAAGGTTAAAAGAATAACTAGGGATAAATAAATAAATAAATGAGGTTATTCAAATTTAACACTTTATCCAAGTACGAGTGCGAAATAGGCCTTAATCGCCCCGTCCTGGGATAATTCTGTGTTTCTTTCTCGTACATATTTTTTTTTATTTCACACTGCACAGATTGAGTACCCAAGAATCGATTCTGAATTTCATTTATCATAATTGTTTTAGTAAATATATAATTAAGCTAAAATTATTATATGTAAAGAATTTCTTAATTTCTTAATTCTTAATTAATATTTAAGAGTCCTATTTTCATATCGTAGCAATTAACTGTTTAAATTTTTATTGCATTTTGATACATCGAGTTGCAATTTTAGTCATCATTTATGTAGTAGTAACTTATTTCTATTTTTTAGAAAGTTATTGTAACCTTCCAGATTATGAAGCACTTGTAATTTTCAATAAGCAAATATATACACCTGTAAATGTTAATTTTTTAACTGTAGCAATTATTTGTTCACTGACATATATGAATGTGTACTTGTCAACCTGAAAGTTTTCGCAGATTGGAAGAATACATTTGCCACTGGTAATCCCTATCCCAAAGAAGCATTAGGAAAACTACGAATTGCCAGCATCGCTCAACATCCTCAGCGACACAAAACGTTTGTCAGCTAAAACGCTCGTGTTGTTAGCCTTACTTGGTGGCTCACTACCAGAACCAGGAACTAGGGTTATAACAATTGCAGCCCTAACAACCTTAATCCTAAAGAACCATCTACGGCTAGAAAGCAATTCCTGCTGCAACGCCTTGTTAACATTCCGTCGTTGCTATTTCTTTGTTTACATGGAATATTCGCCGAACTGGTTGGTTCCAGCAGACATACTCATCAATCTGTAATGAGTAGTAAACTCCGTCCCTCACCAGGAATGATGAACTTCACCAAGCCAGTTGCCACTCTTCTGGAACTTCTGAACTTCCTTGGGAAAATTTCGAACAAGCCACACTAAATCAACGGCCTTCATGGATTCAACATTGCACCCTCCGGCACGGCATAGGACTGTTCCGTACCGCTACACCCTGTGTACCTTCTTTTTTTTCGCCGAGGGGGGAAATTGTAACAGAAGAAATAATTATCTAAATAATTATTTGAGAGATCCATACATTGTAAAGAAAAACTTTGATGATAACTTTGCACGTGATTACTTAATAATCCGGCAGAAAAATGAATCATCGAAAGTTTCAAGAACACAGAATTACACGTCAATCGCCCACGCAGCAGAAAGTAGGTCAACTCCAGGCATATATACCGAGAGATTTTCCGATAGCAAGAGAGAAGTCATCGATATACTTATTATAGTGCGAGAACTATATATGTCTTCCGTAATAGTGCTTCTGACATGTAAGTGTATCTTATACTGATAATAAATGTACTTGATATTTCTCGTCTCATATTAATTCAGCTACGCATGTTAATACGTTACTTCTTGGTAAAAACCAGATTGCAGAAACTAGTTTTTCTACTACCGGACGTTTTCTACTACCGCAAGTTTTCCTACTGCTGAATGCAGTTCCTTTTTCTACTGCCGGACGTTTTCCTACTGGATTCTTTCACGTTGCTGGGGCCGCTGCCTTTTCTAATCCTGAATGATTCGGATAAAGCAGTCCATCATTTTGATTTTGCGTTGTTTCGTTTGAAGGAATGAAGCTGAGAATCTATTTCAAGGGTCGTTTCTGGAAGATTTGCGGCGGTGGATGAGTTTTTTTATTAGCTTTTATTAGTTTTATTAGTCTTGGAAAAAATCAAACCGGACTTTGTGTCAATTAGTTTTCTTATAACTGACACTCATTCATCACAATGTCAGAAGTCGCGAAAATTGAGAATCGAGCTGTTATAAAATTCATTACTCGAGAAGGTCTTTCTCCCTAAAGTATCAAAGATCGTCTGGTGAGATGTACAGCAAAAATTCTCCGTCTTCTTCTGTGGTAAGAGATTTGTCAAAACTGTTTGGAAATTTAAAAAAGGACATTCGTGGGCGCCATTTTAGTGACGACAAAGAGCTTTAGGCTGCAGTTTGGACACTTTTGAAGACAAACCCACAGAATATTTTTTAGGGATGTTGAAATGTTATTAAAACGATGTAATAACTGTAATGATATCAGGGGGGACTATACTGAAAAATAAAATTTAGTTGTGAATCTGCGCCCTTTCTTTTATAGTCAGACCGTGAAATTTTGGTGCCTACGTCCTATTAGGGAGAATAATTGGCCAACGATCCTCATATGTTGTTAAGGAAATGAAACTGCCAATTTTAAAAGATTTGATTATGTTTCTGAAAAAAATTGAACTGAAGGGATTAAGAAAATTTAAATTTATTTACATTTCATTTTAATACTAATTGAAATAGTTTAACTTCAAGACTTCTACTAATTGAAGTAATGGTGCTTTCGACTGGTTCGTGTAATTTAAAAACAATTGTTTTGTTAGTCACGAAAATTTCTTTCAACAGAAAGTAGTCTGAAAGTACAGCTAAACTATGAAATAGATTTTGATGAAAAAAATTTTAGGTCGCGACGTAGATGATGACTTAACTTGCAATTAATTTTTTAATTTGCAAAATTTAGAAAAGGTAAATTTTATTAGCAGTAATATTTATTAACAATCAGAATTATTCGCTGAATCTATTAACCACACTCCTTTTAGAAAAATATTGCAGAAAAGATTAAGATAAGGACAAAATATGTAAGAAAAGCAATACAAGTCACATAGAAATTGTATTTTGTCTAAAATTATATTATATAGTACAAAGTAATTATTATTATAGTTAGCAAAATAGTACGCGCATTAAAATAATTATATCTAAAAGTTTGCCTGCAATTTTAGAAGATGCGACTTTGTCCTTGTGCTAATTTATTTCAGCCCAAATGACTAAAGTTCCAAAGTTGGCCTCAAAAGTAGATACTTCTTCATACTCTCCGTTTCATAACAATTTCATAAAAATGTTAAATGGAATGACATCAAAAGTACGAGTATTAAACGGAATGTATAATTTTTTGTCACACTTTCAAAGTAAATGGACACAATACAACTTAAATTCTAAATACATGAATTTGGAAAATCCAAACACTTTAAAACTACACTTATTACCCGATTTACAGTATTTACAGACATTTTAAAAATTTAACGAAATTACTTTCGTTATTTCACATAATGTAAAGAAAAAAATGTAGTGTTATTAAGTCCTTTCAATTGCACTAATTATTCAGTTTTCTGGTTTTCTTTTGCTCTTCCTTCTTGTTTTACAGTTGAGTCACATTGCTAAAATAATGTTGACCTATCCATGAGACGTTTACAGAAGGATTGCAGTTTTCGTTTACACTTTGCTGATAGTCTTCTATGCTGTTTTCTAATTTTTCTGGCGATGATGGAGAGTCTTCGAGTTTCACAGCCACCGGGTCAATTGTATTTCTTTGTTCAACATGGCCGAACGAATTATTATTGAAATTGTTGGAATACGTAAGGTAATTTTGCGAGTATGGGTTTAAATACGTATTATCGAAACCATTGTTAATGGTGGGATACTGTTGAGTCTGGTAATATTGATTTGGATAATACTCCGACTGTTCACTCAAAGTGTAAGGAGTAGGGCTCGGATAATTCATAAGGAAGGATGCACTCGGATTTAAATTTGGTTGAGATAAATATGACACAGGAGAATGGGATGGGAGACGGCCCACTGCAAATTGCTTGCCATTTTCTTTTTTTATCGCTGGACGTGGACGAGGAGAAGAATACTTAGGTGAATTACTTCCACACTCCGAAGGTGAAGATGAATTCCTTGGCGAGCTTGAAGATACGTTCTTTGCGGCTTGCTCCTTCTTAAACTTCATGCGGCGATTCTGGAACCATATTTTAATTTGGCGCTCCGTCAAGCTCAGCAGCTGTGCCAGGTGAATTCTTTTGGGTCGGCACAAGTACTTGTTACAATAAAATTCCTTTTCGAGAAGGACCAGTTGCGAGGACGTGTACGCTGTGCGAGCACGTTTAGTGCTTGTTCCGGCTCCGGATCCGGTCTGCAGCGGTAACGGACTATCGCCGGAAAAATCTGCAACACAGAAGATATGTTAATTCTGTTCGCAACTTATAGCGCATAAATGTCAAAAAGAACAGGGATTGATGTGGATGCGCGGGTAACGGAAATGAAATCGCTCTATCTTTCATAGTCATTCTTTCATCAAGTGTCTTTAAATTTCGAGGCGTCTTGTTGTAAAACGGTATAAATACAGCTCAAACGTTCCACCGGATAAGTCAATAAAGGATAACTTTGAGGGGTGGATATCGCTACGGCGGGAGGTTTATGAATAAAACAAAAGTCTTAACGGACTACGGCTCTTACTGTTTGATTGCTGTGATAAAATCTTTACTTAGCACTTCTTCATACAATACGAATATAACGAATACAATGCTTACGTAAATCCCAATACTTATTATATATTTTACAGAAAATGTTACACCTACCACCAGTTCATTAACAAATTCTTTATGAATTATCTTAAAAATTCAAATAATACAACGTAAACGAAAAGTATGCTCATCTACATAATGTGATCAATTAAATTGACGAATTAAAAATTGAACTGAATTTTGAAATCCATATGGCGCAAGAAGCGGCTGTATAGAATTTTCTTTTGTAAAAAATGAAAATTTAATCGCATAACTTCTAATTAATGTATTTAAAAAAACTATCAATATTAAAAGATGTTTGTTCTTTAATAATATTATTTAGATTTAGATTTTCCGCTATAATAAGTGCTTTCTTTCGCTTAAAAGTTTGAATCCTGTTTCGAACAGTTTGCACCTGAATTTCGTGGTTGTTGCAACAAAACATCTGAAAAAGCATTATAATAAAGACTTATGGAGCCTGCCCTACACTATGATAAGCCTCCCCTGAATATTTAGTCTGGCTACGGCCCTGCTTTTGAATGATAATATTTCAAATGCTAAACCAGTAGATGTGTACAGAGTGGACCATTTTTGATGGTTTTACAGGGTTTCTCAGTTATTTATAGGAATAGAAGAAAATAGTTTTCGCGACCCAATGCTACTTTTTCAAGAAAAACTCAGTGGAAAAAACAAAAGTTAGCTATCGCCATTCGTTCGGGAAATATCGGCCGTTAACGAATTTTTCGGGAAAATTATTTTTCACAATATCTCAGTTGTTTGACAAGATATTTTGAAAATTCAAAAACTGTTTTATTCAGAAATTAATGTAGATATCGCTGACATTATTGTCTTTTGTAGAAACTGCGCCACTTCTGCGAAACAGACTTTAACTTTTTAATTTTAAATGGACACCGTAGTTGGCTATGACACAAATAAATTGCTTGTTTAATGAGGTTTTCAAAAATATAAAGTTTGATATAACTATTTTTATAAATAACAAAGATAATAACTTTCCTTATATTGCAGTACCTATCAAGCTATCTATGATAATGGAAACAAAAGAAAATTCAGTTGTTTTCCTCAAAAACCTATTACTAGAATAAATAATACAGGTTATTAAATTTAACAAAATAAATATGTAATGCTATTAGAGAACTCATAAAACTACAAGTAATGTAAATGTGGATAACTGTCAATGCAGTTTTGAAGAATTATACGTGGTATGTTCCTTTGAAATTATTAAATCTTAAATTTTATATTATCTATATTTATAGATTTATAACTTCTTAGATATTTCACTTCTATCCACGATTACATTTATTAGTATACAACAGTTCTTGAAAGCATTATTAAACTAAAGAGATATCCGACATTTCAATAATTCCTTAAAGAAATGCATTAATTTATACAATTTAAAATTTATAGAAATCTCTTAACTATTCTCATTAATAATTAAAGAAATGTTCATATAGAGTTAATTCGTTATTACATACTTGTGGTTTTATGTCAGTCCCTGATAGATCTAGGAAGCTATTTATTTATTGAATTAAATTAGCTGTTTTACTTAACAATAATTGATTTTTAGGGAAAACAAATGAACTATATTTTTTTGTTTTTGGTGTCATGGGTGGCTTGTTAGCTACTGGAAAAGAAAAGATAATTAGTATCTTTATTATTTGAAAAAATAATTATATGAAACTTTACATTTTTGAAAACCTCATTAAACAAGCAATTTATTCGTGTCATAGCCAACTGCGGTTTCCATTTAAAATTAGAAAGTTACAGTCTGTAATACTGGCAGTAAAATCAGTGTTAATTTCTGAATAAAATAGTTTTTAAATTTTCAAAATATCTTGTCAAACAACTGAGATATTGTGAAAAATAATTTTTCGGAAAAATTCGTTTTCGGCCGATATTTCCCGAACGAATCGAGATAGCTAACTTTTGTTTTCTCCACTGAGTTTTTCTTGAAAAAGTAGCATTGGGCCGCGAAAACGGTTTTCTTCTATTCCTATAAATGACTGAGAAACCCTGTAAATCCATCAAAAATGGACCACACTGTACAGTCAAAAAACAAAATGCATTGAATCAACCAAGCCATTGCTGTATTTAATCAAGTTTATTTGTTAAATTTGGCTTTTCTGATTGATCCAATGCATTTTTTTTTCTTGAATCAACCAATAAAACCAATTTTAACAAATATTTTTGATTAAATACAGCAATGGCTTGGTTGATTCAATGCATTTTGTTTTCCGAGTGCAGTACCGACATGAGGCGACGAAAGATACCACGAATATTTTTTTTATCCAGTAAAGGGCACGTTTAAGAATTTTATGCATTATAACAGAAATAAAATAGCGACGTTGTTAATTTTTTATACCCGGTGGCCGCCGAGGTATCCCAGTTACTTCGTACATGAGTTCTATGCTTAATTGTAAGCAAATCTGATTCTATTCATTTTCCCAACGGTTCTCAATTATCAATTATTATAATCGTTTCTATGGACTTAACTAGTGCTTAGATTTTAATTGATAGTGGTGCAAATAGGCCTTAAAGATCAAAATTGCTGGAACAAAAAACAACGAAACGTGGTAAAATGAAATTAAATCTCATAACCACAATATGCCTTTTTTTATACTGTACCGGCTGTTTCAAATTGGATGTGCACTAATCTCCTAAACTGTAAGAGATACAAATTTTGTTAAATGGAAGAAAAGTTGCACGAATCAATGTCTAACTCGTGTTTATTAACAGAATGATTTTTTTATTATTTCTTCTCGAGATATTAATAAAAACGTAAAAAAAAGATTTTCTTTTTCTCTCTGTATCTCTTTTATTATACATAACCTTGAAATTTTGATTACACTTTCTGCAGACACTTTTTGATTCTGCTTCGAATAGAAGTAATAGAATTGAAGTCAAACGTTTCGTTTTTCCACGACCATCATCAGTTTCGATTTTTTAAATACAACGTATATCTTTTCATTGTTCCATTCGATAGCATTCTTTCTCCTGATTGTAATGATATATCATACTTAACAGTTGACTCCCTTCTTAAAATTAATCGGCGTCATTAACGAGCTTGTTGATTAAATAACTATAAGTTAATGATGCACTTGTTATTCTGGTAAAAACTCGAGAATTGGTAATGAAAAACAAATCTAAAAACATAAATTTTGCATGAAAAAGTGTCTTAAGAAAGTACAAGTAACAAAAATGTATCTGTAAGAATAAAAAAATTTTTACGGAAAAACGAAATTTCAAAGTTCTTTTTTGCTGTAACTCCCGAACAAAGAATTTTTTAAAATCTTATAACCGTTTATATAACTGCCCTAATACTTATACTACATTCCCATAAGGGAAAAGATATTTGGGACAACAGTAGATACATTTAACATTTAAATTTTAAGTATACAACACATCAGAGTAGTACTACCGCTTGCTATTATCGCTGCAATTAGTAAATATATAAAAATGAATAATTAATTATTAAAAAAATGAAAAACACTTTCAAAGGCCGAAATATGCTTCAAATATATAACAAAGCTGTAATATGCATCATATGCACTAATCCAACACGTACGCACAAATATATACAACAATAAAGTTGAAATTGTGTGTGTTATTTTCAGTAATTGTTGTAAATAACAAACTAAGAACATCTTGCGTACCCGCAAACTCCATAATATGCATTTGTATATAACTATTATCCTTAATCATTACTAAAAGCGAGGTAGAACCGAATAGGTCAGTTTCATTTTGCACAGTTTTTAAATCTAATGCTTGATGCATGAACCGAGATTGAAAATAAATCAATCCACAGCTGAACCAATCAGAGTTCAGTTTTATAACTAATCTAATCATAGCCAAACCGTCATAAGCGTTTTAAGTTAAAATAATTTGTGTTTTATTATAATAATTATTGCAACCATTAAATCGCAATAATGCCATACGATATGCAAAAGAAACAAAAACACCAATAATGTTTGACTCATCGGTGGGTTGGGACTGGGAATTCGTTTTGGTTTAGAGCATGGTTATTTGTGGAAGAGTTTGTATTCTTTATTTCCACATAAAATTGTTGAAATCAATAATTCCTCTTAATACGAAAAATGAAAACCCCATCTTAAACAATTAATGAAAAACAGACGAAGTACAGTGATAATGTTTCTTAAATAGATGAGAAGTTTTTGATAAATAAGTAGCTCATATGATGCATTCAACAGGCGGCTAGTTCCAGCTTCACTTTACTGCCATACTTTCACTTTCTCTCCCCCACAGGGAAAAGCTAAGGCATTACAAAATTGTTGTTGCTATAATCCCTTGAGAGCTCTAAATATTTTCACTTTGAACTCTGCGGTCCCGACAAGCTACTGTGCGATTTGTCCTGAGTCTCGGCGTGCTCCTAACAAGACGTTATTTTTTACAAAAATTTTGTGCAAATCTTTTTTGATTGCAGTGAGAACCTCGAGCAGCCTCTGGACAGCTGTTTCAGCCCTGCTTGGGGCTTCTTCAGCAGAAACGTAGCTCGACATGTTAGGTCAAAAAGCGATAGTAAGATGTCGCTATTTTATATGTTCGTTATTTTTTACAATGTCAAGCTAGCCGATAATTGTACGTTAGATTAATTAAGGCCCGGTTTTTCAATCGATTGGTAAAGTGACTGTTAGTGTTATCCGATTGATTGCTCAGAAAATGAGTTTATCAAGGTATTGGTAGTCTTAACAATGACATAAATTCCTTTTAGGTCCGGTTTTTCAATCACAGGTTAACCCTAACTCTCGGTTTATTGCCCTGGTAACAAGTGCGAAGACAATTGTTTCCATGACAATAAACTGAAGGTTAAAGTTAACTTTTGATTGAAAAACCGGCCTTTAACAAGGAGGTAAACTAACAGCCAGTAAATTTGCTTGGTAGCGGTAAACATGTACAAGGGTACATAAACGTGTACGGGCAACTGTACGGCTCTAGATTCTTTGGAATTTGATTTATAATTGAAAACGGAGATTTTGTTTAACAAGTACCTTACCAAAGAGGTTAAATTTAACCCAGTGGTAAGCAACCATCACTTTACCAATCAATTGAAAAACCGGGCCTAAGCAACCGAAATGGCCACATGAGTCGGGGATTTTCAATGGCGGTGTCCCAAATATGATACCCTGAGAATTTCAAGACAGAACACCGGACAAGTGGGGTTGTCGGCCATGTTGCTTGCTTCCCTTGACAGTTGACGAGCGCTGACAGGGCTTTAAATATCTACCCCACCCTGCCTCCTTATCATTTGTTTGTCACGTTTGCCGCTGTGCAAAGACGCCGTTGAAAGTAAAAAAAAAAAAGTTTACTTATCCTTGTCGCCAAGAACTGGTCTCGCGAACGCACGAAAACGAGTTCTTTTTTGGTATATGTGGAATTTGTATTATTCAAAAATATTGATAAGATCAACATGCGTGACTACATTCGACTGTCGTGTCAAAACGAACATGGCGGAGTTATTCCCCATTATTACAATTACGCTGAAATTAATTTAACTTGTGATACCTACTCCGGCACGTATCGACGCGTCACAAAGCGGTACCTGCCGCATAGTTTTCATCTCTGCTTTTTTCTTTATTTTTAAACACAAAATGTTCTCAGTTATCAGATAAAATAACGGTATCAAAATGAAAGATAGGAGACATTAACAGTATGAGGGGATATCGATGTTCATTATTAACAAAATTTTGTGCAAATCGTTTTTGATTGCAGCGAAAACCTCGAGCAGCCTCTGGACAGCTGTTTCAGCCCTGCTTGGGGCTTCTTCAGCAGAGACGTAGCTCGACATTTCCACTGCAAACAAAAACGACTTGTCCAATTTATTCGCAATTGCGATGTAAGAGTGATGAATAGATAAAATAGCGACATCTTACTATCGCTTTTTGACCTGACATTGCAGTAGGATAGACAAATTGAAGCGGGATTTGCTCCTAATAAGTCCCCCATACAAGGCTTTGACAGCAAGCATGGCCGCCTTGTATGGGGGACTTATTAGGAGCAAATCCCGCTTCAATTTGTCTATCCTACTGCAATGTCAGGTCAAAAAGCGATAGTAAGATGTCGCTATTTTATCTATTCATTATTAACATAAGTCAGTGGGGGGGGGGGGTTGCTATTGGGAAAAAGACCGATGTTACGATACAGGAACGTAGTAAGACACATTCTTACATTTGCTTACATGTTAATAATTTTTAAATATATTTATAATAAATTAATAATAACTCTAAACCTTTAGATCTACTGGAAATTTTTGCACCGAAACTAATTAAAAACATTGCAACAATAGTTTATGAAGTGAATTTCTGCATTTGCATTTTTAAGCTTTTTAAACCTCGAAATTTTTTCCAAGTAAATTGTACAATAAATACAGGATGTAAATGAAGCAAAGCTACTTATCGCTAGTCCATGAAAATGCCAACACTTTTGACACAGCAGAATGCTAAACTTAGCACCTTCTATTGAAAATGTGATTCAAACAGTTCATTTTTATCAATAACGTATGTCTCATGAGTTTTGGCCCTTCAGCAGGCGATAAAATGGGTAATAGGAAGAAGATTTTAAGCAGTTATGGAAACAAAAATCTGTTTTATAGCGCTTTCGATTGGGGTACACCATGTGCACTCAGTGTATCTTCATCTCGTTTTATTTCATGACGTTAAAACAAAATGAAGATACACTCAATACACCCCAATCGAAACCATTATTACATATTAAAGTGACAGCTCAGTTTTCTGAGTCGTTTGTAAGTGACAACGTAGCTTAGGAATTAGAAATTTAGAAAAGCATTCATGATTTGGTCGGATATGTTCCTAAAGCCGAAATAATACATTTATTTATTTTTATTATTCGTTGGTGTTGATAATTTTATTTGAAATGAAATTCTCCGTCTCGGAATATCATGCTGACGTACATACAGAGTGGAATAAGAGAATCGAATAATAACTGTATCTTCTTTATTTGAAAAATTATCAAAAAATGTGTAAAAGAAAAGTTGTTTGATGTATTCCTGCGCATACTTTGATGTACATAGTTTCCCCGTGTTCTCTTTTGTCTTGTTGCTGTGACAACCAATTTTGGTTTTTTAAATGGTACCTGTAATAACTTTTACTGAATTTAAAATAACCGAGCGATCCTGGATTCAGTAATATAACTTTGTTCAGGAAAAATTGAAAAATAAAATCAGCGAGAAAAAATATTTGGTACGTCTCAATCGTCAGCTTTAACCAAGAATGCTATGAAAATATCACAACTAAAAGTTATACCTAGATCTTAGTTCGTCATGTATAACTTCAATTGTTAAATTGGAAAATGGAGAAAAATATGCTCGTTTCAAAATCGCAAAAAAAGTTGGTTACCGTAGCAACAGAACAAGAGAAAATAAAAACAAACTAAAAAGCCACAATGGCAATGGCGTGGCAATAAACCAAACTACCTTTTTATAACAATTTTTTTATAACTTTTCTAATAAATTAGTTACAGTTACTAATCGATACTTTTGTTCCACATTGTATATTTTTATTAAATTAATGTCAATGAATTGTTACTCTAAAGTTATAGGAGGCTGTTAAAAAAAACACTAGCCATCCATCAGAAGAAGTGTCACTTTTATTTTTATTATTTTACGATTTTAAATAAAACTATACATTAAGTAATTAACCGATGGCCAATATACTGTGAATATGTTTTCATAGTAACGACATTAGAGTAACAGCAACTTCACTTAAGATGCGAATTACAGATGAAGGCACCAATATTTGTGACGGCAGATGTTCCTTTTACGTAACCTAACTGTTATCGCCTTACACCACTTAACCGTCGTTTATAAATTAAAATGCAATATTCTCAATTTTTTTTTTTTTCAGGAAATTGGATCTTGTAAATTTGTCAATTTTGTAACAACACTCATAGTGATATCTTTAATTAAGTTCTTTAAGAAAAAGAAAAACATGACATAAGTCAATTGCAAGTCTAATAGTTCATGATGTTGATTAGTTCAACATATCCGCACTAGTTATCTTTAAATTAAACTAACGCGTGTCCAGTAACTATTGTAATCCTGGGTGGCTGTAGAATTAAACATAACAGTTTGACACAATAATTAGTTAAAAATGTTTTATTCCACAGCGACACAGAGCCACAATTATAGTTGGACACCAATTAGTTGCGGTGTTCAAAATGAGAATAATATTCTAAAAGGATTCTTTATACTTGTAGATGTTCCATCCTTGCTATGAACAAAAAGTATTTGCATTTACTTATATTTTACTAGTAATGTATCTTATTTTTGTTTTAAATAAAAATATGCAGGTTTTACATCCACTTTTACTATTTAGCTTTATTTTAAATGCAAAGCTTTTCTAATCATGATTAAAAAACAGTGTGTTAAAGTTTCGAGATAAAATCATGAAACTTTAGTAAACGTAAACTACAGTATGCTGAATAAGTTAGGTTCAGGTCATACCACGATCGCGTCATACACGCATTGACTACAGCATAATAATTGCATAATAAAAAATGGATGTTGAACTTTATACAGCGTTATTAACAACAAATACAATTAAGTTCAAATATTGAATAGTTTTACTGTTTTTAATTTAATTAAAGAAGTAAATTAGGTTTTTGTTTCTCGAACATTATTTAACAAATTAAAAATGCAGATATTGCTTCACTTAATTTATTATAATTATTTTTTATAGATTTCAGCCATCCTTGGAAGTCTTAAGATATAATAACAGTCCTAATGCACATTCAGGTAATAAAGAAATGTCTCCCAAATAAACTATAAATTTAGTTTAGAACGCTGTATATAGTATAAAAAAGGAAAAAGCGCGCGTGCTTTTTTTCTATTCGATTGTCTGCCTGCTCGACATGATGGTTAGCGATACTGCAACACTTTAGAGAGAGGCGTCTTTTAAAACTGTTATTGTTTGTAGATAGAGTAATTATAAGTGTTTTATCTGCGTACGTAAATTTATGTTTCACTAAGAGCCGATGACTTCATCGATTTGAATAAATTTTATATTATATTACTTCATGTAGCTTTAAAACTGTTCCTCAATATACAGGGTGATTCAGAATAAGTGTCCGACCCGTTAGGAGCGTATTCACTCAGGTCATGGAAGTATGAAATTGCAAGAAATAAATCTATCACAGGCATTTTAAAAATCAACCTCCTTTGAATCCAAAATGGTAATCATTTCTTACGTATACATTCACAAGTCCGAAATTCAAATGAATGAATTGCGTGCTATACATTTTTAGAAGAAAGTAGAAAGTCATATATAAAAACGTTTTACAGTTTCATTACAAGGTAAACGTTAGTGTTTCGTTCTATTCCATGCGAGTTCATTGTTCCTGTGACGCAATACAGCTCTAAGAGCACCCATCAACCAATTTATATCTGAATCTTCAATGCATTTTATCTCAAAAACTATGGATATTGGACCCCCTATGTGTATAGACTTTTTGTTTTCTCTTTCTGTGTATTATCTGTGGTTGACGCGTCGGACACTTATTTTGAATCACCTTGTGTAAATAAGTGTCCGAATCGTCGACCACAGGTAGTGCACCAAAAAAAGAAAACAAGAAGTCTCTGTGCGTAGGAGGTCTAATATCCATAGTTTTTGGGATAAAATGCATTGAAGATTCAAATATAAATTGGTTGATGGCACTAATTCAGCTGTATTGTATCACAAGAGCAATAAACTCGCATGGAATAGAACGAAACTCTAGCGCTTACCTTGAAATGAATCTGTAATGTGTTTTCATCTTTGGCTTTCTGCGGAAAAAAATGTATAATATGCAATTCATTCATTAGAATTTCGAACTTGTGTATGTATACGTACGAAATTAATCATGATTTCCATTTTGGATTCAAAGGAGATTGATTTTTGAAATCTGATAGATTTATTTCTTGCAATTTCGCACTTGTATGACCTTAGTGAATACGTTTCTAACGGGTCGGACACATATTCTGAATCACCCTGTACAGTTTGTATCTCGAAGAAACTGCTAACGAATACAGCGATAATGTACAAATTTGTTACAACAAAAGTGACAATTCTACTAGCTTGTTGATTCAGGCCATTTATAAGTATTTAAAATAAATTTGAAAACCGTAATTATTAGATATTAATAGTTTTCTCGATAGGTTTTAAAACAGTGAATGTTCTCTTTGGATTTATCTTAAATAGGTTTATTTTTACACAAAGTAAATCTTTACCTTAAAGATAACGTCAAAATTTTATTTCGGAAAATCGGATTAATCGTTTTGATTCAACAAACAAAATTGTATTGAAACCAAAAAAGAACCGAATTTGTTCTTTATTATAATAAATTTTAAACGTTGATTGGCTCTTTCTAATGTGCGGCCTTATCCGTAGTATCAGTATCAAGAGAAATTATTTCTTTGAACTTTTTCAGCGAAATTCCCAAGTAAAACGTACGATACGATCCTGCCTAACCAGAAGATGACGCGCTGGATATTTTCTAGCCCCGTGCCGTGGGATTTGAACATGTATATTTTACTATTTATTGGAAAAGCACCAACTCGGCGTTTACACGAACTAAGCGTCTTATAAGTTGAATTCTCGTTTTGATTACAATTTTTATCCTAGGTATTTTGCATCATTTGATGACAGGTGTTTTATGTGGGTCAGCGTCGGCTCTGGTCAAGGAGTCGGCATTACAATACACATTATAAACAAAGTTACCGAAGTACATATGATTTAAAGTTAGTTGCGAAGGGACATTTCTCGTTTTAATTGATTCAAAATGTGATGACACTTACTTTGTTGTTTTTCGTTCTGCTCCGGGAAGTTGTTCTGCGTTGCTGCGTACATACAACCGGGTTTCGGCTCTTCTGGGGGTTGAGATTCGTTCACCGGCACAAAGTCCTGTTGCAATTCCGGAGTCCACTCGTTTGCAAAAGATTCCATTTGCAAAAACTGAAAATGTAAAACATACATACATTTAGTATGCATATAATTATTATAAAAATAGAGCGATTTATTCTTTTCTTCGAATAATATTGTAATATTTGTTTTTGAAAAATAAATAAGTTAAGACAATTGGGTCCGTTAGAATCAAAGCCTGCTAAATCCATTTTTTTCAAAATTTTTCAGGAGACCCAAAAACATGAAAAATGTAAATTCCCAAGAGAGTATCCGATATTTCTCAATGAAAGTGGCATCGATAAATGTCCTGAAATGGAATATTATTTTGGTGTAGAGGTCATTTCTGTATTCCCCATACATCTTCAGGAATTTGCAATTTTAGTTTGGATTTAGCAGGTTTTGATTCGAAGTCCACCTAAATTCCTCATTGTCAGTTACTTTTAGGCGCATTTTTTGAGTAATAATTGAACCATTTTGATAGGAATAGATAACAGAATTCATACGGATAAAGTAGGTTTTGATTCAAAGGTCAACTTTCCGAAGCGATTTTGAAGCGGATTTTGAGTCCAATTCTTATGGAAAAAGATTCTAGGCATTCTATTTAAAAAAAAAAACATGACTTTTCGACAGTTGAAATCAGTTCGAATAGAAGATACTTTTCAACCAGCCCGTAAACAGTTTTGTGTAAACTTAGGTATGTTACACAAAGATGGTAGCATCATAAACAAGGTACTGCAACTTTGAACTTTTTTTAAAAAATGGAAATATCTCTTAAACGGCTAATTTTTCTTGTATTACATGTTACATAAAACATTCTTAGAACTTCATGAAGATTTCACAAATGCAATTAAAAATGGGGTATCCTATTTACAATAAGAAAGTTAACAGCAACTTCCGGTACAAGCGGAAGTGCCGGAAAGTTGGAAATATTATATTTTAATAGATCATTATCACTAACTTATAATAGCAAAATATGAAGTAGAAATTCAAAGAGGAAGTCCGTAAACTTTTAATGAATGTGTTGCCTGAATCTGCCTGTATACAAGTTCAATTTGGGTGCCCAATTTTAGAAATAATATACTTAAAGGTTTGAAAGAAATTTTTAAGTAATTTGATGTCAGCGAGTTGAATTTTTAAGATACTGGCTGAAATAATTTAAGAAAAAGTTCATTTCACTTCCATATAAAAATCAAAAAGAGAGTTTTCATATTACTTTCATTATTTTTTCATATTATAATAGGAAAAGTAGACATTTTAGGAACCGAAACTTTTTTTATGTAATTACCAAAACGACTGTTCTTAAAGACAGGATGAAGATATTAAACGAGAAATACTAGGAACGCAATTCTGTATTAATCTGATTAACAAACTTACGAATTTAACTGTTTTTGGTGCGGTTTCTTAGAGTAAAAAGATAAGATGCTACAAACTCAAGATGTACTCTCCAGAAAAAAAATCTGACATGGCCTATTAAAATAGAATCGAGTGAATAATAATATAATTCCTTATTGTGCAATTTATTTATATTTAATTTTTTTAGAAAGAGAAACAAGGGTTCGACTTCCATATGCGACAGAATTTTTGTCTTCGTATTTCCTTGTATTAAGTTATTAATTTTTTTGTTTAATTTAATTTTTGTTTTTGTTTATCTAACCAATCTACTCGGAGTAAGATCCAATTTTCAGATGTTCCAAATATAGGCGACCAAATTTGAAAGACATTCAATTTGTTCTAAAACATTTTTTTTTAAATTTTAGTACGCATTTTAGTACGTATTTACATTGTGGCTGCCTACTTTTGGAACATCCTACTTGACGAAATAAATAGGAGGAAACAATTGAAAGAAAAAAGTCAATTATCAATAAATGAATCACGATAATCTAAGCGAAACTTATATTTATATTACAATTACGAAAAAGAGAAAATATTTTACGCCCGTCGGTAAACTTCCTAATTTATTGATTCAATCTATTTTGCTCGTTTAAATAGCAAACATTAGAGAACAAGAAAACGTACTTCAAAAACATTTTCGCGAAATAAAACTCTTATAAGAAAATTTATGGTCAAAAAAGCAATAACACTAACCTGTTGGTTTAACTCCTCTCCTTCTAGCTGGCTCCCCAAGTTTTGATACAAAACACCAAATTCTATACTTGCTTTGACGTAGTTGTCTTGTGAAAAGTCAGACACCGGTGACAGCTGAGGCTTGTTATCTATCCCCAACACTTGAACACCGTCAAACGCTTCCATTCTGGCAATACTTAACACTCTCAGGCGAGACAGGTAAATGCTAATTGTTTCATGAAGTACCCCAAAATATATAGACTTTCTTCAGTTGTTTTGGTACCACCCTCTCTGCAGGGATTATCTCCTCCTGCTTCTGTGTGAGATATATTGACCAATTGCAATTCACTACCCTTCAGTAACGTGAGTCGTAACTTAACTTAACTTAACTTAAGCCGCTGGCATATGTAATTAGCGATTTCAATAGAAATTTGTTGTCAACCGGTATTTGTCCTTGAGCTATTCGAAGAAATTATTATCAGATGTGTGTCTTACGTTAACTTCAACGTGTTTTCACAGCAACACGTCCCTTATAAAACTTACATGAAGGTGGGATTACCCATTTCATCAAATTTTGCTGCTTTCAATACAAATTATTTTACTTACTTACTTGTTTTCATTTAAAAATTACATTTTCAATTAATAAAAACAGTCATTTACATCACTTACATAAAATGTTTATGAACAATTTATTTTGCTCTGAATAGCAATTTTATAATCATAAAAAAATATAAAGTATACTATAACTATTTTTGTTCGGATACTTGAAAAAATTGTGTAGTAAGTCGACGTTTCGCTGTGTGTTTTCTTGCTTAGTTTACCTTGATGTCTTGTTGTTTAGTTATTACTCTTGACAATCTATTTAGTTTCGTTTATTTTCTCTAGTTTTCCTCGTACTTGTTTATCTATAATTTTCCTGAAGAAGCTGTCAAATACACAGCGGAACGATGATTTACTGCTCAAGTGTTCGTACAAAAATAATTATAATGATTTTAATCGGACAAGATAGTGCTTCAATTAATAAAATTTAAAAAAAAAAAACGAAAGATACTTGACATTAATTTACTTATATGTTTGAAAAATACGGTAGGAATCTATTTATTGAAAGTAAAGGGTTTATTTAAAAAAAGAAGTGTTTTCACATCACAAAAGTTTCAAGCACAACTGTACAATGAAAAGCAAGGATTAGTAATTATGAGATCTAAAACACCATGAACTCAACCTCGTTTAAAATAAATATATTTCTTTAATTTTTCATCGATCATTAGCAGGTAAATTGCTAAATAAAAATACCTTCATTTACTTTTACGTGCACATGATTTGATGATATTATTTATCAATCATTTAAACCTTTAACGTCTCTTTTTATAGTTGCCGCTTGTACAAGAGCAAGCGAAAAAAATAGGAAAGACAATTTAATACTCTTTATACAGGTGTCCCGGTGGGAAAGATCAATATTTCGTGGGGGATAGAATGAGTAAGATAAAAAAAATTCCGGACATATGATGGTTAATGGCGTATACGTTATCAAAGCCGAACATAGGAATTTAAGATGCTATCAAATGTTTTTGCTAATAATTGCTGCTCTCCAATTTAACTTACATGCAGGAAAAAAAAACTTATTGCCAATCAAATGATACTAACAACAACACTAACGATGCGATTTGTATTTTGAAATGCAAATAGCATTGTTGGTATTTTTAATTTTAAAATAAAGTTTGATAGCTTTTAAATGTACTATGGCTTGCAAAAAAAAAACGCGTACACCTGTTTTTCGTTGTATTAAGTTGGTCTTGAGATTTAATTTGTCAGTGTGAAACAATTAAAATTCAGACTGACAGAAAACGAGTAACTTAGAAGACGAATACTGATTTACAGCAGTAACGAATGATTACAGCTAAAAGAAAAATACTAAGATGCACAAATAATATGCGGGAAGAGTAAAAATTTGCAAATGGAAAAGATGGTTGGAGATAAATGTACAAAAATGTCGATTTACGGTTCGGATAATGCCCTTCTGAATTAAGAAAAAATCAAATAAAACACTGATAATTACTTTGTTAATATCACCTTTATTTGTCACACAGTGACTGCAGTTTCTACATTTCAATGTCATTTTCAAACTGACTTTTTAAACCGAAACTTAGTCTGTATATATACACAGGCAGAAAACTAAGTTCTAATACTAAGAACACCACCTAGAAGCATCTGGAGGGATTTTTTAATTACAGGCTTCGAAGAAGGATGAACACATTAGGTCAGTTTGGTCGTTCAATAATATTTTCGGAATTATTCGCCGCGTTACGAATTTCTAAAGACTGTAATAAGTTTAATTTAATGCTTTTTTCGGCGTAATGTAAAATTTGTGTATTGTCTGAAGTGAAGGTATTTTTTTTCTGCGATTAAATGGTTGGCAAAATTTGAATCAGTTTTTTGTAGCTTAAAAGATCGAATGTGTTCTTGAATGCCTGTGGCAACATTTCTCCCAGTCTGACCTATGTAAACACCTTTACAATCATTACATTGTAGTTTATATACACCAGATTTTTTAAATTTGTCTATTTTATCTTTATTGTTAAAAATTAAATTTGAGATTTTATTATAGGGTTTACATGCAACAATTATATCTTGAATTTTGTTGATTATTTTACCTATTTTTTCGGATATTTTACCAAAATATGTGAGTGAAACGAACTGTTTGTTGTTACTAGAATTTACCTTGGGATATATAGAGTTCAATGTTTGTTTTTGTAGCTTATTTTTAAGAATTTTGAATTTTGAATTTTAAGTTGATTCAAATGCCCTTGTAACAGGAGTCACTGAGGATGTAAACAAAAAAAGGAATGACTAAGTGAGAAGTGTAAAAGAAGGGATGCACACAGAGCATCAACTCTTCAGCTAAGAGAACTAACCCCAAAAAAGATGTGTTGGAATATAAAATATGTTTAAGGATGACTCCAGTGAAATTTGAAGAACTTCTGAACATGGTGAATGACAAAATCGAACAAGACTCACTCGCCTACCTACTCCACTCTACAAAACCAAGAAGTCGAGATCCGAGCGAGCGTTCCATGGGTGGAGTGCGTAGGCGGGTGGATATTTTGACGGTGGTGATTGTAGTAGAGTTACTTTGCCATATATTGCTAGTTACTCTACTCTACTATCCACTAGCACTCTACTCGATATTCTCTTCCAATGTTCGATTTTACGAATAGTTATTCTACTCTATCAAGTATGGTCGCGAGCAATAAATTTTGATCGTTAGTGTCAAATAAAACGTCAGTTTCATTTCCGTAAATCAGAAATTTTCATATAAATTTTTTGTAATTTGTCAAGAAAATGATCGAAAATAAGTTAAATTTTCTAAAAAATTATTCCTTGTATTCCAAATTAAGACGTCAATCCCTTTACTTTTAATCAAATACGAGTCAAGTAGTCAGTGACGACCAAAATTTATCCTGTATGCGTTAAATGGTGCAGGTGATGAATGAAGGAGTTTATTAATAGTATTAGATTTTTATTTCTTTTTTTAAATTCTATTACTTCAAAAGAAATGTGCATTCACGCAGCCAAAAAAAAATATTGGTACGTCAAAAAAATTTGTATATTCTAGCTTTTCAAAATGTTATAGGAGGTGTTATATTATTAATTACAAGAAAGTTATCCTAACAACTATAAATTACAACATATTGCTAAGTTATTTCTCTAGTTATTACAAAAAAAACAATTTTTGTATTCAATAATGCATTATTTTTAACATGAAACTCTTTTTGTAGGTTAGGCCTTTTGATGGCTTACAGAAATTGTAAGTTCAGTGCAAATAAATATTATAACATATTACTAAGTTATTTCTCTAGTTATTACAAAAAAACAATTTTTATATTCAATAACGCATTATTTTTAACATGAAACCCTTTTTATAGGTTTAGGCCTTCTGTTTGCTTACAGAAATTGTAAATTCAGTGCAACTAACTATTATTAAGTAAGTGAAATGATACGATTTATTGAACAAGGTCTTTATTTGCCACCAATAATTTATTCTGATTTGGTAGTATGGTTGGATCTCAGCGTGTGATTATAAATGAATGACGGTCATGTTCCATGATTGAGGTTAATTGGTTTCTCAAATGCTTTTAAGGGACAGATTTTCAATGATAAGTTAACTTTAACCTTCAGTGTATTGCCTTCCTACCTCTATTACCATGAAAATAAACAGAAAATTAAGGTTAACTGGAGATCTAAAAACTGTGCCTAACATTCAAAAGTATTCCAAGTTAAATAGATTGTTATTAAAATTTAAATATAGGGTTACAATGTTTACATTGTTCCCGTGAATTTTTGGCAATATAAAATGGTTTTAAATTAATATATTACGTACTTTACCTTTTCTTTTATTTTAATAACGTATTAATTTAGTTGCAAGTCAGTTTAAATAACGGTCAATACACGTTTATGTTACATTTTTCTAGTGACTGATGACGGGGATGTGCTCGTACTTTTACTGAAACTATCCTGAATAGTAGTCGCCATTTATATCTTCTTATTTAAAAAAAAAATAGAACGCTTGGTCACAACAAATAAGATTTCTGTATTATCAATGCTAGCATAGTTTATGAATTCACGTTTTCTACATGCTTGATACTAAATAATCCAGACCTTACAGTCTTGTGTTTGTTTTCTTTCATCTGAGGTCAACCCAGGAACTTCGGAACAGTTGTCACAGTAGGACCGTTGGACCCTTTAAGACTTTCAGCTTTGGAGGTGTATTCGTACGACAACAATTCTTCCACGGTACTGCACATCGTTTTAGATTTTTCATTCATTGATTCCTCGTGATATTTTCCATATTATGTTGATTCTCCTAGAAGTCTTTTTTATTTAATGAAGAATATATAAATGTGTTACATCAATTCTCAACTGAACAAATTAATAAACAGAGAAAAACTTTAACAAATTGAAGTCCTTAGTTAAACTAAAAAGCAATAACAAAATCGAAATCCACGTGATAATTTTAAATATTTATAAGTATATACATACGAATAAAATAAACGTATACCTAATTTATGTGGGTTTTATTAAAAAAAAAATGGAAATATAATATATAATGTAAGATTAAAAGAACTAGATCAGCTATAGATGATATTCTTGGTCCTGGTGTCCCAATTGCAGACAAAGCACTCTGATTTTAATTCTACCTTAATAAAGGAACAGTTTGCAGCAATTTTTTCTCCTTGTGACATTGTCTTTGGATGACTTGAAGCGCGTATTACATTCAGAATGAATTAATGACATTTTTTTTCAGATGAAAAAACTAAGTTTACTTTTAAGTAAAAGCCAAAATTAAAATTTAATTTTGGACAGAACAAAATTCTTTAAAATAACGTTTAAAACAGTGCACAAAATAAAAGTGGTTAAATTTTTCCTAAATATTTAATTTACTTGCAGAATTCAGTCTCATACAATGTATTTTTGTTTAAATCTATAAAATAGTGAACGTTTGTATAAGGAATATTGTGTTGTAAGATAATACTGCTTTTTTATAGGAGTGCTATTTACCGTAAAATTATTTTGGAGAAATATAAATACATTTTGCATAATTACTTGATGAAGTGTTTTTTTTTTCCGAAAAGCACTGAAAACAATTTTATTTTGATCAGTTCTTCAAATACTATTCAAATCTGTAAAAGAATATGAGTATTCTACTTACAAACATAAATTTGGTGTGTAAGTAATAGAGAAACTGTTTAACTAAAAATAATTTTTTATTGTGCAGGAATACGGAACTGCAGATTTTTTGTTAATAAACTGCTATTCTAGTGTTTTAAGACATCGGATATAGCTTATTACAAACAGGGAATCAGTAAAGGATGTTTCAACTAATGTTTCTAAATGCGAAAAGTATCCACGAACATGTTTTGAAGAATTAGTTAATGTAATGACAGAACAGCAGAGATTTGAAATTTTATCTGGTCTGCCCGTGTGCTGCATTTGGAACTTTTCGCTCACAGAATTGGAGTACCTGTTTTACACACAAGATGGGCAAGTAGCAAAAGGACAAGCAAAGTACCTATCGACAAGTGTAACAAAAGTGCTTTGATTTAGAAACAATTAAATATGGTGATTTATTGCGGAATGATATCACTTAGATAGAAGGTATCTTTACATGTACTTACTATATCATATCTGCTTCAAGAAAGTCACTAGGACAGTTTAATATTTAATAATTCGACTCTTGTTCATAGAAAATGTCTAGAGATCTTGAATTTCTTTTATTGTGGTTTTCACTAATTAGAAATAGACACCTTAAAGGACGTTGCTTCCTTAATATTAAAACTTTCGTTTATATCAAAAACAATTCGCTGATCCTATTAACAGATAAAGGGTAAGAGATATGGACAAGAGTGTCCATTAAAAATTATTTTTGTACAAATGAAGGAACGACTTTAAAATATGGGAGATTTATGATAATACTATACCTCTCCAAACGCTTTTCCAAAAAAGAAATATTCACCAGTTTCTAGACTTTGAATTTATTTTACTGCGGCGTTCAGTAAACAGAAATGAGCACGTTAACAGATGTTGCATCCCTAATACCAAATATTTCATTTGCATCAAAAACAATTCGCTGATCGGATTAACAGGACTCCAGCGTGGCGAACCTGTAAACATGTTTTGACAAAGGAAATCTAATCTCAAAAGGATTATTTCAGTATTACCTTCAGGTAAGTAGTTAAAGTTTTCACTAAATACCTAAATATATTTATGTTTTTGTAATTTTTGAAATTATCTGCAGTTGAAACTTAAGAAGAAGAAGAACAGAAGATTAACAAAAAAAAAAAAATAGATAATTTAAACTTGATAATTAAAAAGAAACTATTTTGAGCACATCAAGAACATTCAGTTAGTCAACAATTCTAATGATGCGTATGACACTAGAATGTTATTTAATTGAGATGACAACAGTGATGATGGTGTGATGTTACAAGCTCTTTGTAAAACTATTAAATAATAATATACAATTTTATTAAAGACATCAACAAATTAAATTTATATATGTTAGAGGCAATGTAGGTACGTGAGAAAATATAAAGATTCGTTATTAGATATCGTTACTTTATACAACAAATTAATAGATTTTGTAAATGTAAATTAGTCTAAATGAAAAAAAAAACACTTTCTTAATCCCTTATTCTTTCACCGGTTGCTAGAAAAGATCGATCAACTTTAACTTTCTATCATCCCTTCAGATTATAATTGCGAAGTTTTGTGAAAATATTGTAATTGCTGATGATGTGCTGTACGCATGGTATACAAAATTTCCATTTAGTTTTTAATAAATGTAATTTTGCGAAAAGGCTTTTCTTGTTTAATTATATTTCATCTCCGATGATAACATCCAGGATGTGTTATTAAAAGAAAACATGTAACAAAGACATCTCGAAATCTTTACATTTAATTGTTTTTTTTTTACTAAGTACATGTCACAATACACTATAACAGAGAAGCCATTGATAGTCCGAATTCCTCAATTGAGTAAATACAGTTGTCTATTAGAATTTTTTTTTAATTTTAATTCAAATGACGCACAAGTATTAGCAAGCTTAAGATGCGGAGGAAGCATATTAAATAATTTCGGACCAATGATGGACGGATTTTTGATACCGATATTTGTGTGCTGTAAGGGGACTCTAAAGTTATTTCGTCGTCGCGTATCATATCTATGAAAGTCTAAGTTTTTCGAAAAAGTTTTTTGGTTGTTGTATATATAAATCTGTAATTCAAGTATGTAGATAGAAGTAGCTGGCAATATTCTGAAAGAAGTAAAATATGGTCTGCAGGACTCGACTGATTTAATACTGGCTATGCAGCGAATAATCCGTTTTTGTGCTAGGAAAACATCCTTGGCTGCTACAGAATTACCCCAGAAACGTATTCCATAGTCTAGAGTGAACCTCAGCGAAATAAAACGATAGTATGCATTGATTACTCAAGATATATTTAAGATTTCTAGTCTGGAAACATATAGAATTTAGTTTTTTAACAAGATTTGCGCAATGAATTTTCCAGTTGAGATTTTCATCTATATGAATACCAAGAAATTTTACAAATGATTCTTGTTTTAGATGCCTGCCATTTAAGCAGAGATCAATTTTTAAATTTAAGTTATAAGATGATCGAAAAATTACAAAATTATCATAAATATATATCATAAAGTTCCAGTTTAGAGATCAGCAAAGCATAGTTCACACAGTCAAAAGCACGACTGAGGTCACAGAAGAGCCCAACTGCTTTTTCTCCGTTATTTAAACTAGAGATTACTTGGTCAATAAAAGAATGTATTGCAGTCATAGTAGAATAGCCCTTTCTGAAACCATGTTGTTTATTAGTAATTATGTTGTGTTTTTTAAAATAATCTACAAGTCTTTCAAGCATTGCATATTCAAATATTTTAGATTTAATGATATTGGACGATAATTTTGTACGTCATGAACAGAGTCTTTTTTGTGGATCGGCAGTACCGCGGCGGTTTTTAAGCTTTTTGGAAATGCGCCTTTTGCAAAAGATAAATTCACTAATTCAGTAATAGGAGTTATAACTGAAGTATAAGTTTTACGCAGCAAAGAACAAGGAATATCGTCGGGCCCGGATGAGGAACTGTTTTTTAAGTTTTTAAAGATATTTATTACCTCATACTCTGTGAAGGGAAAAAGGAACAAGTTGGAATTTGTAATAGAATTCAACGTCTGTGCACAGCTAGGTGCTGTAATGTTTTGAAGAGTATCGTACGGTGCATTTTGGAAAAGTCATTAAATGTGTCTGCAATAGTTAAGGGATTGTCTGTTAAGGAGTTGTTTATTTCAAGAGATATGTTACTATTTAAGGTTTTTCTTTTATTCGTTAATTCTGATATAACTGTCCAGGCAGCCCGACTTTTGCTATTTGTTAGGATTGCGAGTAAATACCAATATACGATACACTTGTATAAGAACTTTCTTTAATTAAAACTTTTTATCAGACAGCAGACAACTGACGGTGTAATACATAGAAACTCTTACATGGCATACTATCTAAACCTATATCGTAAATCATGAATCGTAGTTACGCATAAATACGTTATGCGTTAACACCTCCCCGCGATCTATGATTTTCTTGAATTTCTGTCGACATGATTCAATCCGCACATCTTAACACATTTCAAATGTGTTGTCTTTGGAAGACCTTTCGTTAACATGTCGGCTGGCATATCACTTGATGAAACGTGATCAATTTTGAGTAGATTCTTACTCAGAGCTTCTCTCACAAAATGGTGACGCATATCGATATGCTTACTTCGCGAATGATATGTTGCATTTTGTGCTAATTTTAACGCTCCCATATTGTCGTTGAATACAGTTACTTCTGATAACTTCGAAAAACCTAATTGTTCTAAAAATCTTCGCAAATAAATTGATTCTTTAGTACATTCGGTCAAACCCATATACTCAGCTTCGGTCGTAGATAATGCTACTGTTGGCTGTTTTCTAGAATCCCAAGATATGGGACTTCCGGATAATTTAAATATAAAACCGGTGTATGACCGCCTATCCTCAGCACAACCACCCCAGTCTGCATCCACGAAACCTTCAATTGATTTAGAGTCCTTACGATAGACCAGTCCTAAATCCTTCGTACCTTTCAAGTATCGTATTACTCGTTTAGCCGCAATCCAATGTTCTCTGCCAAAACAGTTGTTAAACTGTCCCAGATAGCTAGCAGCAAAACTTATGTCTGGACGCGTTGTAACAGCTAAGTATGTTAATGCACCAACCAGTTCTCGATATGGTAATTTAGATTCTTCCTCATCCAAGTGTTTCATATTTCTGGATAACTTTACACATGGATCTATTGGTGTTCCAACTGAGTTACAGTCATGCATTCCAAAACGCTTTAATATGTCGTCAATGTAGCCTCGTTGATTCATGGTTACTTCTCCTTGTTTCACCTTGATCTCGATGTTCAGACAATAAGAAACTTCACCGAGGTCCTTAACTTCGAAATTTCTGGACATTTCCTCACGAAGCTTATTGACAATTCTGAAATCACGAGAACTGATTAAAATGTCATCAACATATACGGCTATCATAGTGATATCCTCCCCTTGACCGATGTAATATACACAAGAATCATTTGTAGGAGTTGCTCCGAACTTCTTCAGTACGCCGTCTAACTTCTCGTACCAATTTCGTCCGGCTTGACGAAGACCATAGAGTGACTTTTTAAGTAGGCACACCTTGTCTCCAAACTTCAAGTCTTGTAACATTTTCTCTGCCTTTTTTACTAAATTTTCATCATCAGCTTCTTCTTCGTCGATGATTTTCTTTAATATTTGCGACAATTGTTTAGGGGGTTTCATCAAAATTTCTTCTTTTAAATTTCCATTTAAATATGCCGTCGTAATGTCAAATTGATACATTTTCATTTCAAATCGAGCAGCTAATGATGCCATTAGTCGTATTGATCCCAAGCGAGCCACAGGTGCAAAAGTCTCGTTGAAATGTACTCCAGGCCGTTGACTAAAGCCTTGACCAACTAAGCGAGCTTTCCTTCTGTGAAGAGATCCATCGGAGTTGTATTTATTTCGTAAAATGATACGACTCCCGATGACAGCTTTTTCCTTGGGTCGGTCGACAATTTTCCAGGTATCATTTCGTAAAATCGATTTTATCTCTGATGTCATAGCTTCGTACCATTCTTCAGCTTCCGGGCTTGTAAGAGCCTGTTTCATAGGTACTTCAGAGATCAGTGCGTCTAATTCTACTTCAGCAATTTCAGCATTATCTGAAACAATTTCTGAATCATTAGTAACGCAATTGTAAATTTTTCTTGGTCGGCCTCTTTGTCCATTTCTTAATATTCTAGGACGACCTCGTCCTCTGACGACAGCTTGTACCGGTTCCGGTTCCACATCTCGTTCTTCACCTTCTTGAACTTCTGCAGGAGGAATTGATGTTTCTTCAAATAAATTCAGATCAATAAATTCCTTCTGAGAATTCTTCTGAAGTTCTTGTTTCTCGATGCTGTTTTCAGAAAAACGTACATCGCGTGAAACGACGACTTTATTTTCTCCGGGTAACCAAATTCTGAAACCCTTGCATTCATCAGAATAACCAATAAAATTACCTTCTTTACAACGTTGATCCCATTTGCCTCGAGTTGGATCTCGATTCAAAATGTATATTTTGCAGCCGAATACCTTGAAATGCCTCACATCAGGCACCTTGCCGGTCCAGAGTTCATACGGAGTCAATCCACCCAGGCTGCTTGATGGACATCTGTTTCGGATATAATTTGCCGTGTTAACAGCTTCAGCCCAAAACTTCTGTGGCAAACCAGTTTGCAACAGTAAGCATCTTGCTGTATCCAGGAGTGTTCGGTTGCGTCGCTCTGCAATTCCATTTTGTTCAGGATTGTAGGGTATTGTGAGTCGTCTGGTAATGCCTTTACTCCTTAGGAAATCATTAAACTCTTTGCTTGTAAATTCTGAACCATTATCAGACTGAAAACATTTGATACTTATTCCTTTTTGATTTTCGACTTCTGCAATAAATTGCTTTGTCATTTGTAGTGCTTCACTCTTGAACTTCAAGAAACGCACCTCACACCAATCTTTTATTTTAGATTCTACATTTAAACCTGTAATGGTCCCTCGACGTTTAGCTTCGACGAGATCTCTTGCATTCAAGTGACCAAGTCTACGATGCCAAATTTCAAAATTTGAAGAATTTTCTTCTGTCGAAAATGCGTAACTCGATTTATTGGTATTACTTTGTTCAGATTCACGTACATAATACAGACCACCGATTCTGTCTGCCATTAATTTGACATTTCCGTTGCTATCCACAATTTTAGCGTCTGTCTTTGTGAATATAACGTCAAAATTTTTATCTGTTATTTTACTTACAGACATTAAATTCATACGGAGATCTGGGACATGCAAAGTTTCTTTCAAAATAACAACTGTATTCTCCCCGTTTAAATCAGTTACGATTTTCACACTTCCTTCAGCGGTGGTTTCCGTTGAAGCATCGTTCGCCAAATTCAGTTTTCCCCTTTTTGAACTGTCTATTTTACAAAACGAATCCAATGTACTACATAAGTGACTAGTAGCTCCACTGTCCAAACACCATGTTCGAACTGATTTTCTTGCTGCCACTTGCAAAGCATCTGCACATAATGATACAGCTGAATGTTTAACACTTGCCTTCTTTGGACAATTCACAGCTTTGTGACCTGGTTCGTTACATTTATAACAACGAAACTTGAAAATCTTCTTGCTCTCCGTTGACTGACTATTTTTCTGATCTGTCATGTTCTTGCCATGTCGATTCTTATTTTTATTTACGTACATCGCTTTGGCACCTACACCTTGAGATTCATTTCTTCGTGCGTCGTTTTCTTCTATAATTTTTACACGTAAAACATCGGGCGAGGGCAATTCATCACGAGCTTCGATGGCGCATCTAAAGTTGTCAAAATTTGACGGCAAACTGTATAAAAGCATTGTCGCCAGAACATCAGGATGTATGTCCACCTGCATATCTTGTAACTTATCAACTGCGTCAAAAAATGTATTTACATGTTCACGAATATCGCTGCCTTCTTCCATTCGATGGAGCATCAACTGTTTCAGTAATGTAGCTTTTCTTGCAGGTCCACGTGAATGATAAATTCCCTCTAGCTTTAGCCAAACTTGACGCGATGTAAGACAACCCTTAATTTGCTTTAGTTCGGATCCACTGATGGCTAATATGATATCAGACTTTGCCTTAGCATCTGCTTTTTCCCAAGCTTTTCTTGCTTCTACCGATGTGATGTCACCTTCAATAAGTTCTGGTTTTGCAATTTCGCCTATCACGTACGGCCAAGCATCATTTTTGATGAGAAGAGCCTCCATATGTAGTTTCCAGGAGTCATAATTATCTTTGCCGAGACATTCAATTCTTGCAATGTTCATATTCATGTTTAGCACTGTGGTTGATCTGGGCCCGTAACCTGTTAGGATTGCGAGTAAATACCAAATACGATACACTTGTATAAGAACTTTCTTTAATTAAAACTTTTTATCAGACAGCAGATAACTGACGGTGTAATACATAGAAACTCTTACATGGCATACTATCTAAACCTATATCGTAAATCATGGATCGTAGTTACGCATAAATACGTTATGCGTTAACACTATTAGAAGTATTTATTTTATTTTCATAAAAAGTTCTTTTTGTTTCCTTTACTAATAATTGATGTTTTTGCTTAAATTTCACATAGACTTCTCTTAAATTAGGATATTTTTGTTGAAGTTCGTACCAGCCCCTGAGGGAGGCACTGGATATTTTAACTGTTTCCGTTACCCATGCTGTATTTTTAAATGAATCATCAGTTTTTACATACTTTTTAGGAAAATAAGTATTAAAAAAATGTAAAAAGGTGTCGTAGAAATAGTTAAACGCATCGTTGAAGTCAACGAATGTATTAAAATCAGGCCAGTCAACCTTTGAAAAAGCCTCTGTAAAGCGATTGATAGATCTGTCGTTAATTATACGCATCGACTTTGAATATTTCATAGTGCTTTTATTCATGATATATTTAGGAAGTTGACATACCACGTAACGATGATCAGATACAGAACAATGAAAAACATTATAGAACGGTATTGGTGTATTACAGAAAATGTTATCAAGTATTGCAGAATTACGTGTCGGCGTAAATACGTTCTCAGCGAGGCCATATGTATGAAATAATTGCTGTAAACGAACAGTATTTTCATTGTCAGGATTATTGAAGTGTATATTGAAATCCCCTAAGACTATGATATATGTTTTTTCGTGATACACGTGGTCTAATACATCAGACATATTTCGCAAAAAATTCAAGATATTACCGGACGGTGATCTATAACAAGTGATTATGATATATTTATCAGAGTTATTGAATTTTAATTCTATACCACATACCTCAATATCAAGTTCGATGCAAAATTGACTGAGGTCTAGATTTCTTGTTTTGAGTCCGATTTTTCATATTAGTAATGAACGGAACTGTATGTACTTTAATTACAACACCCTAAAACTGCCATATTATTGTATTGAACATTAAGAAAATTCATTTTAATTGTCTGTGGATATACACAGTGATATGGAGTATTTGTCCAATAGTTGCTATAGCTTATAATGTCGTTAATGAATGAGGGCCATTTTCTCAGTCATAGTTGAAATTTAATATTTCGTTTATTTCTGTAGGAACAACTATAATTGTAATTAAGGGAATAAATAATGGAAAATTTCTTTCGCATCTTTAACAATAACCTAGATAAATATCTGCAGTGACAGCTAAAATCGAACAGACTGTATATTAAGAATAAATTGTATATCAAAATACGTAGCGTGACCCAGTAATATGTAAAAATTTAACTCTTTAGTTAATAACAGCGATCTTTAAAAAGCTGCTTTCATTTACTGTGTATAATTTTCATTGAATTTCTAAGCAAATCTCTTAATAATTATACTGAAACGAGAAGTAGATCGACCATATCGGACTAATCCTTTTGCTACCGATTTTATAGTTCTCAGTAATACTAATTGTAAATTCCACTAATCTGGTTGCGACACGCAACTTTCTGTTTAGAAACGTCCATTTCTAAAATTTCTAAAATTTTTTATGTTAGTCTGATCTAGTACCATAGCATTCCAAGTATGACGTAAAAAATCGTTTTAAATCATCTTCTTGTTTGATTGCCGGTCACGTAAATACTAGCCTTACACTTTTACTGATAACATTTTAATGTGTGTAAAATAACTGTTTATATTTCATGGGTTTAGGGCCAAGAGTCACTATCTGACAACAAACATGCCTAGATACAAAATTGGTACCAACTTTTTAAACTTTTAAAATAATTTTTTAAAAATCTTAAAACTGTGAATAGATTTCAATGAATTAGATGAGTGATTAACCGTTTTTACTGACTTTCAATGGTGCTAAATTTATTAATCAATTACGGAAATTCTGTTGTTGTTATCAACATCAAATACAGTAATTTTCTGTACCTTTGCAATATGTTCAGGAATTTTGTATTACAATATCTTCGTCATTGTTTAGTTTTTATACGATTACTAGATTTAATAGAAATAAGAAACTATCTAAACTATCTTGATTGCTACCTTCTTCTTGACGATGAAAACATTTGAAATAATTTGCCCCTGCTTACTAGAAATGGTGAACTTTTAATTGGCAATTAATATCACAGGTCATAGTTTAAGAGAGATGATATACAGTTTGTAATTTTAAAGGAGAATAAAGGCGGAAAACAGTACAGGAACGCAAAAGTGATGGAGGAAGTCTTACTACGTTCTAACTCCTTGCGGAGACATAGCATTTTCGCTACCCAAAATCTAATGCTATCTTTTACACAATGTTAGTTTTCAATTAGCTGCACTTGTTCTCATTGAATTTCTATGATCTCAGCTTTGATCAATAAGCGGTATGTAGCACCGCCGTCAGAATTTAGAATTTGTATAAAATGCCCGAGAGTACTCATGAAAATGTCGTACTCAAAAGGAAGATAAAATAGGTTGTTTTACAGCAACAATAAATTAGCCTTCATTAGAAAATGAATTGTAGAAGACAATACGCAACGAACCAGTTGTTAAATACATAATTAAACAAAAATTAGCTTTCATCATTACACTAAAAATTTCTTTGTTTATATTATCACAAGTGTATATAAATGATTAATTGTTTAATTGAATCTTCAATACCAAGTAGACGAGTCTTGGTTTACGTTTCTTGATTAGGTTTGTGTAGAAGATTCACTCGGTTTTGAATATTACTGCTTTTAGCAGGTTATTTTATTTAATGATTCTATGTTATTTACTTATGGCACTAATAAATAATCTAATAGAGAGAAGAATTATTTAAAAAATGAATGACGATGAAAGAAATTTAGGAACATTTTAGAAAGCACTTGACTTGCTCAGAAGTAAGTTTTTATTTAAATCTCTTCGTAATCCCAATATATACTACTTGCTAAATTACTTTTCGCTCATTAATGACGAAGAAGAGAAAGTACGGAAATCAACGTTTGCCTTGTTGGCTTGCATATTTCTCATGTAGCTCATAATCTTCCGCGAGTAGAACCACATTGTGATGACATTATCGATAGACACCGTACACGTATTTAGTTCTCCTTATTGTTAATACCGACGTACAGGATGAAGATTATCTTTCTTAGCTTGACTTCTGAAATCTTCGTGCACAGAGATTGTCAAGTTAATAGAGCAGTATCAGTAAGAATTTTCAGAAAATTGCAATAAGAATTTATAATCTTGTCGTTAACGTTCTTATACGTATGATGTGAGTTCAAGAATTTTCTTGAGTAGTATCAAGAAATCGATAATCTAAAATCGCAGCTTATCTAAAAGTTTTTCAGAAAAATTTATTAGTTCTGACTTATTATACTCACAAACCAACAATTTCTAAAGGGACTTACCTACTTAATTATGATTTGGTAAGTTTTTAAATTAAATAGGGTAATGAGTCCCGGATCAAAAAGTATCAAGATGATGAAAATGTTGTGATTGTGTAGATGTTAATTTAAATATGTTCAAATATTGTCTTCCCTAGTTATTTTGCAGCATAATTTCATTTAGGTTTTTTAAAGCACTAAAGCTGAAACTGTCTGTGCAGTTTGAAAATTTTTTATTTGCTCAGTTTTAAGATATTTAAAAAAGATTCAGTATCGGAATTTTATTTATACTAAACTATTAGCACGGTCTTGATCAGTGAATGTTAAAATAAATTACTGGAAAAGCGTTTTCTATCAATCTTTTTCAAAAACAACTACATTTATTAATCATTTATCCACAATCATTGCTCTTGGCCTAGTTTGGTATAAATTTATTTTAGTTATTGAATCTTTTCTTTAAGTATCTTAAAAATGAACAAACATATTCATCTCAGAGAGTACTTTAAAAAACTTGAATGGAATTTTGCTGTAAAATAATTATTGCAACCAATATTCGAGCACCTTTGAATTAACATGGGATATCCTATGTTGCGTTCATCAATGCGACACCCTGTACCAGAAAATTAACTGTCGATAATTTAATGTAGCTTCAGTTTATGTACCAAGTATCATTTTACTAGTACTAATTGAAAAATAGAGAATAATAATTTTATCAATTGTAGGCTCAGTTTAACGTTACCTACTCTTTTGTTGTGTGCCGTGCGTCGTTACTAGATATTGTAAATTGTATTCAATGATTTTTAAAAGACATTTTTTGGAGCAATTAATTTATAAAGTCCGGAATTTCTGACACGTGCCTGTTACCGTTGGTTATTGATTTTTCAACATATACTTTCTTCTAATGTCGAATACTGGTAATTAAATTAAAAAAAAAAACTATCGAAATGATATAATTAATACAATCTCCGAAAAAAAAACATTAAAATTACTTTTGTACTTGTTGAAACAAGACTATCCCTTCAAAAGAACAGTGGGCAAAATGTTGTTTTACCATCCTCGAATTACTTACTGGCTTAGAAGAAATTGATTCTCAACATGACTATACTATACAGGGTGTCCACCGAGTGCCGCAGTCTTCTCTACCGTCTAAAGTATACAAGATAGAAAAGAAGTTCAAACAAGCTAAGGTGTAACTCAGTTAGCTCTACTTTCAAAAATTATTTTTGGCTATACAGAGTATTTAGGAACTGAGAGCCATCCCAAAGTTATATTTTTTTTAATGGAACACCCAGTATATCTAAACTCTTGTGAAATACTACCTTAATGAGCTTTCATAAAACGCCAAACGTTTTTGTCCAAACTGTTTTTCTTTTCTATCTTGTATACTTTAGACGGTAGAGAAGACCGCGGCACTCGGTGCATAATAATAATACTGCAAACCCTGCATAATAATAATAATTATAAATATTATTTATTACATCTATTACCGGAAATAAGAATTTAACAGAAGATGACTCTGATGACAAAAGCCCAATTATCAATAAACAATCTTTCAAGTAGTCTTCAATTACAAGTCAAAACTGAAATAAATTATTTACTTTCAGTTATTGAAGAAGAAGACATTTATGTAAAACTTTTAGCATAGGTAAAAATGTACAAGACGAAATTAGAAATGGCAAAATCCAAATCTGAAATCCGATATACTAAAATTGTCGTCAGTATCTACTGTGGTCAACAATGACTGTCTAAAAGTGTTGTTCTGCCAATTTTTTTGACAAATAACAATCAGTTCTTACCTGAAATGCCATCCCGCAGACAACGATCAAATTAATCCATGAGATCATTTATACAGTTTTAAAATGACATAATTTAAGTAGTAATCGATCTGAGTTCTTGAATGGTCCTTACCTTCCATCTTAACCGCAAATTTAAGTATAAATGCTAAAGCGTGCACTTGTTTTTAGATGGGGCTACTAAAGACATCTTTTTATTGGTTGTTTCCTAACAGTTAAAAAATTATGTATAAACACCATCAAATAGTCGTATCATAAAATTAGAAAAATATTTAAACATTAAATAAACATTTATTTATTGAATTTCATGAGACATTATTACATACTTGTTAAAGCTGCCGATGTTGTATCGATCTGTCGAAAATCTCAGATACAGTAAGTGGGCAAAAATTTGGTGATGGCAAAAATTCCTTTGAGTGAAATAGCAATGACGATCATGCTAATCATATTATTACAACAAATGTTGTCTACTGAATTGTCAGTACGAAAACAATGTTGCGATTTGACCGATTTGTTTTAATGTTTCAGAAATAAAAAACGTTGTTTTAGGGAATGCGTTCCAGGTGCAACAAAATCCATCCACTGATACACCTGTTACTTGATACAGATTTACTGTTCAAGTTTGGAAACAATCTTTTCATTATGCCACACCCAGTACAAGATTATAATTGCTAAATTTCTATAGATAGTCCACATGCATTATAATTTTTAATGTATTATGTACGGGTTCTTCATTGAAACGGTCCGTTAAAATTTTTCAAGGAAGCAGTTTAAAAAATGTTGAAATTCAAGTATTCTTAACATACAATATTCTGCAGCGTAACTTTCGCAAATATTACTAAGTGGCTAGGGATGTAATCGATTTTTTAGGTACTGAAATCATAATGTGCTTTGCAATACAAAGCATCAATGTCTAGAAAAGCGAACGAAGGATGGCGCTATTTAAGCTATTCATCAAGCTATTCATTAGAAAATTATCGTTAGATATGTTTGTAAGATCTTTGATTTCTGTTCAGTCTCGCGCGGGATGACATTTTAGGTGACAAGCTGGTTGCTGTTCATCGTCATTCCGATGCAAGAGAACTTCACTTGTCACAAAAAAAAAAATTCAAATTGCATATATCGCCGAAATCCAATTCTGCTAGAAATCGCTTCAGATGTGTAGCTTCTTTGACGCTTTCTGAAAGAGAGAGACATTCAGCTACCGTTTTCGATAAGTTTCGATAGTTCTGTGTTTGTTGAAGTTTCAGGGTATCGGTTCTTCTTTGAAAATGTATTAGTAATAGATATGTAGGGTTGCCATACGTCCCGTATTTACGGGACAGTCGCCATATTTCACTATCCAGTCCCGTGTTACTAATAGTCCCGTTTTCTATCTAAACTTTGCGAGAAGAAATTCCCTAATGATAACTCAAAGGTTTGACAAAAGAAACAGGTTTTCAGTGGAGACATATTTTCCATCATTTATGATGAAGAAACTGCCCATAAACTATCTTATATTGTGCAGTTAGGTCAGAATGTCGTCTGCAACAAAACAGTTTGGTGGAAAAAGACACTAAGCGTCGGAGCTGGTTCTTTTTAATACCAACTGGCAACATTTTGCTTCCCTGGACTTCTTTTAATTCTCACCGATTCAATTTTAAAATGATTTGTCTTGCACCTAATTTTATAATTATATGAATGAAGAAAATGATATAATTTTATTAAGAAAGTAAAATCAGCTTTAAAATATGATTGGACTAAAATGGATTAGCCTTGCATCTTTTCTATTATTTTACATGGTCATTTTATTAGACTGCTTACCTACCCACTTTTTTCTTATTTAGCACTTAAGCATCCCGTATTTATGCTTGACAATTCCTTAATCTAAATCTACGTTTCTTTTCACGGATAAGTGGATCCGTAAGTTAGTCTCAAGTTTGTGGAACTTTTCGGTTAACTTTAGTAATCTTCCTTCCAGTGAGTCGAGTTGGTAAAAGCCCCCAATTAATCCCAAAATTAACACAAAAAGAAATAAATAATGTGCAGGCAAAGTGGTATTTCTTTTGAATTTAAGAGTGTATATTTCAATTATACTTCATTTTGCTATAAAAGTATATTATTTTACTTGTTCTCTTTTTTCGTGAAGCTTAAATTTGATATATTTTTGCTTCCTGAATCGAATACCAAAAGAACTGGCGATCCTTCTGAGATACTCTATTGACCTAAGAATTCTGTATGTAGAGTAGCGTATTTCTTTAAAAATCACTGTGATGGCAATTGAATGGACTGTATATTATATTAGTTTTTCAATAAATTATTGAGCAAAAGAATTTTAAAATTGACATGTTCGAAACAATTTTTATTATTATTTATAAATTCATAGCATTCTATGAAAATACATTGCTTTGTATGTATTCATACAATGCACTCAATTACATCGTAACACCCACTAACAAACGGATAATATTTGGAATTAGTTTTCAATAACTTCAAATAATCCTGAATATATTCCAAAGTTAGATAACTCATCGTAAAACTACTATTTAAAGTTCATTGCTATAATTGGTTATCACGTTATTAAACAAACCAAAGATTGATTTCTTTTTTTTTTTTCATTTTCGCTGTCACATAGGAAATAGGCTTGTTTATTTAATTAAAATAACGTGAACTTTTTTTTTGCATCACTCACCATTAGTATAAAAACCGTATGCTTGAGTTATTAGTCTATGAGATGTCATCGATCGAGCAAGTTGAACCCTCTATCGAATATGGAAAAATCAAGTCCTGACTAACAATGAACAAGGAGAATCTCCTCAAAAGATTTTGGAGGAGATGTCGTTTACGGGCACTCTTGTTCTGGAGAAACGTGATTTACAAGCGGCATAGTTTCATAGGAGAATTACTTGAAGACGACCCAAGGCTTTGGCGACCCGTCGTGGTAACCACATCAAACTGCTGTTTGCTTTTTGCTCAGATCTCATCGAAAAAGTCGAAAAGCTGGTATTGGAAGATGCGACTCTAAAGAAGAAAGAGCTTGCAGACTTGGTTGGAATCTCCAATATAACTGCTTTGAAGGTTCTCCACCACCATCTCTGTCAGCACAAGATGGGGGTAGAGAATGCTCATGTTCCCCCTTAGGGTAGTAACGTGTCTTAAACTGCTACCAGGGTATGAGTTCTTGCGTCGGATATTAGATACACACATTTAAATCTTAAAAATAATTTAATAAAAACATTTAACAAAAATAAACGAAAACGAAAACTAGAATTTAAGTGAATTAATAAAAACAAATTTGAAAATACTTACATTTTTCCACAATTTAGATGGAGCACTGTTACCACTCACCCACCTGGCGCTCTGCCGCGAACCAATTGTCCACGTTTTTGTAATTCGGAAATTGCTAACGCACTATTCCCCCCCCCCTTACTTTTAATTAAGTGGAGCTAATTTGGAATGGTAACATTGCTCCCCTCTAAAAAAAATAATTGTTTATTAACATTTTTTTTTCTAACATTGAGAAAATTTATTCTGATTGTCAATAAGAATGGTTGTAATAGGCTTACTCCAACCTGAGTGACTGACTACTATCATATGAAATGGCTATTTATCCTCCCTCTTGGCTATTTTTCTTTCACTCTTCAATTGTTTAGAATAACGACGGCTCCAGCGGTTCCAGAGATTTTCTTTTTCTTCACTGTTTCCCGTTTGAGGTTTGGATATTTGGCTGTACCAAAATGGAGACGGATAAACAAAATAAGGATGGACTATCTCAGTTACTTAGAAGTGTCTTGTAATTCTTCGGATTTCCATCTTGTTATAAAACGCCATTTGACAGCTTCAGCTTTGATACTCTTCTTATTCTTCCCGTCTACAATTTACAAAGATGTTGTCTTGTCTTCTGCCATTGGTCTTCAGTTGTGTGTAAGTTAGTCGTTTCTTTCACGTGAGTAGTGAGGATAAATGCCTTTGTTAACAACAAAACAAAAAAAAAAGAATTTATACGAAATAGTCAACCATGCTTACAGATATTCACATTGCAGATTCAAATTATAATTCCAAAATTACTTTTCACTTTAAACTAACAATAGCAAAAATTTGCAGATATTCTTAGCTCTCTCTTAAAATAAATTACGAACAATTTTAACTAAATTAAGAACCATTTTAAATCAAATTAAAACTCTTGTGTTTACAAACAAACTATTTTCATGTGTAGCTGAACCTCTTCTATATAAATTAGGAACCTATCATGTCAGTTACAATTTTCAATTAAATTTATGTTTCTTTTAGCTCAATCTTCAAATTTGGATACAAGTTGGTAGATACTCCGGCTGTTAGTGGTTCAGTTTCTGGTAGATATATTACTTGGTCACCGGACGGTCGAGCGGACTCTCTAGTCGGTTCGGTGCCTTTCTGGTTTCGGTACTGGGAATGTAAAACCCCAGAAGTAAGGACGGTCCAGATGCTGGTCAATAACGAGATACTACAACCCATGATTTTATACAATGACAATCCGTTGATAATAACTGAAACAATATATTTTATTAGTCTGATAATGATATAAATGCTGACGTACACATCCCTATGTCAACAAGATATCCCCACACGTAACTTATGCCCGTATGCACAGACAAATCTTAGACTGAAGCCAAAGTTCAACTTATGTAAGCAAAGTATCACCTTAACCTTAAATTCTGTTGCACAGTCGTGACTTCGGGTATTCTCGGTTAAGCTCCACTTCGAAAGTATATTTATAGGGAATTTTTGATAAGTCATGTTGTAACTGTGAAGTTTATTAGTTTATGACGGGCTTTTTAAAATTTGACAGCTTTTAGTAAGAAACGTATCACGTTTTTCACATTGTAGTAGAGACGGAAATATTTATATAATGGATAGACGACCTTACACGGAAGTTGAAAAAATGATTTTAGTTGAATTGGTGAAGGACAATATAGAAGTAATAGAAAACAAAAAGACTGATGGTACAACATGGGTGGAAAAATATAAATGTTGGGAGAAAATAAGCACCGCTTTTAATTCTCAACCTGACGTTACTAATAAAAGAGACGGTAAACAATTAAAAAAATGTTGGGACAACATCAAACAAAAGTAAGTATACGTTTAAGGTGATTGTAAAATTTTTCTGGACAATAGAATTTTTCTAAACGCTGATAAACAGCTAGGCATGAAATATAGTTCGTTATAAGCAGTTAGGTCTACTGTTGTGTTTGTTATCTTCAAGTTGTACTTATATGAAACAGGTGAAAATAAATAAAATCAGGTTTATTTTAAAACATCAATTTTTTTGCTCATTCTATTCCAGATTTTAATTTTATTTTAATAAAAAAAAAGAAAAAGAATTTGTTTTGTAAAGTTTAGTTTTACTTGTAATACAATTTTTTAAATTTGTATGAACAAAAATAATTCGGAAAAAGCAACATTTATCCTAAGTAAGTAATATAAAGTTAGTACTAAACCGTTATAACATTAAAATTAAATATTCTAAATACGTATATCTTATAGAAAACGTAAACAAAATACTGCTGAGAAACAGCATATGCTACAAACAGGTGGTGGACCTCCCTTAAAAATGCCTAAACAAAACGAATTGATGGAAATAGTACAGAATATAGTACCACATTTAGATGTGCAAGTTTCTTCACCGTGGGATAGTAATGCAATATATAGTAAACAAAATGGTAAGTACGCATAGCCGGTGTAAAAACTTATGCCATAGGGAGAATGTAGCATTGAACTGTAGTCTCTATCGTTCTGATGTTAAAAACAATTACTCATCAACAATCTATCCTTAACACCATCTAATACCAATTTTTTCTATGACATGAGTTTTTAAACTGGCTGTACATAAGAAGGTTCTGTGCCTTATAATCATCAAATTAAAGTGTCAGCACCCTGTTTTGTATATTTATTGTTTTGTAGAAGTAATTCCTGAAGTACCTTTGATTGAAGAATTTGAACCTACAGAAAATGTACTTATTAAAAATATTGCAAACAAGACATCCACAACATGTAATTTATTATCCACTGAATATGGTAAAAAATTAAGTAGTTTGGGTGGTGTTAAGAAAATGTATATGTACAACTTATTTGTTGCAGAAAATAGTTCTCCAAGTACATCAAAAACAGAAACAAACTATCAAAAAACTTCCACAGATGACACTGAGAAACATTTGACAACTCCATCAAAAGCTTGAAAAGGCAGTACTTTTATTGATGAAGAAAAGAAACTTCGACTACAAAAATTAAGGGAAGCTATCCAACAACAGAAAGAGCTGCATAAAGTTAAATTGGAAATGGCAGAAATTGAATTAAAAAATGCTTCCGAGCTTCATGAGTTCATGTTGGAGACAGCCCGGGCAAAAGCCGAGTTTGAAAAAGAGCTTCATGAAGCAAAGTTGGAAGCTGCTCTTGTTGATGTTGAATTTAAAAAAGCTATGTTACATAATAACAAATAAAAATATAATTAAATAAAGCATATATATATGTACCTTTATTTGTCTCACTTTCCTGTTAAAAATGTTGTATAATAAATCTGCGTCTGAATGCCAATCCTGCAACATTTTCTTGAGCATTAACATTTACATTAATTTCTACATAGTTTCTATCATGTTCATGCTCAAAATTATTAGAAATTGAAATATTATATAGTACTGCTGTGGCACATATAATGGCTACAGAAGTTTCTACTTTTGTAGCTAAAGTTCTCCTTAAGCAAGGGAATCTCCTCTTCCATAGTCCAAACAACCTTTCCACGATATTTCGTGTACGAATATGTGCAGTATTATAATTTTCTTCTTGACGATTTTGTGGATGCAATACAGGAGTCAGTAAATAATGCCTGCAAGGATAACCATTATCTCCAAGAAGAATGCCTTGCATATCTCTTTGCTCAAAACGGGTCCTAACTGCACTGCGATCAAATATTGTAGCATCATGACATGATCCTGGATGTCTCACTACAATGTCTAAAATTTCTAAATTAGGCCCAGAAACTACCTGTAACATTATTTATTTACAAATGTTTCCGTATATTTATTTATTTTTATTCTAAACCTGCACATTCAATGAAAAGAATCTTTTTCTATTACGATACACTTCCCCTATATCTCCCCCTGGATTTGCGATGGGTATATGTGTACAATCTACACAACCCGACACACAAGGAAAACCTGCAGTACCATAAAATTTTGCAATATTTGCTCTGACTGTTTGCTCAGTTTCTGGAAATTTAATATATTCTGCAGTTCTCTCAGCCAAACAAATTGAAACCTTTTTTATAATACGTGATATTGTAGCTTGGTTAATACTTTGTAGATCTCCTTGTACAATCTGTAAGAAACTTAACATTTTATTTATAATTTATAGTATTTTTAAATAATACGTTCCTGAAAACTTCCTGTGGCGTAAAATCTTAAACAAACAAAAAATTGCATTTCTATGGAAATGGGCAGTCCTCGTTGGTTTACTTTAATTAATCTCTCCCTGACGAGAGGTAACAAGACATCTCTAATTTGTTGTTTATGAAACCGAAATCTTCTTTTAAACTCGATATCTGAGTAAAACTCAAACGGATTTTGGCCATCACGAATATATCGTCGCGGTATTCTATTATTTTCTATATTTTCCACATAATCAGCAAATTCAAACAAGTCTTCCAAATAATCCATTTAAATAAATTGAAATTTATGACATAAGGTAGGTCTTACTCTACCTTAGAAATTTTAAGGTAAAAGTTAACCTTTACTTTCAAAATTTCAACTATGCAACGCATAATTCGATATGAAGTTAGCCTCAAGTATTACTTTCTCCTTAAGTCTACCTTGAGATTTGTCTATGCATACGGGCATTAGTGTATCTCTTGCAATATGTTTAATTTCGTTTGGATTAAATAAATTTAAAACATTTATGGCCGGTTGCACCAATGTTTTAAGCAGAGCTTAAATTCAAGTCGTGTTTAGAACATGACATTTTATGTAAGTTCGACAAAATGTCAGACACATTCTAATATGATACTTAAATGAAGTTTAAGTATCAGTCAGAATGTGATTGACATTATACTCACCATGCATAAACGTCATGTACTAAACATGACTTAAACTTAAGTTTTACTTAAAATATTGGTGCAACCGGGCATAAAACTCTCAGATTCTGTCTCATATCCAATAATTTTTCTCGTTAAATGGTTAGTAACTGCTTGTCTTTGTAAACCGAAAGCAAAATTATGTTGAACCTTGTTTATTTCTTGGTCAGTGTACAAACCTCCACTGCCTAAATTTTTAATAGATGTAAATCTGGTGAAAGTTTCATCTAAAGCTTTTAACATAATTGGATCAATATTTAAAACTGGTTGTGGAGCAAATCCTACCCATTGATTATCGATGTTATACAAAGGAGGTGCGATTTCTGAGCATTCAATTTCTTCTGCGTGCTTCTGAATGACATGTGTTACAGATGACATAAAAAAGTCTCGTTATTAACTAAAACAGGTAGTTCGTTAAAACAATTATTAGTCCTTTTTATTTCAATAAATTTGGATTTGACTCCTAACCACAATATGTCTTTTAAAAACTAAATACGTATTTCGGCAGCTATGCTGCTATCTTCAGTAGTTGCAACTTCTATCCTACTAAATGACAGGATCCACTTCTCCTGTGATGTCCATTTTAAAATTCTAGGATCTGTTATAATCCTGAATAACCTACCATATAAATAGCATCTAAAGTGCTTAACTGCCCAAATTACCGCTAAACACTCCTTTTCTGTTCTTGAATAATATACTTCCGCTTTGTTTAGTTGCTTACTGGCGTAAGAGATAGGTTTCTCATGTCCGTTAAAATTTTGGCTTAAGATGGTGTCGCGCTCGCTCCGAAGGGGTAACGACAACGCCAAATAAATTAGGGGGTAGCTCAGTGGTAAGGAGCCCTTTTGCCGCTTGGAAGGTGGATTGGACTTACCGGCCTACTTGGAGTCGTCCCGCAATCTTCTAAGGCTGCTCGAAGGGTCAAGGGGTTTCAGGAAAAGCCCTCTCACTTGTCACAGCTTTTTATTGCATAACGGCACAACCCCCAAAAATAACTTCTGGCGACGCACCTTCCTCAATCGCCTCCGGTCAGCCAATTACCCGTCCCGCTCAATCGAGCGTTTTTCGCATATTCGCGACTCAGCAAAGTGTGCCGCTGTTCCGCAATAGTAGATATCTTATATTTACAGGATGTTTCACATTAACAAAAGTAACCTTCGTGACATTGGCACCAACAGCATATCCTGATGCATCAGTTGTGAGTATAAACTGTTGAAAATCAAGGTGTTGAAGAACCGGTTTTTCGCATAAGGCGTCTCTCAACTTCTCGAACGCAGTCTGTTCTTCCTATGTCCAAGTAAAAGTCGAATTTTTCTTGGTAAGGTTAGTTACCAAGAAACTTGGTAAAACTAACCAAGGCAATAAACCAGATTTTGCATGATCATTTGAACGTACGAAAGCTTTGCAGTCGTTGGATCTCACACAATTTAACAGAAGCGCAATAGCAGGTTCGTGTCAAATGGTGCGAAAAAATGCTCAAGAAATTCAATGGAGGTCGTTCAAATTTAGTTTATAACGTCGTTACTGGTGATGAAGCGTGGATCTATTCGTATGAGCCAGAAAGTAAACAACGATCTACCGTTTGGGTATTTCAAAATGAACCAAAACCAACAAAAGTTGTCCGTTCACGCAGTGCTGCGAAGCAAATGATTGCTTGTTTCTTTGGTTCAACCGGACATGTAGCAACCGTGGCTTTAGAGGATCGAAAAACCGTGAATGCTGATTGGTATACTACAATTTGTTTGCCGGAAGTCATCGATCAAATAAGAAGAAATAATCGAAATCGACGAATTATTCTCCATCATGACAACGCCAGCTCACTCAGCCCGTCAAACAGTTGATTTCTTGTCCAACAAAAATGTTGAATTAATGACTCATTGTCCATATTCACCTGATTTATCACCTAATGATTTCTTTTTGTTCCCAAATATCAAAAATAAAATGCGTGGTGAGCGATTTTCGTCGGCTGAAGCTGCGGTTGAAACATTCCGGACACTGGTTTCTGAGGTACCATCTTTAGAGTGGAAAATGTGCTTTAGAAATTGGTTCGAGCGTACGCAAAAGTGTATTGACGTCAAAGGCGAATACTTCGAAAAACAATGATACCGTTTACCAAATTTCATATGCGTTTTTTCATACCGTTTCCAGAAGCTTTTAGCATGTATGAAGTCATGGCTGTCTACGATGAAAAAAAGAATTTCACGTACTTTTCAATTTTTTTCGTACCAACGTATGTGTCTCGCGGAACTTTGAATGTGTAGAGCTGGACCTTTCTTATAGTGTGACATGAACATACTCTAAAATTTGCCTTTTGCTCAACTGTCAACTAGAAATAATGATTAATAACATCGATACCCTAAAAATTACAATTTTTGTAGCCAAATTATTTTTTCCATCGTAGGTAGCCATGATTTCATATTTGAGATTTCATAATAATTCTGAGTAACTTTTCCAAATAAAATTTCCGTGTGGCGTGAAAAATAAAGGTACTTTACTCTTATATCGATTTCAAATATTTTGGTTTCCCCGATATTTTACAGGAGGTAGTATAAACTTTGACAAATGCGTCTTGAGTTTGGGAAGATGCAGGAGCTTTCATAAAGAATACATTTTTCTGAGAAATCAATAATAAAGAATTTTCCTATATGTAGCCAACTTTCTGCCGGTCACTGTATTTTTATAATTTCAAACGAGAATCATTTTGGTGAATAGATAAAACAGCGACATCCTACGATCACTTTTTGACCTGACATTCCAATAGCACGGGGTAGCTTATTATGTAGCAAATTCGCTTCAATTTGTTATCCTACTGCAATGTCAGGTCAAAAAGCGATCGTAGGATGTCGCTGTTTTATCTATTCACCACTATTACGTCGCATTTGCGAATAAATTGGTCAAGTCGTTTTTGGTTTGCAGTGGGAATTTCGAGCTACGTCTCTACTGACGAAGCCCCAAGCAGAGCTCAAACAGCTGTACAGAGGCTGCTCGAGGTTTTCACCGCAATCAGAAACGATTTGCAAAATTTTTTGAAAATCATTTTATTTTACTAAAATTTTCTTTTAAATTCAAAAGGAATACCACTTTGCCGGCACATTATTTATATCTTTTTATGTTAATTTTGGGACTAATTGGGGGCTTTTACCAACTCGACTCACTGGAAGGAAGGTTACTAAAGTTAACCGAAAAGTTCCATAAACTTGAGACTAACTTACGGATCCACTTATCCATCAAAAAAAACGTAGATTTAGATTAACGAAGTTATCTTGAGAGTAGAAGATTCCGTAACGGTAGGGTTGCCATAATTGTTAAGCATAAATACGGGACTAAATAAGAAAAATACGGTGCTAAATAAGAAAAAAGTGGGTAGATAAGCAGTCTAATAAAATAACCATGTAAAATAATAGAAAAGATGCAAGGCTAATCCATTTTAGTCCAATCATATTTTAAAGCTGATTTTACTTTCTTAATAAAATTATATCATTTTCTTCATTCATACCTTTGAGTTATCACTAGGGAATTTCTTATCGCAAAGTTTAGATAGAAAACGGGACTATTAGTAACACGGGACTGGGTAGTGAAATATGGCGACTGTCCCGTAAATACGGGACGTATGGCAACCCTACATATCGGTTACTAATACATTTTCAAAGAAGAACCGATACCCTGAAACTTCAACAAACACAGAACTATCGAAACTTATCGAAAACGGTAGCTGAATGTCTCTCTCTTTCAGAAAGCGTCAAAGAAGCTACACATCTGAAGCGATTTCTAGCAGAATTGGATTTCGGCGATATATGCAATTTGAATTTTTTTTTTTGTGACAAGTGAAGTTCTCTTGCATCGGAATGACGATGAACAGCAACCAGCTTGTCACCTAAAATGTCATCCCGCGCGAGACTGAACAGAAATCAAAGATCTTACAAACATATCTAACGATAATTTTCTAATGAATAGCTTGATGAATAGCTTAAATAGCGCCATCCTTCGTTCGCTTTTCTAGACATTGATGCTTTGTATTGCAAAGCACATTATGATTTCAGTATCTAAAAAATCGATTACATCCCTAGCCACTTAGTAATATTTGCGAAGGTTACGCTGCAGAATATTGTATGTTAAGAATACTTCAATTTCTGCATTTTTTATACTGCTTCCTTGAAAAATTTTAACGGACTGTTTCAGTGAAGAACCTGTACATAATACATTAAAAATTATAATGCATGTGGACTAGCTATAGATCTTGTACTGGGTGTGGCATAATAAAAAGATTGTTTCCAAACTTGAACAGTAAATCTGTATCAAGTAACAGGTGTATCAGTGGATGGATTTTGTTGCACCTGGAACGCATTCCCTAAAACAACGTTTTTTATTTCTGAAAGATTAAAAAAAATCGGTCAAATCGCAACGTTGTTTTCGTACTGACAATTCAGTAGACAACATTCGTTGTCATAATATGATTAGTATGATCGTCATTGCTATTTCAATCAAAGGAATTTTTGCCGTCACCAAATTTTTGCCCACTTACTGTATCTGAGATTTTCGACAGGTCGATACAACATCGGCAGCTTTAACAAGTATGTAATAATGTCTCATGAAATTCAATAAATAAATGTTTATTTAATGTTTAAATATTTTTCTAATTTTATGATACGACTATTTGATGGTGTTTATACATAATTTTTTAACTGTTAGGAAACAACCAATAAAAAGATGTCTTTAGTAGCCCCATCTAAAAACAAGTGCACGCTTTAGTATTTATACTTAAATTTGCGGTTAAGATGAAAGGTAAGGACCATTCAAGAACTCAGGTCGATTACTACTTAAATTATGTCATTTTAAAACTGTATAAATGATCTCATGGATTAATTTGATCGTTGTCTGCGGGATAGCATTTCAGGTAAGAACTGGTTGTTATTTGTCAAAAAAATTGGACAGAACAACACTTTTAGACAGTCATTGTTGACCACTGTAGATACTGACGACAATTTTAGTATATCGGATTTCAGATTTGGATTTTGCCATTTCTAATTTCATCTTGTACATTTTTACCTATGCTAAAAGTTTTACATAAATGTCTTCCTCTTCAATAGCTGAAAGTAAATCATTTATTTCAGTTTTGACTTGTAATTGAAGACTACTTGGAAGATTGTTTATTGATTTATTGAGCCTTTGTCATCAGAGTCATCTTCTGTTAAATTCTTATTTCCGGTAATAGAAGTAATAAATAATATTTATAATTATTATTATTATTATGCAGGGTATTCACCGAGTGCCGCGGTCTTCTCTACCGTCTAAAGTATACAAGATAGAAAAGAAGTTCAAACGAGCTGAGGTGTAACTCAGTCAGCTCTATTTTCAAAAATTATTTTTGGCTATACAGGGTATTTAGTAACTGAGAGCCATCAGTTACTAAATACCCTGTATAGCCAAAAATAATTTTTGAAAATAGAGCTGACTGAGTTACACCTCAGCTCGTTTGAACTTCTTTTCTATCTTGTATACTTTAGACGGTAGAGAAGACCGTGGCACTCGATGGACAACCTGTATAGTATATTCATGTTGAGAATAAATTTCTTCTAACCCAGTAAGTAATTCGAGGATGGTAAAACAACATTTTACCCACTTTTCTTTTAAAGGGATAGTCCTGTTTCAACAAGTACAAAAGTAATTTTAATGTTTTTTTTTCGGAGATAGTATTAATTATATGATTTCGATAGTTACAACATCTAGTAACGACGTACGGCACACAACAAAAGAGTAGGTAACGTTAAACTGAGCTTACAATTGATAAAATTATTATTCTCTATTTTTCAATTAGTACTAGTAAAATGTTACTTGGTACATAAACTGAAGCTACATTAAATTATCGACAGTTAATTTTCTGGTACAGGGTGTCGCATTGATGAACGCAACATAGGATATCCCATGTTAATTCAAAGGTGCTCGAATATTGGTTTCAATAATTATTTTACAGCAAAATTCCATTCAGGTTTTTTAAAGTACTCTCTGAGATGAATATGTTTGTTCATTTTTAAGATACTTAAAGAAAAGATTCAATAACTAAAATAAATTTATACCAAACTAGGCCAAGAGCAATGATTGTGGATAAATGATTAATAAATGTAGTTTTTGAAAAAGATTGATAGAAAACGCTTTTCCAGTAATTTATTTTAACATTCACTGATCAAGACCGTGCTAATAGTTTGGTATAAATAAAATTCCGATACTGAATCTTTTTTAAATATCTTAAAACTGAGCAAATAAAAAATTTTCAAACTGCACAGACAGTTTCAGCTTTAGTGCTTTAAAAAACCTAAATGAAATTATGCTGCAAAATAACTAGGGAAGACAATATTTGAACATATTTAAATAAACATTTACACAATCACAACATTTTTATCATCTTGATACTTTTGATCGGGGACTCATTACCCTATTTAATTTACAAACCAAATCATAATTAAGTAGGTAAGTCCCTTTCAAAATTTTTGGTTTGTGAGTGTAATAAGTCAGAACTAATAAATTTTTCTGAAAAACTTTTAGATAAGTGCGACTTTAGATTATCGATTTCTTGATACTACTCAAGAAAATTCTTGAACTCACATCATACGTATAAGAACGTTAACGACAAGATTACAAATTCTTATTGCAATTTTCTGAAAATTCTTACTGATACTGCTCTATTAACTTGACAATCTCTGTGCACGAGGATTTCAGAAGTCAAGCTAAGGAAGATAATCTTCATCCTGTAAGTCGGTATTAACAATAAGGAGAACTAAATACGTGTACGGTGCCTATCAATAATGTGATCACAATGTGGTTCTAGTCGCGGAAGATTATGAGCTACATGAGAAATATGCAAGCCAACAAGGCAAACGTTGATTTCCATACTTTCTCTTCTTCGTCATTAATGAGCGAAAAGTAATTTAGCAAGTAGTATATATTGGCATTACGAAGAGATTTAAATAAAAACTTACTTCTGAGCAAGTCAAGTGTTTTCTAAAATGTTCCTAAATTTCTTTCATCGTCATTCATTTTTTAAATAATCCTTCTCTCTATTAGATTATTTATTAGTGCCAGAAGTAAATAACATAGAATCATTAAATAAAATAACCCGCTAAAAGCAGTAATATTCAAAACCGAGTGAATCTTCTACACAAACCTAATCAAGAAACGTAAACCAAGACTCGTCTACTTGGTATTGAAGATTCAATTAAACAATTAAATATTTATATACACTTGTGATAATATAAACAAAGAAATTTTTAGTTGATAAATTAGTGTAATGATGAAAGCTAATTTTTATTTAATTATGTATTTAACAACTGGTTCGTTGCGTATTGTCTTCTACAATTCATTTTCTAATGAAGGCTAATTTATTGTTGCTGTAAAATAACCTATTTTATCTTCCTTTTGAGTACGACCTTTTCATGAGTACTCTCGGGCATTTTATACAAATTCTAAATTCTGACGGCGGTGCTACATACCGCATATTGATCAAAGCTGATATCATAGAAATTCAATGAGAACAAGCGCAGGTAATTGAAAACTAACATTGTGTAAAGGATAGCATTATATTTTGGGTAGCGAAAATACTATGTCTCCGCAAGGAGTTAGAACGTAGTAAGACTTCCTCAATCACTTTTGGGTTACCAAAAGTGATTGAGGAAGTCTTACTACGTTTTCCGCCTTCATTCTCCTTTAAAATTGCAAACTGTATATCATCTCTCTTAAACTATGACCTGTGATATTAATTGGCAATTAAAAAAGTTCACCATTTCTAGTAAGCAGAGGCAAATTATTTCAAATGTTTTCATCGTTAAGAAGAAGGTAGTAATCAAGATAGTTTAGATAGTTTCTTATTTCGATTAAATCTAGTAATCGTATAAAAACTAAACAATGACGAAGATATTGGGGCAGGGTCGAGTTGTCTCCCAAATATAAATTATTACCTGCTCTTGTAAAAAGGTCATAGCCGAATTGTCTCCCAAGGACAGACCAAGCTGACACCCGCAATGCAAATTTATCTTAATTACCTATTTAGGCTTTACATACCGCATGCATCTTCTATACCTACGTTTCTTAGAATTTCCTATTTCTTGCAATGTAGCTCGCCCGCGCATCTTGCCCATACACCCTTAATTTAAACGTTGACCAATATTGCGTTGAATAATTAATTTCAACCAATACCAGCAAGTGTCACCCCACTTTTCACCCTCTATAGTTTCGCGTTATCTCTTGACACAAATCCGTTAGAATTCAAATTCAATTACACGGACACGGTACACTTTCTGTTTTGTTTCTGAATAACATTCACTGATATTGCATTGATATTTGTTGTAAATAGTTAGTGTTTGAGTGTATATATATATATATATATATAAAAATAATGAGTTCGATAGTTTTAAGTGAGAAAGGAAAATTTTTGTTAGTTATTGAAGGATACAAGTTTTCGTTTCAAAAGGAATTGACGGGAAATAAGAAAATGTGGACATGTGTTTCAAGAAAAACATTGTGCAAAGCATTTGTGAAAACTGAAGGTGTTGAAAATATAATTGTTGAATCAGTGCTGGAACATAATCATGATAAAATCTCGGAGGAACTTTTGAATAGACAAACATTTAGCAATACTGTAAAACGTGCAGCTGTAGATGACATATGTGGGCGACCAATTAAACTTATTCGTAAAGAATTGCAAAAATCAGATCCCGAAACTATTACAATAATGGATATCAATCGAGCAAGAAAAAATTTGCATCATGCAAGGTCTAAACAATTATTAAAGCTACCAAAAACTCGAGAAGAATTTCAAGAACTGTTAAAATTAGAAAATATTAAAACTAATAAAGGAGAAATGTTTATTATTAAAAATGATGAAGTTAGTAATATCGTAATTTTCTCTTGTGAAACTAATTTGCGATTTTTGTCTGAACTGTCAGATATCTATGTAGACGGTACATTTAATTACTGTCCAAGATATTATTTACAACTTTTTACCATACATGGACAGAAAAACGGGTATTATATTCCTCTTGTATTTTGTTTATTGCCAAATAAGTTAGTTTCTTCCTATACAAAAACGTTTAACTTTGTTAAAGATGAATGTGAAAAATTGAATTGCACTTTATCTCCTAATATAATCACTGCTGATTTCGAAGCAAGTATTCAAAAGTATAGCAGAAGCATTTCCAGAAGCTACTATTAAAGGATGTCGCTTTCATCTCTCACAATGTTGGTATCGGAAGATTCAAGAATTAGGCCTATCGAACGAATATAATAAAAAAAGCAGAAGAAACAGAAAAGACAAAGTTTCTAACTTACATTTTTGGTTTACCTTTCTTACACCCACAAAATGTTGTTGATTGCTTCGCATTGGATCTTTGTGCATTTAAGCCAGACTGTAAAAAAATAACAAAATTTTGTGATTATTTAGTGGAAAATTATATTGATGAGAATTCTAAATTCCCTCCTCATATATGGGCTGAACATTCGTCTTCTCTATTAAGGACAACGAACGGGTGTGAATCATTTCATTCCAAATATAATTCTTCTTTTTACACACCCCATCCAAACATAAATCAATTTTTAAATGTTCTACTACAGTTTCAGATCGACAACTACATAAAAATTAGGAGCTGTGACAAAGTTAAAAAAATCTATGACTGCCGTGTGTTAAAAAGGAAAAGTTATGTGGATGAAAAAATTAAAGAACTTCAACAAAATGTCGACTTTAAAGATATTGACTTTGTTAAAGCAATTTCGCATTACTTTAAGGTATCAAAAACAAAATAATTCTAAAACTTAATGATAAATATTACAATATTATATAAATTACTTATATATGTACATATTTTGTTTTATTTTATGTTGTTTTTTAACATATTGTTTATATGCGACATTGGTATTATTTCTTAGTTTATATTTTTTATTTTTTTAAATAAATTGTTTATATGTAATATTCGTATTATTTTTTACACCTTACTTTGTATTATTAATTTGGAATTATTATAATTATATGCAATAGGCCATAAAATCAACCTCAAGCACGCGGGAGACAATTCGACCTATGTCGGGAGACAACTCGTACATTGAAAAAAATTACCTGCTTGCTTTGGGAGACAGCTCGACCACACCGGATATTGTAATACAAAATTCCTGAAGATATTGTATTTGATGTTGATAACAACAACAGAATTTCCGTAATTGATTAATAAATTTAGCACCATTGAAAGCCAGTAAAAACGGTTAATCACTCATCTAATTCATTGAAATCTATTCACAGTTTTAAGATTTTTAAAAAATTATTTTAAAAGTTTAAAAAGTTGGTACCAATTTTGCATCTAGGCATGTTTTATATTGATATATTGATATCACAATATTAAAAATCAAGCAAATTTAAGTTCTTCGACAACTGACCGGTTTCGGCCCTGACCCGAAAGTGGAACGAACTTTTGCGCATTTGGGAACGACAACAGTAGTTTGCCGATTGTCAGAAAGGTTCGTTATTTGGAACCGATCGTTCGGAAATGACACATCTCCACTACCCAGGTAGACCATGACAGGTCAATTTGACCAATTAATTTTATTTTGGGATTGCCTTTTATTAATTTTTTTATTGCTTTTCTTTCATTTGGTGTTACGACCTAAAAATTAGACATTAACAAAAAAAGGATGTAACGTGCTTGTAAATCACATTCTTAAAATACAACTTTTCTTCTGACGAAATGCATCTGTATAAACATTTGATTGCATTCAAGACTTCTGAGTAAACATCATTAATAAATTACGACTCCTCCGAATTAAGAAATTTGCTTGCACGCAGTAATCTAAACATAATTAACAAATCTGTCAACTTCGAAATAATGAACCGCTAAAAACATATAAATAACGGAAAGACGTCTTCATTATAGTTACTTTAAAATGGTGAGCGTCACGTTTCTATCGGCCTTGATTTCTTCTTGCGTGGCTTTACAAGGTGAGCGAATCATATTTTTTTGATTTTAGTTTTTTTTAAAGCGTGCGTTTTCAGAATGTAATCCTGCCATCCCTGAAACAAACCAACCGGGTATGATTTTAAAACATTCCGTTCAATTTTCAGAAAGATGAGAAACTTGCGATTTTCAGATTATTACTGGCGGGATTATTTTGGTGTCGTTCCGGAAAACGCGGTTGAAGGGGGATACGACACCCTTGGAAACGTTTCCTATATTGGACAAACTCATGACCCAAAAACTCACTATGGAATTTTCTCCGGGGATGTTTATTCCGGAAAGAAGGATATTAGGGCATGTATTGCGCGTTTGGTTACCGACAGCACTTATGTTAAGGTATTGACTTATTTTCTTTTTAAAATAATTATATTTTTTTTATTTAAAAAGAATGACATTTTATCGTGAGTTACAAAAAGTTTTAAGAGATTTACTTAAGCCGCCAGAATTATATAAGGTGTTTATGGGAAAGCGCTACAATAGCTAACTTTCTTATTTGCAGTTTTACGAAGTAACTTAAAAGAAAAGTTTTAGGACCTTTCCTTCTCGATTTTATGGTACCTGCGGAAAAACAAATGACTATCAGGTTTTCAAGATTTTCAATTGTTTTCAATTTTTTTAACGGAATGTTAGGTTTTTTATCATCGCATCACGTTCAGGACGTCAAATTAATTGTATCTCCAAAATATCGGCTCCCAAAGCCTACTATTTTACAAATGATTTACTAACAAAATCTTGGTGTTCACGGTAAATGGCTACAATAACTAACTTTTTTATTTGAAATTTTTCACGAAGTAGCTTAAATTAGAAAAGTTTCGGACAGGGTTGGAAAGTTTAAAACAAACTGTTTAAAACATGTTTAAAACACCGAATTAAAAACATATCTGTTTTAAACAAAATGTTTTAAACATGTTTTTTTGCTAATGTTTTAAATTAATTTTTTGTAATCTTAAGCAAAAAAAGACCTTTTTTGATATAAGTACTTTATTTTTAAGTTTTAAACATGTTTCTTTTTAATGTTTTAAATTCATTTTTATAGTTTTAAGCTAAAAAAGAACACTTTTGATATATGTGTTTTATTTTTGCAACGTAATACTGTATAACCAGAAGTTTGTTCTCATATCAATTGTTTTAATAATTGTAGACAACGCGTGGCTGAGCTGATGACGTGATGACTACATTGTAGCTCTGATTTGAACTAAATTTATATTGCATTAGATTGATTATTATCAATTCATTAATTATTTCTGATCACTAGAATAATACTTATATTGTAAAATTTTAAAATACCTTTTCAATATTTAACCTTTTATTATTACATTAAGTTTTCAAACATACTGGGTCCTCTGCTTCCCTGTTCATACTATGGGCTACGGAATGAGTTATTATGTAGCAAACTGGCTTGAATTTGTCTACGTTAATGCAATGTTAGGTAAAAAAGTGATCGTAGGATGTCACTGTTTAAACTATTTATAACGTTATCGTTTCATTTGTCTTCATTGAATTTGTACCGTGTGTCCCAAGGCCATATATTTGCTCTTCCAGAATTTCAAGGTTTGTTTAAAATTTGAAAACGATGAATTAAACAAAAATTTAATGTAAATTTTCAGACATATACCTACTGGATTTTTGGTTTCGCCGGAAGTAATATCAACTTTGTTATTTTAAATGGAACATCCTACATGTTTCTACATATGTGAAATTTTTGTTTTCCAGTACTGAAAGCCATGAGTCATGTATTTTAGTTCTAATGCGATGAAGTAATTTGAAAAAAATACTTCTTTGGATTGTATTTGATTTTAGTTTTTATTGGGAATGTTTTTCTCAGTATGTTTATACCAAATACTTCATACTTTCCTTGAAAATCATTTAAAACACCGTGACCGTAGATCCTAAGTAAATCAAGCTCTGCCTTAAATGATTTAAATTATTATCAAAGTACATACATTAATTTTAAAAGGGTACACAATCTAACATTACAAACTTTTCATCTTTCTTTTAATTAGAGATCGAATTTTAAAATTCATCTTTTTACACAAAAATCAAATAATAAAATAATATACAGGGAGATTCAAGCAACTCATTCATTAAAAATGTACGGACTTCCTCTTTGAATTTCTATTTCATATTTTGCGATAATGATCTATTAAAATATAATATTTCCAATTTTCGGGCACTTCCGATTGTACCGGAACTTGCTGTCAACTTCCTTATTTTAAATGGAATATCCCATTTTTTATTGCATTTTAGAAATGCTCATGAAATTCTAAAAATATTTTGTGTAACATGTGATACAAGAAAAATTAGTCGTTTTAGAGGTATTTCCATTTTTTAAAAAAAGTTCAACGTTGCAGTACCTTGTTTATGATGCTGCAATCTTTGTGTAACAAAAGCCACAATTTCAATTTTTGGCCTGTAGCATTAGAAACCTAATTTTACACAAAATTATTTACGGGCTGGTTGAAAAGTAACTTCTATTCAATCTGATTTCAACTGTCGAAAAGTCATGTTTTTTAAATGGAACACCCAGTATATTCTTATACCATAAGAATTAGAATTAAATGTTCTTTCGAACTGTATAAGCATTCCTTATACCCACCTCTTACCTATCCTTATTTATTCATGATTTTCTTTTTGACATATCAATTTTTTCACTTTTTAGTGTTATTCTTAAATAGTGAAAGTTTTACAAAATGAGATGTTTTAAATTAATTTCTGACTGTAATTTCAATTTAATTTTAAAAACAGAAAAATAATATTTAAATACATATCTATCATCTGAATTTTTTATTTACATATCCCGTATGTATTAGAATTCTTGGTATGACTTTTTACACATTTACAAAGAGAAATTTACACTTACAAAACAAAATTTTATGAAAACTAATAAATAAATCAAAGACATTGAAAATAATACACAAATTGTTCGTTATAATATTGCCTCTAACTGGCTATCCGCTATTATTATTATCAGTAATAATATATTTTCCTCGATATAACAATTTTCTTTACTTCTTGAATTGTCGTTTTTTTATCGTCAAAAACTTTAATATGTCTGTGTTTGAATATTTATTTTTTGGTTCTTCGTAGTGATTAAATTGTGTTTTTTTAATTCCTACGAGACGAATGATTTCAAAAATTAGAATTTCTCTAGTTTTCATAGTCCACTATTTAAAAACAACAACGAAAAATGGAAAAAAAATTAGATATTAAAAAGAAATTATCGATAACAAGTGAACTATTAGACACAGGTATAATGCTAATACAGGGCGAAAGAACATTTAATCCTGAGTCACATGGTATAAAAATATACTAGGCGTTTCATTTAAAAGACATGACTTTTCAACAGTTGAAATTAGTTCGAATAGAAGTTACTTTTCAACCAGCCTGTAAGCAATCAAGTGCAAAACTGGACATGATCTGAAAGAATGTTACTGTAGCCTACTACAGGCCAAAAATGGGCATCATGGTTCTTGTTGCACAAAGATGGCAGTATTATAACCAAGGTTTTGCAAGTCTGAAAAATGAAAATATCTCGGAAACGGTTAATTTTCGTTGGGTCACATGTTGCACTAAATATTTTTAGATTTCAAAAATTCATTAAAAAATGGGGTGTTCCATTTAAAATAAGAAAGTTGGCAGCAACTTCCGGTATAAGTGGAAGTGTCCGAAAATTGAAAATATATTTTGATAGATCATAATTGTTGACTTATAACTGCAAAATATGAATCAGAAATACAAAGGAGAAGTCCGTAAACTTTCCCTGTATATCTTTTTATGTAAGCTGTAAGGGAAATTTAAACATTTAAAAGTTGTTTTAAATGCTGCTTTTTTTTTTGTTTAAAACATGTTTAATTTAGGGTCGATTTTAAACATATTTTAAACAAAAAAAAACGGTTTAAAACAAAAAAAACAGAAGTTTTGTTCTTTTAAAAAAAAACAGTTTTTTTTCCAACCCTGGTTTCAGGACGTTTCCTGCTCCATTTTATGGTACCTTCGGAAAAACAAATGACTATCAGGTTTTCGAGATTTTCAATTGTTTTCATCTTTTTTAAATGGAACATGTTTTTTAACATGGCATCGTGTTCAGGATGTCAAATGAAATATGGCTCTAAAATATTGTCTCCCAAAATAGAATATTTCATAAAAAGTCTTGATATTCACGGGAAGAAGTGTATGGTTACGATAGTCAATTATGGATAGTCTCTTTATTCATGAACACAATATGGTGCGCATTGAAACAGGAGAATAAAGTAAGTGTGTTTAAACTGTCAGACCTGTGTGAACTGTCTTGATTCAATTTTTTTTTTAATTTAGTTCATACTTAAAACCTTTGTGTCAAATATTGAAAGCGTGATGTGTTAAAATGTATAATACTATTATTTACTAAATCATTTATAAAATAGTAGACTATTTTATGCAACGTCGGAGCTAGTCTCTTGTGACAAAATGAAACAAAAATAAGCAATTCAAGAAATGAAGAATACTCAATTAATATCCTAAATTTTACGTAATTTTTCATTCAGCTTTGATCGGCTAAAATAAAATAAATAATCGCATTAAGAAGAAGTACTTGCAAGAAAACTACGCACAGCAACAATTAGCCTAGCACGAATAGTTCGATCAAGCAGCAATATGAGTCAGATGACCTACTGAGCGGACGATTAATTTTTGGTTTTCACGAAATACCATGATTTGATTCCTGGAATATTTTAAGTCTGAACTTCGTGAGATTCTCCTTGATAGATATGGGTAATCCTTTTAGGGTTTTCTCAGCTTTATAGACAAGGGATTTACTTCTATGGGACACAAACTTAACTATGATAGGTCGAGGTTGACTAGTTCTGTAGATGCCGACACGATGACTCCTATTTAAATCATCTAATTTAATATCAAGTCCCATGGTGCCATTAAAAATATCCAAAACAGTTTGATTGGTGTATTCGTTCGTGTGCTCAGTATACTGTTCTAGGCTATCCAGTTTTTTATCAATTACATCAAACTTCACATCATTAGCAGATAAAGTTTTATTCAGCTCCTCGACAGATGTTAATATTGCATCTAATTTAGGATCTAGCTTTTGATATATTTTATCAAATATATTGTCGTTAATTTTTATAACAATACTATTTACCAAGATAGAGTCGACGTCACTGCTTAATGAGTCAATATCATCTGAGATCTCATCATCATCCTTACTCGATCGTTTATCTTTCCGTTGCCTATTCTTTCCCGTCATTTTACAGCTCGATTCTTTAAGTGAGTGGTACGACTAACTACATCAGTAGTCAAAAATCTTTTCAAACTACTACCAGGCTGAACTAGCTTCTAACCACTGCACAGGGAATTATGTTACGTCACAGAATTATTTAGAACTTATTTAGAAATCTGGAGTACCAGCTGCTTCATTTAAAATGGCCAAGGCTCTAAACCACAACCAGAATTACATATTACATTTGAGTATGAAAATATGCAGTAGTTATTAATTTAAAAATTCCCGCATGAAATTGTTGCTGTGTGTGTTTTCGAATGTTTGAAAGGCTCTGTATACTCCTACATCTACAAAATGTTATTGATTAAAGTTTGTTAAGACATATCCTACCAGCTAAGAAACATGCAATTAGAGTATTTAAATTGTAGAAATCTTTTCTGTTATAAAATGCAAGTCCAGGATGCTCTGGATGTTCTACGGGAGGAGGATGTATTGAGATGTGAGTACAATCTATGCAGTCAATAATGCCCTGAAAATTAAACTTACGCACATAGCTACAAGTCAAAAAAAAAATTATAAAATACTATTATTAGTAAACACAATTTGTGCAACATATTCTGCTTTAATTTGTATTTCATCTGCTTCTTGTATTGGAAATTGAATCCACATATCAGCAAAAATTCGTTGTTCGCGTGTTCGTGCGTGTACGTGTGCTTGTTGTTGTTCTCGTATATTTCTTGTCTTTCTGTCATTAGGAGGCCACTTTTCATGCAAAATTTGAAACATATTGTAGAGTAACTTTTTCACTTCTCTGTGGGCATATTTTTATCTTCCTGCTGGTATGTTTCTCCAAGCTTAGGCATTTAAATCTAAGTTGCTAAACTCCTTCATAGTCCGAGTCATCTGGGCAGTTTTTGCCGTTTTAAATTAAAATAAGTGCTGACCTCCAGTTATACTACGCCATCCATTAAATGTTCAGGATTATGTAAAAAGCATGCACATACAAAATGTGTACCTCTGCCGGATGCTGAATTAACTGCATTTATTCAGTTTAAAAAACCCTGGTTATGTCAAAGGTGTAATTCTCCCTCACCCACTAATGATCAGCTCTCTGCTTCGTTCATTGAGACAGTCATTAAACAACAATTCGATATTTTTTAAACTGAAATTAAAAGCGAAGTTATGGAAATTATACAGAATGAATTTCAAATAATCACAGAGCGCATTAAAACATTGGAGAATGAGGTATCGGACTTGCAAGTTAAATTGTCTCGACTTGAAAATTCTGCTCTAGCCAACTTGTCAGAACCTGAAAAAATTATGCAAGAATCAGCAGAGAGGGTTAAGCGTGCATCTAATATCATTATTTTTGGTTTAAATGAGGAGCAAGTAGCAAGTGATAGGGATCAGTTAAATATCGATGCCCTTAATATCCCTAAGATCTTGCGTAAACATGATATAAATGATCAAGATTTTCATTCTATGCGTCTTGGTAAATTTGATGGTACTAAGAAAGATCGTTGTCGTCCCCTCAAAGTTTGCTTATCCTCGGTTGGCAATGTTACAAAGGCCCTGCGGAATGCATCACAACTAAAAAATTCTACAGAATTTATTAATTGCATTATTTCGTCTGATCGCACTCCCATTCAAATTGAGTTTTATAAACACACTAAGAATGAATTACAGCGTCGTGTCTCGAGCGGTGAAAGTAATTTGAGAATCAAGTACAAAAATGGTGTGCCAACTATTGTTTCTCCTTCTAATCATTTAAACTGAATTCGCCCAACAAAATTCCCAATTATTTAAAAATATATTATCAAAATTCTCGAGGATTACGCACTAAAACCCATGAATTTTATCTCAATGCATGTGAGCATTTCTTTGATATTATTATTATTACTGAATCCTGGCTGAACAACTCAATTACTTATAGTGAATTATTTCCTCCCAATTATGATGTTGTCAGATGTGACAGAAATTATGATGCCTTAAATATGTTAACTGGTGGCGGTGTCATTGTAGGCATTTCTAAGAATCTTAAGTTTGAGGTAATTGATGCATCTCATTTCTTTGAATCTGTCCCATCGATAGATTATATTATTTGCAAATGTCAGCTTTCCACGACTGCATTTTATTTGACCTCATTTTATACCACCAAATACATCCGTTAGCGATTATGAGATCTTTCTTGATGCACTTGAAGTTTCTTCAACTAACAAACTAATTACTATTATTGGTGATTTTAATCTTCCCAAGTTTGTAGAATTAAATTCAACTTGCCTGAAAGTGCGTTTGTTGCAAAATTTCTGTGCCTCTCAAGAATTGTTTCAACTAAATAATGTTCTCAATAACGATGACAAATTGCTGGATCTTGTCTTGTCAAATCTTACATGTGAACTTGCAGTTACTCATGAAGAAGTACCCTTTGTTTCAGAAGATTCGTATCACCTTGCTCTCGCTCTTACTATTAAGGGTTTGTTCCCTGATCTATCTACTTTTCCAGTAGGTCAGATCAAAAGATATAATTTTCGCAGAGCAAATTTCTTTTATCTCTATAAAAAACTCCTTAACATTGACTGGACTCCTGTGGAAACTAACTCTGATGTTAATCTTTGCACTCAATTATTGCATAATATTCTGCATAATATTTTTGATACATCAGTTCCGCAACATATCATTCGTAAATCTGCTTATCCTCCGTGGTTTACAGGATCTATTATCGCTAATTTAAAATTAAAGGATAACTACCGACAGAGATGGGTGACTACAAATAACTTGTTTTATCTCAATGAATTTAAACGTTTACGTGCTCTATGTAAAACTCAAATATCTTCTGCCTATAGAACATATATGCGTCAAACGGAAGAGTCTATTTTGTCTAATCCTAAACAAATCTTTCAATACGTCCACATGAGACAAGGCACTACTCGGATCCCTAACGAATTATTCTCTGATGATATATCCTATGATAGTCCCCAGGATATTGTTAATGGTTTTGCTGATTTATTTTCTAAAATTTATTTAACTACCTCTGTTTAAACAGAATCTGAGGAAGTCCATTCGAATTGTCCTCTTTTTCATCTTTCACCTGTTACTGAGGATGACTTATTAGAAATAATGGTTAGGTTTCCTGATAAAGTTACCGCTGGTGAAGATCTGATTCCCAGTTTTTTGGTTCGTGATGCGAGATATGTACTCGTTAAACCCTTGCTGTATATTATTTACCTCGCCATTACTACATCTTCATTTCCAGATGCTTGGAAACGTGCTAGAGTTATACCTGTTCATAAAAAGGACGATAAAGCAGTGTTAAAAAACTATCGCCCTATAGCAATCTTAAATAATTTTGCTAAAATTTTTGAGAAAGTTATCTTTCAGCAAATTTTTAATAACACTCGATCTTTCATAGCATCTTCTCAACATGGTTTTGTCTCCGGTAGATCCACTACAACGAACTTAGTCACTATAACGCAATTTATTTCTGAGCATCTTGATAAGCAGGGTCAAGTAGATGTTATATATACAGATCTCACTAGTGCTTTCGATACGGTGCACCATGGCATTCTTCTTAAAAAATTAAGTTCTTTTGGCATAACGTCCTCTGCATTAGGTCTAATGAAGTCATATTTAACAAACAGAATAAATTATGTGTTCTACAACGGTTACAACTCTTATGAATATTTAGCAACATCTGGTGTACCACAGGGCTCTAATTTGGCTCCCTTACTGTTCGTTGTATTCATTAATGATTTGTTGATATCTCTTGAAGACCGAGCTCTAGCCTTTGCGGATGATGTTAAAATCTATGCCTCAGTTTCTAGTGTTTCTGAAGGTGCTGATCTTCAACGGTGTCTTGATACTGTTGCTAAATGGTGTTTAAATAATTATTTAAAGTTGAATATCAATAAATGCTGTGTTGTTACCTACACTAGGAAGTTTCATCCACTAATCGTCGACTATATAATAAATCACCAAAAGCTAACACGTACGGATTTTACTACAGATTTTGGGGTAAACTTTGATTCCCTACTTAGCTTTTCTGTTCACATACGTAATATAGTTACAACAGCCTCCAAATTATATGGTTTTGTCTTACGTACGACTAAATATTTTAACAACGTAAATATATTTAAGTATCTTTTTAATTCATTGGTTGTTAGCAGATTGGAGTACGCTTCGCAAGTTTGGTCACCGTTATATAACTGCTATCGTTTGGATATTGAACGTATACAACGCAGATTCCTTAAGTTCCTTACATTTAAAATCAGTGGATAATATCCACCGAGAGGTATTGACTATGATTGTCTACTGCTTACGCACAACTTTCAATCACTTAGTCATCGCCGTGATAGACAGGGAGCCCGATTTATATGGAAGGTACTTCATAACCAAATAGATTGTGGTGAAATTCTAGCTTCTTTAAATCTGTTAGTGCCACGCATTAACTCCAGGTGGGCCAAAACCTTCCACTTGCCAACTGCTAACACTAATATGCGCTTAAAATCTCCACTTTACACTATGTGTCGCAATGCTGATGTCTTATATGAAGATATATTCTATGACAACGTTTAATCTTTCTCTTCATGTTCGAAGTATTTTATTGTTATTTTTTTTTGTATATATTTTTGTTAAAGTTATTCTCATTTCGTCCTATAATTGGGAAATTTCCTGTTGGGCGATTAATATTATTATTATTATTAAAATTTGGTTGTCACAAAATGCAGAAAGGCAACGGCATATTGAAATCTAAGACAAACAGCAAATTATAATTTTATCCTACACATTTCTGATAGCTGCCTTGACCCAACAACTTTAAAGCAGCAAGAACCTAAAACAGAACAAGTAATTGCATTTGTAACAAAATAAATTATTGTAAGTATTGTAAATAACTGAATAAATATGTCAGTTGACTTTTCCGGCTAAGAATAATTGTTTGTTGTTTGATTTATTAAATTTCGTGCTAATTCCTTATTGAAGCGGAAAACACTATTACAGTTTTGGAGAAACTGTAGTTCACTAATTATATACAGATAGATTGATTGCCGATATTTTTTTACTAAATCGTTGGTAAAGTGTAAACATAATCCATCTGGAGAAATTGATTGAGTTAGGTTATTAAATTTTTAGGTATCTATGTATTTGTTCACATATTTATTCAGAGAGTTCACATCGAAATAGATCGCCTACTCTCAGTTAGAATACCTATAATAAATAAATAATGACTGAAGAGGGTAAAGACAGACAGTGTCCGCTTTATGATTGGTCGGAAGCTTATAAGGGTGAATATCGTTTGACATCAACCGTTAACAGGCCAAGCAGATCTTTCTTGCTTCAGCGTTTCAGTGCAATTTAATTGCTCGCTTTACATTCCAGTATAATAATAACAAAATAAATAAGTGTAAGATAGTGAAAAAAAAAGTGAAGTGTTAGGGTAGACTGTGGTGGCATCGTGTTAGTATCTGGTAAGTTATTTTAAATTTTTCAGTACATGTCTCTCGCTTGTATTCTTACTATGAATGATTGCTGGTATTATAATAAATTCCTAGTTTCCAATAATCTTATTTTAAACATTATTCTTTGCTGTTTGAATAATTTCTCATAAACTTTATACTTTACCTCTGCTCTCCATTTTATAAAATATAAAACATGTCAGCGTGCTCAGCTGTAGGATGCAAAAAACATGAAACGTGATAAATGGAAACCTAGTGATCATTCAGTACTTTGTGAGGTAAGATTAAAAATTAATTACAGAAATGGTGATTCACTAATTATTGTGTTTATGTGAGGTGCATTTTGAGCCCACAATGTGGGAAAAGAGAAGGGAAGATGGGAAGCAGAAATTAAAATGTAATGCAGTTTCAACATTATTTTCTTTTATAAAATCGAAAATTACAAGAAAGCAACCAAAACAAAGAAGTGTACCTGTTATTTCAGGACCTTCAACAAGTAAATTGGAAAATACATCCATGTCGGCAGGTAGTGACAGTTGAAGAAAAGATGGTGACATGAAGAATGAAGCTGTAGAAGCTGAGAATATAAGTAACGTCAAAACTCTTCCAATATATGACAATGTTAAAAAAGAGTACGGTAAATTAAACAAACAACATCTTGCAATGTTACGTCAAACTAATAAAGCTGAGAAGGTGCAATTAATGCAACATGTATTTAATACTGATCAAATACATGCAATTACAAAATCTAAACGTTTTAAAACTTAGTCTAATCCAACTGTACAGAAGGCATTGAAATTGAAATTCGCGTGCGGTTCTTCAGGATATGGTGAACTTTTAAAACAAGGTATATTATTACTATCCATAAGAACTTTAAATCACAGATTACAGAATCTGAAATTTGAGTCAGGCATACTAGATGAAGTGTTAAGTCAGCTAACATGTATTATCCTGCGACAAAAAATTACATAGGTAATGTTACATTACCACACCATAATGGTGTTGCACGTAATGCTCTTGTAATAATGGTGGTGGGAATTAGTTCAAGATGGAAACGAACATATTATTTTACAAGTATGGATTTTAGTGAAATGTAATTTTAAAATCAAAAGAATTTTATTTTGTTGCAGGCAAATCTGTTAATAGAGCAGTTTTTGAAGAGGTTCAGTATAATTTATAAAATTGAAAATATTGGTTTGAATGTGATAAAAACAACTTCTGATATGGGATCGTCAAATAAATCATTATGGAAGAAATGAGGCATAATAGCAGGACGTTATGAAAATCTTAGTAATTTTATTGTTCATCCTTTTAATGCTTCTCGTAAAATTTTTATTATTGCAGATGTTCCTCATCTTTCTAAAAATATTAAATATATTTTGATGGCTAATAAAATCATCTATATCACTAATGAAGTGTAAATTAAATATAATTTACGTACAAATGAAATTAAGGCTAGTCATATCGAAGAATTAGTTAATTAACATGAAAATTTTCAGTGTTCATTAGTACCAAAAATTAAAACGAGAAAATTTGTTTTCTGATCACTTTCAAAAGACGAAGATCTCAAATGCATCAAAAGTTATAAACCAAGATGTTAGCAGCGGTTTATTACTCTTAGGAGAGTAGATAAATAAAATTTATTGTGATGCCTGGTTTATATCACTGATACATAAGGGATTCTCTTTAATGACCTTTAGACATCCTGCTGTTGCTTTAAGTAAAATATCTGAATGTAATTATAAGGAGGCTGTAGAATTTTTAAGATCAGTTATACAGATTGTTCATAATTTGTATGTTGGAGAAACAAAAGCACGGAAATCGTCAGAGACAAGAATTATGCTTTCTATACAAGCAGTTTCAAATATTCAAGATCACCTTTTGAATAATCAAAACTATATTTTTGTGTTAACATCACGCTCTACACAAGACTGTATAGAAAATGTATTCAGCACTGTTTGCGCTAAACAAATTGTGCCAACAGGATTACAGTTTAAAAATAATTTAAAGCTTGTATCTGTATCACAATACCTTAAAGAGAAATCAATTAGTTTATATGGTAAAGATGATAGATTGTTCTTGACAGATTTTTTAGACACCGTTAAAGTATCTGCAACTTGTCTTAGAGCAGTCAAAGTTCTAGATACCGTCGAAATACCTTTAGTAAAAATTAATTACAGTGAAAGTAACTCGTTATACTATATCTCAGGTTATATAATTAATATAATTAATAGTAATTAAAAGTCCAAAACATGTGTCAAGTGCATAAGACCGACAGGTTTATAAAAATATGATCAATCAATGGCAAATGTAGCTTTATTGACACAATTAAGAGCATATAAACTAAATTGCCTCTTTTATTGTAATCCTTGCACATATAACTTCTTTCCAGAAATGGAAATAATTTTCAGACACTACTATTCAAAGATCAAGGATCAGAATGCAGATTTAAGTCACTTTCTAACACAGCAAGTTTTATCCAGATGCAAATTTATTCAATTATGTCATAACATGAAAAAGAAATATTACTATTAATTATTATTAATATTATTAATAATTGAAGTTTGTTCTTGTCCGATGAAAATTGTAAGTACAAAGTTTTTTTAATCTCGAACCGAAATATAAAGGGAAAACACTGAACGTTTCGCTATAGATTTATAGCTTCGTCAGGAGTGAAAAAAAGTAAATAAACAAGTTGTCAAGAGAAACAAGTCGTCAAGAAAAACGAAAAGGTAACATGATTTTAAAGTAAAATACGAGTTGTCCGGAATAAAGAGAAAAGTAACTAGAACTAAATTAAAAGTATTTTTTTTTTAATTATTAAATTAATTAACAGATCTATATCCTCTTTAAAGAGTCCAGAAAACTACAAAATATGTCATTTAAATTTTCAAAGTCCGTACGTTTATTAATAGAATTTGGAGACATTTTAATTTTACACATTTTTATGAAACGTCTTTTAAAAATATTAGATTCACTGTACAAAATGTCAGTATTATCAAAATCAAAATTATGATTATTTACTAATGAATCCTCTAACAGCATTGAATGATTTTGATTACTTTTGTGAATATGATATTTATGTAGGTGTAAACGTTTTTTTAAATTTTGGCTCGTTTCACCTATATAAACAGAATTACAATTTGAACATATGATTTCATAAACCACGTTAGGTTGTTTTAATTTCGGTATTTTGGATTTTAAATTAAATTAAATTATTCACAGATTTACTGGCTAAAATTAAATTATGTTTTTTGAAAATGTGTTTAAATGTATTGTGTAATGGTTCAATATAAGGCAATGATATGTATTTATGGTTGGAAGTTTGTCTAATGTTGTTAGAAACATTTGAATTTTGTAAGTATTTAATACGATTTTTAATTACTGATTCAATAAAATTTATTGGATAAGAATTTTGAATAAGAGTTTTTTTTTATTAAATTTAAGTTATCATAAATGAAAACTTTATCAGAAAGTAAAATATTTGTAAGGTTTTCTGACAGTTAATTTTAGGTGTTCACATAATTTTTTTTCCGATTTATACATAACATACATAACATATATAGTTTATTTTAGATTTTTACATATTAATTTATATTTACTTACATTTAGACATCTATATCTTTTAGGATGATTAGATTGTTGTTAGGTTTAACATTTTTATGATTTTGTCAGTGTGATTAGGTTGTTTTTAGACATTTTTAAGTGCTTTTAAGTTGGTAACGTACTGAAGATGACAGCTTAGCTGCCGAAATACGTATCTACGGATATAAAAATTATTGTGGGTGGAGGTTAATTTCAATTATTGCAATCAGCAAGACGCGATCAACGCCCTTAAGCAACAGATTACATTACTTGATAAGCTGTATGATGTAAAAGTATCTCCAGAACATCCGAAGCTCATCATTTCCGCAACCAGAGAGGGGGATGAGGGAATTGTGATAGATGTAAAATTGCCTAAAGATTCAATAATTGTTAACTTCGGTCATACCGCTACCAACAAGAGGAGCGAGGCAACTGAGCCAGGAGTGAGGTATGCTGCTGCCGTAAAAAGATCACCGGAGAAAATTAACCGAGATACTGGAGTAAACAAAAATGATAAAACAAAAACAGTCAACAAACCGAAAGAACTGTCTCGGATAAATAAAAACAAGAGAAAACCGATAATCGGTTCCAATAAAAATGTAACTACTGTTAGTGCAATAGCCAAAAGCAAATATTTACATGTCTATCGTATACAGCCTGAAACTACTGAAGAAGTATTGCAAGATTTTTTAAAAATTAATGCACCTACAATTGATTTTACTTGTGAGCAATTAAAAAGCACAGAAAAATCAATCTCATTTATTGTGCAATTTCCTATAGATAGATATAAAGAAGTATACAATCCGGAAATCTTGCCAATTTGAGCAGCGGTAAGACGCTATTATTTACCTAAGCAAAAAAATTTTCGGGAGGAAGCCTCGAAGGAACCAAGGTCCCAAAAGTAACAACATCAAAAATAGTAATTACACATATAAACGTCCAAAGTATCTCGAACAAAATTTGTAATATAGAAATCTTTGCAAAACTGACCGATCTGGACTTCAGAACACTGGTGTAGCTCCGAAGTTATTAATATGCTTCATCTCCATGAATATGAACTGAAAGCGAGCTTCTGTAGTGAAGATCATATAAGCGGTGGAGTAACATTATTTAATATTTTAATGTGCTAGAAATGCGCAATATTAAAGAACTATTCGTCGAAATGCATTTTAAGGTTTATGCCATCAAATTGAAAACTAACAATTTTAAGTGTTGTGTTGTATATGTACACCGCCCGCCAAATGGCTGTATGGACATCTTCTGTGCTAAACTCATCCAAACAATGACATACTGTAAGTCTTTTACAAACAAACTGATAATTTGCGGTGATTTCAATATAAACTATTTAAGTAACTGTGCTCCTACGCAGCTACTTAGGGATATACTTGCTAGTCATGACTTACCTCCGAAGGGCCAGCAAAGAGAGTGCATCCAGGCCAACAAGCCGAGATCATTCTCAAAGATAGATTACATCATAAGTAATATTCACAATTTAAATTTAAGCAATACTAAAGTGACGCACCCTAACATTGCAGATCACCTGGCCCTTACATTAACTTTTAGTATTGAACAAGAAGTAACAGAAAATAAAAAGAAACATGACTCGCTGCTGTGCTTTAATCTTTCAAACAGAAATTTACATACGTTGAAACAGCACATAGAAACAGTAAACTTTAACTGCGACGAATCTGAGAGAGTTGATAGTATATTTAACCAATTTTGTAACACACTCTTGTTGGCCATTGGAGAATGTTGTCCTTTAACAACAAGTAGACGTTAAAAAAATCACATAACCACAAATGGGTTAATAAAACAGTAATTACTAATGGTAGGCAAAAAAAAAACTCTATAAAAACCTATAGAAGTAACCAAAAAACAATGTTACAGTAACATAATCAATTCGGCACACAATAAAGAAAAATGTGCTGGCAAATAATTAATGATCGGTCGCGACAAGCCTAGGAACAATATTGTACTACGATATAATAATTTATTAATATCGAAACCCCAAGAGGTGGCGGAGTTATTTGCGAACCTTTTTTCAAGTGTGGTAGATATAAACTCTACAACAGCACTTTGGCCCAAACTTTCGTGCGGTTCCGACAGTAGGCATTTTTAACTAAAAAGACATTCATGTTCATACTTTCTGATGCTGACGAAGTCGCTAAGGTTGTTAATAATTTGAAAAATAAATACAGTGTCGGCGTAGACAATATCTCCACAAAGATCGTGAAATATATTATCGACAACATTTCATTGCCCTTGGCGCATATAATAAATCGATCTGTCGAAGGTAGTACATTTCCCATTCGACTAAAAACAGCTTTAGTGACTCCGATTTTCAAGAAGGACGACGCTTGTGATCTGAACAACTACCGCCCCATTGCGGTTCTAAATGTGCTATCAAAGGTGTTTGAAAAAATAATGGCAATGGGCTAATACAGTTTCTACAGTCTTGTAATATATTATGCGACGCCCAATATGGCTTCCGTGCAGGCAGATCGACGGAGGGCGCCGCAACAAACATGATTGAATATCTATACCACAAAATTGATGAGGATTACCTAGTTGCGGGTTTTTTCTTCGATCTGTCTCGCGCATTTGATATTTTCAATATAAACATAATTAGTAATAAGCTATATACTTTAGATATTAGAGGTACGGTCTTGGCATGGTTCAGATTATACCTAAGCGATCGTAGACTTTGTGACCAAGCGCAAAATACAACACCCTCTGAACACAATATAGATTACGGAGTTCTGCAAGGGTCTGTGCTGGCCCCACTGATTTTTCTACTGTTCATCAATGACATGGTTGATTACGTCCAAGCTGAAAAAGTAATAATGTTTGCAGATGATACTTCCAAGGCCATCTCTGCACAGACCCTTGAGGACCTGAAACGGAAAGCATTAGACTTGCCAAGTAGATTTGAAGACTGATGTAATAAAAATAAAGTAATCTTGAACGTGAATAAAATAGTAGTCATCAATTTTTTCAACAGAAATAATCCCGGTAAAGAAGTCTTTACGCTAAACAACTGTATTATTACTTCATCGTCCACGAAATTTCTTGGGTTAATAATTGATGAACAGCTGTCATGGCAAGAACAATCAACTCAGTGTATAAACAACTCAGCCGAGCCTACTATGCCACTTTGCAGCTTAAATCAGTCCTTCCAGTGGATAAATTAATAGATTTGTACTATGCTATGGCATACTGCCATCTATTTTATAATACTACACTGTGGGGAATGGCCACTAAAAATGATAGAACTATTTTAGCGCAGAAACGTATTATAAGACTTATTTTTAATGTACATCCCAGAAACTCTGTTAGGGATATATTTATTCAGAATGACTTGCTGACATTTCCGTCAATTTATAAGTATACAGGGAAGGGTAAGAGTATGGAACCGGCTTAATATTTCGAGAACTGTTTGACGTATCTACTTGAAATTTGGTATGTGATTTAGAGTCAATAAACCTATATTTGTTTCCATTGTTTATTTGCTCTTGTTTCTGAGATGCAACGCCTACTTGATTTTTTTTTTAAATGACAACCTGCTGACTTTTTTCCTGTATGTAATAGCTCGTTTAATTCTCTAAACGACTACATAAAAATATTTATCAATTACATAAGAAAATTTTCGAGAAAATAACGTTTTATGAAAAAGTTAAGAAAAATGGTTTATTGTTTGATATTCGACAAAAATGTTAGTTTTAACAAAAAAAAAAACTAGAAGACCACAAGATTATGAGTTGTTCTTAAGATAGAACTAAAGCAAACTTCAATAAAAGTTGCTTTAAAAACATGAAAAGAAATACGGGGAAGGACAAAAGTATGGAAACGGCTTAATATTTCGAAAACTGTTTGACGTATCTATTTAAAATTTGGTGTGTGATTCAGAATCAATAAGACCTATATCATCAATTTATTTTAATTGTCTATCGGCTCTTGTTTCTGAGATCCAACGCCTACTTGATTTTTTTTTAAAATGACAAACTACTGATTTTTTTCCTTTACATAATAGTTCACTTAATTCTCTAAACGACCACATAAAAATAATTATCAATTACATAAGAAAATTTTCGAGAAAAAAACGTTTGAATGAAAAAGTTAGGAAAAATGGTTTATTGTTTGATATTCGACAAAAATTCTAGTTTTAACAAAAAAAACTGTAAAACTACAAGATTATGGGCTGTTTTTAAGATAAAACTAAAGAAAATTTTAATAAAAATTGCATTGAAAACATGAAAACAAATACTAAATAACAGCGTAAACCATTTTTTCTAACTTTTTAATTCAAACGTTATTTTCTAGAAACTTTCTTAAGCAATAGATAAATATTTTTATGTGGTCGTGCAAAGAATTAAGCGAATAATTAAATAAATGAAAAAATCAGCAGGTTGTCATTTCAGAAAAATCAAGTAGGCATTGGATCTCAGAAACAAGAACAGATAAACAATTGAAACAAATTGGTAATGTAGGGTCCTATTAACTCTGAATCACACACCAAATTTCAAATAGACACATCCAACAGTTTTCGGAATATTAAGCCGGTTCCATACTTTTGCCCTGCCCTGTATATATATGTGTTTACTTCAGGCAAAATCAAACATTAATAATTTTACTAAAAATGCTTACTACCACGAATATAATACACGTTCGAAAGGTTTAATTACAATTCCTGCTCACTCTTCCAAAAAATTTGAACAAGCGCTACTTTATATGGGGACCAAATTTTATAATAAATTGCCGGAAATTATCAGAGCACAAAATTTTCAATTGTTTAAAAAATGTGTCAGAAAGATTCTAGTGTGCAAGGGCTATTATAGCACATCTGAATTCCTAAATGAACAAATATTGTAAGTAGGAATAGATATTTAAGTAGTCTAAGTCTAGGTGTATAGTACTTAAGATGTTCTATTTGACATGTACATCCATTTTGTTGAATGGCTAAAGTACGAATAAAGAATATGAATGAACAATAATCATGCACTGTGATCAACAGTTTCACTGTGCCGCTGTACAATACTTTTTTAATGTCTGCATAGAGTTGTGTAGAAATTATTAAGATATCCTTACAGATAGTGTTTACTATTTCGAAATGAAAGATGGAAATTATTTTGAAAATATTTTATGTGTAGACCTTCAATCATTATTGATTACAATGTATTTCTGAATGTTCAAAGTGCTTTCCGTCATTTAAGATTTTATTGTTCATTACTTTCATTTAGTGCCTGTGTTTTTCTCATTTATGTTTGTTGTATTGTTCGTTTATTTAAATATTAGGCTCTCAAAAACAACTGCATGCATTTAGACAGATTAATGTCTTCCTATTTACCTCAAAATGAAAACTGTTACACGATAGCATTTGTTTCAGTTTTTAGATTCGTTTTTATCATTTCGGGTTTTTTCCATAATGTTCACCATTTTGTAAGCTTTGTAACTGTTGCAAAAGAAACATAGCTTTCCATTTAAATTTACATCGTCCATATTCATTAATTATCTTAACGAAATGTAAGAATGTAGAAACAGTACTTTTTGAAAAGCTGTAAAAAACGATTACTTTCGCAAATAGCGCCCTCTAGCTACTTCATAACAAATTAGCAGTAGTCGCTGAATAGAGACTTTAAATTAGTTTAAAATTCCCTTTCAAATGAGTCGAAGTTCTTTAATTTCTGATAAAGAGTACAGAAATTATGATATCTTTTGAAGTAAATCATTGAACTATTTTCTCCACCCTTATTAATGGTGATATGATTATCGATGGCCCTATTGATTGCGCTCCCTTGCGGTCAACTCAGATACTTAAAAATGTTTTCTTTGAAATTCTCTTGGCCACTTTAACTATAACTTTTTTTCTCCCGAAGCTGTAGGTATTACGGTTAGCTACATACCGCCGGTCGCCGCCCATCCTGAGACACCCGGTATACTTGTACAATAGACATATATCTGTCTATTTGAATTTGGCGGCGATCGATTACGTGTCTTTACCCTCTTTATGTAGGTACACCCTACCCTCAGTCATCGACCGGTATGTAACGCGGTTAGTGGTACTTCAAAAGCACAGTCCATTCATTCTTACAATTCGTTAAGATAATTAATAAATGTGGACGACGTAAAACTAATTAGTGTCACACATACATAACCCTGAATATTCCGTCAGTTTGCCCTATTTGCTTTTTAAATTATTTACATTCCATAAATCTGCCCCAATTAAAATTTCTGCTTTCCATCATCATGTAACACTTTTGAAGTTATTGGTGAATATTCCGGCGGGCAGATACAGTTTCGTCCGGATAATTCTCTTATTAATAATATCATCTTAAGTCATATCCCTGTAACTATACAGTTTCGTCAGAAGAGGGTTTTTCTTAGGTGTACACTTTCGTCCGCAGGGTTTCTTAAAAAATGAAATTACTTATGCACAAAATATTTCAGGTGAGACCAATCAAAAGCTGTTACTTATTTTGTATTTATATTTATGTGTATGTATATAACGTACAATGTACTAAAAGTCTTACAAAAAATATAACTAAAACACTACACTAATCTCAGTTATGCGCTACAATTAATACTAAAAACTATAGTAATGAGATGTTAATTTTACATATTCAAGTCTACTGATCTGATTAGTATTGAACTGATGTATTTTACTATTAAGGTAATTTTCTCGTTTCTGAGTTTTACTGTTGGATGTTTTGTATTTACTAGTGCTTTGAATTTGAATATATATTTCACACTGATAATCTTTGATAGTTTCTAAAAATACAAATATATTTGGGTGACTGAAGTTAAAACATTTATTCAAATGACTATGAAAAGACTCGCATGCATTCGTTGTTCTTCTACTGCAACCTGACATGGCAGCCCATATTGCTGAAGGAAAAGCAGCTCCATCTTCTATGTAAGTTTCGACAAGGTAGTCCGAAAATTTTTCTAACTATTTTGATTTCGTTTAATTCGAAGGCAAAACAATCACCAACACTTTCAGGTTCTGAAAACAAAAACGAATCAACATAATAAAACATTATCTTTAATCCAGGCTGTCACTTACCTAAAAACAAAAGTCCAAAACAGTACCCGACCCATTTTCCGATCTCGGTCCTTTCTTTATAATTATTTGCCAATCCCAACTCTTGCACTTTTCTCCACCAAGCCTGACTGATGTGGAATCTACATCCGATATTTTTTACATTTTCCCGAACAGTTACCATCGCTTTATGAATGGCTCTCTCAAAATCTATAACGACTTCCTTGGGTTCAAATTGTAAATTAATTGCTTCGCATTCATTTATTATAAGACTTAAACACTTTTTGTAACTCTTCGTGGATTTATCTTTTAGCAAACAAATCGCAAGTGGTATATAGTGACCGGAACAATAACCATGTATTGTAAATAGCTGCAGGAAATATTTCGCACAGTACTTGAAGGTTCCATCCATAAATATCCGATCACATTTGCATAAATGTTTTAGATTCGTTTCGCAAGAAAAAATAATTATATTAGATTCATAATGATTCACTATCAAAAAGAGTTCTTGTCTACTAGTGGTTATACTATTTTTCATATTCTGCAGAGCACTGTGAACTTCCAAAGTACACTTGGGTAATATTGTAAACTTCTTTCGTCTTTCTGCATAGATACTCCTTTTTATGGATTTCAGGTTATCTACGTTTAGATCACTGGATTCTGTTTCTTTCAGAACTGAATGTAACATTCTTTTCGGCGGTGCGCCAATGTCTTCAGAGGCTTTTCTTTTAGCCGCTACTTTCGCAAACTGTTTTTGTACCGTTGATACACTTAATTCGTCATGGGAATGTATCAAATTATGTCTTGATATTAAATGTTCCTCACCTACGGAATATACTGCAGCAGTACACTTGGGAACTCTGCACCTCCATCGGAATTCACTACTTTTTAGTTGATCACACAAACTAAACTTGTTGAAAATTGTTCACAATTAATATCACTTTCTCTCGTTTTGAAAAACTTTTTTGAATAGTTAAATTTTCCATTTTTAATAATACGTTTAAACTAGATGACAATAACTAGGTTTAGTTTAGACTGGATGAAAATTTTCTACAACCCTTATATTCATTCATATTTCCCCACCCAACTTTTGTGATAATTTTAAATACCTGGAATATGTAATTGCATCTGGTCAGCTTTTTCAGAATTTTCATGACGTGCTGCTCGTCGAGAAATTCCTGTACATTTTAGTACGATGCAGTTCAATCGTTCCTGTAAAAGACGAAGCTACTCGGAAGGATAGGGTAAAAGTTTTTCTCCGAATAGGGTAACAAATCTATCTGATCAACCTCCGGCCGAAACTGTATATTTTAAATTTTATAAAATTTTGGGTTCCGGACGAAAGTGTGTACTTCAATTTATGCAAGAAGGGATTACGGACGAAACTGTAATCGCCGATTCCGGCTTACGTTCTCCTCCCTCATTCTCTCTTTCTTGTAGTTATAAAAATATCAAACGTATCAATAGTAACCTCTTTTTCTAGATTCTCTGCAGCAAGCACAAGGACAAATTCGAATGGAAGAGCACCTCAACAGATGAAATGCATTTACTCTCCGATTACCAATTCGTAATTGGAGGAGCATACACCAACGAAGTGAGTTACATAGGGAGAGCAAATTTTGAAGGTCGGGTCCAAACCGCCAGGGTTTATCCCGCCAAAAGTCCGTACAAAGGTCTGCACATTTGTACTAACGCAGGAGTACCGCAAATATTTCAGTCTTTTGAATTGCTGGTTTTACCAAGATGATTTCCTTTAATCAACAATCACGTATTTACTTTTACTAATAGATTTATTGGACAAGCCACAGGCTGATACAAACAAATTAAAAACCTGTAAATCGTAAAATCGTTCTCTCTCACGGGTGTTCCCCGCCATGTGCTCACCTTTCTAGAATCTTTATTTGTTAATCGATCAACCTGAATTTTGGAGAAAATAAGTTAAATACAAAAAAGGAATTTTTCGACATACTGCTAGTCGTCATAGGACTTCCGGTTTCGCCGGAAGTGATATCTACTTTCTTATTTTAAATGGAATACCCTACATATTTTTACATATTTGAAATTTACGGATCATTATGGGTCCGAATTACGTATCAATTGTTAAGTTTGGTTTCCATGACAACGAAAAAAAACTTTTTTATTTTTCAATCTAGAACGTTATGAATCGCATTTTTTTTTCAATCTAATGCGATCAAGTGTTTCGAGAAAATCGTTCCTTTGATGGTATTTTGATTTTTAACATTTTTATAGTACTTGATATTTTCATTAAGTCTTAACTTATTTTTTTCGATAGAACCTCATATGTTTCTTAGCTTTGTTCAACAGAACCTTTTTTTCTGAGTACGCTGATACCAAATACGTCATATTTTTTTTGAAAATAATTTAAAATAGAGCATGTCTTATTGAAATTTTACACTCCCTTTATTTCAAATTACTTTCAAAGAAGATATATTGTATTTGGTATCAACGTACTCAGAAGGAAATATTCTGTTGAACTAAGCTAAGAAACATATGAGTTTCTATTAAAAAAATGAGTTACGACCTAATCAAAATTTCAAATACTGTAAGAATGCTAAAAATCAAAATACCATCAAAGGAGTGATTTTCTCGAAACACTTGATCGCATTAGATCGAGAAAATGCGATTCATAGCTTTGTGGATTGAAAAATAAAAAAGTATTTCTTTCGTTGTCATGGAAACCAAAATTATCAATTGATACGTATTCGGACTCGTAATGATTCGTAGATTTTAAATAAGTAAAAATATATAGGGTGTTCCATTTAAAATAAGAAAGTTGGTATCACTTCCGGCGAAACCGGAAGTCCTACTACGACTAGCAGTATGTCGAAAAATCCCATTTTTTGTTTAATTTATTGTCTCTAAAATTCAGTACAAAGTTTTTTTAATCTCGAACCGGACAGAAATATGATGGGAACACACTCAACGTTTCGCTATACATTTATAGCTTCGTCAGGAGTGAAAAAAAAAAAATAAGTAAATAAGTTGTCAAGAGAAACAACCATTTAAACGACATATTTTGTAGTTTTCTGGGTTCTTTAAACAGGATATAGATCTATCAATTATAGTTAGTTACTTTTCCCTTTATTCCGGACAACTCGTATTTTAGTGTAAAATCGTGTTACCTTTTCGTTTCTCTTGTTGACTTGCTTCTCTTGTCAACTTGCTTATTTATTTTTTTTTCATTCCTGACGAAGCTGTAAATCTATAGTGAAACGTTGAATGTGTTCCCATCATATTTCTGTCCGGTTCAAGATTAAAAAAACTTTGTACTTACTATTTTCATCGGACAAGAACCAACTTCATTTCTAAAATTCAGGTTAATCGATTAATAAATAAAGATTCTAGATGGGTGAGCACACGGCGCGGGACAACCTGTATGTTAACAAAGCGGTGTGAACGTGTGTAGAGCTCTTCTTCAAATAGAGAAATAAAGTTACAGTATTTACTTACTGTCCATCAACCTTATTTCCAGAAACCTAAAAATATCGGATTTTACGTTAAGAGTTCAGCTAGCACAGCATTTGTACAGGGTATTTGCAAAATAGGTGCAAAATTTTTAACCACAGTACACCGACAGCACAAACAACACGAAAAAAATACAAAGAAACATCGTATAACAAAAAGAGACTTACGGAACTTGCTTCTCTGACTGTAGCCAGTAAACATCGTGGGAATAACTAATACGCAAGTCACACTCACCGAATATCATTTTGTGGAGGATCACATTCAAACAAACGTTCACTATTAGACATTTAGAAATGTTTATTACGTAACGTCCATCATTAGCGACACACAAACGAGCTCGGCGAAAAAATGTTTCTTGTGTTCGTGTGCACGTCAGAATTAGCGCAAATACTGTCGACGGCATTATGAAATAAATACATTCCTCTGAAATGCTGTTCTCTCGCAGTTCGTGAATTGCAGTATTATAATTATTCCAATTGTTAATAGACTTCAGAAGTGTTTTTGCCATTGCACCTGCTACATAGCCATATATTTTTTTAAAATAATGTCTCCTTTGACAGGTTTTAAATTTATTATATTATTCTCAACGTAATTTAAAGGAATAAAACCTTGATCTACTGAAAATTAGCTCACATCAGCTTCTAAAAAATGTTTTAACACGCTTGAAATCCCTTCGGTCTGATCATCACAATTGGCATTTGGCGAATGTGAAGTTAAATAATTAATTATTAAAGATTTGAACATGAAGCGGGTTTATATCTGGACTTCCTTAAGCTGGGTTTAAATTTAAATCTAGTTTAAATTAGTATCCGTTTACACAAAAAAAAATCTAATTCAAGATTTACCTAAATCAAGCTTAAATATTTGCCGACGCGAACGAGCCATTTAATTAGTTGAATTTAAGGTTGGCATATCTGGAGTCCAGATGTTGACGTGAATATCAGTGTGAATTCACATCCTCTTTATATTCTATTTCCGCCTCTTCTCTCACGAGGAACTTCTCCCTTAATACAAAACTGTCTGGCTATCTTTCTACTCTCACAGTTTTTTTTTGTAAAATGAAAAATTGGAGAGATATGCAAGAAGCTGCCTTAGGTGGAACACCATGTAAATAAACAGAAACTTATGAATTAAAGATCACCCAGTGATTTATCAGATCAGGAAGTCTAATAGTACTGTCGTAATCGGAAACGGGATACGACTTGTCTACAAAGATATCAAAAATTTCAAAAAAAAGAGAATGAACTCACCAAGTCAGCCAGTAATAAAGGACTGGCCTTAACACCAAAAAAGTGTTTCTCAAGTGAAGAAAACAATTCGCCCTTGGGGAAAATCAAAATAGGTTAATACCTGTTAGCTTCTGCACGAGCAAACTCGAATAGACGCGTGCCCCATACCAGAGAAATTTTTACACTAAAGCGAGGGCTAAATGAACATGCGGAGTAGAGAGGAACACCTAGATAGCCCAGTTGAAAATGTGGAATTTCGCATACAGTGTGTGATGTGTTTTAACTTTTACTTTTTGAGAAGGTGAACCGTATTTTGCCATCTGCCATGGACCAAGTGGTTGAAACTCTTTACCCCCAAGTAGAAATTAATCGTTCTACTGTCACTCAAGTCAAAGCGGGTTGTTCCCGCAAAAGATCATATTTTCCTAGGGAAGAGTCTGAAGCTGAAGCGTCAACGCACAAATGAAGAGAAAGTTAATCGACGAACTGTCTCGTCATATGTGGGTTCGCCCAACAATCAAATACTGTTCACTAAGCAACAATCTTTATACCTGATTTCGAGGTTGCCAAATCAGCCGAGACCTCGAATTCTTACAGATAATATTCCACAAAATTCATCATTAAATTTCGAAATAATTGCGATATCCGATTCGTTGATAAGGGTATCTCAACTGTCACAGTTGTCTACTACGTCTACCCCTATAACTAATGCTAACAATAATAATAATAATAATCATGGTGACGTCTCATGCTGTTATCTGATTGTTCAGCACCTTTACGACCTTTCTGCTGTAGTGGACTGTGTATGTCTGAAATTGTGTATGCATTGAGTTGAGTAAGTACAACGAGTAAAATACCCACAATGTCATGTGAACTTGTTTATTGAAAGTCTAGTCTACAACTAAATTTACAAACTACATTCTTAAAAACTAAAGGTGATAAGATGAGTTAAATGTAATTGGGGTGCGCCGGAATGATCACACTTGTCTGAAGAACAGCAGCTTGCGTGGTGTTCGGAATACTATGAAATCTACTGTCCCTTCGCATTAAAATTACACAGATAGTCGTTATTAGTATTACTAAAGAACCAAGAAAGAAATAATGACTCGCTGTTTTCGGAATATTTGTTGAACACTAAACATGCCGCCCGCTTAAAAGTCCTTAAATGAGAAATGAAACAAATTAAGATTAATAAATAAATGGATAGGTATAAACAATAATTGAATTTGAGCTACAACACGGACATTACACGCACTAAACCATCCTTTCCTGGCCACAACTTCGTTATTCGACCCATTTTCCAGGTTGCTGGAGAACTGTTGTCTTCAATTAATACCACCAGGTCACCTTCCTTGAGAGGCCTTGAATTCTGCTTCTTCCATTTGCTCCTAGGTTGTAAGGTGTGAATCTATTCTATTTGCCAATAATTCCAAAACTGCTGGACGATTTAATGCATTCGTTGAAAGGCTGACAGTCTGTTGTCCGGTGTTGTTACATAATCCTCATCAGGAGCTGACGTCAGCGGACGACCGATCAAGAAATGAGCAGGAGTTAAAGGAGAAAGGTCATTTGGATCAGTGCTCAAATTTGTATAATTGATTGAATTCGGTATTTGCGCTGACAAAATTGGTACCATTATCCGAACAAATGTATGAGGTGCTACCTCACGTGAAGATAGCACTGGGTTGTTAGTTAATACGTCGGTAACTTAAGCCACGAAGGATCACACTACGTAAACACACAGCTAGCTACAATTACTTTACGGCGGTCCGCAGTGTGCGTCCACGTCAACAGGACGGTATGGCCTCTAAATTGGACAACATAAACCTCTAGGTCCGCTAGCTCAAGCTTCAGATGATCAGAGAGCGTGGGTGGGTTATGATCGAACTTCGAACACCAAATAATTCCGGGAGGCGCCAGCCAAGGTGTCACAAACCCAACAGGATAATTATAAATTCACTGAATCCCTTGACTCAGATAGTAGGAGGTCCAACAAAACACACCCCAAAATAAATTCAACCATGCGAGTGTATTCGTGTATTTTGTTATCACACATGAAGCATTAAATGCGTACGAGATCAGCAAAACCTTAAGCATAACAGGTGACGATAGGATCGTAAAGTGTAATCCCATGCAACAACAACAACTTTAGGACGGCGACTCCCGAAGGGAGTACCTCAGTACTATGAGAAATAAACTACACTCGCCAAAAAATTAAAGACAGCAATCAAAAGTCAGTTATTGGAATTCCAAACACCTCACAAAATTGTATACAAAACAATTAATTGTGCATGAATGCACCAACCAAAACAAGGACCTAAATCACTCTACTTTACTTGAAATAAAAGTCAACAAAACGTCGCGTGTCTGACGGACATGGACACAAAAGATCGACACAATTAAAATAACTGAACATTAACCTAAAGGGTAAATTAAACTTAAAAAAAGAGTATAAGGGTAAAAAATATTGTAGAAATGGTATGAGTCCAGTGAGGTTACACTGTAGTCGCAAAGTGCAAAATTAAGCAATCAGACGGTACTTGCAGGTGACAGCTGGGATATCGATAAAGTCGGTCGTCTAAGGCATGAATACCAGTTACCAACCGGGACGTTGCCACTTGGCGCTGTATGGGGGGAAGAGATACCACGCCGAGCTCCGCTGGTCCCGAGGAAGCCCACAAACAATATCGACAATACGTCGAAGGCGACTTGCAACCACACTGGCTCATTTACGTAAACGATACGTATTCTACGAAAACCCCAATAATAAAAGTCTAAAAAAAAAGAAATGACACACCTACGCAACAGGGAATAAACGGCTTACACAAGGACTCGCAGGATAAAAATCTTCAACTCGGAAAGACGGAACTGTCGTCGCACGGCGGCACAAAAATTTAAGCCATAAAACTTACAACACAATAATCCCCAAAGGGTTAATACAACCAACGCCGACCGTGAGGGCGATTCTTGAAACTATACGTTTCCAAACAAATATGTTTGAAAACAAACGGTTCGCAAACAAACGGTACGCGTTAAGCGTATTCTTGAACTGTGGAAACAAGCATTTGTTCTACATTCGTACGGACCAAATAATTTCGCGTTTAGAACACAGCCATCGGGATGCGCTCGCAGTTGCACATGCGCTTTGCATTTGGGCGACCGCACCATATGAAAATAAAGTTTTATTACGTTTTATGATTCTTTGTCACGACAGTGTTAGGAATTACGAATAGTAAGTTTATTTATTTATTTTAATAATCAGTGAATTTTATTTTAATATACAGAGGTAACAACTATCAAAAACATTTTTTTTTACTAAATGATAAACCTTAAAAGTGTAAAACTATGAATAAATACATTGTATTTTATTTTTAAAAAAAGCTTTAAAAATAAGTTACAGGACCAGTTATGGATTCTAAAACAATGAAAAAATCTACTCCTCTAAGTGAGGAACAAAAAAAAGTGCTGGTGGAATACATGAGAAGTAGGGAAAATTTACAAAAAGGTAAATTTACAAATACATTTACTTACAAGGATGCAGCAAACATATGGGCTGAAATAACAGAAATATTAAATTCCATACCAGGATCCCAAAGAAATTGGAAAGACTGGCGAAGGGTATGTTCCTTATTTATTGTCCAGATAGTTTATTTTTTAAATAATTTTCAAAATTTATAAAAATACTGAGTTCCTTATATTTGTATGTACAATGACTTTTGCATGTAACAGCTTGGCTGAAGACATACAAGAAAGTTCCAATGAGGTCTTAAAATTTCTATAAATGGCCCTCAACTTTTTTTGTTGCTGTGTACTATTTATTACATCAGCAAGTTTATGTAATAATATTAAAATTATTTTTATGTACAGTTTAGTGATTTGATTTTATTTCCTTTGCAGACGTGGCATGATTTGCGGGCCCGTGTAAAAAGTAAAGTAAGCAAAATTAATAAAAATATGTTGGGCACTGGTGGAGGTGCTCCATCCAAAAATTTATCTATCTTAGAAGAAGATGTTGTTAATATTTTAAGTCCTGTAGTTCTTGAAGGAATAGGCACACGAGAATCAATAACGAAGGAAATTTTCCTGTTAATAACATAGATTTTACTGGTGAAGGTAGCGAAGATTACAGGACCACTTTAACTAATAATGAAAACTCAAAAGACAGAAGTTTAGTACAAACTAACACTTCCTCACTGCAAAGCGAAAACTTAAATGAAAGCAACAAGCAAGAGGAAGGCCCTATAACAAATTCTGTACATGTTGCTGGTAAAAGAAAATCAAAAAAGGGTAGATTGGAGAAAACTTTATCTGTGGCTTCGCAAATGTCTGAACAGTGGAAGGAAAGGGCAATAATTGAGGATACTTACGGAAAGCAGAAATTATTACTTTTACAAAGACGCTTGGAATTACAAGAACGAAAAATTCAGGTTGCAGAGAGAAATGCTGCTACGCAAGAACGAATTGCCTCAGCCCAAGAAAATGTTGTGGAAGTGTTAAATAATATTTCTAAATCATTGGATCTGTTTATTGATCAGTGCTTTTGAAATTATTCATATTTTGTGTACTTAGATATATTTTGTATTTTTATTTTGTTTTTAGATTCTGTAGCCAGTATTAATTTTTTTAAGTTCTTTAGTCAGAATTTACTTGTTTAAGTTCTTTAGTCACTATTTATATTTATTTTACGGAATTGTTCTGCACCTTGACGTTAGAAATGAACGTTTATGTTTTTAGTATAATAAAACCTTTTTTTTAATGAATTTGGGTATTTCTTAATTGAACATATTTTGTGTAATTTAAACAATCTTGTTTACAATTTTGTTTAGTTGTCAAAGACTGTTGGGTGATAATTATTCTATTAAAAACAAACAGATTGATGACTGAACATTAATACCGAGAATACATAAATTTTATTGTACACCTCCAATACATTTGAATACTGAGAACGATATCTGAAAACTACTCATTTTCGACTGTTGATGCAAAGAACCTTCTAGTGGCACCTTGCTTGGAATCACCGATAGTTTCGGAATTTTCTTTGAATGGAATATGAACTACAAACCTACCAGATGCATCACGTATAACAGTGTCCTTAAAAATCTGTTCACATGTTAATTCTTCTGAAATTACGGATAGATCGTTTTTGAAATCATCAATCTTCCTAAATCGTTCGATTTCTGATTCTAAGCTTACATATAACAACGATACACATGGTAATTTTGTTAAGTGATTATGATAGTGAATTGAAAAAGGTAATTAATTCTTAAAGAGAAGGAATGAAATGTTTTGAATATTTTGAATTTAGATGATTTTCAAAATCTCTGTGAACTCGCTGATCTAAGTTTATAAGTATTAGTGGAACTAGAAGGGGATCCCATTTTTCTGTTTCTACATTTAAAGTTTTTAAACTGCGAATATGTTGTTCGAAGCAATTTATAAGGGATTTTAAATTATTGTAATTGCAAGTTAATAGTTTAACATGATAAATAACTTTTCGCGTACTGCCAAATCTATCCTTAAGAATTTGAAGAGCCTCCTGATAATTAGCGGAAGTGGTTTCTAAGGCTTGAATACCGTTAAGCGCGTCGCCTTTTACAGCTGACCTAAGATAAAATAGTTTTTCTACGTCGGTTAATGTAATACTCTGATGTATGAGCGCTGTAAATGCGTCTTCAAATGCATGCCATTTCGTAATATCGCCGTCAAACGAAGGCAATTCAATCGTTGGTAGTTTAACCGTTTGATGATTTTAAGTTTTAGGTTCGGTGGTTGAATTTTGATCATTACTGATTAATCGTTGTACGATTTTTCGAATGTTACAATATCGCGATTCAAGTTCAAACCTCATGTCACATTCCTCGTTTAATTTAATTTGCTCATAAACTGAAAAATGAGCTACTAATCTTTAAAATCTAGAAGAAATATCGTATTTTCTGTATCTGACTTTAAAAATTCATATATATTTTGTCTTTTGAAAACACCTCGCTTACAATTTAATTGAGGTAAAGTTAATTGATCCATGTTGCTTAAGAGAAACCATTTCAAATCAGAGGGAAATACAAGAAAGGACTTATTCGCTTGATCAATTGATTGCTTGAATTTATTTATATGTTCAAATGTTGTTGGATAAGCTTGTTCCGGTTACTCCGACTGCTTCAGCTCCTTCTGAACGATGCTGGATAGGATTGTTCCGGGATGCACTTCCGGCCGCATCAGCTTCTTCTGTATGCACTTATCACTGGTATCACTGATATCCGGTTTGAAGGACCAAGTTATGGTGACGTCTCGGGCTGTTATCTGATTGTTCAGTACCTTTACGACGTTTCTGCTCTATTGGACTGTATACAGGGTGAGTTTTTTTCGATGTTTAGCACGGGTATCTTGGAAAGTAGCATAGCCAGAGACGGTTAAATGGGGAAAGATTTGTAGTTTTAGGTGCCAGTTTAATGCAGATTTTGTTTCTTACTTAAAGTTTCTGGCTGCCTAGGTAAGTTTATTTACTCGATAAGTTTATTTAAAAATATAACGGAGATTCGGCAGTTTTTCACTTTCGAAGTTGTTAATATGGTTGGCCATGGAAACAAATGTTAAATAGTTTAAACAGCGACATCCTACCATCGCTTTTTGACCTGACATTGCAGTAGGATAGACAAATTAAAGCGGGTTTGCTACATAATAAGTCACCCTATGCAAGGCGGCCATGCTTGCTATCAAAGCAAAATGAGTTTAAAAAAAAATTGTTGCAAATCGTTTTTGATTGCAATGAAAACCTCGAGCAGCCTCTGTACAGCTGTTTCAGCCCTATTTGGCTTCTTCACAAAAGTTTATTTATATGTATAAATTATTTTGTGAGAAAAATACGAAGTACCCAAACCTTAGATTCACATTCTTGTGATTCTGAGAAGAACCTTTCAAAATTCACCGGATCAACAACTCTGTGGCTCCGTGGCAAAAGATGATTATGTGACTTGAGGCATATTTTACAAGACAATTCTTTCAGGCCGTAAAGACATATCAATACTTGTTAAACTAATGTTTGGGGACGGAAATAAAACTGAAGCATATCTGCTTTTATAACAATATATGTTATGGCTTGTGTGTTCGCCCTAAGTGTAATTTAATTTAAGCGTAACTTTAATTATAAATATTTTTTGATATATTAATTTTAGTTTACAATTCTAAGAACTTCCGAAATTTCTCGACGCAAAGGCACCACACTGCCGGCCACTAAAAGCATTTTCTATGAAATTGTGTCACTAGCATGTTTCTAAATTAAAATGTCTTTTCTCCGGACGATATGCTTGCATCAAATTTCATAGAAATGCTATTTTGGTTCTAGATTATTCCAGGCCCGTTTTAAACCGACCGAAATTAATTTAAATTGCAACGTTACCTATGGTAAACATTAGTGACTTTTTTCAGTTCAGTGTGAAACTGCTTTCTTTTATTTCTTCTCTTATTATTGGATAACAGATTTTCCAGAGGTTTCGTTAAACATCTTGTAAATTAAAAACTTCAGTTCTTTCGTTTCAATAGCGGCACACACAAGTGCCCAAGAACTCAGTTATGATTCTTGTGTAGCTTTTACCGGGACGTAACTTAATTCGATCTAGTTAAATCCGTGTTAATTGTAAAGTTCTGCTAACTCGTCAGCTGCAAAATATAAGTGGCCGAGAACTCAGTTGTGCTTCTTGCGTAGCTTTACCGGAAGACAACTTTGCAATTTACGTGTTATTTTTATGTTGTTGTTTTGTAAATATTAAGTTGTAAATAAACAAATCTTCGGTTGTTCGAACTTTCAATTTCTCGATTCCGTAATAAAAAATCAGTGAGTGAAGGCAAGTTAGAGTGCTGTCGACGAGCTTTACAACCTCCGAGGTGCATAATTTGTCTTAGGCCTCAGTTTCGTCTGAGAAGGGCTTTCAAACCAGGAAGCTCCCAACAATATACCTCAAACTCATAATCACAACATATCCAAGCTCATTGAAGCCTCGAAATCTAAAAAAATTGACATATCAGCTTTTGAAACCACAGAACTGCAAGTATGAGTACCAGAGTCAGGTCGAAGTTGATTTATTTTTCAATACATACGCTAGTACATTTATCTCAAGCAGTAACGAAGCTGCTTGAGTTGGTCAGTGGCAGCTCGTAATGATTTACTACGGTTGGGCAACAACTGCAAAAGGGAAAGGTGGGTGCATTTTAGAAATAAATCTGTTTTTCAGGACTGTCATGACATGGAGTCGACATATGCAGCTTCAATAGGACAGGATGGGCACTGCCCACCTTGCCCACCTCGACGAGCCCCCACTGGAGTTGATTCTGATCCTGATTGGTTTACAGAAGGAATCATGTTCTCCCAAATTGTTATACAATCTTTTAAATGTAGGCAGTAAAGGCTGGCGATTACCAAAATATCAGTTAAAATGTTGTGCAGTTTGGATGGCATTTTTTTAACACTGAATGAAACACTTGATCATTTTGATTAGAAAAACAAACCACACTTATCAAGTGAACATTGGTGGTAGTAAACTTCAAGGTGATGAATCTCCGTTATTTTTTAAATAAATATATCCAGTGATACATGTTGGAGAGGTAAAAAATGCCATTTTTTTTAACCATAGCCTACTAGGGTTTTCATTAAAAAAAAAACGAAGTTTATGTCATAATTCGAAAATAGAAATTTTAGTTCGACTATTTAATTAAGAACATAATTCAGTACAACTTTTGCCTTTACAACTTTTCTCTAAAATCAAGAATAACCGAGCTACGTGCATTTAACGAAATCGTAAAAATTCAGTTTTTTCGAAACATCTAGGCAGCCATGAACTTTAAATAAGAAATCTTCCACATTTAACCGTCTCTCTAGCTCTGCTAGTTTCCAAGATCCCCATGCTAAACATTGGAAAAAACTCGCCCTGAATGTATGAAATTGTGTATGTATTAAGTTGAGTATGTATAACGAGTAAAATAGCCAAAATGTTATGTGAATTTGTTTATTGAATGTTTCGTCTACAACTAAATTTACAAACTACATTCTTAAAAGCTAAAGGTGATAAGATGAGTTAAATATAATTGGGGTGCGCCGGAATCGTCACATTTCTCTGAAGAACGGCAACTTGCGTGGTATTCGGAATACTATGAAATCCGGTAACTCTCGATATGAAACTACTGTCCCTTCGCATTAAAATTACTCAGATATTTTTCTAGGACGGTCGTTATTAGTATTACTAAAGAACCAAGAAAGAAATAATGACTCGCTGTTTTCGGAATATTTGTTAAATATTAAACAAATCAAAATATTGAAGAAAACACTAGGAGAACTAGTATTAACTATTTTAGACAGTTGTAATAATAAAACAACTAAATAATAGGGTTAATGTTAATTATATTTTTTATTTTTAAATGTAACAGTAAAAGTTCTTTTCTTTGGCAATTAATTCCTTTTGTTTTATTTGAACTTCTAAGTTTTTCACTTTTCTTTTCTTGCTGATCGAGTTGTAATTCAACTAGCTGCTAGCTGCTGGCGAGACTCTGTCAGTGAGCAAAATTTATCAATAATATTATTAATTGTAGTTTTTGCATATACTGTTTGTAATGCAAGCTTCTTGTTTTTTGTAGTTTTTAACTGCTTTGGTGTCCATGCGACCCAATTATCACGTTTTTCTATTTCATTGGTCAATCCTAAAATTCATATTTCAAATAATATTAATAAATACTTAAACGTAGTTTTTTTTTTTTAATTATTACATACAGAGTGTTCATGGGAAGCCGCTGCAATAGTTAACTTTCTTATTTGTTCTTCTACGAAGTAACTTAAGAAGAAAAGTTTGAGGACCTTTCCTCCACCATTTTATGATGCCTTCGGAAAAACAAATGACTATCAGCTTTTCGAGCTTTTTTTTAATGGAATGTTAGATTTTTTGATCTAAAATATCATTTCCGAAAACCTGCTATTTTATAAGTGATCTTGGTGTTAAAAAAACATAATGTTCCAATTAAAAAATTGAAATCAATCTCGAAAACCTGATTTGTTTTTCCGAAGGTATCATAAAATCGAAGAGGAAAAGTCCTAAAACTTTTCAATTTAAGTTATTTCGTAAAACTATAAACAAGAAACAGCTATTATAACAGCTTCCCATGAACACCGTTCCTGATGTAAATTGTTTTCCATAATTAAAGTATTGCTATTATTTCCTAAAATTAGTGTTTCTCCCATTTTGGAAACTTCAGGCACATCTAAGGTAATTATTAGAGAGCGGATAGTCAGGCAAATGCCTAGTGCCTGCCTTTTTTGCTTTTTTTCAAAGTTTTAGAAATTTATGCCTTTTCTTGAAAATAAATACCTTTTGCTGCTTTTTTGCCTTTTTTTTTCTGATTCAGTGAGTTTCGAACTATTATAATTTTTCTTCAATCGAAACTTAGCAAGTTACTAGAAGGGTCTAATATGTTTTCTAGGAAGTATGCTTTGACGCAGCGAATATTTCCAGACGGGTATTACCAGTTTCAATACGGGTTTAATCTTAACAGGAAATTATTTGTGGACATTTGTGACAACAATCGATATTTAAATAATCTTTTTTCGGAGCATTAGTAATTCACTCGTTGTCGTGCTTGTTTTACGTTCAATTTAATTGGTGATTTTAACGTTGCAAGATGCCAAAGTGTGATCAAATACAAAATTTGTTAAAACTAGACAAGAATTTGTTAATAGACGGAAATTCTTTGTTTTGTAAAATTTGTTCGAAGCATATAAGTACAAAATCCTTGTAATAAGTGTCTTTTTTTACTTTATTTAATTGTTATTTGCGATTTTATTCTTAATTTTTAGATAAATTCTACTAAAAAGTATCACGTAACCCAACACATAGCTAGTGATATTCATTCAAAAAATGTAAAAAGCAAGAACGGTCAACAGTTTCTTTTGAAAACGGCTTTACAGGAATCAAAACCTGGTCCTTCAAAATCGACATTTTCATTGAAGTTATGTGAAGCTTTTATAGCTGCATCGATACCTTTTAAAAAATTGAACAATCCAGTGTTACGAGAGTTTTTAGAATCTTCAACAAAAGAAATAATTCCGGACGAATCAACACTGCGGAAAAATTATTTGGATAATTGCTATCAATCTGTGAGTAGAAGTGAAAACTACATTACATTTTCTTTACTGTATTTATTTACTTGCAGACACTAGATTCGATTAGGCTAGACATTGTAAACAACATATATGGGTCTCAATTGACGAAACTACGGATAGTAAGGGTCGCTACATTGCAAAAATTGTTGTTTGTAAATTATCAGAACACGAAGCTGGAGTTCCTCATTTATTGGCAAGTAAAAAGTTGACAAAAACCACTCACAAAACGATTGCAAATTTCTTCGATGACACATGCGTAAGTTAAACATTTTGAATATCACATACTGAAATTAATAGATTGTTTTTCGATTAGGAATCTTATATCCGAATGGATTAAAAAAAGACAAAATTCTCTTCTTAATTTCCGATGCTGCACCTTATATGATAAAGGCAGGTCAAATCATATAAATTTTTTACGAAAAAATGATTCATCTTACTTGCTTCACATATTGTCTACATAGGGTATGTGAATTTATTCGAGAAGAATTTGTTGTGGTCAACAAATTAATTTCTTCGACTAAAAAGGTATATTTCAAAAGTAACTTTATATTTTTTGTTTAGATTATTTTTTAAGATTTTTTTAAAAGCTCCATTACGCGCAGCTTTATATAAAGAAAGGCTACCTCCAGAACCTGTTACAACTATGTAGATGGGGTTCTTGGATTTTACGCTGTTCATTTTGACGAAAACAAAGAGGTATTTATTTATTTAACAATTGCTATTTATAAACTAGTTTAATTTAATATATATTTAATTTAAGGTGATCGATAGTTTTGAAACATCGTCAGCTCTGTCAATAGCCAAATCACAAGTCGCCTTTAAAGACCCTGTAGTAAAAAGAGGTTTAATTTTCATCAAGAATCACTTTTCCAATATACCAGAAACGATTACTTGTTTAGAAAAAAATGGTCTAAGTTTATACGACTCTTTGAAATTATTTGATACGGTGGACACATTAATTAAACAAGTTCCTGGTAGCATAGGCCAAAAAGTAGCTGAAAAGTTTCTAAACACAAAAAGAAAAAATCCTGGCTTCAAAATTATTGCAGAGTTAGCCAAACTTCATGAGGGTGGCGTTGCGGAGGACATTAAATTAACAATCGATGAAATAACTATGTTAAAATATGCTCCAGTAACAACTTGTGACGTGGAAAGGTCTTTTTCACAATACAAAAACATTTTATCCGATAAAAGACAAAATTTGTTACCGGAGAATATTGAAGAACATTTAGTCACCTCTTGGTGGTCAAATAAAAATAGAATTTAATGCTGTGTACTTTTTTAAATAAATTTAATTTTTAAAATTTCCTGCCTTTTAGTGTCCTTTTTGTTAACATTTGTTGCCTTTTTTCTCAAAATTCGTTGCATTTTCTCCTTTTTTTTGTGACTTTTTTGCGTTTTATTTTTGCCTGACTATCCGCTCTTTAGTAATTATCGTTGTACCAGCAAAATCGTTTAGGTTTTTTTCTGTATTATTTGCTTCGTTATCAACATCATCGGTCACTGAAATACAATGTCAATAATAACAAGGGAACATATAGTTTGAAAACTTTGCTCACATGTGTTATGGATTTCGATCCACAACTCGATTGATTTTAAGTTATCAAAAAATAAAACCCACACGTAACTTAGTTACTTTATTAAAATAAGCAACATTACGAAAATGAATGAATTTTACAAGAATTGACAACTGATCATTAATCAGAACACATGTAGAATATCTAATTACAAAAGGTAACAGCGATACCGACACGTAGTGTTCCTAAGTTACAAGATTAATGACAATGGAAAATACTAAATTTGAGTTTATAAAGCATCGAACACTGGCGGGGGTTCTGGTAAACAACTACCCCGCGAACAAGCGAAGCGTCGGTCGCGGTTCTATGTAAACATTACCAAATAAGGACATAGAATCTAATGCTGGCAATGTTTGATTAGGCTACGGAAACGAAATGCAAAAATAAACGAAACGATACAACTTCGAAATATCGAAACAATAGCTGAAAACAATTTACAGAGGAAACGTGAGGTTTCTCGGCAAACAAACCAAGGAGGTCTGGGTGCATTTAGCACTACGAACAAGTTGATTCCTGATCTTAAGGTTTGAAAGCAAATGATATTATATTTAACCAGCCAAATTTCGTGGCGAGAAAGGAACAAATAGTTACTTTTGACACCTTAAAATCAGCACCTTTTCCTGCAATAAAATACATTTAAAATATTAGTCGGGTTGCACTGAGGGTGGCCCGGATATGATGCAATTCGATTTATCTACTTAAATTGCAGAAATGAGACGAACAGCTAAGCTTAATACTAATTAATACGCGCACAACACAAAACTGATTGTTCAATTGTGGCGATGTTATAACACCTCCCCCCGTAGACTGAAGCTGGCGGTAGATGCGTCGGCTTCATTGGTCATCGTAGATGCGATGATTCCTAGATCGGCTACTGGAGCGTCGTTCCCGTTCCATGGACATGGATCTGGTGACAGGGCCGGATTCGATGGCGGCCTTGTAAGCTGGAGGTGCGCTGGCCCGGAGAGGATCCAATTCACTCGACTCCTGAATGGCTCGTAAATCACTCATCCTAAGAGTGGTTGTTGAAGTAGGGTTGTTGCGGCTGTGACATTGGTTGTAAATTTTAACGAGACAGCCGTGTTGGTCGGAATCTGTTTTGAAATTACACATTCTTCGGAATAGGTAGATCAATCCAATGTAATGTAGGATTTTATATAGGATAGCAAGTCCTACGAGTCCGATGAGAACAGATAGGGCAATGGAGTACCAACTTGCGTATCGTATTAGGTGAGGTCGATTGAGATTATTGTTTATCTCAGAATTTAGGGTATCGAGTTTGTGAGAAGCGATACGTAGGTCGTCAAGACGAATGTTGGTGAAGTGAAGCGGTTGAAGGTTGAATGCTTCTAAGGTAGAATTGATTTGATTTGAAGTGCAACAGTCATCTTCGATAATTGGGACATCTGGAATAATATTTTGATATTCGGTGCGTATTTGAGAAGATGCAATTAATTGGGTGTCCTTGGAGTAGGCTTGACATTTGTCGTCGAGTTGAATGATGCCTACACCTTTAAGCAGCTCATCGTGCAGCGTTGAATTCGGACAGAAGATGGTCAGCATTTCCGGTTTTGATAAGACGTAGATCCATTGGTTGCTGGCCTGGAGTTGATGCCACACCTTGATGGTTCCTTTGATTATCCTGGTGTTGCAGGTATCAGGAATTTTGCTGTTGAAGGACGTGATTAAGGAAATCTCGCACTTGGAATTTTCGACAGTCGAATAAATAGTGGTCTTCGAGCACAGGTACTCGTCGTGTGTGACCTTAATGCAATCAGCAAGAGAATCTAATTGAACATAACGAGCTTTTGTTTCCGAAATACCGAGATACGGAGTCTCAGGTTGTATATAAGCATACGTCGAATTAATTTTGTGCGAAATAGGTAATGGAGTTAATTTATACAAATAAAAGATCGCGTTATTTGTCAAAGGGATTTTAATTACGAAAATGATCTTGTTTTTATTATAAAATACGCTAAGTTTACTTATCGCGATTAATTTAGCTGAATTTCGATCTTCTAACGAGAAAGGGAAGGATGCTCCTTCGTTCAAGAGTCTAGCATTTTCGCGTAGAGTACTAACCAACTTTAAAGGCGTTATAACTGACGGATGTAGGATATTTTGTTTCGAGAACAACACAGAATCAATCAGTATATCGTACTGCTCACTTAATTCGTTGACTAAATATGTTAATAAAGCTATATGATTCGTAGCAGCGTTAAGTTTTTCCAAAGCTATCGTTTTATTATACACTGCGTTAGAAAATTTATTAAATTGACGAATGTTTTTATTAAGTACACGCTCGTTAATTTGCAAAGACGAAATAGAATCGTTAAAGTTTGAAATTGTAGATTTTATTACTTGAATTTGATCCTTCATTAAAAGTTGAACATCTTTATCGTTTTTCTCGGTTTCTTCCAATATTTTATCATAATATTCGGCATCATCTGCGTCGAGTGATCCGGTTAACCATTTCCAGGCGGTTCCTAAACCGTTGAATAATCCGCGTTTTCTGCGATTTGGTTCATCCGTGTGTGTAATCAAGTGATTTAACGAATCTCGTTTAGCTTGAATAATATAAATTTGACTAGATACAAAGTTGAGCGATTGTTGACAAGAGACGAGTTGGTGATTTAAATTCGGTATATTACACATATTTTCAGTTTCGGAAAGAACACGTTCAATAAATTTTAATTTTGTTTTATAAAAGGAGACATTGAGAAAGGATAGGAGTTGCCAGGTATCGGTATGAATTTTTACATATCCTAAGTGCTCGTAGAATATTCCGCTAGAATTTTCTATCGGAGTGATTTTGTAAGTTAAAATGATGTTGATGCATCCATATCTGAAACAACATGAGCTGGCTTCAGTCGGTTGAAATGAATTTTAACTTCTCGTTTTTTAATTTTTACTACGGCATTAGGCGGATTTACCGCGGCAATTTTATAGGGACCTTTCCAATCGGGTGAAAGTTTTTTATTCCTGCCTAACTTGACGGCTTCGTCTTTTACGAAAACTTGATCGCCGGGTGAAAACTCTTTAGATTTGGCGAATCGGTCGTAAGTTTCCTTTGATTTTTCTTTTCCGGAAATAATGTTTTGGCGAGCTATCTGGTTACTCTTAGTTATACGGTACTTTAATTGATCGATATAATTGTCGTACGTGTATTTGAATTCCGGTTCATGTTTTAGCGAACTGGGGAGTATGGGTTTATGCCCGAATAACAACTCGTATGGAGTGAATTTTGTCGCGACATGGATTGACGTATTATATGAGAACATTGCGAATTTTAGATATTCGTCCCAATCTGTTTGTTTATCGTTAATATAATGTTTAAGATAATCTTTAAGAGTTGAATGGGAACGTTCTAGCGCGCCGTTTGTTTGCGGATGATACGCGGACGCGAACAGATGTTTAATTTTGAAAAGTCTAGTTACCTCTTTCATTAAGTTTGAGGTGAAATCTGCGCCTTGATTGGTGAGAATACTGCGTGGAATATCGAAATTAGAAATTGTTTCCACTAATTTATTTGCAACCGTTTCAGCTTCGTGATTAGGTAGGGCGTAAGCGAATGAAAACTTTGTTAAGTCGTCTTGCATGGTAAGGATGAATTTATTTCCATCTTCGCTTAGCGGTAAAGGTCCTACTATGTCTAACGCGAGCCGTTCAAAGGGTTGTGTCGAAGTCGAGGTAATTTCCATCGGCGCCCTAAGCGTTTTACGATACTTCTTGTTTACCTGACATTTTACGAAGTTTTTAACGTAACTTTTAATTTGATTAGTCATCATAGGCCATTGGTATTTAGTTTTAATGCGGTTATACATTTTATAAAATCCTTGATGACCGGCTGTGGGAGAATCGTGAAATTCTTTTAATATGGTTTTTATTTCTTCGCTACTTGGTGTAATTAATTGATTCGTGCAAATATTTACTTTAATTTTAGTTTTTCTGAAGACGTAGTTCAATATAGAAGTTATCCTGTAGATTTTTAAATTTGAAAATTCATCCGAAGGATTCGGAAGGGTTATTTGATCTATGCTATCTTTTATTAGGACATCTCTCAGATTTAATGTGGCATAAAATAGATCGCTATACCTGGTTTTGTCAAAATGTTTGTTTTTAATGAAACAAATATATACGTTACGATAAGAATTAGCAAGTTTTTTGACAGAAAATATTTCGTGTTGACTCTGTCTCAAGGTATCGATATTTTCAGCGAATATGATTTCGGAGTCGTCCAACTCTGTCGAAGTGAAATGTGCTACGTGTGACCTTACGTCGATTATGGACGCGTTGATTTCGTGAACATTCACATTTTCGCATGTTTCTGACATTTCGCAAAACTTGTAAAAGTCGCGAAAGGATTCCTTTTGATCGGACGTATTAAAGCCTGCGAATTTGGTTCTCGAAAGGCAATCGGCATTGCTATTAACTCTGCCGGGTTTGTACAAGATCTCATAATCGTATTCGTCTAGTTTTAGACGCCATCTGATCAATTTCGAACTAGGATCTTTGACCGAGAACAACCAGGTGAGTGGTCTGTGATCTGTAACGATTTTGAAACGTCGGCCGTAAAGGTACGGTCTGAAATGTTTTGTAGCCCAGACGATTGCAAGCAATTCACGCTCTGTCGTTGAATAATTGCATTCAGCATTATTCAATGTCCTAGAAGCGTAGGCTATAGGTAGATCTTCGCCGATCTTACCTTGGGACAACACCGCTCCGATCGCGAAATTGGAAGCGTCGGTGGTGAGGATGAATTCCCGGGAGAAATCGGGATATTGAAGAATGGGCTGAGAAGTGAGTTTCCCGCGAAGATCGTCGAAAGCCATCTGTTGATGATTTGTCCATTCGAACTGGACGTTCTTTTTAAAGAGTTTTGTGAGTGGTTTAGTTATGCCAGAGAAGTTTTCGATAAATTTCCTATAATAGCCAACTAAACCGAGAAAAGATTTGATGTTTTTCGGCGTTTGAGGGACTGGGAAATCTTTAATGATGGACACCTTCTCGGGATTAGGTTTTACACCTTTGTCCGAGATTATGTGGCCTAGATAAGCGACTTCCGTTCGCATAAACTCGCACTTGTCCGGTTGGAGTTTTAAATTATTACGACGGAGTCGGTCGAAAACGGCGATTAATTTCCTCTCATGATCCTGCACCGAATTAGCATAGATTACGATGTCATCCAGGTAGACGAAATACTGGAGACCCTGTAATCCCGTGAGGACATTATTCATAAGTCTTTGGAAGGTAGCAGGGGCGTTTTTTAAGCCAAAGGGCATACGTGTGTATTCGTAATGCCCGGAGGGTGTTGAGAATGCCGTCTTGGCGAAATCTTCAGGTTTCATGGGTATTTGATGAAACCCGGAGGCAAGGTCGAGAGTCGTGAAATAGGACGAATGACTTAATTGGTCCAGGATGTCGGAAATATTAGGCAGCGGATAAGCATCGCCTACCGTGACATTGTTTAACTTCCGATAATCGACGACTACACGCCATTTAGTCTTACCTGAAGCGTCTACTTTCTTTGGAACGACCCATAGAGGTGACGACCAAGGAGATACTGAGGGTCGAATAATGCCCTGCTTGAGCATTTTGTGAATTTGGTCATTGACCTCAGCTTTGTGAACTTCCGGATACCTATAGGTTTTGGCGGAAATCGGAGCGCTTGGTGCCACGGGAAGTTCGTGCATCAGAGCGTTGGTAACAGTTAAATTATCACCTTCGAGGTGGAAAATATCCTGGAAATCTACACAGATTTGCAAGAGAGATTTTTCCTCTTCCGGATTTAGATGATCCGTACGAAGAGAGGACCGTAAGAGTTTCGTACGTTCGGACTGCGTCATAGAATTTAAGAATACGACGGCTTCTCGCGGAAGGTGCTCTAATTTGACACAAGGTCGGACGAGCATTTGTTTGGAATCTGTGGCGTTTAATATGGTTGCATAAGCCTTTGAATTTGGACGGACTTTCGTGATAGCCTTGCAGAGATAAATGGAATCAGCTATCCGAATGTCGGGGATGACACCTTCCTTTATTTCAGGATTGAGGATGTCGATTTCAATGAGAGTCTCGCTGCGGGGTGCGATGACCTTTTTTTGATCCGCAGGAGGATTTATGTAAAAGAGAGCCATTGATGCAACTGGATTTTTGAGGGATCTGTCCTCGAAATTGATTACAGAGTGCGAAGATTTGAGGTAATCGTGGCCTAGAATTCCATCGTGAGGAATGTTGGTGGCCTCGGAAATCACCTGAAATTTGTGCGGGATACCGTGAATGAAAATTTCGGTGGTACCTAGGGACTGAACAAAGTGGTCCTTATTGACACCCTTGATTTGAATATTTTCGTCCGTTTTTAGTCGGAATTTCGATTTAAGACTTTGAGATTTTAGGATAGAAACGCTAGCACCTGTGTCGACTAAAAGTTTAAGAAAACCAAATTTAGTAACACTAGTTTCGATCTGCACATATGACATCGGACTGCCGGAGTGCAGGGCGATTTCTTTGAAATCAGACGAGTTTAGCAAGACGTCACCTGGAACGATTGTTCCTGTACTTCGATTTCGTCGGCGACTACCGAAATCTGATTCACATTTTTTGAGTACATACCCTTTTGGGAATAATATTGGCGCTTGCGACATTCATCGATTGTATGCCCTTTATTCTTGCAATATTTACAAAATTTATTATTTTGGCGAGATGAATTATCGTTTTCGGGAGGCGCATTAAAATTACTCGAATTATTGGGTTTGCTACTAATGTGGTTTATCTGAGGAGTCTGAGACTTCTTGAAACAATTAGCTATATCGTGACCTGTTTTTTTTGCAAAATTTACAAAATTTAACAGAGCTAGAGTTAGATTTTTTGAATGGGTTGTTACTATACATATTCTGAATTTGTTCTTCGTTAAGTGCGTACGAAATAGCTTCATTAAGATTTTTAGGATCTCGCGTGCGAAGCTGACTCGAAATTTCTGGTATGCAATAATATACCAGACGATTCAATGCAATTTGGTTCAGCATCGATATTTGACCATTTAATTCGTTAGAGGCGGTACAATTTTGCTGAACAGCATTTATCGCGCGCTTGAGCGTACTTTCTATGCGGATTGAGTATTGCTGAATTGTTTCTTTAGAATTTTGCTGTAAACTGGTGAGTTCGTTAATAATCTGTGCGTAATGCTTTTTGTCTTGATACATTGTCTTCAAGAATTCTTTTAGTTCATGCCAATTATCAAAGGTACGGTTCGTGCATGCAGTTTTTGCTTTTCCGCGAATTTGTGTTTGAATGAACGTTAATAAAAGTGGTACTTGCGATCGCGTAGCTAACCTGAACGCGTGATTACAATCTGTTAAAAATGCGGTTAATTCTTTGCGATTACCATCAAACGGGTGAATAAATTAGAATAAAGTGGAAATTGGAATTGATTCGCGTGAGGGACTTTGATCGCGACTAGAAGAATTTGATTCTATAAGCGAAGAGTTAGGAATTTCCTGAGAGTGAGAACCGTTCTCTGCCATTTTACGTGATAATGAAAAAAGCTCAATATGAACAATCAAAAATCACTTACAGGATGCAAAAGGTCTGTGCTCTCATGGGCTGCGAGTTTTCGGTCTTCTAAAAGCTGCTGCTGCTTCGATTCGATGACCGATCAGGATTCGGATAGTGGTCAAGTATTGAAATACACCGGACTCCTGGACACCTGGAGATTTTTCCTGCCTGGTTTTCTTGGGGAAATCCGTCGCACTATCCCACTTCTGACACCAAAAATTTTATGTTATGGATTTCGATCCACAACTCGATTGATTTTAAGTTATCAAAAAATAAAACCCACACGTAACTTAGTTACTTTATTAAAATAAGCAACATTACGAAAATGAATGAATTTTACAAGAATTGACAACTGATCATTAATCAGAACACATGTAGAATATCTAATTACAAAAGGTAACAGCGATACCGACACGTAGTGTTCCTAAGTTACAAGATTAATGACAATGGAAAATACTAAATTTGAGTTTATAAAGCATCGAACACTGGCGGTGGTTCTGGTAAACAACTACCCCGCGAACAAACGAAGCGTCGGTCGCGGTTCTATGTAAACATTACCAAATAAGGACATAGAATCTAATGCTGGCAATGTTTGATTAGGCTACGGAAACGAAATGCAAAAATAAACGAAACGATACAACTTCGAAATATCGAAACAATAGCTGAACACAATTTACAGAGGAAACGTGAGGTTTCTCGGCAAACAAACCAAGGAGGTCTGTGTGCATTTGGCACTACGAACAAGTTGATTCCTGATCTTAAGGTTTGAAAGCAAATGATATTATATTTAACCAGCCAAATTTCGTGGCGAGAAAGGAACAAATAGTTACTTTTGACACCTTAAAATCAGCACCTTTTCCTGCAATAAAATACATTTAAAATATTAGTCGGGTTGCACTGAGGGTGGCCCGGATATGATGCAATTCGATTTATCTACTTAAATTGCAGAAATGAGACGAACAGCTAAGCTTAATACTAATTAATACGCGCACAACACAAAACTGATTGTTCAATTGTGGCGATGTTATAACACATGCATCAGAGCAAGAAATGCTTGGTAGACCTTCTACCGAGAGAGAAATAATAGGTCGTAGTTTCTCCTCATAATCTACTAAATTTAAACCTTACTCAGAGCCTAAAAAGGTATACAGTGAGATTCTATCAACTAAGAATTAAAAACATTTTTACCTCTGATTAACAAAATGATAACTACAAACCATTGAACGATTTGGGGTGAAATTTACCGATACAAGCCGCTGTAAAAAAGAGAAAAAACAACGGTCAGTCTAAGACTGGTAGATACAGAAATGTAAACACTTACGGTCTTATTAAAACATTTTAAAACAAAAGTTCATCAATATGGGATGTTTTTTAAACGATTAACAATAAATGATTAAATGATTAATGAATGATTAAATGATTTAATAACTTATTGTTAATCGCTTTGTTAATTGTTGTAGCGCCTTAATTTTGCCTTTAACGCAACACGTTGTAACTTAAGCCTTTTTAATTGCATGATGGAGTGAAGGAGTTTGAGATAAAAATATGAGAGAAACGGCAAATGAATTTGCGACAGCGGTTTTGTATCTTAGGATCAGAAGGGAAATAAATTGGAGACTCGCCTTCCAGTTGCTAATTTTTCTTTCGAGAACTTGATTCCTATGTGGTTTGATACGAGGCTGCTTGCCCTTGGAAGAGATTCTTGATCTGTGAGACAATGACTTCGCAATTAACTTTAAAAAGATCCGGCTCGAAGGACCATGTTTGTATCCGTTTATTTTAACGGACTCGATGAATGGATCACCGTTGCTTACAATCACCTTCGCGGGCAGGGAGGTTGTAAATCTTCCCTTATAACGCACTAACGAAAGCAACTAACTAATCGGGTGGCGGAATAAAGTTAATAAATGAAGCCAAATAAGTCTAAACACTATTTATTTACCCTATGATATGAACATGAATTGAACACTGTGAGTACCGTGCCTTATTGTCTGCGAGCATGATTTATCCGGACGAGATCGCAACGATAACTGATTTTTAATTTTACTGAAATTTGACAAGAAAAGAAAATATCAAAGTGAAAAACGGAGGGGTGACTTGCCTGATTGGCTGATGCAGGTTCTCACAGTGTTAGAAAATATTTTAAAATACTTGTCTAACAACGCTGGGAACAGCTTCTGAATTGTAGTTAACATACTGATAAAGCAATATAAAATATTTGAATACCATAGCGCAGAAGGACTCAAATAGCTTTTAAAACGGCAATCGGCACGAAATGCTTGTAAATACTTGTGAAACTTAACGCTCTTGTTGCTCTTACTAAGAAATGAATTAAAACACTATAGGCAAAACTAAATCTAAAATGCGTCCAACTTTTCGCGCTGAGTTCTAAACAGTTATAATATTGGGTTTGTTCCAGCAACAGTTGCTGACCACACCATTCCAACTGTAATTCAGAAAAGATCAACTATAATTCGGAAATTCTCAAATGTAATTCAGATTTATCAATTGAATTTCAGAATTCGTTACTTGTAATTCGGATTAATTAGTTTACTTTCAGAGAATATTAAATGTGATTTAGAAAGCATTAAATAAATTTCAGACTATGTAGGTTTTTTATTATTACTTTAGTTAGAAGTGTGATTGAAGTCCAAACTGTTGCTAGAAGAAATAATCACTACGTACAAAGATAACATTTTACTGAATTTCGTTTACATTTGCTGGTATTACAATATTCCATGATATTATTGTGCACAATTATTTTTTTAAGAAGCTGCGGAAGTTTACAAAAGCCGGTGGTTCGCGTATGAAGCTTTTGGATTCCTAAGTGAAAGAGATGTTCCAAGGGAAACACTAAATACAGTGAGTAATGTTTTTTTCAAGCATACGTATTTTGCCATGGTAGAACTCCCTCTTTTACGCAGTAATCAGCAACTTTATCTCTAATTTCGTTTAAGTAAATCGAAGATCTTCTAGGAATATTTCGTATAGGTCTCATGGAAGTCATATCTTTATTATCTCTCCATGTTGCTTCAATAATCTGTCCATTCCCTTCGTGGTCGAATGAACCGTGTGGCATGTACAAGTTAGGGGAATGGGTCCTCGAGTAATTGTATAGAACGACTACAGACAAAACAATGATTTCGGCCTTGGACGGCATGGGTTTTCGTAAAACTCGAACTACTGAATTGAGTATTCCAAAGGCATTTTCAGCTACTCGCCGAACCCTACTCAATCTGTAATTAAAACTTCTCTTGGAAGTTCCAGAGGCATGATTTCCCGGGTATGGTATAATAACATTTTCGCTGAGAAAACTACCAGCCACAAAAATAATAAGGCAATTTCCTGTGGCGACCAGGAAGCCCTTCGGGTAAGGGTAATCCCAACGACATTTCGCTCAACATTTTATAGATATATACAGTTTACTGTTTAGAAAACTCCACCATCAGAAATTCTGCCTTGGCATTCTATGTCAGCAAACATAAAATTATAATTTGCGTCTACTACTGCTAGTAACACAATGCTGAAGTTAGATTTGTAATTAAAAAAATCGCTACCAGAATTTATTGGTGCCTGCAGCACATGTTTACCGTCGAGGGCGCCAACACAGTGAGGGACATTCAAAATTATGCTAAATGCCTTACTTATTTCTTTCCATTCCATAGGAGTTCTAGGAAGCCAGAAAAAATATTAAAAAATATGAAGAAAGCAGAAAAATTGAAATAGCCAGTATTTACTAACAACAATTACAAATATATTTTAAAAACAGGTACTATTCAATAATTATTCCACTATTTTTTTTTTAGGAAACGGCGGTTGACAAAGAAACACCAATTCAGGTAGAAGAAAGTGGTGGTGAAAGCCACACCAGGGCAGTAGAAAATGAAAAATCATTTGCTGCTCCCAAACCTCCAAAACGAACAAAAACAAAGCGGACCGAGAGTAACAATATGATGTAGATAGCTTTCCAAATATTACAAACCGCTGCAGCTAAACTGAATGCAACTTCCACTGAAGATGATGAGATAATGGCCTTTTTAAGTGTGCTTCTGCAAAGGTGAAAACCTACTCTGCTGAAACGAAGAAAGGGGTTCAACAGGCCATATTTGACATTTTGATGAAAGTAGATAGAGGGTTCTATGAGTCAATATCCGAAAATAGGTTTTATAATTATCATCAACCAAGTTTGGCACAGGGTAATAGAGGTCCACTCAACCACAGAAACATACCATCATTCGGCTCCGGCTTATTTTTGGCAGCCACATTTTTCTAATTCAATCAATTCACCAAGCTGTTCTAGGTTTTCCAATGGTGGGTCTTCGCCAACACCTGCAATATCATCCGCTGAACAGTCTAATGGTTGCACATCATCAGATGATTTTGAAAATTATGTTTGAGTGGACCCGCCTATGCCCGGTTGTACCAACATTTTAAATAAGGATACATTTAAGTCGTTTAGAATGTGACTTTACTTTATATTGACCATTCCAATATCAAATGCCAAACGCGACTTCAGGATATTGCGCAACTTCATACAAAAAATGCTGCTTATGACTATAGATGCGAGTGAAAAATAATTTAAGGAAGTATTTTTTACATAGCAGAACATTAATAATTTTTAGAGATAGAATCACATGTTTAAGAGCAAATTGCAAAAACTAAAAACTGATAATGTCATTGGATGTAGAAATAAAATTCCTTTAAAATGATATGCCACTCAACTCATCTTGTCATTTCAAATTTTGAAACTCATGGGGCACACAGCGTCGTCTAGCGGATGTTCTGAAGTAATTACATCTTAAAAATTATGCTGGGTTTCCACACATCCGGCACACGGCATCCGGCATTCAGAATTCTATTTATGATTTGATTTCTTTTTTGTTTATTTTTTCAAAGTTATTTATTATTATTATGTTTAAAATATTGGTGCAACCGGGGATTATCTGTTTTTATTTCATTTTTGTTGAATTTGTTTTAAGTTATTTATTATTATTATGTATAAAATGGTGGTTTAAATACTATAAGAAAAGAATAATTATTTATTCATATATTTTACCTTAACATATACTGATAGTTCTGCAGCAATTGCTGCACAAACCTCTGGAATTATTTGGCCTATGAATTGCTTCGATATTCTAAACAGGTATTGGCAGACTCGTGTACGAATCTCCTGTAGCTAGGAATCGTAGCGTTATTGCCAACCTGAAATTTTATGTACGCAGAACTCAGAGAGCGACATTAAATAATCAAAACAGTTATATTAAAAAAAAAACAGATATTATTCAAAAGAGAAAAAAAATACTTACCTGTCTTGAGCTCAAATTGGAGGGCGAAAATATGTTTCCTGTTTTGAGATTTTGTGAGCTATTTTGCTCAGTAAATTCTCAAAATCAGTAGGTGACATCCTTGTAAAAATTTTTTACTGCCCACTAATGTTCCATAATTTCATGCTCAGCATTAATTCAGACCCACTCTGTTTTTTATATAGCTCAGTACGTCACCACAGACGGGGTTTCTTTTCCTTTTTTGAATTGGCTGTTATTACAGGTACACTTGCTACTAACACAGCAAGAAGAATTTCTTGTTGTTGAGAAGACATGTCATACAGAAGTTGTAGAGATACTGTAGAGAAGTAACACAACTAATCCTGCTCGCGATCAATGCCGCGGCTCACCCAGTGCTCATAAAAGGTTCGCAGCATTCTTTTTTCCAAGAGCGGCTCATGAGCCGCTCAGCTCGCGGTGCTGTACGCGGCTTTACTGGTCCCCAAACCTGTATGTAATTGGTAATTTCGATTTTCAGAGTGTCTATCACTGGGTCAAAAGGGCCATTCGGAAAACTTGAATTATTATTATAAGAAAGTTGATTTTTACAAATCTAAAATTCAGGCAATCAACAGGAGATCCTGGAGTTGGAGTTGGATCCATGGGAAAAATTTCTAACTAGGCTAATAGGTCAGAAAATTGAAAAAAAAAACGGGATAATTCCTTAGACCTCTCTGTAACTGGTGCTTCTACCCTACGCACATCACTACATAAATATGTCATTCGACTGAAGCGACTGCCCACCTCCCATTCCATTTATTAGCAGTATGAATTTTTTCCAACTGATTTTGAAGAAATTTAAAGAGGTACGCACATTAATTTCTAAGCTAGTCATTTTTAGATTATTCTTGTAAAGAGGAGGATATATAAGCTGAATCATGAATTACATTTGAGTGATGTCATAGTAGCGCAAGTAGTGTGTTTATCTCGTGATTGTTATACGAAGTTAGATTTGCATAAATATGTTTGAGTGTGATCAATGCGGAAGTGTTTACCCGAATTGATAATAAGAATCGTCACATGCGTACTGCATGTCGTGGAAAGCTTCAGAAAATAAATGAAGTTGCCGTGTCATCTAAAGTTGTTCAAATGTTAAATGCTGTAAAATGTGACGTGTGTAAAATGTACGTGGCCAAAAGATGTTTCTCATCACACTTACGTAGCAATGCGCATAAAAATAACGCATTTGTAGTTATTGATAATAGAATAGAAAAAATGGCTGTGCGCATTCGGTGACAAAATCACGGAGCCGTATAATTATGTGGATATTGATGATTTTACATACAATATTAAAAAAAAGTATTAACTCTCATCCAAAGCTTAGTAGATATTCACAGAGCATTGAAAGTAAATGTGGAAGTGTTTGGAGTTTATTATTTAGATTCAAAGGAGAATGTGGAAATAAAGTCTTTCAACACTAAAAGTAAAATAATTTGCACTGGTACAGATATACCGGGTGGAAAGTTTCAAACCCGAACATAGCAAACTTGTATTGAAAACTATGTTTCTGTGAATTGCTGCTCGCCATTTGAAGAAACAAAAATGGCAATGGTATTAAAGAAAAGAGAAAATTATGCACAATATTATGGTGTTAAAATTATTCCTGAATATTAACACTTTCGGAATATAAATAAAATTTTCAAATTTTAAACGAAAGGTTTAGTCGCCTGTCTGGTTTGAAACTTTCAGTTATTTCAATTAATGGAATCGGTCAAAAAGTATTATGAATTATTGTACAGAGCGAATAATAGGTAGGTACTCTTGTCGTTTAAGTTACAACACTTCTTTCTTTATTAGAATGATAAATGTATTCTACGTCATTGCATACAAAAATACTGTTGTTTCTGATACTATCAATAAACTTGAAATGACGCCATGGACAATCAATACCGACATATCTCGATACTAAATCAATTTTAAATTCAATTGTACTAAGAATTAAATAAATTTCACACTGTTCAAGAATAAGTAACACACAACTGTAAAGAATATTAAAAAAACATCAATTCCACATATCCAGTTGCCATCAACATTGTATTGAAATTTACAAGAATAGTAGGAAAGTATTTGGTGAAGCAATACAGGAGCAAAGAAATAAATCCTAACAGTTTTTCGTCAGTATGATTGATCAGATGAATGGAATTTTATTTTGAATAAGAAGCATATTGCACAAAATTCTGGTTGTTGAACTGCAAATTTCAAATCTGACATACTAAGGCGACTACATTTTGCATTTGAAATTTAAAAATTTAATTTCTGTTTCAAAAGTATTAACATAAAATGAATAGTTTTAACACGATAACATTGGCCTTAATTTTATCTTTCATTTAATATCATTACCATTTTTTACCTTTAAATGGCGAGCAGTAATCTACAGAAACGTAGTTCTCAATGGAACTTTGTTCGGGTTTGAAACTTTCCACCCGGTATATTATTTTGTAGCGGACACAAAATTAAAATTAATGTCGACGTTTCCCTGAAGAAGGTGTGAAACACACAGCGAAACGTAGCCATAAACCTCAATTTTACTAATATCAGCTACAAAATAATTACATATTTTATAATAAACTTATAAACATAAATTTTAAGAATTAATAGGACTGTTACATACTGTGCAAAACTATTTAGTTCATCTGGTGCATTCATCGCCTTTGATGTACTTGCCATTAGCTGCGTAGCATTCTCTAATAATTTACTGACATCTGGAATATTATCAGATTTTCTTCGTTTACTTGACTTTTCTGATGCTTGCATTTTCCGATACTCACTGATCTCTGAACTACTTGAACTTTCAGGACTCAATAATAGTTCACATACCTCCTGTACGCCTCCATCAAATATAATTTCTTCTTGCTCAATTGTGTCAACAGAAATTGTTTCATTAATCTGCAATAAATATCAATTTAAAATAAATACAAACATATTAAAAGGTAACATACATCTAATGATGACACACTGTTTCTAACGGGATAGCTCTTCTCATCCATGAAATTCAACATATTAAGGGGGAGCGCGACATATACCAGAGTATTGCGAATTCAATAGTGTGTATAAATTAAATACTTCAGTGAAAAATGCACCTATTTTGAAATTTGACATACGCATTGCTGAACCCTTTATTTATGGCACTAAAGACTTAGAATCGACAATTTACTTTATATTTTTGTATAAATAATATTTATATTGAACATTATATTTGAAACTGTAAATATTCAATGTTACTTTGAAAAATATGAAAAAAACCTTTCTTTACAGTCATGTAATTTATGTTATAGTTTAATTTAGTAGTCAGAAAAGTAAAAAAACTGTTAGAAAACCAGTTATTTAATAATTAAAATTTTAAATTCCATTCTTTTCGAACAGATGGCGCAGTATTTCAAATGAATTAACAACCGTGCTAGCTCCGCCCCGTGGTAAGTTTTAACCGGTTTTAACCAGTTGACTAAACCGACAGTTTTAGAATACATTTCAAAGCCGAAATGAAATTTTACAATTCGCACTTATTAATATAATTGTTCTTTTTGTTAACTCCTAGCCTCATGCTATGTTCTGTTAAGAATTTTAAGCACATTTTTATTTCTAATAATCAATTACGTAATTCAATATAAAATAAACATTACCAGAATAAGAGGCGCATCATTAATTTATTTTAATATACAGGGTGAATTTTTTCAATGTTTAGCAGGGGATCTTGGAAATTAGCAGAGTTAGAGAGACGGCTAAATGAGGAAAGATTTGTAGTTTTAGGTAGTCAGTTTCATATAGTTTCTGTTTCTTATTTAAAGTTCATGGCTGGCTAGATAATTTGAAAAAACTGATTTTCTATAATTTCGTTAAATGCAAATAGCTCGGTTATTCTTGATTTTAGAGAAAAGTTGTAAAGGAAAAAGTTGTACTGAATTATGTTCTTAATTAACTAATCGAACTAAATTTTCCATATAAATTCCTATTTTCGAGTTATGACATAAAGTTCGGTTTTTTTAATGAAAACCCTAGTAGGCCATGATTGCAAAAAAATGGCATTTTTTTACCTTTCCAGCGATGTATCGTTCGATATGTTTATTTAAAAAAATAACGGATATTCGGCAGTTTTTCATTGAAATTGTTAATATGGTTGGCCATGGGAACAAATGTTTATTTGTATAGGTAAAACAGTGACTTCGTACGATCGATATGACATTGTAGTAGGATAGACAAATTGAAGCGGATTACATCGCATTTGCGAATAAATTGGACAAGTCGTTTTTGGTTTGCAGTGGGAATGTCGAGCTACGTCTCTGCTGACGAAGCCCCAAGGAGGGCTGAAACAGCTGTACAGAGGCTACTCGAGGTTTTCACTGCAATTAAGAACGATTTGCAACAACATTTTTAAAAGTTTCATTTTGCTTTGACAACAAGCACGGCCGCCTTGCATGGGGGACTTATTAGGAAGCAAGCACATAATAAGTCACCCTACGCAAGGCGGCCACGCTTACTGTCAAAGCATAATGAAAGTTTTAAAAAAAATTCTTGCAAACCGTTTTTAATTGCAGTGAATCTCTCGAGCAGCTTCGATAACCAAATATAAGCAGAACAGATCCGTTGAGCAACCTTTAGGCTGCGTTCGTAAAGTCTCCTTGGGTGACACCACTACTCCCCTGTTCGTTCGTAAAATCAGTTAGTTTTCTTCCCGCATTCAGCAGCGTGGCAACATGGGAAAGACTGGCGAAAGCTGTTAGAATCCTCGTAACCTATTTGTATAGTGTAGGTGTAAAGAGGTAAATATGTTTGAAAACGTGAAAAAATGTTAGCAACGGAATATAACTGCATGTACGCATGAAGTAATGAGAGACACGAATGGAAATATTATATTCATATCATGTCGATGCAAGTGGTGTGAGTCGTGTTCAGTGCAGCTCTAATAAATCTGGTTATTATTACAATTACAATTGCAGTCTTGATACATGAAAAGTGTGTGCATATAAGAGAAATACTTGTGAATCTAATGATACAAAGATCAGGTGTCATATAGATCGGTTACCAGTATAAATTTCAATATTAATTGAAATGTCTTATAAATTAAGGAGTAAAGAGCCGGAGAAAGAGATGGAAGACCTAGGGGAAGTAGCCAAGAAACTAGCAGTAGAACTAATGCAGGATGAAAATTTTGTAAGACTTATTGTGGATAGTGTTATCAAGGTCGCTATGGTTAGCTTGGACAAGCAATTCCAATCTCTGAAAAGTGAAGTTTTGGATTGCTAAAACTCCGTTCGTGATTTAAAAACCGAGATGCAAAATGTTTCCTCTTCTTGCCAAAGCATGAAACAAGAGATAGTCGAACTGAAGAAGGAAATAGAAAACCTTAAAGGTGAGTGCGACACGTTGAAAGAGATGGAAGACAATCTCGAGCAATACTCAAGACGAAATTGTTTACTCATTTTCAGTATCCCAGAGCAACAGGGTGAAAATTGTTCAGACATCGTAACTAGTTTATTTAACTTAAGATTAATGTAGAGCGGGAACAAATCGACCGCTGTCACCGAACAGGTAGGCCTGGAAAAGGAATAAGACCTATTATTGTCAAATTTACCAGTTACCTATACAGAAAAAGTGTCTTTAATAACAAAAAGTTATTAAAAGGTTGTAAAATTAATATCAAGGAAGATCTTACGCAATTACGAGTAAACATTTTAAAATCGGCAATGGTGAAATTTGGCTATAGTAATGCCTGGACCCGTGATGGTGTTATACATGTAAATAATAAAGGCACGAAACATGTTATTAGAAATTTTTCTGATTTGCAATCGTTGTAATAATTTAGTATTTGTATACAATATATACATATGTGAGCTCACTGCCATTCTCAAATTAATCTAATAATACTTTTTGGCAAGTCGTTTTTGTACTATTTCGATACGCATAATTGCTATTTGTGTTTAAGGATACGTTAATTCAACTTTAGACTTCCTCTTCTAGTTTTTATTAAGCGAAGAATTAGGAATTTAATTTCTGCTTCGAACATTACAATTACCAAGTCGTTTTTGTTCTATTTCGATACGCATAATTGCGATTTGTTTTTTGAGGATACGATATTTCAACTTTAGACCTCCTATTCGTAGTATGTATTAAGTGAAGAATTAAGAATTTAATTCTGTTTCAGAAGACATTACAATTACCGATGTACCTATTTGTTAGAAGGACAATTATTTTTTTTTTATTTGAAATGGTTTTGTATTCTTTCTTATCGTTAACAATTCACTTCAGAACAATTAATCAGTTATGAGCTAATTATGTTATTTATATTATTATAATGAGAGAATTAAGTATTGCACAGTTAAATGTAAGATCATTACTAGCAAGTTTTTTTGATCTCAAAGAACTTATTCTTAGTAATAATTATGATATCGTTTTGATGTGCGAACCATGGCTAAATGAAAACATTCTCACTGAAAACATTATGATTAATAGAAAAATTTTGTGCAAATCGCAGGGCTGAAACAGCTGTCCAGAGGCTGCTCGAGGTTCTCACTGCAATCAAAAACGATTTGCACAAAATTTTTCTAAAATCTTTCATTATGCTTTGACAGCAAGCATGGCCGCCTTGCATGGGGGACTCATTAGGAGCAAATCCCGCTTCAATTTGTCTATCCTACTGCAATGTTAGGTCAAAAAGCGATAGTAAGATGTCGCTATTTTATATGTTCATTATGATTAATGGTTATGATTTATTGAGAAAAGATCGGTAGAGCAGAGGTGGAGGCGTTGGAGTTATATATAAAAAAGGACATCAAATTTTCAATTATAAACATGGAAAAAAATGACGATATAGAGCAACTATGGCTATCTGTTAATATTTCTAAATGCAAATATTGCATTGGCGTCGTATATCGTCCACCTAATATTAACTATAACATTTTTATAGAATCGTTGGAGGAACTTCTGTCTTTATTAATACCAATGCACGATGAAGTCTTATTAGGTGGTGACTTTAATAATAATCTGTTGAATGTGAACGACTTATGCACGGTAAAATTTTATGAAATGTTAGACTTATATGGTCTTTCTCAATTAATAAATGAGCCTACCAGACTGACGCTTTCTTCAGTAACCTTAATTGATTTGCTAATTTGTTCCAATGTTAGCCATGTAGCAGATGTTTGTGTTGAGAGCGTAAATCATATCTCAGATCATGAGCTTATATCATGTAAACTTTTACAGAGTGAAAAAGTTCCAGTCAAAAAACTATTTCGAGACTTTAAGTATTTTGACTATAATGCTTTTAAAGCAGACCTTGAAGCGACCAATTTCGATGATATTTATTATATGAATAATATTGATGACATGGTGAATTATTTAAATAATAATATATGTAATCTATTTGATATTCATGCGCCACTAAAGTATTGTTACATTACAAAGCCCAAAAAATCATGGCTTACTGACAACGTGAAACTAATGATGAAACTGCGTGATGATGCTCACCGTCGCTATAAATTATCACGTTCTCCTCAGCATTTCGAATACTATAAAACTTTACGAAACTTAACAAATGCTGCCGTCAAAACTGAAAAGAAAGCATACTTAAATTACAGGCTGCGTCACAGTAATCGAAATACTGTGTGGAAAGATATTAAGGATATAAATATTTATTCTAAGCCCAGTAACACTTATATCTCTACGCAATTATCTGATGCAAATCAAATTAATGATTACTTTATAGATTCTCTTTCGAATAACTCACCTGATGATGAAATTTTACAGTTTTACAGACTTAATTTGCACCCAAATGTTCGGAATACTTTTACATTCACAGGTGTTACAGAAGCTGAAATAAGTAAATTGTTATGCTCCATTAACACGAATGCAAATGGATGCGATGGAATTAATATTAAAATGCTTAGTTTCTGTTGCCCTCGTATAATACCCTTTATCACTCACATAATTAACTTTTCCATAGTAAATATGGTGTTTCCTAAAGATTGGAAAATAGCTCATGTTATTCCGATTCCGAAAGTATCAGAACCTACTGATTTCAAAGACTTAGGACCAATAAGTTTATTGCCAATAATGTCCAAGCTACTAGAAAGAATCATGTGCAAGCAAATCATGAATTATCTGAATGACTATAACTTGTTACCAAATAATCAATCAGGTTTTCGTAAAAATTATAGCTGTTCTACAGCTCTTATGCATATTACTGATGAGATCCTCAATGCAGCTGATCGGGATGAACTCACGGCACTAATTCTTTTAGACTTTTCTAGAGCTTTTGAGACGGTCAACCACAAGTTACTTCTATCAATTTTGCGCTTTGTTGGGTTCGGAAACTGTGCTGAATCTTTTATAGCTAGTTACTTAAATGATAGGTATCAAATAATAAATATTAACCATAATTACTCTAAGGTACGTGCATTTAAGACCGGTGTTCCTCAGGGCTCAATTTTAGGGCCATTACTGTTTACTTTATACACCAGTCATTTAAGCAAATGTCTCGAGTATTCTACTAGTCATTATTATGCTGATGATACTCAATTATATTATTCATTTAAAGTCAGCGATATTGAACAAGCACATCAATTTATAAATTCTGATATCTTGAATTTATCTCGAGTGTCTAAGCAACATTGTTTAATTTTAAACCCAAAAAAATCTGTAGTAATGCTCTTCGGAAAAACGTTTCAACGTAAACTTTCGACTAACTTACTTAATATTAAAATAGGTGAAGAGAGGGTACCATGTTCCGAATCTGCTAGAAACTTGGGACTTGTTTTGGATACAGATGTTCGATTTGTTAAGCATATTAATAATTGCATTAAAAAAGCGTTTACTGATATAAAATTACTATATGCTAATAAATCAGTTCTCAACATTGCAACTAGAACAATGCTTTGTGAATCCCTGGTCTTATCGCATTTTACATTTGCAGATATAGTGTACGGTCCTTGTTTAGACTCGTTAACGAGTAAAAGAATTCAAAGAGTTCAGAACACCTGTGTACGCCTCATATACGGTTTAAGAAGTAGAGAACGGGTATCATTTAAATTAAAAGAAAATGCATTGGTTAAATATGGCTAACAGGCGTAAGCTTCATTTAGCAAGTTTCTGTATTAAACTTATTCATGAAAAAGCTCCATCTTACCTTTATAATAAAATACGCTTTAGAATAGATGGGCACAATATAAACATTCGTCATAAAAATGTAATAACTCCATCTCTACATAGAACTGCTCTTTTTGAAAGATCGTTTCAATATAATATTGCCACTATATTCAATGCACTATCTGATGACTTAAAAATCTTAAACAAAGTTCAATTCAAAAATAAATATAGCCATGCTTTGCATATGAAACAAATGTAAACGAAGCCATTGACGCTAAACCAACACAGGTACACATTCAAGAAACCCTTGCGAATAAATTGATATGCGAAGTCAATCGGAACAAAAATCAAATAATATATAACGTCAAAGTACCAAAAAATCAATAGGAGAAACAAATTTTAAAATTCATAAAAGAATTTATGACAAATAATAAAGCGTATTACGTATACTGCAATGAGGAAATATACAAATCACTCTGCACAGTCTACACGAAACATGTCTCAAATAATGGACTGAAAATAATAAGATGTACAGAAAAACTGATTGTTGTTAATGACCAAGACGAACAGGAAAACCTTATTCGTAACTATCGTGAAGGCAAGACAAATCACAGAGGAATTGTCGAGACATCAAAACAGCTGCAAAGAAAATATTATTGGACCAATTTGAAGGAGACTGTTATTAATTACATCAATCAATGTGGTATTTGCAAGATTAGCAAATATGAGAGAAACCCTCCGAAATTACCGTTAATGATTACCGACACATACATGCGACCATTTCAATGTCTACACGCGGACACACTTTCTGTAGGAGCCAGAAATTTTGTAACTATTGTGGATGCGTTTTCAAAATTAGGCCAAGCAATAGAAATTAGCGGGAAAAATGCTATCGATGTGACAAATGCTTTCACGGAATATTTTCGAATGTACGGAACTCCAGAAAATATAACTTTAGATAACGGAACTGAGTTTAATAACGAGACTGTAAAACAGCTATTGAAATTGCACAAAATTGATATCCACTTTATTACTCCGCATAATCCAGAATCCAATGGAATCATAGAACGATTTCACTCAACAATCATTGAGCATTTACGGATGTTGAAAGAACAATATAAGGAACCCATCGATCAATTAATGAAGTACGCGATCATTGCCTACAATAACACGATTCATTCGGTGGCAAATAAAACGCCAAATGAATTAGTGTTTGGACACATTAACAGTAGAAACCTGTTTGATTTGGACTACACCCATCAGCGTTATCAAGAATACATCGATTCACACAAGGAAAAGATGCAGAAGATTTACGAAAAAATTCACGAAGGAATGACTACTAGTAAAACTAAAATAATAGAGAAAAGAAACGAAAATAAGAAAGGTCATGAAGTATTTCGTATAGGTCAAAACGTATATGAAAAAATATTGAGTAATAACCGAAATAAATTAACGCCAAAATATAAAGGACCATTTGAATTAATGAAAGTGAATAACGATTACACTGCCGAAATTAAGGATGGCAATAAAACAAGAAGAGTGGCGCTACGCAACTTAAGACATCCTGTTGTTGCAGATGCCGTCCTTGGGACACCGAAGCCAACGACATCAAGAAAATAACAAACAATCCAGGGCTGTATCCAGTGCGATTAGGATTAGCACAAAACGTAATAGATTATTGGAAGCTTATTAGGACTATAGATTTGGGGAAAATAGAAGTAGAAATAGAAGCATTGAGAAATAATATTAATAATTTAGAAAAGGGACTATCAAGTGAAAATGGGAAAAATTATCAAAGAGAGATGTACAATTACCGATATATTATAAATGATAAAATTAGAAGCATAGAGAAAACTTTGAACAGAATAATACCGCAGCAACCAAAAAGGAGTAAAAGAGGATTCATAAATGGATTAGGTGGAATAATCAAATGTATTACAGGAAATTTAGATCAAGAGGATGCGCAGCGCTATGACCACGCCATAGAGTCCTTATCGAAATCTCAAGACAATATAAAAACATTAATGAGGGAACAAGTCTCGCTAACAACCACGGCTATCGAACGTTTCAATAACATGAAAGGGCTGATGAGTAATCAATTAGTTATCCAATCACGGATAATGCAATTAGAATACACTGTGAACAATACAAAATTAGAAGACGCTAAAATCATGACCTTACTCACTTTTAATACTGTTTATGACCAATTTTATTCATGTCTGCGAGTGTGATACAAGAGCTATTAGACACGTTAGAAGAAGCGATTACATTTGCGAAACTCAATACTATGCATACATCTATCGTCGAACCCGATAATTTAATGCAGTGTCTCGCAAACTGTGTGCCGCGGCACACTGGTGTGCCGCGGGAGAATGTTAAGTGTGCCGCAAAAGATTTTCCAAGTTGCACTAGATATTCTAAGATTAATCTAAAAACCAATTTCTGATAACTATAAAATTACCCAAAAAGTAGTCATTTAACTTTAACTAAATTAGCCAGAACACAGGTACTCGTATTTGCCCTCCCAAACTTTGTCGTAACAACAAGATGCACAAGTGAGGGTGAATTGGTTAGAGAGGCACTGGCGTGGATTTTCCCCCACTCAACGTACCGCTTGACAACGCTTCATTTCGCTCCGTGGCGTGACTTTTCAATTCCCCTCAAAAATTCTCATTGTGTGTTTCGTTTTACGAATATTGTTGCGTTTGCTAGATTGTGTTCTCATTTTTTATTTTTACCACGTGTTTGTGTTAGATTTTCTTTATTATCAAGGTGAGTGCAAATAATTAAATAGTGACCATGTTTATTAACTATATTTATTCTTAATATAATTAATAAACTAGTTACATACTTCTTAAACAGGCGTTGATACTTTTTTAATTCTTTTTCTTACAATATTGAATATAAGAAGGTATTCATTTCAGTTACTTACTTGTTACTTAATTACAGACCCAATATGGACAAATACGTTATCAAAACAAAGAGTTCCAAAACTCCGGACTCTGACAAAACTACAAAAAAAGCAAAGGTCACATCTTCAACAGTTTCAGCAAAGCGGAAATACAATGATGAATACATAGAGTTTGCTTTTATTCCGTCCAAAGAAGATAATTCTTTGCCCGTTTGCATGTTGTGTTCTACAACTCTTTCCAATGAAGCGATGGTTCCGAGTAAACTTAGACGACATTTTGAAAAAAAACATCCATTGTACATAAACAAGGAGAAATCTTATTTCGAGAACCTTCGTTCACAATTATACAACCAAGCCAAACGATTCAAAAATTTATGTACGGTACCAGAAAAAGCTCAAATCGCAAGGTATAAAATTGCCCAACTATTAGCAAAAAAGAAAAAGCCTCATGCTGATGCTGAAAATATCATTTTGCCTTCGTTGGAAATAGCTGTTAAAGCCATGATTGGAACACAAGCTGTTGAACGTGTAAAAGTAATACCGTTATCAGGTGATACAATTGCGCGTAGAATTCAAAGTATGTCCGATGATATTGATCTACAACTCAAAGAGCATTTTGCGAATAATCAAGACAAAATGTCGAATTTATGGGCTCTTCAAGTCGACGAATCTACCGATATTAGTAATAAAGCTCAACTATTAGCATTTCTCCGTATTATTAAAGACGGATCGATTCAAAATCAGTTTTTCTTTTGTTCGGAGCTGAAGCAAACTACCACAGGACAGGACGTTTTCGAACTGGTAAATAAAAATATTGAATTAAGAGGAATTAAATGGGAAAACTGTATCAGTGTCTGTACCGATGGCGCACCTTCAATGCAAGGCCGCAAAAAAGGATTCGTCGCTCATGTGTTGAAAATTAATCCGAATGTGAAAATTGTGCATTGTATGATTCATCGAGAGGTATTCGTAACAAAAGCCCTTCCGGAAAAACTCTGCCAAACAATGAAGGAAGTCATTAAGATCGTCAACTATATTAAGTCAAACGCACTCCGAACAAGAATTTTTGCATCATTATGTGAAGCAATGGATTCCGATCATAAAGGTTTGTTGTATCATACTGAAGTGAGGTGGCTCTCGAAAGGAAAAGTTCTCGAACGAGTGATACTTTTGCGAGCAGAAATTGTTTCATTTTTCGAGACAGACAATACTGATAAAGTCGATTTTCTGCATGACGATATTTGGTGGCTTGAAGTTTCGTTCCTGAATGACATTTTTGAAAAATTGAATAAACTGAATATGAGCATCCAAGGAGCCAAGGAAAACATCATTAGCATTATCGGAAAACTCAAGGCTTTTGAAGAAAAACTGAAACTGTGGTTGCAAAAATCTAAAAATTTGCAATTTGACTTTCTTCCAACTGTCAATACATCAACAATTAAACATAAAATATCAAAAGAAATTCAAACTACATTTGAAAATCTGTCCTCTTCATTCGTCAAATATTTTCCATCTCTGAATTCGAAAAAAGACGAATGGGTGGTCAACCCCTTTGTAGGTTGCACGGACAGCTCATTCTCAATAAAAGAAGAAGAGGATTTTATCGACCTGAAGAATGATTTGGTGCACAAAGCTTCTTTCGCAGAACTCGAGTTATCAACGTTTTGGATCTCTCTTCAAAATCAATATCCAGAATTGAGCATGAGAGCTCTTCGAAGTTTGTTACCATTTGGCTCCTCTTATCTCTGCGAAATTGCATTTTCTTCATTGACTGAAATTAAATCTAAAAAACGTGAGCGACTTCAGATGATTGATGGAGAGATGCGAGTGTGTTTGTCCAACTTCGAACCACGAATAATGCAAATTTGTTCCCAGAAACAAGCCCATCCATCACATTAAGCTTAAAATAAAAATACGTTCCTTTCTATTGTACCAAATATTAATTAATGTACCTATTTGTAAAACAAATTTTTTTAATTATTTTTAAATATACGTTTTCTTCCGAAAATTTATTTAGCTTAGTGTGCCGCGGAAAAAAAATTCCTCAGTTAGCGTGCCGCAGACTAAAAAAGTTTGCGAGACACTGATTTAATGCAAGAGCTAAAATCTGTTCAACAATGGTTAACTGAAACAACAAAATTCCCATGTGAAATAAATGAAAATAATATCAAATTTCTCGAAGACAGTATAGAAGTGAAAAGCTACACGAAAGGTAACTTGATTGTAGTTGTTTTATTGGAAACTAGCAGAGCCAGAGAGATGGTTAAATGGAAAGTTTTGTAGCTTTAGATGGTCAGTTTGATGCAGCTTTTGTTTCTTACTTAAAGTTCATGGCTAGCTAAATATTTCCAAAAAAACAGATTTTTTATAATTTCGTTAAATGCATATAGCTCGGTTAGTCTTGATTTTAGAGAAAAGTTGTAAAGGCGAAAGTTGTACAAAATTATATTCTTAATTAAAAAGTCGAACTAAATTTTCCATAAGTAGATATGCTATGCGGGTTCTGCGCTAAAATCCCATAAGAAATAACACAGGCCTCTCGATTCCGAGTACGTGGTCTGAGGCCTCTGAAAGCACTCAAAGATTATCCGATCCAAGTTAATAGCTTGGAAGAGGTGGGGCGTTAGCTTGTGGAAATTTGGAAGGTATTGGAACAATATGATAAAACTTCGCTTATTTTATGTGTGTATCGAAGATAACAGTCTGTTATTTCAAATAGAAGTGAAAATACCCAAAAGAGGTGCCATTCATTCAAAAGCTTTGTTTCTCAAATTTTTCGACTTTTGATTTTATTGGTTTTTATTGTTTATTTTTTACTTATAAAAGACGATTTTATAACACATTAAACAGTTGTTATTAAATTGTTTCAAATCAACGTAACCGTTTCAAATTTTAAATAAAGGAAACGAGAAATCTTATTTTACAGAGTGCTGCGTTAATTTCTTGGAGCAGTGTATTATTATTAAAATAAAAGTAAAAGTAAAATCAATAAATTTTCAAGTGGTATACGACATGAAAAGAAAATATTAGAAGAACAACAAATATTTATTTTTATATATAGGCCCCTTGCTTTTGGATGCAAGTAATTACATCGTTTCAACATCATCTGTAATCCATTATAAAAATATTCATTTGTTTTGTGCGTAAAATGCCTTTCAACAGCCGCTATAAGTTCTTCATCGTCCCTAAATTAAACTCTTATGGCCCGTTTCAAAAAGCTTCGTTAAATATTTAAGTTTCGATTAACTCTGTAACGAATGATTAAATAGGAAAACAACTGCATTTAACGATGATTAAATTAACGATGATTACTAAACGGCTCGCTCTGTAATAGGTCTTAATGCTCCGTTAAGTGTTTCACATTAAGAGATAACGCTTCATTTACTTCTGTCTAATCAGGCGTTAGATTAATCGATAGAATTCCAGCGATTAAAAAGTAACGAGAAAATTTTCCATAGTTTTTATGAAGTTTTTTTGATATAAAATTCCACACATATATCTAAAAAAAATAATTATAATTTTATTTAAAAATGTAATGTACCTTAAATATGAAAAATAATGACATTTCTGTACTTTTTACTCACTTGGTTTATTGATTAATTTTTACAACACTATTTCGGAAATTATTTTCAACAGGCAATTCAAAATTATTTCAGAATGTCTGCAACCTCACTTTCTTCTCTGACGATAAAGAAATGCCTCATTAAGGTAGGATTCATTTTATAAGAGACAGAAATAATCCTTTTAATGAATTTAACGTTTCGCTTTTCCAAAGGTGTTATGGAACTCTTTGGTCCCACACTAGAACCGGCAACAAGCAAAAATAAATTTATTTTATGGTACAAATCAGTTGCTGATAAACTTACGTTATTATCCACTGAAATATTTCAACAGCTGATTCCTGATACTTTCAGAAACCATAGATACGTAGAATTCATCGTGTCATTCATCTTATTGCAAGGCAAAGCAACCAGTTAATTAAATTCCGAATAGAAGCTTCGCAAGTTAACATTGCGCTTTTGTCATGTCATTGGCACCACAAATTGTACCCCATGTTAAAATTATTTCACCTGATGGTAATCCCGCTGAACTGTACCACAACAGAAAATGTGTCTTTGCCATATATGTTCAAGTAATTAAACTGCACTAAAGTTTCTTTCCTCCCTTTCTTTTTTCCTTTTTCACTTTTAAAAATCATTAACTGCACTAATGCGAAGAATTTAAGATGTATTTATTTATTTTGAGTTTCTAACCTCATACTACCTGACTGCAGGCGATGCCATACCGGACAGATTACTTTAAAGCGGTGTTAAAGTGGCAATTTTTCGATGTTGCCAAACGTAAACTCCAATTAGTTAATCAGAGATTAACATAACAGTTTTTTGTTTTGTGAAACAGCATCAAATTTTTAACACTGATTAAACTTAACGGTTGATTAGTTAATCAACGCTTTAACAAAGCTTTGTGAAACGGCCATTAGAGTTTTTTTTGAGATTTGGAAACAGAAAATAGTCACAGGGGGCTAGATCTGGGCTATAAGGCGGATGGTTAATTTCTTCGAAGCCGCATTCAGCACTGGCAACTTTTGAAACCCTTGACTTGTGGGGTGGTGCATTGTCGTGGCGCAATAGGACACTTTGCTTTAGTTCTTCGCGCGTTTTCACTCTAATAGAGTCTCTGAGGCGATCTTGCATAATACTCTCCTGTTACCTGGTTTAGACAATCAATCATTAAAATTCCTCGGCAATCCCAAAAAACAGTTGCATTATTTTTCCTGCAGGAGTGACTATAAACTTCTTGGAAGGGCTAGAGCCCTTAATATGCCACTGCATCGATTGTTGTTTCGATTCAGGATCAAAATAATGGACCCAGGTGAAATGGCGTTTTGAATGGCGAAAGTATTCGTGGAATCCATCTCGCACTAACTTTTGTCATTCCAAGTTATTCGTGTAGAATTCTGAAAACCGTGGTTTCTGAAACTCCCAACGAAGCTGCTAATTGTCGCTTCTTTAATCTTGCATCTTCCAGTACCAAATTCTTGGTTTTTTCAACAACATCGAAAGTGATCACATCAATCGGCCGACCTGGATAGGAATCATCATCCAGTGATTCTCGATCAAATTCAAACAATTTTGACCATTCGCTAATAGTCGACTAGGAAGGACAATTATCCCCGTATACAGCCAACATTTTTTCACGAATAATCTTTTTCATGAATAATTTTTGTGTTTTTGAGTTTTTCCTTGTTTTATTAGGAATTTTATAACTACTCGATATTCAAGTTTGTTCGTTTTGGTACGTGGTAACACAAATTGACAGATATTATAACTAATACTGCTGCAATTATTTTGTGAATTCTCAAACACGTTATCAAGGCATATGTGATTAAAAAAATAATATAATGAAAAATTACATTAAAATTGAAAACTGCCTAGTCTGGGAATATAAAAACGACCACAAATTTAATTTCGGGAAATATCAATTAGGCAAAATTGTACACGGGCGAATATAATGGAAAACGCACCGGAAATTCCATGCGGAGCACGGACGACAGGTTGTTTAAATTCGCAATTCTTGGAAACAAAAACTGTTTCAAGTTTGCTATATAAACCGAAGTAAAAGCAGATGACATGAGTTGCCGATGCGAACTCATCCTGCTTGGACGTTGGACAAGCAAACCCTCCGGTGTGCAGGATAGGTTCTCCGATGCCGATGAGCATCAACGACGTTGAGTGTCTTACTTTGGCCGATGACCTAAGAAAGGGAGAATTTTGTCAATCGCGTCCGTTGCGAGCGAATATGTATTTTATGTGTCTTACTTTGGCCGATGAGCTAAATAAGGGAAAATTTTGTTAATTATTTCGAATCGCGTTCGTTGTGCATGATATAGTTTTCCTCAGGGGTTTGAATTGTTTATTATCGTTATATTTCGTTTATCAAATGTTTGTTGTTAAATTTCGTATTGCAGAATGTTAAATAAGTTTGTGATAATCATTAAATTTTCTATTTCCTAAAAATTACCCTCTTTGCATTGCAACATCGAACCCTGGCGTCACGACGAACTACCCAACAACCAAATGTAAGCCACGCCCAAATGACGATGGTAGGTAAGATAAAGAAATACTGAGGAGATTATATCCTTGAGGCGCCCGAGACCGGATAACCCAGTGAGTAACGTACGGAGGAGACTAAAAGCATAACTGAAGCAGCTCAAATTAAAGCTTTTTTCTTAAAAAACTTTTGGTAAAATATTAAAAACTAAAAGTTACAAGAGCTTAAAGTGAAATTAATTAAGAAACAAAGTTAATACCTGCAGTAATACTTTGCGTTTTAAATTAAAATTTGGAGCGGAAAGTTAGTTGAATAGTGCTTTACATGAAATAACTATTTACAAAAATGTAGTCACGTAAATGTTAAGGCTATTTAATTTTTTCTTTTAATACCCAAAAGCGACTTTTCATGTTGTTGAGAAGCGCTGATTATTAAGAGGAATCCTTGCGAAGGTACCCCTCTCGGGTTGGTATTTTACTTGCTTGTTAATCCCCAACACTACGACATTTAAGGGGAAATGTTTCGAATTTTATTATTGGTTGGCCTTGGCTGTAGGTGCGCTCCAAACATTTCATTGGTTACTCTTTAGCATGTTGTTGTCACATACAAATAATCTTCGGCAGTATCAGCATGTTTACAATATTTTTACAATTACAAATATCTACTGTAAATAATGTGGACGCAGCAGGCTGGCCGTTCGATGAAATGCCAGTCGCTCATGACGATCCGAGATGCTACTGAGGCGCGTTCAGAAACTGCATTGCAATGCACTTTGAGCGTTTAAAATGGAAAGCAAAACACGCAAAATAATTTACATGAGAGAGAAAGTATATTACCCAGAGCGCGCTCTTTCTTATTCCTGAACGGGCACCAGCACACGATAATTCACGATCCTTGGGAGGGAATTTTAAAATAATAATGATGAAGACAACTTGTTTAAGATGAGATGAACAGTTTTAATAAATTAATATAGTCAAACTTTATTATAGAATTTAATTAAATTTTTATTTTTATATACGTCGTTTATGTGTGAATTAGAATAAAGAATGTTTAATATCTTTTATAGGAAAATGTTCACGAATTCCAACTCGAAAGTACAGTACCCGAAAAAAGGAATGTCTCCTCTATAAAATACTTACAGCAAGCCAAGACAAGCATTGCGAGCAGGTAATCCTGCTTACGAAATGTATTTAATCTGCCTGAGATAAATTCGAAACGTGCGACTGCTAGATTCTGTAAATATAATTATAAACAAAATGTTATTTGTTTGGTAAAGTCATACATTTTTTGCTATGCAATATATGAACAATAAAAATAAATTTTTATTTTTTTAATAAAATTATAAAAATTCTCATATGGTAATTAATTATTAATTAAAAAAATTATTTCAATATTTGAGAATTAGAATTCTGCAAAGATTTATTTCGGCCTTTAACTTGTGTTTAAACAGTAATATTCATTTAATATTTTATTGTTTATTGTTTATTTATTCGTTTTATTTTTAAATTGTAAATGTTCAGTGTTCATTTCAAATATAAACTCTTTTGAATTGTGTCATAGTTCGTTTTATGAATTTTATTTTGCCAGGACCAATGAAATATTGAGTTAAATTATTTTAAATTAGGAATACACAATATTAAATAGAATAAGTTGATGTGACATCATCGATAATTTTTAAAATCAATAATACAATTTTTCTCTGGAATCCTGTACTGTAGCTGTTTCTGATTATGGCCATCATGCGTATTTATATTTTTATTTTGGAATTAAAAACGAAAAATGTGGTTCGATAAAATTGTTACAATACAACGCTTTGTTTTATAATTATATTTACGGAAGCTGGCAGTCTAACGTTTCGAATATCTCTCAGACACATTTTGCAAGCGGGATTACCTGCTCGCAATGCTTGGCTGCCTCTCTGTATGTGGGTCTCGACAGCTTAGCCCAAACATTTGCATTTTTTGGGGAAGACATTCCTTTTTTCGGGCACCGTACAGGGTGACTACGCGAGAATTCCTACCTCCTTTTACTTTGATTTTAGAAAGAAAAAAAGATAAAAGAAGTCGTACAATTTATTTCAGTACTGCTATAGATATTCACGAAAAACAATTGGGTGTCGGTGTGGTTGAAATAAACGGACGCACCCTTCACGAAGCTCAGTTTCATGTATATTGTTTTTTTTTCTCATTAATTAATATCGTTTTCAAATTCAATTAATATTATAATTAAAATAGTGAAATACATCCAACTTTTCTTATAAACTTCGAATTTAATTTTTCTTGGAAATAAAATAAGAAACCCACGCTACAAATGGCGCCCAACCTCGTGGCCTAAAAATACAGTTCGTAGTGTTTATAAGAAACAAGTGAAAGTGTTTCCGACAGCATCAGCCACAGAAAAATATCGGATGACCGTGAATTATATGGGAAATCAACCGTTGTAGGACACCACGTGCGAGCCCGACATCTTGAAGTCAGGATGCGTTACCACGCCACCCCAACGGAAGGCAGCTACATTGCGACCACGCCGCGCGCCGCTGCCGTTGCCCAAAATTCCAGAGAAAATCCGCCTATTCGTAAGTTGATACACATCTGTTGCAAGGTAAGGCAATTCAATCAGTTACTACGGTGCGCGACGCGAAAAACGCAAATTGCGTGAATGTCGGTGAACCTTCGCCGGAGCGAAAGGAAAAAGCAGCAGGTACTTTCGGGTAATTCAAATCGGGAATCAGAAATTATGGATCCCGCGCCCGCAGTCGTACAAATGACCACGCAACAACTCCAACAATTGTTAGCAGGCGTACAGGCGCAAGTAATGCAACAATTGCAGGATATGCAAACGAGTATCCGTAAAGAGTTGGAAGATCGCAGCGCTACACCGGTTTCAACAATCACAGGATCGCAGGGAAATTTTACAAAGTGCTCGTCGCGTTATTCCGGGGCAAATGATGAAAAGTAGAAGCATTCATCGATGCGATTAACACTTATAAGGATTGTGTCGGTATTACGGACTAGAACGCTATCCGGGGACTGTCGATGTTGTTGACGGGGAATGCCGCCACCTGGTCGTTTGGTGTTAAATCTAGCGTTTCGGACTGGCAAGCCGCAACTAGTGCGCTGAAAAACTCGTTTGGTCCGGAAAAACCCGCGCATCAAATCTATCGGGAACTTTTCGCGGCAGAACAAGACGAAAATACGACGACAGACATTTTCGTTAGTAAAGCGAGAGCGTTATTAGCGCGTTTAAAAAATCCACCCTCTACCGATATTCAGTTGGATATGATTTACGGCCTGCTGAATAGGAAAATTCGAAAGTGGGTAAAACGAGAAGAAGCAAAAACGTTTGACGACTTATTGCAACTTGCTCGCGAAACGGAACAGCAGTTAAACGAAGCGCATGGTTCAAAGCAAAAAGTAGCCAAACAAAAGCCGTTGGAAACCCAAAATAAAGTTCGACCGCGGTGCACATTTTGCCGTAATTTTGGTCACACCACGGAGGAGTGCCAGACTAAACTGCGAAAAACGGCGAAACAAATTAATTCTGATGCACCCTCCGCATCAGCTGGTTCACAACTAAAATGTTACGGTTGTGGAACCCCTGGTAGAATTCGAGCGAAATGTCCAACTTGTAACCCGACCCTGACTCAGCGCCATACAAGCGATGACTCCCAGATTGTATTAACCTATGCGGACATCCTCAAAACATATTCAGACACGCCCGGTACGAAATCATTGTTACCATTTCGCCTATTCAGATGCAACGGAATTGCATTCGCTGATTCAGGGGCGCATGCAAGTATCGGTGGCCGGCGCGTGTACGAATTCTTAAAAATGAGAAATCACCCATTCGAAGCTACAACGATGACGATTGCGTATGCGGACGGAGTGACCCAAAAACAGAACGTCCTAACGGCAGATGTCATAGTTGTCATTCAAGATAGGTACATATCGGTTACTCTAATAATGTTACCGCACCTTGAAAATAATAGGACCCTCTTTCGTATGGACGGTCTCCGTCGAGCTGGTATAGTTGCGAATTACAGCGACAATACCTGGAGTTTTGCGGATCGACCGGAGATAAAGTATCCATTCGTGGATGACACACCTGTAACGGCTGACGTGACGGTGGCTCTACAAGAGACCAAGACGGTCGAAGTGCACCTTCGTACGGATGAAGGGCAAAGTCTCACGACAGAGCAACGCCAGCAGCTAAACGAGTTGTTGGAAGCCCACTCGCACATCTTCCAAAAGAACCAAGAACCTACTCCATACGCAGAACATAAAATTGATACCGGAGATCACGCACCAATTGCCGTGCCACCATACCGTATGAGCCCCGCAAAAAAAAGAGCTATTGCGGAAGGAGTTAGATTCGATGCTCTCTGATGGAATAATTGAAGAGTGTGAATCCCCTTGGTCGGCGCCGCTCATGATGGTTCCTAAGAAAAATGGGACCATTCGTATTTGTGTGGATTTCAGACGTCTGAATACTATCACTACGAGAGACAGTTATCCAATGCCTCGGCTGGATGATCTTCCGCATGCAAATAAAGCTACCAATTTCATCACCACCATGGATCTACAGTCAGGTTACTGGCAGGTGCGAGTCCGCGAAGAAGATCGTGACAAAACCTGTTTCATCTGTCCTCTAGGAACCTACCGTTTCATGCGAATGCCGTTTGGCCTAACTAATGCACCAATAACATTTCAACGGTTAATGGATAGGTTTCATGCGGGATTAAAGGATCGTGCGGTATCCACCTATTTAGATGACTTTCGAGCACCTTCGATGAACACTTAGAAGACTTACGTGCGGTATTTGACAGATTGGACATTTTTAAATTGTGCGCGCGTCGCGAGAAGTGCGTTTTCGCCGGTAGCACAGTTAAGTATTTAGGACATGTAATTTCGTCAGACAGTGTTCACGTCGATAGAAGCAAGGTAGACGCTATCATAAATATCGCGCCGCCAAAGAACGTTAAAGGTGTACTAAGCTTTTACCAAGTGTGTTCGTGGTATAGGCGTTATATCCCGAATTTTGCCGCTGTGGCAAGACCACTTTCCGCGCTTACTAAAAAGAAAGCCGTGTGGCGTTGGGAAGAAGAGGAACAGAACGCCTTTGACCATCTAAAGACGCTATTAACCCAAGCCCCTATCTTGCAACAAGCAGATCCCTCTAAGCCTTACCTCCTACGGACCGACGCGAGTGCGTATGCGCTGGGAGCTATTTTATTGCAGGGGGAGGGTGCTAAGGAACGTCCGATAGAATTTGCTAGCAGATTACTATTACCCGCGGAAAGAAATTATTCTACCACCGAGCGAGAAGCTCTTGCCGTCGTCTGGGCTATGGAGAAATTTCGAAGTTACGTGGAGGGAAGCGATATCCTTGTTATGACGGACCACCAGCCTCTGAAATGGTTGTTCTCCATAAAATCACCGACCGGACGCTTAGCACGGTGGGCTCTCCAATTACAAGGGTACCATTTAAATCTATCGTACACACCGGGAAAAGCAAATATGCTGGCCGATGCCTTATCTGGGCTACCTACGAAAAATTCAGACGCAGTTGTGGAACTTCAACCTGTCCATATGGATCTACCAGTTCGGACAGCCCAGGAAGTTCGTGAGGCTCAACTTCAGGACGCAGAGGTAAAAAAGATCATTGATGTTTTTGAAGGTGACGATATGTCCGGAACCCGGTGGGCAGAGCGGGGATATATCATGGCACAGGGAGTCTTGTACCGCTATGATCAAGATGACGGATGCGACGAAGCTCGACGAGTAGTGCCGACACAAGAGCGTGCCTCGATTTTGCCGGTCACTATGGAATCGACCGAACGGTGCAACGGATAGCCTCTAGATTTTATTTCACGAGCATGAGAAAATACGTCGCCGATTATATCCGAGACTGCGTGGAATGTCAGAAATACAAGGCTGACAACATGAAGCCAGCCGGACTACTACAAACCCCCGTTGCTGCGAAAAGGTTTGAAGTAATTGCTGTAGATCTTTTTGGACCCTTACCTGAGACTCCAGAGGGAAACCGTTGGGTATTATGTGTTGAAGACACCGCCTCCAAGTGGGTGGAATTCTTTCCCCTGAAGCAGGCAACGAGTGAACAGTGTGCTAAAGTCATTATTGAAGACATTTGCTTGCGTTACGGTACCCCGCGTCGTATAATTTCGGATAACGGTACGCAATTCGTTAGTTCAGTAACGCAACAAGTGGCCTTCTGTCTTAACATCCGGCACACCTTAATACCCCTCTACCATCCAGAGAGTAACCCGGTTGAAAGAAAGAACAGTGAAATTAGCCATTCTCGTACAGCAGCGTCATAACACGTGGGACGAGCATATCGCCGCGGTGCGGTTTTCCATCAATACGGCCCTGTGTGAGTCGACGGGTCACACTCCAGCTTACTTAACGTTTGGCCGTCAACTTCGCACCCTAGATGATGTGACACGAGACCTGAGAGCGATAATAGACCGTGACAATTTCGTCCTCGAAATCACCCCCTATCTACGTGACTTTTCGCGAGTGCTACGGGAGGCTAAATAAACTTGGGAAAGACGCCAAGATCTCCGGAAAGACCAAGCGGATGAAAAACGTAGCATTGGTGCTCCACTCCGGACTGGTGACCAGGTTTTGGTAACTTGTCACCCGCTGAGTAACGCTAAGAAGGGGTTTTCTGCTAAGTTTGCACCGAGACGCGACGGTCCCTATCGGATTCACCGACGATGCAGTCCAACCACGTACGAAATTGTGAATGCGGACGGTGAACTGTTGGGAAAATTCCACGTCAGTGACCTGCGACCTTTCCACTCCAGGGAAGAAGCAGCCCCGGTGGAAGCCGTGCTGCCGCGCAGAAAACGTGGACGACCTCCGAAGACGGACCGACTGGTTTCCTCGCCGAGACGCCTTCGAAGCCAGAGGGGGAGTGTATAGCCCCCCGGGAAGTGTCGCCTTCTTACGGAGGGAAAGAGAACTTGGGTCGGGGGTGTGCGTGGTGGAAGGATATTTGTTTCGCAAAAGGAGACAGAGTTGCCGGTGTGGTTGAGATAAACGGACGCACCCTTCACGAAGTTCAGTTTCATACATATTGTTTTTTTTTTGTCATTAATTAATATCGTTTTCAAATTCAATTAATATTATAATTAAAATAGTGAAACACATCCAACTTTTCTTATAAACTTCGAATTTAATTTTTCTTGGAAATAAAATAAGAAACCCACGCTACAAGTTTTGATTTTAAATAAAATAACATTGAATAAAATTTTACCATTAACATATTAAATCGATTTAGATATTTTCTAAAAATTAACGTTTAAGCTAGAAACAACAAATAATTCGGAAAAATTGAACTTTAAAAAATAAATGAAAATTTAACGTAAAACATATTTAAAGCGTTCTCAATTTTTTTACGCAGAATGTAAAAGTTTTTAAGATATTTTGAATCATATCTCTTAGTATAAATGGGAGTTTTCTACATCTAAAATTCAAACATAAAATAAATTAAATAGGAATTATTTTATAGACACCTTCTCCATTATTAGTTTTATTATATACGTAGTAACAGTAGAACTTAATTTAAAATCGAAAATCTTAATAATATATAGGGTGTTCCATTAAAAAAAAAGTTCATATCTCGTTTATCCGACCACAAATTGTTTTTCTGTGAGCACACGGAGAAACTTTGAATTAGTTCCTACAAGTTTTGTATTAAAAATTTTTTCTTGAAATCAAAAATAAAGGAGTTAAGGGGGGTAGGAATTCTCGCGTAATCACCCTGTACATGCGATCAACTTCTTTATTATAAAGAACTACGGTTGAATTCTTGGTTTCCGGTTAGAACCACATGTCTCGGATTTCTTCTAGAAGAACTATATTAATTAGCACTTGACTATTCTATTGACTCTAATTATTGTTAATTTTGGAATCTCGATTTCAACGCAAAAAATATCTTTATAGAAGTAACGTCAAAATACTAACAATATTGAACTTGAATTTTTTTTCCGAAAATATATTCAATTGCTAGTATTATTTATTGTCCTCATTAACAACGCATATTTTTAATTTAATATTTTATTCTAAGTTTTAATTAGTAATTTTTGTAGAAACATAATTAGTGTTACAGCTTATTTACATGAAGACATAACAAAAATTTTACATAATTAAATTTTATTAACACATTAATAAAACTCCGCTTAGAAAAGATTTAGTAACGGAGTTCGAAATTTATTGACAAACATTTAAATATTTTGTAATTAATTTAAAAATATTTTCTTCTATTATTATATTCTCGTTATTGTCATTGTTGCAAACATTTCTAACATTCATACTTCATAATTTCAATTTTTCGTTTCTTTTGCCTATATCTATGTTAAAATTACAATTCACGTAAATAAATGATTCAAAATGCTTTCGAAGTATTTTTCAAACATCGACAATATTCGGTCACTCCCGGCTCGGATCCGACCTGCCACCAGCCTGTCACAAGCTAATTTTTGTTTCCAGCCGCAATATTCTCTTAAACAATTTTTAGAGGAACAGAAAGAGAAGATATGTTTGCTTCCTCTTTCGTTACCTCCCCCACAATTGATAGTGGGAGAAATCCGTCCACGCCTCATGAAAATAATTCATGAAAAACATGCAAAACGCGCGAATTCATAACTACATTACATATACATATTTTTTAAAGCTGTTTTCGCGGTTTTGTTAACAAAACTTCAATCTACAAAGTGACCAACGCGTTTTCGAAAATATGAACTATATAGTAGGAAGTATATTTAATTTTACTGTAAAATTCAACTGCGATTTTTAAATGTTAATTATTTTTTTTCTAATTAACAACTAATCGTAGCGAAATTTCCATTGGTCATTTTGTAGTTCTAGTCCTTAAATATGTGGTGTAAAAAAATGAAATAAATTGATTAAGAACTAAAGCCTCTACGACTTCGCGCGTTTTAATGGTTTTCGTATATGGCATTATTCGGTGGGATTCCTCTTAAAAACAAAACTACAAAATAGGTCGACGTAAACATTTTGTCAATGGTGGTTTTGATAAATGTAGAGTTCATTTAACAATAAAGTTGCAGTTTGTGAAATAAGTTTTATTAATTATGAAGATTTAAAATTTTTGTTACAAATCGTTTTTGATTATGCATTGACAAGAAGCATGGCCGCCTTGCATGGGGAACTTATTAGGTAAAGCTATCGTATGATATCGCTGTTTTATATGAAGATATAGGTGAAGAAGTTAAGAAAGTTGAACTGCTGTAACTTTCTTACTATTGGGTTTAGGCCAAAAGCGAATTAAGAAAAAGCTTTATTTTGATCCCCTAAAACTGTCCTTTCAATCTCCTCCGTTCGTTATGAGACACCCAGTATATGGTATCGTCAACATAACATAATAAAGTGTTGATTATGGTCCATAATTAGGTGGATATTTAGATTAGGTGATTAAAGCACTTCATAATTTAATATTAGAATTTATTATAGTGACCGGTTTCGGTGTTTAAACCTTATGATTTGTCTTAAACATGATTATTATTTTCTTTAAGCAATATATAGGGTTTTCCAATAAGTACGTCAGAACTTTCAAATGAAACACACTGATAAGTACATGTGATAATCCTTTAATCTTGCGATGTAATATTGATGAACAGATAAAACAGCGACATCCTACGATCACTTTTTGACCTAACATTGCAATTGCGAATAAATTAGACAACAGGGCTGAAACAGCTGTACAGAGGCTGCTCGAGGTTTTCACCGCAATCAAGAATGATTTAAACAAAATTTTTAAAACTTTTATTATCTAGAACGTTGTTATCACATAGTCATGCAAAATAGAGAAGCACCTTTACCAGGCTCATACCTAAGACTGGACGTGAGCCACGTTATAAAAATTATAAATAAATGGGAGTGTTTACGATACTTACTAAACAATGTTCGACAATTTTATTTGCTCAAGCACATAAAATGCAATTTATAGATGAATTAAATCCTTTTTTAAATTGGTATTGGTCGTAGCTCTAAGTGAAGACGTTGGCAATGTCGATGACATTTTAGTTCCATCTGAAAGATGTTTACAGTTGGCTAATAATTGCATTAAAGGTGTAAATGTTGTTGATATTAATACTGCAGACGTAGCAGATAAAGTAGATGAAGATGACATTTCATGTTCCGAAGATTCTCTGTTATCTTGGCAGGAATGGGGCTCTCCTTTCTGCAAAGTGGTTGCGAGTTTTAGATCGGCGTTCTGTTCCTTATATTTTTTAGGTCCATTTGCTAAATTGACAAATGGAGGCCGATCCAATTTTAAGACACTTCGTCTGCGACTGCGGCAAATCTTATGTTACGGAACTTGGCTTCAAACAACACAAACGCAGATACTGTAAGTATGTTCCGCCACCAGTCATCACTGACGTTATGTACCCTTATATGATTGAAAAGTGCAGTAACTTCCGGATCTTTTTCGGCCCCAAGCCCTATTTCAAAAAGCTCCTGGTTTGAAAACGCTGCATGTCCGTAAAAATAACATTAAATTTACGAAATTGCGCAACACCGCGCAAACAAACTACACTTATAGGTACTGTTAAATTTCAAATGTTAGAGTTAGAATTAAAAATTGTTCCAAATGATATAAATACATACCTCAAGGATTGTAACAAAAAATACTACACATGGCACTATCGTCAAACACTCGAACAATAGACTTAAACAAGTGTTGCTCACTCGTAGACTTAGACGGATAACTGAAATGTTCGAAAATGTAAACTTAATATACTAATAATACGCACAAATGGGCATAGAAACAATATGGTAGTTATTAAATATAAAGCTACAGACGGTTTACTTTTCCTAGGAACATAAATTTGGTCTTTCTAAGAATAGAAAAATTTAATTTTGGCCAAATAACCAAACCTATAAAGAAAAAACTGAACGATTGAAGATCCGGACAATTATGAGTTTAATTGACTGCTTTCCCAACCCGAGGCGACAAAAAAACCAACTTCGCTCGGCAAGAGCGCAACGGCACACCCTGTTCCGGTTCGATAAAATAAAGATTCGACTTCGCTAAATTTTAATATACAGGCGTCCCAAAATATTTGAAGGATTTAAAACTGTAAAAATTTCACTTACAACAAAAATTACCTGTGTACTATTTTAAATATTTGAAGAAGAATTGGAAGCAGATATTCTTGATGGTGCAAATGCAGATGATATTGTGACGATTTAATAATTTAGTTTAAATAAAAGTGTTCAGTGTCCCATTCATTATCGGATTGGTCTGACAGATTGGTCCGTCCTGACTTGTCCGCCAACCGATCCGCTAATGAATGGTAATTGGCGACAAGTCGTAGATCTGTCAGGGTCGGGTTGTGAGTTCGCTAGTTTGACAACCGAACCTACGACCCGTCCGCCACCAATCCGTGCTATTTTTGTAATGTGTGCGAACTGTCAAGACTTGTCCGACGACTTCAGACAACAGCTGTACAGTTCAACGTCGGTGTGCTCGGTATCAGGAAGTGAAAGTGAATTTCAAATGTCTTTTGAAGACAACAAATCTTTTTGGGAGGAATTTATTCTCCTATATCAAGAGAATCCATGCCTATGGGACATCAAAAGTAAGGATTACCGTAACTAGCAGAAAAAAAAAGCTGCTTATGAGAATTTAATTGACAAATGCAAAGAACTGTTTCCAAATGCGAACAAGGAATTTGTTATTAAAAAAATACCATCCTTACGGGCATCTTTTCGGCGCTAAAGAAGGTGAATTAACAATTCAAAAAGTAGTGTGATAAGAACAGAGGATGTATCAGAAACTACTTTGTGGTACTTCGTTTTATTGTCTTTTCTCATGGATCAAGAAGAATCTCGTTCAGCAGTATCTTCTTTAGAAGAAAATAACTTAGATGATCAATCACAGGCTTCAGTAAGTATTTATTTATTTTAGTTATATCTCAAATGACAATATTTATTATAATTCGCACATTTTATTCATTACCATATATGTAATCTTAAATTTCAACTTTACAAGGCCCTAAACTTAATGTACAAATATGTGTTGAAAGTCAACTGCACCTGCATTATTATAATATTCTTTGTATCCGTTTCGTGCCTCCTTTGCGTCAGTAATCGGAAATTCTTGTCTGGACACATTCAACGAGATTAGTTCTCCATTGGTGTGCGTTTCACTAACAATATAGTTCCAGATGTAAAGTCTTCCGTGTCAATATTATTAGGTTGAATGTAAGTAGTACTTTTGCGGCGTAAAAAGTTGTGTAAAACACAGCATAATAACGATGTCGTAAACTGTATCCACTTTAGTAGCTATTGGTGTTAGCAAAACCCTGAATCTATTTGTCATGATCCAGAATGCGTTTTTTACCACACGCCTTGCACGGGAAAGTCGATAATTGAAACACTTTTCTTCATAACCAATTTTGTTGGTTTGTCTGTATGGTGTCATGAAATTTGTCATGAGACTAAAGGCTTCGTCTCCTATAAACACAAAGGGTCATTTGTTTCGAATTACATAAATAAATTCATAATTATCATTTACGATTGCAAACAACACAACACTGAAAAATCCTTTGTAGTTATAATAGTATGAACCACTTCCTGGTGGCTGTTTGATAGCTATATGTTTGACGTCTACTGCTTCTAAGAAATTTTCAAAATTGCCCATTCCTCTTCTTTTGATGGAAACGGAAATTAAAAATAATTCTCGTATCATAATGAGTAGGTATACCTAATTGTGGGTAATTTTAATTTGCAGGAAACCGATTCATACACACAACACTTTGGTCAACATTTAGATTTATCACCAGTTTTGTCACCTGAAACATCTCAAAGTTCAACATCACAAATGTTCAAACATTCCCGTAACAAACGAACTCAGAACTCTGCAACCTGGACAAAGAAGAAACTCCAATTTTTGGATGCTTCCCTCAAAACCTTAGAAAAAGAAGATACAACGCAATAGAATGTTACAGAACCACAAGAAATAACATTTGGTAAAAATATTGAACATATAAAATAGCGACATCTTACTATCGCTTTTTGACCTAACATTGCAGTAGGATAGACAAATTGAAGCGGGATTTGCTCCTAATGAGTCCCCCATGCAAGGCATTTTTTGTAAAAATATTGGTCAACAATTACAGGAAATTGAAGCAAGACAGAAGGTAGTAGCCCAAAAGTTGATTTCGGATGTATTATTTCATGCTAAATTGGGAAATCTTACTGATTCTTCTCTTATTTCCCTGAGTTACCAACCAGCACCGTATCCAATTACCCCATGCGTTCCGCAAGCACAAGTATTTCAACAATCATACACCAATTTTCCAACTTCCATGCAGTCAACCAGTAATGAGCCCAGCAGATCATATACACGTCAACCAGAAGTGTCAACACCTCAAACATTTACCACTTTGACAACTACAAATCAGGCGTCTACAAATAGGGATGTGATGGAAGAATTCTTATGTTTTCAGAAGCGAAATAATCAGTAACTGGTTACTGTCACAAAGTGATTCGCATTCGTTAATTGTTAGAAATATGTTGAAACAATAAAAGGTTTTCCAAAAGTTTGTTTTTTATATGCATCCCTATAAATGAAAAATAATTGTACTTACATGTAAGTATTTTTTCCGGAGGGAGTTGTATATAGCACGACACGTTTCTGGAATGATTTTTCCAAGTAACTGAGGAGAAATTATACAAGAAAACTTTAAGTCCTCATAACTCCTCCCTGTTGCCTGAAATCTCAAGGCTGCTAATAAACGTTCTTCAGCACTCACTGCTTCTCTGAATAAAGTGTTTTTCCTTTCTATGAGAGGTTTTATTGGAATTAATAATTCTTGAAATGTGTCATAGTCCATTCTAAGATAATTAATAACGTCAAGTGGCTCGCATGATTATCCAATCATGATACTCATTCGTACACTGAACGTGGTGAGCCCTAGATACATATTATGTCTCCCGTATTCTCCAAAAAGGCAATTGTATCCACAATTCAATAAACATAAATGAGTAAATTGTTCCTTCTTCTGTAACCACTCTTTCACCCAAACACGTTTTTTCTTTTTTTCTTTTTCGAATAATATGATTGTACCAACAGCCAAAGCAACTTTTGCCTTTTTGGAGAATACGGGAGACATAATATGTATCTAGGGCTCACCACGTTCAGTGTACGAATGAGCTCTTTTGCAAGGTTCGTGTCATGTCTGTGTAATGAGTTGACAAACGTGGATGAGTCGCAAGTCGGGTCTCGGTTGGGAGTCGAGTCTGGGCTCGTATAGTGAATGGCCCGCTTTAATGTTAAAGTCGTTAATTAATTAGTTTTAGTTTCATCGAGTATTATTTTTAAATAAATTAAAAACGTACTTTAAATTCGTCACAATATTGAAAATGATATCTTGCATATTTTATTAGGAAAGGAATATGGAAGAAGTACCACAACAATTTGATTTAAACACAATGGCACCAAAAAAAAATCGGTTTCAAAGAAATGATATCTACAGTTTAATAAGAGTCTTAAGAGTACCAAATATTATTCTTATATTAATTCTCCGAATGGTATTAGTGATAAGTTGGATTTCTCTCCCATATTTTTTGTCCTATATTAACTTTTAAGTGAAATATTTTTCAGGAATCACCGCTCTTTGCATACTAATCGAGAAACTTATCGAAATCGCTTAGCAGACTTGTCGCAAATGTTTAATTTCTCTGTACAGGCACTATCACAAATAATAAATTATTTGTCAAATTTTATAATAGGAAACCAAAATGGTTTGAGGAATAACCTACAAAATCTATATTGGCTAAATCAAAAAAGAATACACTATTAGGCACAGGCAAAAGCAAGTTATACAACTAATTTAAAACTCGGGCCCTAAATCAAAAAGTCAAGCGGAAGGTTCTATTTCAGATAACAGATTTGATAAAAGCATCCGCATTTGATAATATGCATTTTACGCACAATATGAAGTCTGTATTATTGACCATTGATATTTCAAACATTTCGTAACTTTGAATCAGTCTGTTATTCTTTACAAGCCCATTTGGCAGATTTAATCAGATTTAACTAGTCATTCATTTTCTTGTATATTATATATAATATAATATATAAAAAATTTCGGAGGTACCGCTTGTTTCGAATTACTGAAATGAGTGAGAAAGAAATATAACAAGATTAATGACGCCTTCCTCTGTAACCTGTGTAACGCACCCACCGACATTGCACCGGTCGTATAAGGAGTCCTGCATTCCAACCCGTTCCGCAACGTCTCGTAATAATAATCACTGATATCGTTTATTAATTATTTTACTTAAAATTTTAATTCACTGGGCGAAGTAATGTTACATTTATTTATTTTAGGATGCCAAACAGTGATGAATAAATCAGAAAATGTATGCATCAGTTTTTCGTAACCGCACAACTGCCCCTCTTTAAACGCAAAAAGGCGGCCCGCTGCCCGTTGTAAAAGAATAGCAAAAAAATGTCGCTGTAAATGGCATCAAAAGAAATACGAAATTGCTACTCATTAGATGCATGTGAGAATATTTTAACTTGTAAGATATCAATTAATTAGTAAATTTTGTGAGGGTAAAATATGCGAAAAATAAAACGATGAATGACAATGATATTTAACATTTTTGAGACACATTTCTCGTCCAGTATCGTCGGTTTATAATTTGAAAATACCTAAAATTCTAATTACTTGGAATGAAGTTGCATTTATTTATTTTAATAAATCCAGGTGCTTTATGAACGTGCTTAAAATATTTGATTGTTTGGATTTATTAATATATGAAGGCCCCTTGTCCCACTGTGCGTCGTGTTTGTAAAGAAAGGGTTTACTTCTTTCAAGTAAGTAAATTAATCAAATTCTGCCAAAATAGGGCAGTTACTCCTACAATATTTTTGAAGTTTACTTATAACAAATTTTGTTGCAAATCTTTTTTGATTGCAGTGAAAACCTCGAGCAGCCTCTGTACAGCTGTTTCAGCCCTGTTTGGGGCTTCATCAGCAGAGACGTAGCTCGACATTCCCACTGCAATCAAAAACGATTTGCAACAAAAATTTTTAATACTTTCATTATGCTTTGACAGCAAGATTGGTCGCCTTACATGAGGGACTTATTAGGAGCAAACCCGATTCAATTTGTCAGGTCAGCGAACGTAGGATGTTGCTGTTTTATCTGTTCTTTACTTATAACAACAATTGTACGGCAGTTTGGTTTTGTTGTTCCATTGTGACGTTTAAAATTTCTCGCACGCTGTACTATTCGCAGAATGTCGAAGATGAACCAAAACGATACGTTCAACAATGGTTCAACATCAATAGCACCGACACCTAATGTCACTACTTTATTAAAGTAAATTATAATATATATACCGTATATTTTTATGTTACTTATTTGTCACAATTTTAGAAGAATCAGTTATTAGTGCAGCATCGACAGAAACTTTGATAAGTAGTGAAAATTGGTTACATTTACTGATTCTATAATGCTAGCACTTAGCAGTGAGCCATCCTCAGGTACAAGTTGTAAAACTGATGAAACTACAATCTCTCATTTCGAAGGTTTCAATCGAGAAATAAGGTAAATTTTACACGTAATGTTTTAGATTCGTTTGGAATTTATTTTGTAGCAACTGAAAAATCTCAACTTAAAAAAGGGCAGAGAAGACTTAGTTCAGTATTATTATGGCGATCCTTTTAGATTGGAAGGTATCAGGAATAAAATATACCCTTAGTAAAGGAAAGAAAACATGTTGCAAACACCTTTTGTTGTAGCAAATCTGCGAACAATTTTATCACCCACCCTGATTTAGGAGCAAAAAAATTAAGTGCCTTCATCCCTTCACATCTTGAGCCGTATGCATATAAAAAGAAGTTTTATCTCCGAAGACAAAGTTGGAAGTGAAAGCAATTGCTTTTACGCATTTAAATATAAATGCAAGATTTCCTGTCGTGACCAGCATATATGGAATAATAGCACCATTAAGGATTTTGTAGAAGATTTACATAGAAGAGGTCACGACAATTATTTCCTTCTTGGTAAAAAATGTGAATTCTTTAGAATGGCTGTTAAAGTTAAATCAAAGATTTTATGTATTGAGGCAACACTGTTTTTCTTGTAATAAAGCAGTAGTAATTTTATCTGAACACTTATAAAATAATTATATGTCTTTTATTTTTACAATTTTTAGGAGGTTCAGGATATACTCTTCAATCTTGGCTCATTACACCTCTAACAAATCCAGAAACTGAAGAGGTGCTGATATTTAATAACGTAGAAAAAAACAGCTAGATCAACTTTAGAAAGGTGTAATGGTTTATTAGAAATGAGGTTTCGATGTTTGCTGAAACACCGAACTCTCTACTATTCTCTACAGAAAGTTGCCCAAAGTGTAAATGCTTGTGCAGTTTGGAATAATACTTTGATTTTCGTTTACTAGAAGCTGATCCGGATCTTTCAATTTGAGTTCGATCTTCGTACAGGCAATCGAAATCTTTTACTAATAGCTGCATTAAGGTAGCAAAGAAAGTTTATTAATCGTTTCAGGGTGTAACACATAAAATTTTATTACCATAGGCTAGACACGATAGGTAGACTTGTACGTCATTAGTTAATGATGAAGTCAGACGCATGCTGTGTTGATAAATACTTAAAATGCAAAGGAATTTTTACATTATCAGCCGTCATTACTAGAACGTTACGTGTCAATAGTTTAGTTATTGTGAATACTTATTCATAGACATGTTTCCAATGATAATAAATAATAATTTATCTATCATATAATATCTTAGGAAATCAGTATCGAGATAATGGTTTCCAAGTTTCCTGGCTGACAAATTTATGAAGAGGTGAAAAAAATTCGGCAGTGTTATATTATTTTCGTTCATTTGTGTTACCTTTTCATTTTTTTATTACTAATGAATTGATGAATTATGGAGGATGATTTTTGTGATTTATTGGAAGATATAGATGTTCAACATGTTAGGGCTGTTGGTCAAAATATTGATTAATTAAAAGTATATCGCCAATGTTTGATCCACTAGCTAAATATTCTCACAAAGATTTGAAAACAAACTGTATAGGCTAGTTTATAACATTATTCGTAAAAACTAAGACCGAGAATAATTTACGAAACGGACAGTACAATCCCGGAATGTCCCGTCTGTTACGTAAGTCATTGTCTTCAATTATTAACTCTTCTGTGAACTTGAAATTTGAACACAGGTAAAAGTATCTTCAGTTTACATAGTATTTTCACATCGATAAAAATGATTCAATAAAATGTTATGATACTTAAAAATAAGGTACTTGTCCAAAGAAAATCACAAATTGACCCGTTTTTTCGCTTGAAATGGCCAGTCGCTGGTATAGTTTAGGAAATTCTTTTCAGAGAAATACGGTCACTTTGTGTCAGTATCACATTTTTATAATAGATTTTCAAAAACTGTAGTTCAAGAGACAGTATAATTGTTACGCAAGAATATTGCTGAACCATTTCCACTACCACTGCATGTGATTCCCACAAGCAACTGTATCTCGTATAGTGTTTTCAATTTCTCATTTCTCGAGCAATTACTTCAGAAATTAACGATTTCATTAAATTTCCGACAAACTGCAAAAAAACGTGAATTTTATGATATTGCTGGAATGCCTAACATTGTGGGCGGAAGTGACTGCACACATTTGCTAATCAATAACATTTTTTTGCGTAGTTAACTTCGAAAACAAATTTAATCACAGTAATATATTCGTCTATTGCGGTAATGCGCTTACGTGTACCATGGTCAATTTGTGTGTGATTAACTATCCGGCATGCGTCTGACATCATTATTAACTAATGACGTGCGAGTCTACATATCGTGCCCCGCCTATATCCGTTAACATAAATATATTTTCTTAAATATTTCTTGTAAAAAATAACAGATCTTAAAAATAAATATATCTTCACCTGGTAAGAAGAGAATTCGAAACACTGGCGGCGACAAGGCCCCTACAGACCCCGCCGTGTGGGGGGCCCCCGGCTCCAGAGGGTCCTTTACTTTTCTAATAAAATTCAAAAGGGAAAAAAAATTGCAATTTCTTTCCCCAAAGAAACGTTTCAACTCAACATAAAAGCAGTATTCTTAACAAAATATCTTTATGTTCGCATATAAATGTGAAGGGAATATACTTTTTCACACATAATACATTTGTCTTTTTTGTATTCTTATAAAGCGGATAATTCGTCAATAAACATTTAGTTATATTATAACACTTACATAAGCTTTCTACAAAAGACTATAAAAGGTTTTCAGTATGTGAGAGATTTTTGCTTTATGCTCTCTCTGTATATTTAATTGCATATATGGATCAGAGGGATTGGGGTCTTTCTTTATTATATGTAAATTTGCATATGAATTTTTTTTTTTAATTTCTTAGTAATAAAACCCAATATGTATCCCATTACACTTTGGTGCAATGGCCTTTCTAATTTCGTGCTCGACATCTTTAAAATACTTGATGTAATATTTTCATTTTCCACAGGTTCCACAGGTTTCCTGTACAGGTATTGACATGAATTGAATTAAAGAGGTATCAAAAGTCTCCTCACAATTAACTCCAACAGAATGTGAACTAAGCATATTTCTTATAAACATACGATTATAATTTTCACAAAATTGTATTTCTTACACGCTATTGTCGCATTTGACCAAAAAAGTTCTGCAGTGGGTCTTGGTTAAAGGATCGTGGTGAAAAGTATGCCACATTATGATACAGCAGGACATTACGGCAGTCAATAAAACCTTGCAAAGTGTAAATCCAGTTCTTCACAGAAGGTGGCACATATTTTTCAGCGGTACTTTCACGTTGAAAATACATTTCTTGTAACTGTTTCATTGATTCCGTCCAATGTTGCAAGATAGGATAGATTTTTTAGTTACTACCACGATATACAGAACTCTGGTACGCACACTTGCCTATCTTCCCCATACAAAACGAGGAAGTCAAAAGTAGTGCCTAGTTAAGTGATTTAAATTTTACCGCTACATGACACCAATGTATGAAGGACTGTCACTAAACGTCATTAATGTACTCCTGCAGGTTATATTACGTGTTGTAAGCAAGGTTGTAGGCGACGTATGTTCAGTATTTACGTGTGTATTAATGGCAAACTTTGGTTGGTGTGTAATGAAATAAAGAATAAACGGCGAGTGTCAAATTTAGAAAGCAATCAAATAGATGTAGAAAGATATTTACTAATGTTACGAGCAAGTACGTTTTGCTAAGATTTTTACAAACCTTTTTGAGGCGATTGGTATTATTTGTTTCTTGTATCTGTTTGGTAGTGGTGGAAGAAAGGACAGATGTGAGATTAGTATTAGTTCAATAGGAGCATACATTTAATTGAGGAATAGCATCATCTGTCAGTGGCCTTTGAATGATTTCATTTCCACTGACTTAATGATTTTTTACAAATTTTTCTTGAAAATGTATCAAGCACAAAAAATGTTGCTTCAATATTGTGACACCTGCATTTTGGTTCATTCTTGAAGCGTTCCAAGCCGCAGTAACATTTATGTGTTTTAGCTTTATGCACTTTTGGTGTCACTTGCATGCATAACTGATGTTGCTAGATAGGTACTTTTGTGACATTACATCCACTCGTTATATTCAGCACATTATAATCAGTACGTCGGTCAGTTTAATGCCAGTTGGATTGGTGGATATTCTAGGTTAGCTAGCAATCTTACGATGAGTTCATGTTTATGTTAAAATCTCCTTGCTTCAATACAAATTTACTCTGAGAAGTCTTTCTATTTTCACTACAATGTAAATAAATTAGGAAACGAATTAAATTATTCGCCAATACCCTCTTTAACCCTCGACGTACCAATATTTTTATAACCTATGAAGTACCAAGCGGGCCTGAGAGACCCGTAATCTTTTCATTATATTGTCTATTCTTTTTAATATTTTCTTGTCAATTATTTAATAATTGTCTATTTATAGATTACCTTTAATGAAATAATTATCTACATAAAAAATAACAATTTTACTGATTATAGCATTTATTACACAGTAGGACAGAATGTTCTTTGCACACATTATTGTTACATTTTTACATATAATTTTATTTTTTCTATCCAATGAGGGTGGACATATTGAACACCGTCTTCTTTTTACCACAGGTTCCACTACATCTTCAGCAGCTTGAACTTCTTCGCCTGGGTTAGCATCTTCCTTTACTCCAACAAGTGTTTTACCCAGCTTGATAATGAATTCACGACGTTGCATGTTTTTGGATGTAATATATTTCCACAGTATGAAAGAATTTAGAACGCTGATATCAATCATGTTATAAAAAACTACTAATGGCCATCTTCTTGTCATCCTTTTGACCGTGTAACATCTTGTCATTTGATCCATCGTGTCTACTCCACTTTTAGTTGCATTGTATGAAAGAATTATTTCCGGCTTCTGTTTTTCATTTATTTCATTTTTCTTTTCATGATGCATTGTACTCAATAGTGTCACCAAATTTCCTTTTTTAGGGCAATATGATAAAACGGTTGCATCCCTTCTAAACCCGTAAATACTTGAATTCACTTTACGACCTAGTGGTAACTCAAGTTTATTACGACGAGTTGTACCAACAAGTGTAAGATTTCTTGACAGTACGTATTCTCCCAGTAAATAATAAAAAATTATCACAAGTTATATTCCTTCCACTCCCTTCAATTTCTACTACAAGATTCTCCACTACCTTTTCTCCTAGTTCGACAGTTCTTTCTCCTCCGGCTGCCTTTCCAGTATATACATTCATTTTCCACGTATATGAAGCTTCACTATCACAAATTGCCCAAAATTTTAGACCGTATCTACCTGGTTTTGAAGGAATATACTGTCGGAATGGACAGCGACCTCGAAAAGTTACCAGCTGTTCATCTATCGTCATCGTCAACTTGGAGTATATAATTCTCTCAAATATAAGTTCCACATTTCAAAAAATTCGCGAATAGGTTATAGTTTGTCTTCTGTTTTCTTTATTCTTCTAGCCGCTGCATCGTCAAATCGTAAACAACGTAACAAACTCTGAAATCGATTTCTGCTAATTGCTTTGTTGAAAGTAGCACGACCATCATTTTTGCTCCACAGTTGCGTCACTGGTTCATTTCGGGATTTGTAGACGCCAGTAAGTATCAAAACACCAATAAAAACTATTAGTTCTTTATCATCAAAGTTCTTCCATTTTTCTTTTAGAAGTGCAACAGCTTCCTTGTTCGTCCATTTGCAATTCTTTTCTAAAAGTGGTTGCCGAAAATATAATAAAAACAAGGATTCTTCTGAATCGTACATTCTCTTAGCAAATGGAGTAGCTCCAGGAGTAAATCTTATTATATTTTTGTTTGGCGTTCTTCCTCGGGCGGCTTGCATTGGTTGTGAACACCATTCTAACTTATTCTTTGATATGTAAATTCCTGTTGATGTATCTCCTATGGTCGAGACGGCATTTTCATCATCTGAACTATTTTCCGATGTTCTCGATTCATGTTCTTCTACGTAATCGGATTCATTATCATCAGTAGATTGATCATTTTCATCGGTTAGATCTTTAAAATCACTAATGTTTTCTGCAATTTCTTCTAGCTCACGTTGAGAAAGCGCTCTATTGTTTCTAGCATATGCCATCTTGATAATACACTATGAAACTTCAATACGAACAATGGTCTAGAAAAAACTAACGACATTCATACGACTCAGCTATTTATATAAGATTTTATTTAGCATGTCAGAACTTGCACAAACCTGCAAGAGACTTGCAAATATGATCTCCAACAGGGTATAATAGAAATTAACTTGAAACTACGGGTACGGCTTTATAGGCCCGATTGGTATTTTACGCTATATTTTTAAAACAGTATACAATACCTACGTATTTTTTTATAATTATTCAGTCAGTAAGACATTATATTCGAACAAATAAAGTCACAAGACCGTTAGTCAAAATATGAATATTTAACAACAATTTCTTAAATTAAAATATGTAACCGGACCTCCGAGGCCCCTGCGGTATATGAAGGGTTAAATTAAAATTTCTACACCTGACAACTTTAAATTCATAAACATATAAAATAGCGACATCTTACTATCGCTTTTTGACCTAACATTGGGAATGTCGAGCTACGTTTCTGCTGAAGAAGCCCCAAGCAGGGCTGAAACAGCTGTCCAGAGGCTGCTCGAGGTTCTCACTGCAATCAAAAACGATTTGCACAAAATTTTTCTAAAATCTTTCATTATGCTTTGACAGCAAGCATGGCCGCCTTGCATGGGGGACTCATTAGGAGCAAATCCCGCTTCAATTTGTCTATCCTACTGCAATGTTAGGTCAAAAAGCGATAGTAAGATGTCGCTATTTTATATGTTCATCATTCTTACATCGCATTTGCGAATAAATTGGGCAAGTCGTCTTTGGTCTGCAGTGGGAATGTCGAGCTACGTTTCTGCTGAAGAAGCCCCAAGCAGGGCTGAAACAGCTGTCCAGAGGCTGCTCGAGGTTCTCACTGCAATCAAAAACGATTTGCACAAAATTTTTCTAAAATCTTTCATTATGCTTTGACAGCAAGCATGGCCGCCTTGCATGGGGGACTCATTAGGAGCAAATCCCGCTTCAATTTGTCTATCCTATTGCAATGTTAGGTCAAAAAGCGATAGTAAGATGTCGCTATTTTATATGTTCATCATTCTTACATCGCATTTGCGAATAAATTGGGCAAGTCGTTTTTGGTCTGCAGTGGGAATGTCGAGCTACGTTTCTGCTGAAGAAGCCCCAAGCAGGGCTGAAACAGTTGTCCAGAGGCTGCTCGAGGTTCTCACTGCAATCAAAAACGATTTGCACAAAATTTTTCTAAAATCTTTCATTATGCTTTGACAGCAAGCATGGCCGCCTTGCATGGGGGACTCATTAGGAGCAAATCCCGCTTCAATTTGTCTATCCTACTGCAATGTTAGGTCAAAAAGCGATAGTAAGATGTCGCTATTTTATATGTTCATCATTCTTACATCGCATTTGCGAATAAATTGGGCAAGTCGTCTTTGGTCTGCAGTGGGAATGTCGAGCTACGTTTCTGCTGAAGAAGCCCCAAGCAGGGCTGAAACAGCTGTCCAGAGGCTGCTCGAGGTTCTCACTGCAATCAAAAACGATTTGCACAAAATTTTTCTAAAATCTTTCATTATGCTTTGACAGCAAGCATGGCCGCCTTGCATGGGGGACTCATTAGGAGCAAATCCCGCTTCAATTTGTCTATCCTATTGCAATGTTAGGTCAAAAAGCGATAGTAAGATGTCGCTATTTTATATGTTCATCATTCTTACATCGCATTTGCGAATAAATTGGGCAAGTCGTTTTTGGTCTGCAGTGGGAATGTCGAGCTACGTTTCTGCTGAAGAAGCCCCAAGCAGGGCTGAAACAGCTGTCCAGAGGCTGCTCGAGGTTCTCACTGCAATCAAAAACGATTTGCACAAAATTTTTTTAAATTCATAGTTAAAATTTAAAATGCAGTATCTACTTTCAAAGCACTTTGTTGCGTACTGTTTACCTCTGTTTATCTCTGCTCATGTGTTTTGTGTTTACCATAAGAGCCCATATAGAACAAGAGCCCCACAAGAACCGGCTGCGGAATTTGTTAAAAATGACAGTCCGCGATACGGTTCTACCATCTAGCGAATTTTTACAAACTACTCAACTTGCTCAAAATTTTAAACTGAAAATGGCAGCGAGTGAGCGTACCCGTGTTCTCTATATCGTGGTTACTACACTTCGTAATAGTTTGTCAGGGTGTTGACGGAGAGTTCCCCCATTTACACTGTCCATTAAATCATCAAAAAATTTAAATATAATAGCTGTTTCGTTTGCTCGTTTAGGCATTGTGACATTGTCAGTTGAACTTGTGTCAGCTGAAATAAAAAACAATGTAAAGTATGTAATAATACAACAATTCAACTTACCATTTCTGGCCATAATTACTATAGCAGCTGACATCGAATGACTCAATACCTGAGTGGCACAAGGGACTTTAATTTTTTTCGTTTTTGTTTTATTAACATGGGCATCTGTAATTTTTGGAATAATTCTAATATCCCCACTTTAAGCATTTATTGAGTAAGCAGTTTCAACATCAGACCACTTTGCTCTCAAAAAGACGTTACTGTTATTCCAGAGTAAATCCTTTGTAAGAAGATTATTACGTACCTTTTATTAGGTGTGGCGGATCATACAAAGGTATGATCTCTATGTCGTTTTGAATTGATGTTTTGTAGTTTAAAAAATTCTCGAAGGACCAAGTTGTTTTTATTTTTTTTACATCTCTATGGAATTTTAAAAAGAAACGGTAATATGATCTAAATTATAAATTTTATCAAATTACCGCTTTACGTCTAACATATCTGGGCCGCATTGAAATCTGGATTTCAATAAAAAATAATGAATTAAATTATTTCAAGAAATGAATGGGTTAACAAATATTTAAATCTTTAAAGTTTCACTGCACTGGTAATACGCATATGTTTCTCACTGCTCGGGTTTTTTCACCGGTAACAGTTTTTATTGTCGCAAGTCGAACGATGTCGTCGTTTCCCTTATGAAGGTGTAAGATCCGACCCATTTTCCATGTTAAGGGAGGAGTATCTTCCTTCAAAAGTACTAGGCTGCCGATGATAAAAAATGTTGTATCCTGGCGTTGCCACTTGGTTCGTTGTTGCAGTTGGCTTAAATACTCGCTGGACCAACGTCTCCAAAAATATTGACGCATGTATTGGATATGTTGCCATCGAGATAAACGATTCAATGGTATGTGTTGAAGATCAGGTTCCGGTGGTGCAGTCATTGTACATCCAATTAAGAAATGTGCAGGAGTCAAGATGTTGTAGTCATTCGGGTCTTCGGAAATTGGACACAGAGGCCGGGAGTTAAGGCAAGCTTCTACTGTTGCTAATAATGTTAACATCTCCTCATAGGTTAAAATTGTGTTACCTATTACCCGTTTAATGTGAAATTTAACTGATTTTATATTTTTATAAGTTATATTAAATTTTGATAAATAATTATAAATTTCAGATTAATTTTTTTATAAACTTTTCTATTTTTCTTAATTCAGTTTGAGCACCGCGAAAATTGGTGCCATTATCAGAATAAATATTTTGGACCATACCCCTACGTGACATGAATCTTTTTAAAGCGTTTAGGAAACATTGAGATGTTAAATCTCCAACCAATTCAATATGTATCGCTTTCGTTGCAAAGCATATAAACAAGCATATGTAAATCTTTATTGTTTTCTTTGCGCGTCGATTTCCTTCTTTGATTAATATTGGTCCACCATAATCAATCCCACAATTTATGCTGCGTTTACATTAGTAAAGTGAGTTGATCAAGTCAGTGGAATTCAAGTCACTTGAAGGCAAATTGAACGTCTAAACATTCATGTAATTTGAGCATGTGAATTGAATCCTTCCGAGTTGAAACGTGTTTAACTTTTTCGTAAACTGCATTCAAGAGACGTGTTTAAAAAATGGCGACAAATAAGTGGACTGTGGAGAAGTCTTGCAAATTTGTTAATGTGTACGAAAAATATGAGTGCCTGTGGAATACGAAGTGTAATGATTATAGAAATAGAGATGATTTTTTGAGTATCGGTAGCAGTAGCGCATACGCTGCGGAGCTTATCGCCACAGGAAATAATTAATTGCTAGATATCAATCTCTAAACTTGTGGTTATTACTTGCAAGAAATAAAAAAACAAAAAACTTATTAATTTTGAGAATTTGGAAACTGTGTTCCTTTGCCCTCTCCCTATGGAACAGATGACCGTTATGCAAAGCATAGAATTTGATGAAGCCGTTCTATGTCATATCTGCGAGAAGCAGTTCAACTTGGATAATAGAAAAGTACGAGATCATTGCCATCTCACAGACAAATATCGCGGGCCTGCACACGAGGGATGCAATGTGAATTTTAAGGATGGTCACGTGGTACCAGTAGTGTTTCATAATCTAAGCGGCTATCATTCGCATTTCATAATTAAGAATGTATCATGAGATTTTGAAGCTCGCTTAAACTTACTTCCCGTAAATAAGGACAAATATATTTCCTTCACGAAACATGTTGACGAAAATTTAGTTAAATTTCGTTTTATTGACTCTTTTAGATTTTTGAGTTCTAGTTTAGATAAATTAGCTTCAAATTTGAAAACGTATCCGATACTAAATTCACATTTTCAAAATTTACCCGCGAAGAAATTTCAGTTACTTTAAGGGTGTGTATCCGTATGATTACTTTGATTCTTTTGAACGATTCACCGATTCTAAATTACCAGCAAAAGAGAAATTTTATAATAAATTAAATGATGCGGATATTAGCGATGTCGATTATGCGCATGCTCAACATGTATAGGAACAATTCGAAATTCAAAATTTGGGTGAGTATTCGGACATGTACTTGAAAACGGATGTTTTATTGTTGGCTGATGTTTTTGACCAGTTTCGTTCAACGCTGCATAGTTCACACGGGCTTGATCGAGCTCACTATTTTTCAGCTCCCGGATATACTTGGGATGCTATGCTAAAGTGTACTCAAGTGGAGCTGGAATTATTGACCGACATCGATATGCTGTTATTCATCGAACGAGGTGTGAGAGGTGGAATAAGTCAGTGCTCGAAACGCTACAGTAAAGCCAACATCAAGTACATGGTCGACTATGATCCTACTCAATTACCAAAATATTTACTTTACACAGACGTTAACAATCTTTATGGTTATGCAATGTCGCAGTACCTACCCTATGGAGGTTTCGAATGGCTGGATGATTTGGAAAATTTTGATTTTAATTTGGAAAACGATATCTCCGTAGAATGCATCTTGGAAGTAGATTTAGAATATCCGGATGAAGTGCATTATGAACACTCCGATTTACCTTTCTGTAAAGAACATCTTAACGCACCAAAATCTAAAGAGCAAAAATTAATGGCTACATTGCATCATAAAGAGCGTTACGTTATACATTATCGAAATTTAAAACAAGCTTTGGCACAAGGTTTGAAATTAGTCAAAATTCCTCGCATATTGAAATTTAAACAGGCTGCGTGGTTGAAGCCGTACATTTACTTGAATACCCGTCTGAGAATTGCTGCGACAAACGATTTCGACAAGGATTTATATAAATTATTAAATAATGCAGCTTTTGGCAAAACGATGGTGTTACGAACTCATTGTTTTAGTCATTAAGATTTAATTTTAGAATGTCATTTACGTAGAATTTAGTCGTTTCTCACAACAGAGTTACCCGCTAGTACCAGATGTCCAGGCTATGTTACTCACAGGCCACCTTCTGAGATTTTCATTAGTATTCATTTAGATTCAGTTCTCAGATTGTTAACTTGTAAAATTTTATATCTCTCTTCCGAAAAGGTTTAAGTAAATTGCTTTTTGGAAGGTCTGGGAACAACATTGCTATGCAGCCGCCCTGGGAAAATATTTCCTAACCAATCAAGGTTTACGCTTCACTTCCATTTAGTTTTTCAGAGAAATTTTTGGACTCTTTGAATATTTCATTTCAGAATTCAGTTGTACGTAGCGACTTGTCTAGGGCGGTTGGATGCCCTCCAGACTCTAAGGCCCGCAACTCATTGCATTTCAAACATTTTCACTTTTATGTAAATAGTCAAATTAAATACATTTTAAGTTACCACTTGATTTTTTATCTTCGTGCCGGCGACAAACATTTGTAATTAATTCTCGCGAACCGTTTTAAAGAAGCCTTACAACCTTCCAGGCCGCGTGGCTTAATTCTGCATACGGTGGTGTGCATCACCGGGTTCGTTAAATTAAACGAATACGAAACACTTCCTATGTGCAATTTGTAAATGATTCAATATTAAGGATTAAGTAGTAACTATAGCAACGTAACGTTAAAACCCCTATGTGCAATCTTATATGATTCAGAAATATATTACCAGATCACGTAATTTTCGCCTATGTGCAGCGTTACAAGATTCTCACTGTATATGTTGGCATGTATGTATTCGACATCTCGAAAGGTACACTTTACGATTTTCATTACGGCTATATGAAGCTTCAGTTTGGCGATAAATGCAAAGTATGCTATACGGATACAGATTCTTTAATCTACGAGATAGAATGTGATGACGCGTATGAAGTAATTCGGCGAGACTGTAATACTCACTTTGATACTAGTGATTATCCGGAAAATAATGGCTATGGTATCCCTCGTGTGAATAAGAAAGTACCGGGTTTAACCCTTAACTGCTCGCGTGGAGTCTGAGAGGCGCCAACAGTAGTTTGAAGTCGTATATTTTTGTAAGTACGGGCATTTTCGTAATCGCACCTATACCAATTCCTCAATCATATATTTATCATATTAATCACAAAGTACAATGAAATTATTACACAGATATTACATAAAAACAAATTATAAGTCCAGCGTGTACAGAATTGGAGCCTGACAGACGCCACGCGAGCATTTAGGTTTGTAAATATTATGAATCCCTTAGATTGTGTTTACTTAAACTTTTCAGTTTACGATCTTATAAACGAACACTTGCATATTTATTATGGCCTGCGTTTGATATTTTTATTGCGATTTATTACATTATTTACCAGATTTATAAAGCTAGGGTCCCGATTTCTCTTTAGTTTCGATTTGACACTGTGCACTGAATAACGTATTATAGTTAGCAATAATGTCTTCAAGTGACCATGCAGGTGATGCAGTTGCATCAACGAGTGCCTCAAGTACCTCGCGTAAGCGACCTCTCACGCAAACAGAATTGCAAAAAATAGTTGACAATTTGTGGCTGGAGAGCGACTCTGAAGATATTGATTATGATTCAGATGATAACGAAGATGTGAATATCAGCAACAGTGACCATGATAGTGCAACTGAAATAGAAGCAGATGAAGAAGATATTGAAGATACCACAATGCAAGACAAAACATACTATCTGGGCAAAGATGGTACAACCAAATGGAGCAAGGTAGCGCCACCAACATCTAAAGCTCGCAAACATAATATAATTACCCACCTTCCGGGTTGTAAAGGGGCAGCAAAAGATGCAAATAATGAATTGACAGCATTTTCTTTATTTTTTGATGACGAAGTTGTAAATATTCTCCTGGATTGCACCAACATATACATAACGGAAAAAGTTGCAGAAAAATATAAAAGGGAACGTGATGCCCGACTAGTAACTATAAATGAAATAAAAGCGTTTCTGGGACTTCTAATTCTTTCCGGAGTCTATCGTGCATCCCACCTAAATTATAAAGATTTATTTGCAGCAGATGGTACAGGGAATGACTTATTTCATATGACTATGAGTTACCAAAGATTTTTATTTATTTTGCGGTGTCTAAGATTTGATGACATACGAACAAGATCAGATCGCCTGAAAATCGATAAATTGGCACCTATAAGATTACTTTTTGAAAATATTGTCCAAAAATGCAGCAAGTTTTTTACGCCCAGTGAGTACCTAACCATAGACGAACAGCTAATTGGATTTCGAGGACACTGTAGTTTCAGGCAATACATCCCATCAAAACCAAATAAATATGGCATCAAATTATTTGCATTGGTAGATTCACGACTATGTTACAATATGAAAATGGAAATATACGCAGGACAGCAACCTGATGGTCCCTATAAACTGAATAACTCTGCCAGTGACGTAGTAATGCGTTTAGTTGAACCTATTAAAAAAACTGGAAGAAATATAACCACAGATAATTGGTACACCAATATTTCCTTGGCAGAAAATCTATTATCCAAATGCAGATTAACATTGGTTGGAACATTACGCAAGAATAAAAGAGAGATTCCACAACAGTTCCTACCAAATAAATCAAGAGAAGCAAAAAGCACTTTATTCGGTTTCACAAAAACTATTACTATTACATCGTATGTGCCCAAAAAGTCTAAGACCGTCCTTCTGTTGTCAACATTGCATAATGACAATCAAATAGATCCTGAATCTGGTGATGCGAAGAAACCATCAATATTAATGTTTTATAACGACACGAAAGGAGGTGTCGATACAAATGACCAAATGTGCTCAACTTACAATGTGGGAAGAAGAACTCGAAGATGGCCGATGGCCATATTTTTCCATCTTATAAATGTATGTGCCATAAACGCATTCATAATTTCAAAAATTAATTCTCAGATTCGTACACCAAGAAATCGATTCTTGAAAATTCTGGGACGCTCCCTTTTAGAGCCATACCAAAGGGAGCGAATGGAAAAGGGCCAGATACCAAAAAAAATTAGGAAAAGATTGCAAGATCATTTCAACATTGATTTGCAAAACGAAATACCGGTGCCTCCTACAGGAGAGAGGCGACGTTGTCACTTTTGTCCGAGGTCGAGAAATAGATATACTCGACAAATTTGTGTGATTTGTTACAAACATACATGTTCTGATCATCAAAGAAGCATGTGCATAGAGTGTTATGCAGATAAATAAATATGAATTTGTACGCCGACAAAAAGAATGAACTTAATTTTATTTTTGTAAAATAAATTGCAAATTTATATTATTTACATTATTTTGTTTGTGTTGTTTTGTCCTTATTGATTTAAATAAACAAATAAATACATTTTTTCTCAATTTTTTAATTGGCGCTTCCCAGGCGCCACGCGAGCAGTTATGTATGTGTAATGCACGCGAGCAGTTAAGGGTTAATGAAAGACGAGCTGAACGGTAGAATAATGACAGAATTTGTAGGAGTTGGGTCAAAGTGCTATGCGTATAGGGTGGAGGGTAAAGATAAGGAAGGCTAAAGGTGTTAAGAAAAATGTAATTCAGAACAAAATTAGTTTTGATAATTACTTGGAATGTTTACAAAATTTAAAAGAAAAATCTTTTGATCAAAATTTAATACGGTCAGAAAAACATCAAGTCTCCACAATTACGCAGTATAAAATTGCACTCAATCCTCACGATGATAAGCGTTATCTGATTCCAAATTCGTATGAGACTCTTCCGTGGGGGCATCGTGACATAATGGAAACGTAATGATATTTCACTGGAACAGCATCTTGTAGCTATTAATTTTTTTAATTGTAAATATAATATGTGTACATTCAATTTATTTATTTATTTATTTTATTTTTTTATTATAACTCTTTCATAATGAAGCTTTATAGATTTATTTGACGCGTTTAGTCTTTATTTATTGTAAATATATTTAATATATTTAATATATATGATTTTATAAGAGAATTGTTAGTTGTGTTTAATAATATTAATTAAGTTATTACCTGCAAATATATAAATAATTGACGTTTTTCTGTTGCATAAATATTTTTATATGTTCACAAGACATAAATATATGTATTAATTTTCGAAAAACATGCTTTTTATTATGCGTATTCGTTATAGCAAAACAGAAGTTTGTTATACTGTTACCAGGTTTGTTATACAGGGTGCAGTTATAAAGGGTTTGTTATACAGAGGGTAGTTACCGACGTTATTATACAGGGTGTAGTTACCGAGGTTGTTATACAGGGTGCCATTGTAGGAAACAGGGGTTGTCATACAGGGTACCATTGTAGGAAACAGGGGTTGTTATACAGGGTGTAGTTACCGAGGTTATTATACAGGATACTGTTACCAGGGTTGTTATACAGGGTGTAGTTACCAGGGTTTTATACAGGATACTGTTACCAGGTTTGTTATACAGGGTGCAGTTACCGAGGTTGTTATACAGGATACTGTTACCAGGTTTGTTATACAGGGTGTAGTTACCGAGGTTGTTATACAGGATACTGTTACCAGGTTTGTTATACAGGGTGTAGTTACCAGGGTTGTTATACAGGATACTGTTACCGGAGATTGTTATACAGGATGCAGTTATAAAGGGTTTATTATACAGGGTGTAGTTACTGGGGTTGTTATACAGGATACTGTTACAGGGTTGTTATACTGACGGAGATTATACAATGTGTGAAATGAAAAATTTCATTCGAACTTCTCATAATAATAATAATTCTATAATAATAGTTCCATAATAAACAAAAGTAAAAAAAATTCCTTTTTTTGTAAATGTAGTATCAACCACTAATTAATTAATTTATACAAAATTTGTTATCAACAGGAAATATAATTTACGCATACCCACCCAGACGTTTATCAGCAACAACAATATTTGTGGTTTAAGACTTCCCTATTTTCAATTCTCACACAGCAGTTAAAAAATATAATATTAATACACTGTGAACTTGTACACTGTTACATTTACAATGTTCGAAAATGCAAGGCTAGGAGATAAAATGCAAAATAATTAAGAGAATTTCCTTTTATTTATATTTAAAGTATATACAAATGTACGGAAAATTATTCAAATGTATTGATATTAAAAGTTATGTTAACTATTGCAGATAATGCCCATCCACTTTTCCGTTCTTGGAACTCCTCCAACTACATCAATATAGGCTCCTTAATGTTAACATCAAACCATTCCTTAACATTCATATCCCAGAATATTTCTATATTTGCAGTATTCATATACTTGTTCTCGATGATTTCCTTCTCAACTTTTCTCACAATAAATTCACAGCATAGTACTGCATTAATTTTAAACGGATCACCTTTCTGGAAAACATTTCTGATCCGTCTTCGGAAAACTATGCAAACATCATTCAAAAATGCTTCAACATCTTTGTGTTTCAGGTTTATAACGATTGCTGTTCGCATACGATTTCGAAAAGCAGATTGTAAATCTTCCCATTGAACGCGTTTTAAAACTGTAGAATCCTCCAACTTTTTAGCATTAACAGTACTTCTAAAACCTTTTATATGCCCAATGCAACACAATAAATGCTGTTTAGTTCCTGGAGTCAGTTTCTTCGGACTTCTTAAAACTGCATTTATCGCTCGTAACCGTTTGTTACACGGTTTCACATAAGCTTTAGCGCTATCGAAATCATCAGCAGCAGTTGTAATTGTTTGCTTTAGTTCTTCAACATAAGCTGACGCTTGATCACTGAATGATTGCATTTTATTTGTTACTGAAAGACGTGCACTCTGCTTCCCCTTTTACTGTAAAACCAAATTCATCCTCTACAATTTTCTCAATTTATTACTATTTGAGACTGATTACAAATCAGTATTCTATCATGATTCCAAGGCAAGTAGTTCTCGTTATCAATACAATAGATTGAATCAACCCAGTTGTAGTCGGATACTCTGGTGTCTTCATGTAACAAACAAACGAGCCAAATTTTTGGATTTTCCAGATTTACTTTCATTTTTATTAAACGATTTGCTGGATGTTGTTGAAGTTTCTGCAATAGAGGCTTCTTTACGTTGTTCTCATACCATTCAGCTAAATCATCAGTCTCAGACAAAAGTGCATGTTGCGTTAAATAATAGTAAAATTCACCGTCCTCACGTTGACAGAACAATTCCGTCGAAATCTTGATTGAGTTTTGTGCAATCGTAAGCATGGATAATAATTCAGAACGAAACACTTGGAAGCAAACAGCGAAAAACTCTTCTTGATTGCAATTAAACATCGGCGTTATGAAAGATGATATCATATACTTATTGGGCCACAATATAGGATCCCAATGTATTAAATTTAGAATCTCATCTTCTTCATATTTAGGCTGTTGCTCAGCATCAGATCTTACCTGTGGCACACGCATTTTATAACTATTCATTTAACTCCTTTTTCATTTTATTATAATACGAAAATGAAATAAAATGAAATCTGTGTGGAAACGTCGGAGCATAATTTAGAAACATTCAAACGCTTTTTCATATTTCAAGATTCTTTGAAATTTAATTAAAAAACAATAAAATCTATATATTCGGAACTATGTAATTGGATTCCTTTTCTTTTCCTAGAAGTGTTTTTGTTCTACATGCACGCGCCTAATGTTATCTGAGCCAGCGGTGTAAGAATTGTTTCCTATAAACTAATTTCACTGCAATTAAAACTAATTTCACCGCAATTAAAACATATTATTAGCGTCGAGATATTTCATCGTTCACAGCCGCTACCTCACTCAAATCCACATTATCCAAGTATTGCACTAAAAGGTTATCTACTTTTAACTCCCCGTTAATGTACTTCTGACCCTTAATTTGATACCTGAAATGTACGGCGTTTTAATTCATTGTTCCAGAGCATTCTGAGAGTAAACAGTTAAGATTAATAGGACGACGTTCTTGAATATTTTGACCATCAGACGTCTTATAAATTAATTGATTACAATCGGTTACAACAGCTGCGACAAGAACTTAAAACCAAAGAGCGTTAAGTAAATTTTAAATTAGTCTTAAAAATTTCTGAAATAAATATAATTTTTTAATTATGAAATTTAAATTTTAGATAATCTTGCTTTAAGCAAATCTATACCAGTACAAATTTCTTTCCTTAAAGTAATTTCCGTTTGTGGTTAATTTGTAGTTAATTAGAAATTAAGATTTATTGGAGGGGAAAAGGAAATGTCTTGAGTAAAAAAGAAGAAATTACGTTAGATTTTCAGTCTTTCAGTCTTAACAATCAGTCCAACAAGTGATAGTGGAGCGTAACCTTCAAAGTAGTATTATGATGAAGATACCATTAAGTTCTGATGATTCTGACGAAGAACTTATTAAAAATATAGGAGCAGATAACGTTAGAAAATCTGCTGCAACATTGGAGAATTTATGTGAGAAAACTATTATTAATAATATACATTCAGTGCTAAACTTAAAACAATTAAAATTACCAAATAATCAATAACTTTTTTTTAATTTAAAACATCAAAAAAAGTGTACAGTTTACAAAAATGTTGCATCATGGTACTATGATGAAGCTCCACTTCAGAACATTGAACTGAACAAACTTCACAACTACAACATGAACATTTTATTAAGCTCATCAGTATGGAATTACGCTGTGAATTCATATGATCGTGATGACGATTACCGCTGCATTTATAAGGAATATTATACCTTTAATAATAATCACATATGTGAATTTTGTAAAAATGTTTGCGCAAAATCTATAAATAATGTTAGCCGATTTAATAAAGTGAATTCACATAATGTATGTCCCATAATACGAATTTATCAGTGGTATGTACTGTCATTAAAAAACTATTGTGATTTTTGTGTCAAATCATTATTTATAATATTAACAGGTGATGAATGTCGTAAAAGGGTTTCAATGCCATTAAAATTATGTTTTAAATATTAATTGTGTACAGATAACGATTTTTATATTTTTGTATATATTTATATGTTTAGATTTACGTTTTTTTTGTGAAATTTTTGGTATAATTGAATGTACTAATGTAAATAAAATAAATAAATTATAATTGTTTACTGCGCTTATAACTAAATGTATTATTTTTATATATTTTTTTAATCACTTGTTGTAAATAAAATATATGCACACAGCTTATTGCAAATAAACTTAAATTTTCTGTTGACGTGTCTAGAAGTTTACTCATAATTAAATAATAAGGTAAGTATTAAATAAAAAAATCTGTAAAATCTCGTAAGAGAACATTTGAAACCGTTACTTGAAATAATTTCCAATTCCATTATCAAAAGTTTTAATAAAAAGTTCTATAGATTGGCTACGGGAGCTTAATCGTAGAAGGAGAATTCATATGGAGGAGGGGCATTTATACTGCATGTTATCAATTTTCTAGTTTAATTTCTGATTAACATGGGTAAGTGTACTGTAAAATGCAAAAGTGCTTTTATGTTATGTTATGTTATCATATTTCAGAAGTAGCAATAGCATTGGAAATTAGGGGGAGGCTCCCTCCCCACCTAAAAGTAAGTTTTAATTCCGTTTAAGTTTTAGTTTAGTTTAAATTAATATTTTATTTTCAGATGAGACCTATTTTCATGTGGGGTGGACCTCCCCCCAATGAATATTTTCAACTATTTACTTTTGAAAATTACGATGTTTTCATCGTAATTAAAGAAGTAGAAGTATATGGCATCATGTGAGTTTCTAAACATTCTTGCTTTATAAAATAATTACGTAATTTATTGTTACAGTTCTCCTCCTACCTCATATACGGAGGGGACTATGAGCGTGCATGTGTAAGTTTTTATCAATTTTTTTTTTGTTACACAATTTTTAATTGTGTCTTTTCTTTTGTTACAGCCCTCCTGTCTAGGTAAGGTTTGCTGTGTTCTGTTTGATATACATAATGTAATTAATTATATAATGATATATGAATTTTTATTTTTATAACTTCAAATTTACTTTATAATTTCAATTTTTATTTTGATAATGTATAATTTGTTGCAGGGGACCAATAAATAGAATTAAAATTTAACTCTTTTTTTATTAAATTATTTTATTAGATAAAGTGAGCACGTGAGCGTATATCAGCAAAGGCAAAAAACTAAGGTAAGTAATTTTTTACTCTTTAACAGTAAATTTTAAAATGTTATGTTCAGAACTACACAGAAAATAACAATTTCTTAATCATCTCTCCGCTCGCTACTCACACTAAGCCCTATAGCGTACGGAATTATGTTTTTCATTCTTATGCTCGTGATGATTATTTTCGTTGAATATTATGATCAGCAGAGGACGCTGCGAGTAGCGAGCGGGCGCACGTATAATTTAATATTTGTTTTGAAATAAGCGTGTGTGAAATAAATAGTTCGAAACTTGGACGAGCGCTTATCAGCAGAGGACGCTGCGAGTACCGAGCGGGAATTTTTTTGACAAATATTTTCACATTTGAAATTAGCTGTAGTTCTGAACTTGGACGTGCGCTTATCAGCAGAGGACGCTGCGAGTAGCGAGCGGGAATTTTTTTGACAAATATTTTCACATTTGAAATTAGCTGTAGTTTTGAACTTGGACGTGCGAGTAGCGAGCGGGCGCACGTATAATTTAATATTTGTTTTGAAATAAGCGTGTGTGAAATAAATAGTTCGAAACTTGACCATGCGCTTATCAGCAGAGGGCGCTGCGAGTAGGGAGCGTCGACGCTATTTAATTTTTATTTAGTTTTGTAATATTAGTTCTGAACTTGGACGTGCGCTTATCAGCAGAGGACGCTGCGAGTAGCGAGCGGGCGCGCACGTATAATTTAATATTTGTTTTTGAAATAAGCTGTAGTTCTGAACTTGGACGTGCGCTTATCAGCAGAGGACGCTGCGAGTAGCGAGCGTCGACGCTATTTAATTTAATATTTGTTTTGAAATAAGCGTGTGTGAAATAAATAGTTCGAAACTCGACCCCATCATGCGCTTATCAATAGGTGTCGCTGCAAGTAGCGAGCGAACTTGCGTGCATAATTTAATATTTCTTGAATTTTTTTTTTTATTAAAAAAATAAAAATAGTTCGAAAGCATGCAACAAAGAAGCACCCTGCATGCTGCAAAGAAGCACCCTGCATGCTGCAAAGAAGCACCCTGCATGCTGCAAAGAAGTACCCTGCATGCAACAAAGAAGCACCCTGCATGCTGCAAAGAAGCACCCTACATGCCGCAAAGAAGCACCCTGAATGCCCCCGCGTGCGCGCATCGCCCGTCCGTCCGCAGCCGCGCGCGCGCTGCAAATAAACGAGTGTGCGTGTGTGGTGCACACCTCGCATGCCTCCTGCTGTTGCTGCTACTGATCCTCCTCCTCCTCCTGCCAGCGACCTCGACGCTCAGCGCGGGCACATCTAGCGACGCCACTACGTCATCACGACGCTACTACGTCACACCGTCTACCGGACGTATTCGGGAATCGAGAGGCCTGTGTTATTCCTTATGGGATTTTGGCGCAGAACGCCCATAGCCTATCTACTTATATGTCTGATAATAAATTGTGCAAGTACCATACAAAATATAAACAAAAACTCTGGACACAATTTATTTATATTTTGAATTCTAACGGGATAGAAAAAAACTAATAACAGATTCTGCTTTATAATGTTGAAATCATTGATAACACCTGGTCTCATCTCATTCGCAAAAAAATATTTTTTTTTCGCAGGCTAGTGTAATGTGCCTCGATATCATAACCCATTTCTCCACCACCGCCTTAATAGTTAAAGCATTAATTATTTGTATCGTTCTATATTTATGTAAGGATAGACTAACTATTATTAAAAGTAAGACTAAAGATCGCCAGGGCTCTTATTCTTGAATCGGGGGAACAAACACGTAGAAGAACGTGACGTCAAAATGACGTAGGCTCTCATACAAAACTGTATAAATGGTAATACTTTAGAAAGACATTTAATAAATTCTTTGAACTCCTTGATATACTAGAAACTGAATTAACGTTTCAGAACACTTGATTTCGCAGAGCAATTTCAAAAGAAGAAAGGCTTGGTGTAACACTAAAGTAAATAAGAATACCAATTGTTTTTTTAATGTTTCTTATTAATGTTATTAAATCGCAAACAGACAAACTTTGGTAGATAACAATGAACAAATATGGAGTAGTATATGTATAGTACTACAGAGAAGTGTGTACCATAAAATAAAATAAATATTCTAAGTAGTTTTATCATTGTATGCTATTGAGTATAATTAACTCTCGTCTGCATTGCCGGTGAAATAATTAAGAGGAATCCAGGCTGAAGACTGTTGATGTGCTTGTTGTTGAGAATAGAATACGTATCATGTGGCCGACGGGTGCTCTGGTTATAGATATTGCAAATGTTGAAATTGTGATTGTGGCAAAGTGCTAAGATGTTGTTGATATCGTTGCTGGTGTTGGGCAAAAATATCTACTTGCGTACGTTACGTAGTTGTTCTGAAATTTATATTTCTAATTTCTGCGTCATTATCTATTGCAAACATTTTTGGCTTGACTTCAATCTGTAAATGTGGGGCAAACATTTTTACAGTTTCAACCGTACACTCAAACAGTTTTGTTATAGGGTTGTCACCTTTCTCTCGTCCAGGAACCCGAAACAAGAGTTCAGCGCGTTTGACCCACTCAGAAGAGATGAGAGAGCCTGCGCCAATTCCGCAACTTACTTTGGCCCAGAAGTCAGGTCGGTCGTCCTGTCTAAAACAAGATGGAAAATTGGAGTTGCGTAACGGTTCCCACTAGTGGAGACGGCGAGGGATATCTCTAAAGATATTATGGAATAGGGCGCCACCCAGTGGTGGTTACGCAACCTAAAGGCGTCAAGAACACAGCCGAGAAAGGGTATTCTTAGGTGATCCCGACAAGGGTAACTCCCTTGGACCTGCTGCCTTGATGTCGTACCCCTGAAGATGATGATAGGAGCTCCATTTCCAAGTAAAACAACCCAGATATAGAAGCCCAATATATGAATCAAGCGCGTTACGGCCAAAAAGCAATTTATTTGAGCCGACAAACTCAAAGTACAGATCACAAAATTCATACAGACACCCTGATGGGGTGTTCGGCCGACTTTTAATAATAAATAATAATAATAACAAGGTCTTTATTTTCAACCACATTTACAGAAACATATATATTTTGTACACCAGTTATTCTTGAAAAAACAGGCGGATGGATTACTAGTAACAAGTAATCCCCTGCTCTTACACTAAACCTACTTAAAATATAGAAAACTATGTGGCGCGTTTCTTAGTAACAAACAAGTAAACTGTTCACTATGGACAAATACAATATATATAAAAATTATAATAATAAGTGAGAAAAATTATTAATGTGAAGATGTAGAACTTTAAATGTAACTTTAAATGTTGGCGTAAAGATGTCTGAGAGACGTCTGCAGCCGATTAAAAAGAATTTTAAATAGATGTGAGGCAAATTTATTAACTGACAGATCTTTTATTTTTTTTGCGGTAACAAGTTATAAAGAGACACAGCGTTATAACTGAAAGATCTTTCAAATATAGCTGTTTTATGTAGTGGTGGAGTTACGAGCCCTTTATTTCTAATATTTAAATGATGAACGTCAGTTCTGAACGATATTTTGTTATACAGATACCTAGGATAGCCAGTCTGAATAATTTTGTGAAACAAACAACCCGAATGTAAAATTCTTCTATCTTTCATGTTAAGCCAATTTGCTTCTAATAGCTTATGTGTAATTCTTTGTCTCCTTAACACACCAAAAATAAGTCTCAAGCAGGAGTTTTGTACTACTTGTATTCTTCTACTGTACTACCCGTAATTGCGGTATGCGCCAATTGCAAGTTGAGATGAGGGGCATCTGACCATTGGGTTACCTCGGGAAACTGCCCAGAATACAAACGAGCCACGGAGGCTGTGAAGGCTCGAATCGACTTTACATAATGGCTCCACACGCAAACACGAACACCCTTACTATGCTGCAGATAAAGCGCCGGGTTCTAAAGCAGTCGCAGCTGAGTTAAGAATGACATTAGAGAGCCACCAGATAGACATTGCCTTAATCCAGGAACCCCATGTCTTCCAGCACAAGTGCCCGGGTTACGGAACGCTCCCGCGGCTGCTGCATGCTTATGATCCGTCAGTCCTTACGGTCATAGCCAATCCCTCACTAAACGCCGTCTCGTTGGTGCAATATCTCGACACCCACATAAAGGTTTTACGGATAATTCCAAATAACTTAGTTCTTATAAATGTCTACTGCCAATTCCGAGACGACATAGAAACCCATCTCCGTCCCCTCGAAAGGATTCTGACCGAACTCAGAGGAGAAAAGATACTTATATGCACGGATGCCAACGCCCGCTCCACTGTTTGGTTTGACCATCTGACTAATGACCGTGGCACAGTGCTGGAGGAATTTATCCTCCAAAACAACCTGTTTATTCTGAACAAGGAGGGGCAACCATACACGTTCCCTACAGTCAATGGCGAGTCATGCATTGACGTCACCCTGGCCACTCAGAATGCCCTGCCGGAAATCTTAGACTGGTCCGTCAAAGACGAGTGGTGCTCGAGTGACCACCGCTGCATTCTCATTACACTGCAAGGCCAGGTGACCCGTTTTGATGAGGAGGGCTTAACCACTAGATTTTCCCTTAACTCCGACCTCTGGAAAACTAATTTCGACTTCCTTATTAAGATTGACCCTGCCTTATTGAATACTGGCGATATGGACGCATCCACCATTGTAGATATAGTACATCATCAACTAATTAAGATATGCAAGGAAACTATCCCCACAATAAAGAGGAAAAGAGGTCTAGTTCCGTGGTGGACACCCCACCTTACCTAATGGTAAGAAAAGAATAATTTTACAAGACCCAAAAAAGGGTTACCTTTACTTCTACAAGAATACTCTTGCGGCTGCACACAATCATATAACGCAAGGCAAACTGCAAACAACGCGTGACGCGTGAGGTGCGACAACGTAAAAATCGGTAAATAAAACCAACTAAATAGAGTGACGTTAACACAAATGGAAAAAAATACGCTCTAAGGGAGCCTCAAGATTTATGTAAAAGAAACAGGGCGGTACAAAAATAAATAAAGTGTGTACGGACTTTAACAACGGTAAACAAAATTATTCGGAGAATTCCAATGAAATAAAATACAAAAACAGGCCAGACGGGAAAAAAGCCATGCTGTGCGATTGCCAACGCTTCATGAATGCATCCTGCAGGATATTTGACGTCTCGGTGGAGGTCCTCCCTGTCTTCTGTTTTACAGGCCGCTCCCGTGCCAGTTGGTCAGATGGACGACCGGTTCAAAGTGATGTACCTCTGTGAGCATCAGCCGTCTTAACGATTCCCTCCCCAGAACCATATCTGTAGTCTAAGTTAGGGCGAAAGTAAACCCTTCTAGTAAAACTTAGAAAAGGTATAATTTTTTAGATCTGTCTCTACTCTCTGCAAATGACCTTTTTCAGGTTCGCAAATCCCTCTTTCTGCGACACCTGACCACCTCCCTTAGAGTAACCGTGATCCACGGTGAGGCTTGTCACAACTATTAAGATAGTCGTAATTACTCCCACATTTTACTTGCGCTTGCTTGAATTTCTTCATGTTAACATTCAGAGCACTAGGCAGAAATCACATTGCGTCAATACCCGGTGTTCATCGTCATGCTTTGTTTTAATAACGGCGTTTGTGTTGTTCGATTCCCTATTTCATCGCGTAAGACTTCCCACACTCAAAACTGAATGACTTCGCAACAGAATCTGTCTACCTGTGCAATTTGCAAATGGAGGAGAAATAAAATCCTATCTATAATCAGCAAATATACTTGCTGTTAGAGAACTTCACAACAGCACTTCACAGAGAGGGTGAGACTCGACCTTTCTGACAGCAGGGCCCCAAGGCTAGGTGATCGATGTTGTGCTTAGTTAGCCGATCAAAGGTACACACTAACGTGACTCTAGATCAGTGTTTTTCAACCTCGACGACCCCCCTAGTATCAAAAAATATTTCGCGACCCCCCGACCCTTTTTTTCATGTATGTTAAAAATAGTTAATCCATACAAAAATTTTAGGCGTTTGCGTTATTAGGATTCGGATATAAATATATAATTATGTACGTAAAACATATAAACAGATAAAACAGCGACATCTTACGATCGCTTTTTGACCTGACATTGCAATAGAATATACAAACTGAAGCGGATTTGCTCCTAATAAGTTCCCCATGCAAGGCGGCCATGCTTGCTGTCAAAACATAATTAAAGTTTTAAATTTTTTTGTTGCAAATCGTTTTTTATTGCAGTGAAAACCTGGAGCAGCCTCTGTACAGCTGTTTCAGCCCTGCTTGGGGCTTCGTCAGCAGAGACGTAGCTCGACATTCCCACTGCAGACCAAAAACGACTTGTCCAATTTATTCGCAATTGCGATGTAAGAGTGATGAACAGATAAAACAGCGACATCTTATGATGACCTATAATTCGAGTAATTTTAACGCGTCTCCCGAAAATGATAATTCATCTCGTCAAAATAACAAATTTTGTAAATATTGCAAGAATAAAGGGCAAGTCGCAAGCGCCAATATTATTCTCAAAAGGGTATGCACTCAAAAAACGTGAATCAGATTTCGGTAGTCGCCAACGAAATCGAAGTACAGGAACAATCGTTTCAAGTGACGTCTTGCTAAACTCGTCAAAAACTCGTTCAAGGAAATCGCCCTGCACTCCGGCAGTCCAATGTCATATGTGCAGATCGAAACTAGTGTCGCTAAATTTGGTTTTCTTAAACTTTTAGTCGACACAGGTGCTAGCGTTTCTATCCTAAAATCCCACAAATTTCAGGTGATTTCCGAGGCCACCAACATTCCTCACGATGGAATTCTAGGTCACGACTACCTCAAATCTTCGCAATCTGTAATCAATTTCGAGGACAGATCCCTCAAAAATCCAGTTGCATCAATGGCTCTCTTTTACATAAATCCTCCTACGGATCTAAAACAGGTCATCGCACTCCGCAGCAAGACTCTCATTGAGATCTCATCCTCAATCCTGAAATAAAGGAAGGTGTCATCCCCGACATTCGGATAGCCGATTCCATTTATCTTAGCAAGGCTATTACGAAAGTCCGTCCAAATTCAAAGGCTTATGTAACCATATTAAACGCCACAGATTCCAAACAAATGCTCGTCTGGCCTTGTGTCAAATTAGAGCCCCTTCAGCGAGAAGCCGTCGTATTCTTAAATTATATGACGCAGTCCGAACGTACGAAACTCTTACGGTCCTCTCCTCGTACGGATCAACTAAATCCAGAAGAGGAAAAATCTCTTTTGCAAATCTGTGTAGATTTTCAGGATATTTTCCACCTTGAAGGTGATAATTTAATTGTTACCAACGCTCTGATGCACGAACTTCCCGTGGCAACAAGCGCTCCGATTGCCGCCAAAACCTACAGGTATCCGGAAGTTCACAAAGCTGAGGTCAATGACCAAATTCACAAAATGCTCAAGTAAGGCATTATTCGACCCTCAGTATCTCCTTGGTCGTCACCTCTATGGGTCGTTCCAAAGAGAGTAGACACTTCAGGTAAGACTAAATGGCGTGTAGTCGTCGATTATCGGAAGTTAAACAATGTCACGGTAGGCGATGCTTATCCGCTGCCGAATATTTCCGATATCCTGGACCAATTAAGTCATTTGTCCTATTTCACGACTCTCGACCTTGCGTCCGCGTTTCATCAAATACTTATGAAGCCTGAAGATTGTGCCAAGACGGCATTCACAACACCCTCCGGGCATTACGAGTACACACGTATGCCCTTCGGCTTAAAAAACGCCCCTGCTACCTTCCGAAGACTTATGAATAATGTCCTCACGGGATTACAGGGTTTCCAGTGTTTCGTCTACCTGGATGACATCGTAATCTACGCTAATTCGGTGCAGGATCATGAGAGGAAATTAATCGCCGTTTTCGACCGACTGCGTCGTAATAATTTAAAACTCCAGATGACAAGTACGAGTTTATGGGAACGGAAGTCGCTTATCTAGGCCACATAATCTCGGACAAAGGTATAAAACCTAATCCCGAGAAGGTGTCCATCATTAACTTTCCGCAACTCGCGCGCGGACTGTCACTCCGCAGGTACCTTTATTTGCACATTCCAAATATGCGCTACCCTCTTAGTTCTTGTGATTCCCGATACCTTCCTAAATACTTGTCAGTATCGCAAGTGTCAAGTTGCAGTTAGATTGCTCTAGCAGAAATTGTTTTGCGAGCAATTGCGGAGTGAGAGTCCGGTGCGGGTATTTTTGTGAAGTTTTTAGAGCAGTGTTTCTGGCTATTTTTTCAGGTAAAAACCACAGTGTTTGATATGTTGTTATTATTTACATATAGCAAACTATTTTAGAATGGCTTATTCATATGAAAAAGAGCAAGAACGTTTACAAAAACTAACGGAATGTTTAGAAGAAGACGATGAAGGGGCTGTGGAATTTGATGATGAAGTAGAAGAAGGTGAATATGACGAAGTAGAAACTCAACTTTCCAATTCTGATACGGAGCAAGAATTGTTTGATGATGAAAAGGAGCGAATATCGTCACCAGCTGCTTATTTTTTGGGAAAAAATAAACTTACTAAATTGATGAAACATGTTCCACCAAAAACTGTTAGAACTAGAGCAGAAAACATAATAACTCATTTGCCTGGTGTTAAGGTGAATACTAAAAATTTGAAAACTCCATTGGAGATATGGGCACATTTTATCAACATGGATATGATAGAAATGATTGTACAGTTTACAAATCAACACATAAAGTCACAAGAAAATTATACCCGAGAAAGAGACGCAAAAGAAACAGATGTCGTAGAAATACTTGTCTTGATTGGGAATTCATATTTAGCTGGGTTTCTGAAATGCAGTCGCCTAAATGTTGAGGAAATGTGGAGCAATAAAGGAACTGGTATAGAACAATTTCGTTTATGCATGTGTCGCTGCAGATTTCAATTTTTGCTACAACATATTAGATTTTATGATATGAATACAGGCGCTGACCGAAAGAAACAAGACAAATTATCGCCAATTAGGGACTATTTCGAATCATTTGTTGAAAATTGTAAATCTGCTTATACACCCTTTGAATACCTGACTATAGATGAAAAGTTAGAAGCTTTCAGAGGCAAATGCGCTTTCCGACAGAACATACCGAGAAAGCCTAATAAGTATGGCATTAAAATTTTTGCGCTATGTGATGCCAAAACATTCTTTACTTCTAATTTAGAAGTATATGTCGGTAGCCAGCCAGAAGGTCCTTACAAAGTTGACAATTCTCCGCTAGCCCTTGTACCGAGATTAGTTGAACCCATTAAAGGTACGAATCGTAATTTAACTTGCGATAACTGATATACCAGCATAGAATTAATTGAAACATTATACACCGATTATAAACTAACTTTCTTAGGGGCAATACGGATAAACAGAAGAGAACTTCCACTTGAATTTTCCAAACCCGTAAAAAGGCCAATTGGATCCAGTATGTTTGGCTTCAGTAAGAAAATCACACTTGTCTCGTATCTGCCAAAGAAAAACAAAAATGTCCTCCTGGTATCAAGTCTCCACCATGACGATAACATTGATGCCGAAGCAGGGAAACCAGAAATCATACTCAATTATAATCAGACAAAGAGAGGAGTTGATACAGTGGACAAGATGTGTGCTTCATTTGATTACGCGAAGATGGCCAATGGTCATTTTTTACTCGCTACTAAATATTGCTGGCATTCATTCTAAAGTAATATATCATCTCAACAATCGTGAAAATTTCAGGTGATTTCCGAGGCCACCAACATTCCTCACGATGGAATTCTAGGTCACGACAAGGACAAGATGTGTGCT